>SRSE01000276.1:16412247-17634621 GCA_005024645.1 Planiliza haematocheilus
GTGGCAACAGAATGGTGTTAGTGGGGGTCTTTGGGTCCTATGGGTTGAGGGGACCATCCCACAGATACTTGATCAGTTTGGGATCTAGTGAATTTGGAGGCCAGGTCAACACCTTCTGCTGTTCTTCATGTTTTTTTGAGATGCTCCTAAAGCTCCTGCTAGGTATGGCTGCTTCCATCAAGGAGTGTCATTGCTGTGGGTTGGGGGTGCCTGGTCTGGTCTAGGTGGGGGCTACATGTCTAAGTAACATCCACACAAATACCAGGTTGAAAAGTTTCCCAGTAGAACATTGTATTGTCACAAGATGTTCCATGTTATTTTACTTCTCCTGGTGGTCATAATGTTGTGGCTGATCAGTGCATACATTCATTAAAAATAGTCAACAAAAGGCTGCTGTGAAAATCAAATTCTTGCCATTTCAGCATCTCCACAAACGCTTGTGTTTAACGGTTACCGCTAACCATAGCAGCGTTTTGATAGATTTACTAGCCTACTCTGTGTCACACATTTCATTTTTTATGGCGACTGCATCGCATTCATTAAATCAGTGAATCCTCAGACACAAAGAAAGAGCATCGGGCAGTCTTGAGTCTCATCCTGAAAGGTGTTGACCACTGTGGAAGCCTCCATCCATGTCATCTCACTCTCTGAAGCCGCTAAAAGGAAAATGTAGTTTGCTCACTGATCCGAGCTCGGCTTTTACGGGCATGACGCTCCTCTCTTGGCAGCTCCTCGTCCGCCCCGCCGCAATCGGAGGGTCTTGGAAAATCTTTCCCTCAGCGGCGCACACGCTTGTTCAAACTGCGAGTGCTAATCTAAGATGACTCATCAGGTACTTTTAAGCAACTCGTTCATCATAATTTGAAAGCCAGAGTTTACGGAGCACCAGGAATCGTACTTTCGCGATGCCTGATAAGTACGGCTTGTTAAGTCCCCGTCTGAAAGGCGTCATTAATTCTTGATAAGCACTCCCACACTGCTGCAACGTTCGAGAGGAAGCCACCCCGGTTTTCTGGCAAGGAGGGAGAAGTGGAGAGGAGGGGATGTCTGCCCAAAGATGAGGATTAATAGCCATGGTACCTGCAGTGCAGATTTCAAATATCAAAGCACATTTATTTACTATATATCTCCCAACAAAGACAAAGATAAAATGCGCAGTAAAGTGAGATCATTTGACATGTGGCACCCAGTTCTTCCCAGTTCTTCCTCCTCTAACCTTTGTGCCTTTTGCTTTGCTATCATTTCTTCACCTCCTCCTCTTGTCTCGGATTTCCTTTATGTTTTCGAAAGCCACGCTGCCAGAATCAATAGCAATCTTTTTAATAACCAGCGTAAGGGAAACAAGACAAAGTTGTCCCTCAGTGGGAGTGAATAAATATAAACCGAAGCGCATTAAAAATACAAAAGAGAGGCACACGAGAAAAGAGAGGCAGAACAGCCACAAAGCCTAGAGGAGGTAGAGGAGGTGGAAGAGGAGATCAGCGAGTAGAGCGCAGTGTAGACTCATCAGACAAACTATGCGAGTGCTTGCTTTCTTTCTTGCTTGATTGCTTGCTGCGTTGGACAAAAAAAAATAGTTGGAAGTTAATGCTGCTGGCAGCGTAAACCTCCGCCCCTCCCCCCGGGTGGAGGTGATTTCCTCCAGAGATGTGCTTGGGTCAGCGCTGTGCCCACTCAACCAATCTCTCCCTCTCTCGCTTTCTGTCTCTCTCGCTATGTTGAGTTGGCATAAGTTATGATTGTCCTGAGGTAAGCGCTCAAGGTCAGAGACGGCGGGGAGAGATTACCTGCGAGCACATGAGCCGCACTGAGCTAGCAGCACGCAGAACCCCCGTCCCCTGGTCTGTCCTCTCTCCTTCCCTCCTCTCTCCTCTCGTTCATTCACTCGTCTGCTTTCACCTTACTCTTGTTTCTCCTCTTCTCCTCTCCTGTTCCCCCCCCCCCCCTCGCTTTTTGCTGCCACTGCATTTGCTGCTGGGCATGAACTCAGATGTCTGTCTGCACGCTGCATGCAGCCAAACAACAATAAACTTGGAAGACAGGAGCAAAACACAAGCTATTTTCCATGCGTGCACAGTCTATGAGGGGACACTTAGTTTGAAGATGCTTAACCTTTGGCGTGACCAGTTTACTGATGAGCCTGCTGTGTAAGGGGAGCCCTTATTGGCGCTGCACTGCTTTGAAACAAAGGCAGCGGAAACATTTATACTGTACATGACAGAGAGAGAGATTGCAACCAAAGATTCAGCTTTTCGTCTTGTCGCCCCTTTAACTGTGCTTGTTTCAGCTGATCTTTCCCTTGATGGAGTAAATGTCACAGAGGAGGAACGCCACATGTTTGCTGTTTGCTGTGATGGATGTGCTGAGCACAGATTGTGTTATATGTTCTCTGGGAGGCAAACATTAATTTGGCTCAGAGCCGAAGAAGATTGCATGTAATAATATTTCCAAAGCCATTAGTTTAACATATTTTAATATTCCGCAATGTGTACAATACCATCGGGTAAAACTATTTAGATCGAGGGGAGCGATATCAAAGTGATGTTACTGGAATTGTGTTTGGATAGCACGCCACTCCAGGCACATTTTGCATGTCTAGGCATTAAAAGCTTTTTAGCTGCAATTTTGCGGCAATAAATGACACAGTAGACGGTGTCAGGGATAGACAGCCATTGGCCGCGACTACGCAATGTGAAATAACAAAGCAATAAACACAAAATGTGTAGTGACAGCACGCAATGTGACACGGCGTGTTAGTCATATGCTTTTAGATGAGTGTATTGAGTCTGTCAGACCTTGAATTTCTTTTTACTCATTCTAGGAATATTCCCATTGAGTCGCACTTCATAACGAACCACACAATCCAAAAGTGCTACAATTCAAAGCACCGAATGCTCTGAATTAAAATAAAATAATCGTTCATTTCCTGTAACCACTTGTCCAGTCCCTATCCCAGCTGCCATCAGGTGAGACGGGGTACACCTTGGACAGGCCGCCAGTCCGTCGCAGTGCTAACACAGAGACACAGACAATCATTCACACTCACATGCTTACAGCCAATTTAGAATCACCAGTTAACCAAATGAGCATGTCTTTGGACGGTGAGAGGAAGCCGGAGTACACGGAGAAGCCACGCAGACACAGGGAGAACATGCAAACGCCACACAGGAAGGCCCCAATCGGACCGATGGATTCAAACCCAGAGCGAGCTCATGCTGTGAGGCATCAGTGCTAACCACCACATCAGGGGAGAAATTACATAACAGTAAAATTTACTGTTAAAAGCTCAACTTCTTTCAACAAATTCTATAAGACACTTCATTTTAATGGCATCAGAGGACAGACATTGCTATGATGTAACATGCCATAGTAAAAAATACCTTTCAAAGGACGAAAAGGAGCATTACATCACTTTAACAATGGTCTGAAACATTGTGCAGCAGAAGCTTAAATGGCTTTAGGGAGTCCCTTTTTTTGCTTATGTAATCTTACTAATGCATTACATTTCTATGCAGAGCGAGACATCATTCAGAGCACGTTCACGTGCATTTTTATTCTCAGAAAACCAAACTGTAACGCCATTATTTCCCGCACAAGGCAATGCTTTTTTCTTAAAAATAGCCAAGAGCAGTGTTCTCCCCCAAGGATTCTGAAATAAAAGGTCAAGCAAACCAGTCACATTGCGTTGTGCAGGCGGTAGAGTTTCCTTAAGTTTTGAGTTTGAATGGAGTTAAGCAAATCCGGACACCGATATCACGAGCACTGTGAGCGTTATAATTAGCTCTGCTTGGATGTAAGGTACAAACAGTGTCCTTGTGTATCTGCGAAATGTGCACATCACATCCTTATTTTCCTTTTAACACTGCAGGCGCTGCCGTATGTTAAAAAGACGCATGTCAGCATGTCAAGGATATGGCGTGATGTCAAGGTGACCCGGTGAAATGGAAGATCTATTTTCCTATTCTTGCCACGTTACTGCCTAATTGTTTCCTTGTTAGAAGTAAAAACACAGAAAAGCAAGTTGTATTTTATCATAAATCACCCAAACTAATAGTTCAGAATCTCTCTCTTTATTAGGTGTAAGTGGAATCATATATCACATGGAAATGCATGAGATTCTCATGTGCCTTTGTGTAAGGGATGCGTGTGCGTGTTTTGGAGCGGCAGTGCGACCATGCGTGGGCGCTCAGGGAGTCACAGACTGATGGGAGCTGTCAGTCAAAGGGAGGCGCTTGGAGGCGGGGCGGGAGGAAGGTCGGAAGGCTGTCGGCATCGATCCAACATGTCGCAGGCTGAGCAGTTGGCTGGCCCGTGTGCATTTCAGCAAGGCGCTGCGGTCAGACAGCGTGTGTTTGTGTGCGTCAATCATTTCAATACCTTGCAAGACTGAGACTCACTGATGTGTTTTTACAGATTACACTTTAGAAAATGTTTATTGACTTCACAAAAAGGAGGAAGTCCATGTGTAAAGCGATTCATTCTTGGGCAACACTGCTCGTTGACGTTGAATCAACTCTCATGGAACAAGCTCCTCCATGTCCAGATCACTACCAGTAGTGTGACTGGTATTTAAGGATCAGAAGCAGCAGGTCTTATCATTTTTCCATTAGATCTTGCCTCGTATCAACAGAAAGCTACACCACATAATGAACTGGAGGTCAGAGGCGTTGAGTTTTTTCACTTGTGTGAGTTGAGGGAGTGCAGTTGGACAGTTTGTGATTGATAGACAGCGCAGTGACGAACCACTCTTCCCTTTTGTCGTGGTTGAAGTCCTGGGTTTGGTAAATGTTTGAGGAACATTTGTCAATCAGTGGCTCCTAAATGACGTCTCCTCAAAGTTGAGATTAGTTTAGCTTGGTATCTGTCCACATCTCTGCAAGTCTCTTGCTTTTCAAAGAGGCAATATTCCATAATTTCATTTCACAACAAAACATCCTGAATATTGTAGTATGACGTCTTGCAGGATTACGCTTTAATAACAACTTAAGTGTTTCTTTTTCTTCTTCATTTAACTGTGAAGCCTTGCATGCCACAACTGCTATGTTGACAGAGGGAAGGGTGTTTTTCATTTTTTTTTTTTTTATTATTATTTTAAAGGACACGTTACCATTAGCCTGTCAGCCACCTGTGGTTTCTGGAGACTTCTATTACTGAAGTGGCCTGGGGTGCCTCCGCCTCTAAAAGCTCCATACAGGATGCGCTCCCATCAGGCTGCCTGCCTGGAGGCCACCGCGGGGTCACATTGAAATGCACATGTGGCAGCGCAGATATAGACGCTGAAAGAAAAAAAAAAGGACGAGATAAGGGTAGCGGTTGCAGGGGGACTAACAGACAAAGGGAGGCCAGGAGAACGGACAAGAGCAAACAAGCTCGCTACAGAAAGAGAGCGAGAGAGAGAGGGAGACCGGGCTCGGTGCCAGGAAGGCTGATGAAAAGTCTGCGCCATTTCGACGTAATGTACAGGTGCTAATCCACAGCCTGGCTGCTGTTTTCTGCTCTCTGCCCAAAACGCTGGTCGAGACATCAAACAACAGCTGCTAATGGATGGTTGAGAATGTGTTCTGTTCTTTGTCAGTGCACTGCAGCTACAACATAAAAATGGAGACAAACTACTCACTGGGTTGTTGGGTTATTTTCCATTTCATACTTGCACATCTGCTCATTATCATTACGTCATGTTGTTTGTATTATCTGTTAGTTATATGGGTCATGGGACTTTGTATACTGACTATTTATATATGAGATTTATGAATTTATATTTCACGTTAAACACTGGAAAAGTACGTTTTCACACTTATTTCTGATGCACATCATCACCTATTGCAGTTGTAGCAAACTAATATGCTATATATTAAACTATATATCATCAATCTTAGTATCAGTTGATAGATGACTATTTTCCTACTATTATCTTTTTAATATCTGGTTATTCAGGAAGTGATTTCCCCAATGTTGTTGTTTTTCAGTCACGCTTTCAAAGATAAAACCATGAACGCGAAGGCGCAGCTTCCCCTCCGAAATCACGTTAGTCATGTTGCCTCATTAACGGCGACTCAAGTGAACTTACGTGGCCCGAAGCCTACCTGCGGACGGACAACTTAATCAGTGCCATGTCTAATTCATTTGGACAGCAGTGGGGTCACATGGGACTCAATTCATATTCAAACATCATCCGGGCGCCGTGTCGCCACGGTCAGAGGTCGAGCGAGAGAGGGAGGTAAAGAGAGATGCTGGAGGCCGATCTGCGCTCTAAATGGGTTGCAGGTATTGCTGAGGGAGCATAGAATATGAGGCTCAATTAGCACCAGGTCAGTTAGTTTCGAGAATGTAGCTGATTGGCAGCTCTAATACCATATAAACTAATTTTCATACATACAGTATCTCATTGAAAAGTTAGCTGCCTTATACAACAGGATGCAGTGTAGTAGTATAAACTGAATAAACTTGAAAAAAATGTGAGACACTGCAGCGAGCCAGTCAGCCTTGATTACCTGGAGGACTTTCCCCCATCACTAACGCCCGAGCCCATTCAGCTTTTACCACCTAGTCTTTTTGATTGAAAGACTATAGGGACAGAGAACATGGAAATGTCAGCCAAGCATGAGAGTTGGTTTTCTACTCGATTAGACTGGTTTCACGGAGGACTCTACTGTGCTATCGATTGACTCGATGGCTTCGCTGCCCCTCCTTAAGAGCAACGCCATCTCCCCCAACCCCCAAGTTATGAATCCATCTTGTAGATATTAAGGAGGGGAGGAGCTACCCCATGTCACAATGAACAACACAATAGATTTTCTTTCATAACGATGTGCAATAACTTCTCAAGACCATGTCCTGCGTGTGATTTTTGTGCCTATATTAGGCACATTTTGTCTATTTAATATATATTGTATATATATATTTCTGTGCCTATATGAGCACTTTCCAACTTAAGGATTTTTTTAAAATTTAATTGTATTTGTTTTTATTTTCGATCCCTATGCCTGCTTTTTTATTTATTTTATTTTTTTATGTATCCTTAACTTGGGAAAGCACACACAAATTCCAGTGTACCTGTACTGTAATATACCTGTGCAAACTAAGCTCTATTCGATTCTAGCTACAAGTGTATAGAAGTAATAATACTGTATATTTTAATATTGGATTTTTATGCTAGTGAAGATTGTAATCAGCAGTGGACGACGCATCACATTTGCTTTTCTTTAACTCAGCATCAAGTGAGCTTTATAAAGAAAAACAGTTACAGTCACATAAAATGTTAAGCTACTGTTAAGCAAATCTTGGTCAGTGCAGTTATAGACTAAATAAATGCAAAGAAGAGCGACTCTAATTTTGATCTTCGTTATTTTAGCCAAGCCAGTCTGCTAAAATAAAGCCAGGGCTGCAGTGTCCTCAAAAGTAGTAGTAGTAGTAGTAGTTAATACTGAAAATGAAAGTAAAATAATAAACCTGAATATAAAGATTAGAAAACTACATTGAATTATCTTTTTTTTTAATAAATAAACTGCTGTTCTTTTTTCCCCGGCAGAAGCCGCAGTTTGTTTTTTTGCCAACAAAGGGAGCAATTACGCCCCGTTTGTGTCGCCTAAATGCTTGTGACAGCAGCTTCTCGGACTCGCCGCCACCTTAACTAACTCTACTGGGTTAGAGGTATTTACAACAGTGTGTGTTTGTGTGTGTGGGCTTGTGCATGGGGGCGAGAGACCGAGGTAGACCGAGGGAGATAGAAACGGTGCGAGAAATAGGCCAAAAATGAGAGAGGGAGAGAGAGAGAGAGAATGACGGGCAAAGACAGTTAATCAAAAGATTAATAGAGAGAGAGTAAAACGGAGTCCATCCAGCAAACAAACTGCTGTCTGGCTCACACTAAAAACAGAAAAGCTTGTTTTTCTTGTCTTGGTTTATAGTTTTTCATGGAGCTGTTTTTTTTATTTAGCTTTGGTTATCACATTTTAGGTCATTAATATTTTAAACATGTTCAGCTTTTCTTTTCTTTTTTAAATTACTCCCAGTTTTGTATGCTCGGTCTCACACTGTTGCACCTCAGTGAATGTTAATGTATGCGTTCCCAAACGACACGATTGGCCTCAAATCACCAAACAACTTGGAAGTTTCTAGATAACAAAGAATGGATGACATTTCAAAATGTGTGTTTGATTAGTCCTTCACATACAGTAAGGGCACCGTGGGTATGTGGGAGGAAACTATGAGCACAGTGGGAAAAACTACAAATCCTGAATCAGTAAAGTGAAGCACTGCTTTGATATTTAAGAAAATGTGACGAGTCTTTGATGTGGGCTTCTTCCTTCTGAGCCAGACTCAAGATCATTTTCCAACGTAACCTTTCTCTGATCTTCATGTGCACACATAATGATTTTCATCCACTCTGTTGCTTCAGTTACATCCCCCTTAGATTCTAATGACAGCTCTTCACAGACTCAGGATGCAGCCTGAGACAGGCACACACACTAAAACGGTTAAAGAACAACTAAAAAAAAAAACATGAAACAGCACAAGGTGTTGACCTGGCCTCCAAATTCACAAAGTATCTGTGGGATGATCCACGGAGGCCCCTCCCCTCAACCCATAGGACCCAAAAGGCCCCCCACTAACAACATCCTGTTACCAGACGCCACTGGACACCCTCAGAAGGCCCATGTCCATTCTCTGATGAGACACAACTGTTTGGAGGCTCAACCTACACAATTTTGGGCAGGTGGTCATATTGTTATGCTTGATCGTTCTATCTCCTTAACAGCCAGGGCGAGACTTTACTTGCTTTCTCACAATATGCTTAATACCTTTGGATCTATATCAGCAGTTGGTGTGTTGGTCCAGCCCAGGTTCAGACTGGCAGTTAAGGGAAACACTCCACAGAAAGTAGAGATGATGTGACACTTTACCTGATTTATTTGGAGCTCATTACTCATTTAAAAGGCAGATCTCTGACACTAGCCAGACGCTAGCTGTGAGCACAGGTGCAGCTGCTCTGCCTGGCTGTGACGGTGATGCTGCGGCTGCATATGGTTATTGTCTGGAGTTTGGCTGCTGTTCGGACTCGGTCTGTGGTGAAGTGGATGTGTCAGCAGTAGCATTATTTGAACCTGCAATGCTCTGGAATATAATAAGATCAATTCAACGTATGGTATCAAAACTGCACACACACAGTCACTGCAGGTGTCAGTGTTACGACCATGACAGTACGTCTACTGATGATAACAGATACTGGGATTCATAGACTGTATATAAATATGGATGACGCATCCCCACTTCTTTGCATTGGCCAAACTGGCGTTATTTTTACAGGCATACAGCTGGCACCATCTTGCGTGCCTGGAGGCAGAGCCTGCGCAGTACAGCCCAAGAGTGCTGAGCCGCATTATCGATGACCCGCCCACACTTCTGCCAGCTTCACTCATATTTTCATTTAATGAATACTGCGCTGTGGTCTACCTCCACCAGTTACAAAGAAACCCTGGTTCATACGCTAAGTATTTCCAACTATCATAGCCCCCAAGGACCGTTTTCTATAATGCATCAATATTATATTAACTGCCTAAAATGACAGAAATCATACTTAGAAAGAAAAAATATGATTTGATGTGTACTTTAGTGTCTTGTTTTGGCCCAAGTTCCATCCACTAACATGAAGGAGGTGGAGCTTATGACCTATACCGCAGCCAGTCACCAGGGGGAGCTCTACTTGCTTTGCAAAAACACCTTGCTCTGTGCTAAGCCTCTAGACTTACAAGTAAAAGTTTTTTTGTTTAAAATTCTAACTGTTCTTTACAAAAATTGTTGTGCAGGTACACACACGTTCAGTCACATATATTTTGCCAAAATAACGCTGGAATCTGCAGGCGTGGCTAAGTAATTGCTGCTTGTCTGCGTGATCAATAGCATTGCTTTTGGTCCCATGCATTTAGCTGTAGTGTACTTTAGGAAAGCTGAGTTCGCCGGTCTTATTTTTCTTCAAACTAATTTTAATTGGCGGTGAACTGTTCGCCGATGTGCTGCCTGCAATTGCACATCTGTTTTTTTACGAGGGACAAATTCAAGATGTTTCCCAGATGGTTGACAGACAGCATTGTGTTTTATGTGTCTTTGTTCAGGTCTTTGTGACTTTGTCAAACGTGCATCTTCAGGGCGGGCATTTTGCAGATAGTCTTTCCACGCTCCGAGGCCACTGGAATTAAGATGTTAAGTGGCCTCAGCATTATCTGAGCCTTAGTAGACAGTTTGGAGTCAGCCCAATCAATCCCCATCCATCCAGCGCAGAAACGCACCACCGTCACTTTACGGGCGAAGGGCCCAGAGGAAGGGAGTTCACCAACGTGGCAAAAAACTACCCTTGGTCATTCAGCATTGAGTCGGAGCCAAGATGAAGACTCTGATCTGACAGAAGAAACCCCCATGGATTTCTTGCAGAGAAAAAAAATTAATAAATCGACAGTCAGCACTAACACCTCTCAGAAGTACGCAGTGAAACTGAAGCCGGTTTATTTCAGATTTGGAAAACATTGGTGAGATTTTGATTTGAAGATTGTGACACATGCTTTAAATGTTGGCTATTGTGTAGGTCTCCCTTGTGCCTCCAAAACAATTGTGACTCATCAGAAAATGGACATGGACCTTCTGAGAGTGCCCTGTGGTGTCTGACAACAGAACGTTATCATAACGGGCTTTGGGTCCTATTGGTTAAGGGGAGGGGGCTCTGTGGATCATCCCACAGATACTTGATCAGTTTGGAATCTAGTGAATTCATAGACCAGGTCAACGCTTTGTGCTGTTCATGTTTTTTTGAGTTGTTCCTAAACCTTTTTTGTGCCTGTGTCAGGCTGCATCCTGCTGGGGATGGCTGCTGCCATCAAGGAGGGTCATTGCTACAGGGTGGTCTAGGTGTTACAAGTCTAAGTAACAAAAAGGTCCAAAAGATTCCCAGCAGAACATTGTGTTGTCACAAGATGGTCAATGTTATTTACTTTTAACGTTTAATTATTTTACTGTGGGTGACGAACTAATTTGCTTATCATTTAGAGTGAGAGAAAAAAAGTGAGGCCGTTAAGACCATGCTATGTGCAACAGCTTCTCAAACGGCAAAGCTGTGGTCTCTGTGCTGATACAGGCTTGCTGTGTACGTCAGTGCTTAATTGATGGAAGAATGGATTGATCACCTAGAGTTGCTTCTTCCCCACTCAGAACATCCCGCACACACACAGAGTACTGAGGCACACGCATTACATCCAGTACGCCGTACTATAAATACCTTCCACTTCAGTAATAAAACTATATTATTTGCACCGCATTAATATCTTTTGGAGATAACATACCATGTCAATTCTTTAGAATATTTGATCACATGGCGGCAGACCATTTAAAAAGAAAACCACCAGAAAATGTAAAATCTACTCATGAGAAATGGCAGCAAAGCCAAGAGCCCTCTGAGCAGACAATGATGTTGAGCAGACACGGGATTCTTCTGAGTAATTGAGGTATAATTAGAGACATTCATGTTGTCCAGTGGAAAGATTGCTCACTGTGCACATTTCTTCATGCAATGGGAAAAAAACAGTCTGATAATAATAATTTTTTGATGGCAAATGTAATCGGAAGATATCATGCTTCCTGTGTGGACTGCCCTCAATTATCTTTTCCTGTTGAAACTAGATAATAATAGCATAACTATGATTGTGTCCGTGTATTTCTAAGTATGCAGATGATGCACTGACTTATTTTGGTTTTGGTGCTGAGTGTATACAGTTTTACTGAAGAATGACAAGTATGATCACCTTAATAAATGTTGGTTTAAACGTAGTAAAGAATTCAGTTTTGAAGGTCTTAATATTAAAAATGAAAAATAGAGAAAAAAGAAAAAGAAAAGAGACATAGTTCACAAATTCTACATCCTGTCACATGTCTTTTAAGTGGCCAAAAATGCGTCTGACGATTATAGACATGTCCGTACAAGGCAATATTAAAATATTCATTTTCTCAGCTTGTTAGCCTTGAGGATGTGATAATGAGTTCTGCCTCAGGTAGTATGACTCAGCCAGCATGTAGGTGCTCCTGCAGAAAAGGGAAAGAGGATGATTCTTGGTGATCAGTCATGCAGAGTAGAGCAGTATCTACCATCAGAGAATCTGGAGGTTGTGTTTTTGGAAAGAGATTATTGTGTTGAAACGCTGTTGGATAATTTTGCTGAAAGGTATTTTTACACCGATCAGGCGTGACATTAAAGCCAGTGACAGGAGAAATGAATAACATTGACCATCTTGTGATAACACAGTGTTCTGCTGGGAAATGTTTGGACCTGGCATTCATTCATGTGGATGTTACTTATGCATGTACCACCCACCTAGACCAGACCAGGCACCCCAACCAAAAGCAATGACACTCCTTGATGGCTGAGTGTCCTCACAGAGTGTTCTCCAAATTCCCTAGATCCCAAACACAAGGTGTAGACCTGGTCTCCAAATTCACTAGATCCCAAACTGATCAAGTATCTGTGGCCCCACAGGCCCCTACCTTCAAAGCATAGGATCCAAAGGCTTCTAGGCCACTAACAACATCCTGATGCTAGACATCCACAGGACACCGTCATGTTCATTTTCTGATGAGTCACAACTACTTACAACATACTTTTACCAACTTCCTTTCTTAAAGAGGTTGATTTGCCCGAGAAACGCAAGTTTGGCATCAGTAGAGTTTGTACTTGTCACCCTGTTTTATTTCTTATGGGAAAAGGTGTCGGAACAAGTAAAATCTGTTCATTTAGGTAACCATTTAGACTTCCAAATCTCCCCGTTGACCTTCCACTCCTGTGCATCCTACTTTCCAATTTTTCTTTCTTTCTCTACGTCCTTGCTGCTGTCCTACCATCCCTGTGGCCCAATTCTTCACTCCTGCTTGTCTTCCCCTGCAGGTATTCGTTCCAGGATGAGGAGGACATGTTTATGGTGGTTGACTTGCTCCTGGGAGGAGACCTGCGCTATCACCTCCAGCAAAACGTCCACTTCTCCGACAGCACTGTCAAGCTGTACGTCTGTGAACTGGCCCTAGCACTGGGATACCTACGCACCAAACGTATCATACACAGGTGAGAGCTTTTCACTTAATTTCCGTCCAGTGTTTTTTTTTTTTTTTTGTAGTTAAATATAAAATAGGTTCTTCGTTAACCTTTAATAATGCAGAGGACAGTCTGCTTCTCTTTGAGTGTACCAACCCCTTCTGTCCTTCTGCCTTATTTCCTTTTTTTACCATAGTTTGATCACAAAGCTTGTTCTTTTCTCCTTGGTTGTCCATTTCCATATCTAATATGAGAGCTCCAGCACTGCGCAGAAAGGTCAAGATGTCTTGACATGAAGGTCACACCTGACACAACAGTTTACCTTCAGCTGCAGACTGTGGCCCATCATCAAATTAACCAGTTCTGTCTATGCGGCTGTATTGAGGCCACATTTAATTTGTAAAATGCAGGTTAAGTGCTTTTTCGGCAGAATTATGTGCTGCTATAGCAGAGCAACAGACTCGCAGGGCCAAGAATGGCATTGGTACTGCCAGAAGTTATTAATTTAAGTTGTTGAAGAGACTCAAAGAGCTTGGGGTATCCAGTTACAGCACAGAGGTGAAGCGACTCGCTTTTAGGAGAAAAGCTAATTTGGTCATCTTACAACATGACAATGCAGTTCCCAAACAGTAAACGTATTTACCTCAGCGACAGCAAAGATTAAGCATTTCACTTGAGCCAAATTTACATTTAAGTAAACCCAAAGTCACTTTTCTTTAACACAAACACATATTTTATTCACTGAATAATTCAAGACTTCACCAGTCAATCCATATTCAATCTAGATAAGCCAAAAAACAGATTTGCGCTGGCAATATGAACAAGGCCTTGGATTCAGCCTGCTGCCAAATGTGAATTAAAAGTTAAAGAGCTATTAAAGAATAAAATACCGAAGCATGGTGTCTATTCTGTCCTGACCTGTCTGAGAAGTAGCTGTCAGACATTTTTCTTCACCGTAGCAACTGGATTACAGTGGTTGTCATGAAGGCTCAGGTAGAATAAATGAGTAGTCACTGGTATTATTGATTTCCACCTCCTGCTACACGGGGTTTGGCGTGTGCATGGATTGACACATTTGATAAAGTGGGCATCTTTGTGTTGCATCAGACGTCAAAAACACTTTCTAAGCGCAGCTTTATCTCAGTCCTCCACCCGGGCGACTGAGCAAAGAGGTAAACACAGGAAGAGAGGCCTTCTCACGTCATGACTAATAGGAAACATAACTGCAACGGAGACCACTAATTTATCACCCCCAGATAACAAATTACACCATTTAACGTTAAGCAGGCTACTTGCTCTTGTCCACGCTCTTAAAACCTCCACAGGAAGGAGGGAGAGAGATAAATGGGACGGATTAATAATTTGCTTATTCATTCAGTCCATTGAGGGATATGAATATTTAAATGATGTTTCCTATTTTAGTCCTGGAGAGGACAGACTTGCCACTTGATGTGCAGGTGTTGGGGGCGTTTGTTTAGACGGAATCAACATCTTTTCAATCTGCATTCATTAGCTTCAGATGGGAAGAGGAGCTGAAAGTAACTCGCAGCTCATCTCTATGAAAATTGAATATATATAATTTCCTCCCTCAGATGTGGACGTGGTGACTTTGGTACGGCAAGTAAATGCACTGGAAGCCTTCCCAATGCGTTTGTGCGCGCATGCACCTGCCTCTATGTGTGTGTAAATGTAGGATGTACATGTTCTCCTTCCGCTGGTCTCTGATGAGTTTGATGATAATGAGGGGGGGTAGTGATGATAATGACACAAATTGCATGCAACATGACGATATGGTAATTATGTTACAAGCCCATATGATGTTGAAATGTTCACGAGTTAGCGGAGCTTGATTTAGTGTCAGTCTCACAAAATCAAGCTCATTATCATTAACATGTATCAGTAATCACACTTAGATCAATTATAACTTAGATAAAGTCTGAATGACAGATATACATATTTATTTTCTTTTAAAGGAATATGTAAGGAGAGTGTAAGAATAAAAAGTTCAAGTTTACATTCTACAGCAAAGTGTTCGACATGAGCTTTATTTAACATTATTTTACCAAAATCTTAATAAAAGAGATTAGCCTAATACACATAATACGTGATGGTATTGTTAGCATTAAAACAGACAAAATAGCAGGGGCCTAATATTGATTCTTGTGGGATTCCCTACCTTTATAAATTGGTGTTTATACAGTAAGACCTATCTGGGTTGTTGGCCAAAGCACATTACTGACAAGAAAGCATTCTGTTTTAGATAAAAGTAAATTATGTATATCTACAGCATAGCTACAGTCATCAGGCATAACATTATGACCAGTGACAGGAAAAGTAAATAACACTGACCATCTGATGACAATTCAGTGTTCTGCTGGGAAATGTTACAACCTGGCATTCATACGGATGTTACTTAGACATGTAGCACCCACCTAGACCAGACCAGACCAGACACTGCAACCCCGTAGCAATGACACTTCTTGATGGCAGCACTCATCCCCAGCAGGATGCAGTCTGCACACACAAAACTGCTTTAGGGATAACTCAAAAAACATGAAGAACAGCACAAGGTGTTGACCTGGCCTCCACAAATTCACTAGATCCCAAACTGACCAAGTAACTGTGGGATGATCCACAGAGGCACCTGCCCTCAACCCATAGGACCCAACTAACATCATTCTGTTGCCAGGCACCACAGGACACCCTCAGAAGGCCCATGTCCATTCTCTGATGAGTCACGGCTATTTTGGAGGCACAAGGGAGACCTACACAACATTAGGGAGGTGGTCATAATGTCATGCCTGATTGGTGTGTACTGGGATCTGCAATGACATAATGTCAATGCAGTGACAACAGGAGGCATCTATGTGGTTAGTTTTGCTAATTGTTTTTAATAATGGGCTCTTCTACTGTCTGGCTAATCCCACGGGGCTAATGTCACGGGAGCAGTTGTGACGCAAGATGAAAGTCAGTTATTAAATGAAAACCTTTCTATTTGTTAATTTATTTCTAAGGAGTTGAGCAGTTTTATCTTAAATTGATTATTGCATTATTGCATTTCAGTGCCTATGCATACAACTACACTAGTGGACTTTTTCCAGTTCCAGTTCAAAACCTGTGGAGTTGTCTGACAGCTAGATGTTTATTGCAATCGCAGGAATAGTCAAACCACACACCCTTTGACACTGGATTAAGGGGAGTTGTGTTTAACCACCAAAACCAACAACATATACACCCACGTGCAGAGGTCAGAAGTCAAGAAGGGTTTTAACTTCGCAATCTAGCTCTCTTTTTCAGTCGTCACACAACCATTTGTGAAATACAACATTAAAAATGCTTCTCACGAAAGATTTTTTGAAAATGTCCCTATATAACTACATAATATATTCAACACTGTAACTTATACCATAAAATTAATTTATGGATAAATATTCTTTTTTTTATGAAAAATATCTGTAGGTGTGTTTGGTTTTTTCAGACCTTTAGCCTCAGGTAACAGTATCCATTGAGTGCTTTTCCAGTTGCCTCACGCTTGGAGGATCCCCTGAGTGTTTAACAATATGGCATCTTTGCCTCCTTCCTGTTAGCATTAGCATTTCATTTCCTTCACCCTCGAGTGGTGATGAATAGTTTTTATTCTTGACATGAGAAATAAATGTCATACTAGCGTTAATTTTTAATATTTCCTCTTCTACATAAATATTTCTGCAGTGGGAAATCATATTTATGAGTGTTTGTTTTACGAGTGTTAATCATGCCCCTCCTCCCCGCGGACGGGTTGTTGTGCCATATATCGGGTTCAGTCTAATTCCGGATCAGTTAGTGTTTTAACACGAAACCTCTGTGGGGAGTTTGAATTATTAACAATAGACTGAGTCTCAATTAGATGACATCTTCTGAGATTTGACGAGTCTCTCCAAACAAGTGGAAAGATAAATGCAGAGTGTGTGTGTGGCAGGGGAAGGCATGCTGATGTGTGTACGTGCACGCGTCCTGTGGTTGCGGCGGCCGTGCACAAGTTTACCACAGTCTCTTAGACGTCAACAACAATTATCTCCGGACAAATCCTCAGGTGCATTTTGTTGCCTCCCAGAATCCTCGTAATGGAAAGACTTGAACATTGTCGGCCGCCAGATGGATGCTCTTAACGAGTCAATATGCAGTGTTTCATTTAGGAAACACGCGGCTCACTAAAGTTGTTCGGGGACTGATTGTTAACGGATGGCGACGGCAGTGGCTCTTCAGACAAACCTCAGCTTGCAGTTAAGGCGGAAGTTAATTTTGTCAGTCATAACTGTGAAACATACTGCCGGGTTTGAAGCATTGGTAATGAGTTGCATTAAGTAGAAGCCATGAGAAACCGAGTGGTTTGCTGGTGGAGTGCGTCCTCAATGAATTATTTTACATGAAGTACTGTAGCCCTATCTTTGCCATGCGTAGTTATGGGGTGTTATATACACTCCGTGTGTTGTAAGAAGAGAGAAAAAAAACATCCATAATTTTAATCAAATAGGTATGGAAATATAAATTGTACTTGGCAGCTGAATGTTAAAGAATAAAAGGATTGGTCATATATTTTCTAATCCAGCAATGGTCTGTGTCATGGACGTCCAAAAATGAATGTAAAATCTATAGTGCTATTGTGAGTGCACTCAGCATTTTGGTAATCGAAGACCATTTTTATGTGGCACATTTTCATCTTTAGACGTAACAAATGGGTTGGGGCTGAGCGACAGAAGATGACTGGTAAAGAGGAAGAGATGACACGTTGTTTGTTTCTAAGTAAAAGAACTGAAGTGCACTGCAGAAACTAGCTTACTTCATTTACTTAGCAAGCTCTGATCCCTTTACCCCAACAGTACTTTTTTTTCCTCATAATCACTCTCATTATTGCAACCCCTTTTTTCCCCACCTCATGTGCTATTTTTGCGCTGTACTTTCATGTATTATCCCAATTCTTTACTTTATCTCACATCCTCATTCCTTAGTCTTAGTTGTGTAGTGTCTGTCTCTTTCTCCCAGGGAGTGGCACGAGCATAGCTCTGCTTCAATAATTTATTTGCTCCTTCAACCCTCTTCTCCTCTGGAGACCTTTCGCCAAGCTGCCAGAAGGGAATACGGTCTCAATTCTCCTATCTGGTTAACTGGAGGTGAAAGGATGTGGGTCTTTTCGTGGATGGTTCTTAAAAGGGAGTGATAATATTCACCACTGCAGACTGCATGGAGGCAGACAAAGCCATAACTCTTACTCTTCATCAGCTGTTTGAAATGTGAAATGGGGAGCGTTTGTCATGTCTGCAAGTGAAGTATTCTTTATTCATGGAGTGTGTTAATGTTTTATTTCCCAGCAGAAGAAGAAGAAGAAGAAAAAAAAAGAGGAGCAGTGAGGGTGGGGCGGGAGGGATGCAGAAATTATATGCTCATATTTCATAAATGCAGATTAAGGTGCCAGCTGGTGCCAGCTCTCTGATTTCATTCATTCATTTTCTGTAATGACTTGTCCTTTGGAGGGTTGCGGGGGGGGGGGCTGGAGCCTATCCCAGCTGTCATTGGACAAAAGGCGAGGTACAACCTGGGCAGGCCGCCAGTCTGTCGCAGGGCTAACACAGAGAGACAGACAACCACACTCACACCTACGGCCAATATGGAATCACCAATTAACCGAACTAGCATGTCTTTGGACGGTGGGAGGAAGCCGGAGAACCTGGAGAGAACCCATGCAGACACAGGGAGAACATGCAAACTCCACAGGCTCCAAACGGCCGATGGATTGGAACCCAGAACTTTCTTGCTGTGAGGCAAGAGATAGCAGGAGGACGTTTGTGCTCTGAACGTGATAGACTGTTTACCAGCAAGTCATCTCCACCAAGATCACAAATTGCCAGCTTGTTTATCTAACTCACGTGCTTGCCTGTGGGAGAAAAATTAGAAGAGAGACTTAGGCGGAATGGAAAGGTCACAGAGACACACTAAGAGATAAGAGAAAGGAAAGATAAAGAGTTGAAGAGCCAGAGAGGGGCGTGCAGAGCGGACATTTTCTGTAACACTCTCTAAATGTTTCTGACTTGGTGAATTATTCATAGCTGGTAGACTCGTGATGGTGAGTAGTACACAAAGAATGTGCATCAAGCCTTAAATTTGTAATGTTGTCTGAATAAGCCAAGTACACCCATACAGATCGCACTGGATAAGGCTGACGTGCGTAGGTGAAGTAGCAACGTGGCATCAGCTGTTACTTTCATACATGATATAAGCACACGCTGCGGGGATCATTCCTTGCTTGTGACACCACAGGGCTGTTGCTTTACATTAGGAAGGGTGCTGTACATGTCAAATTGCACAGACTCAATTCCCCTACTAGGGAAAAAGCAAAGAATTTGCGAAACCTGAATGCCGTTTTGAATTTGTCATCTGAGCTGATGTAATTTGCATTCATTTTGGCATAAAAATTACTCAAAACATCAACAGATTTTCACATTTATTCAGCAAAATGAGCTGTATCTGTAAGGTGCCAAAGTAAGTGCATCTCCAAGGTGACAAGTCCATTTCAAGGCCAAATTAGTTTCCATCTGTTTAGAAGTGTTTCTAATCAATGTGCTGAGACTCAGGTGTCCTTCAGTGCCGTGTTTTGTTGTGTTTGTCGAAGTGTATGATGGCAAGGAAAAAAGTAGCTTTCTGAAAACCTCAGAAAAAGAGTTGATGTTGATCATCAGGTTGAAAAAGGTTACAAAACCATCTCTAAAGAGTTTGGAGTCAACACATCATCAGAAAGATTGTGAGGGTTTAAGACCTTCCACAGGAGTGGTCCACCAACAAAGGCAAGATGCATAATAGTCAAAGAGGTCACAAAGGTATCTAGGGTAACTTCTAAGTATTTAAAGGCCTCTCTCACATCGGCTAATGTTGATGTTCATGAGCCCACCATCAGGAGAACACTGAACAAGTGGCAAGGACAAAGACTCTGCTCTCCAAAAAGAACTGCAGTTTTCCAAACATCATGTGAACAAACCAGAAGACTATAAAGAAGATGTAATGTCCTTGTTTGGGCCTGATTTTTTTTTTTTTGCATCCAGCCCAACGGATTCTGAATTTTACCAACCAATTCTAAAACAAAAATGTCAGGGCATCTGTGTGTGAGCTGAATCTTTGAAGAAACTGGGTCATGCAGCAAGTCAACAAGCCGAATAATCCAAGTCGTTCTACAAGACTATAGTGGAAATGGAATGTTTTTTGAATGGCCAAGTCAAAGACCTGACCGTAATCCAATACAGATGTTGTAGAAGGACCTAAAGCAAACAGTTCATGGGAGGAAACCAACCAACATCTCCGAACATAAGCAGGTCACTACTGTCTGAACAACTTGAACCTGCCAAAAGATAGCATCTTTCAGGATGACTGTGCGCCTGGTCATTGGGCAAAAATAGTAAGAAGGCACTTCTGTAGTTACTTAAGCTTTGTTAGATCCTGGATCTTAATCTTATAAATAACTATTGGCATCTTGTGGCATGTTTAGTTACAAATAAGAAACCAATGTCTTTTGTCAACCCATTTTCTGATATTTTGAGACACCTGTCAAATATTAGTAGGTTTTTCCTTATTAGATGGATGTGTCTTCACATGCGAGTCAGTAACGTAGCAGAACATCACATCAGAGGGTTAGAAAGAATGAAATTCTTAGGTGATTTTGATTTCTCCAAACACCAGTTGTAGTTCAGATGCGAGAAGATCAAATGTTGGAAACGTTTGAGAAGTTGCAAACGTAGAAGAATCTGTAAATTCAATTAACTTCCATCACTCTGTGCAGTGTCAGTAATGTCTACATTACACAAGGCTCTAACAAACAGCATTTTCAGCTCCCATTGGCCAAGCTTCCAAGCCAACAATACCTCTGATCTGCCACGTGGCTTCACTACATCTGAACTTACCATGCTTGCAATGCTGGTGGTGCTTCCATCTCTAATTTTTTAAGCTTTTGTAACGTGATACGTCAAAATGTGCTTCAAAAATTTGAAACATGGCTGCAGCAGCTCGGTGCTGTCTTCCCGTCAGGCTCCACATGAGACCAGTGACTTGTCAACCAGACCAACTTCATCCATCAGCTGCACTTAGTATTTGTTCCCACCTGAAGAGTTGGTCCTTTATGCACACACTAGAACGTTTACTCATGCGATAGATGACAGGCGCACACACACACACACACACACACACACACACACACATATGCACCTTCTCACACTTGTCAGAGCAGGTTGGTTTTAACAGCATGCAGACAGGGTGAGCGAGAGATGCAGCCGTTTGTTGGATTGGAGATGTTAGCCTCTGTGGCTTTTTGTTGGCTTTCAATTCATGTTCAAAGGTAGCGGCTGTCTGACTCGCTCTTCAATGGCTGGTGGGCGTGGGTACTTAGAACTGAGGGATTCTGACACTGTGTGTGTGTGTGTGTGTATCTCCGAGTGTGCGCATATTTCTGTTTTCCATAAACTGTGTATTGCAGCATTCATGCGTGCGTTGCTTGTTTTGTGCATGCGATGAGGCCGAGCTTCCAGAGCTCCTGCACTCCGTTGTGACAGAGAGGGAGAGGCACGATCTCAAACAGCTCTCTGCTTTTATTCCAGAGTGGAGGAGAGAGTTACTAAAGCATCAGAGCCACGAAAGAGCCTGTGATTAAACTGCCTGCGCGCTACTGTACGTCCCAAAAAAAATCCAAAACAAAACATTTCTCTGAAGTAGGTGCTTTAGATGTTGTCCTTTTTGATGATTTAAAGCATAAATTATGTAAGCAAATTGACCTTTTTGGCCAATACATTTTATCCAAAGCCAGAAAAGCTGGCTAAAATGCAGGACTGCATCAAACCACAGTAGTTTCATTAAATTGTGGCATCTGTAGTTTGTCTCTATCAAGAACTGTCAAGTTCCACTGCTGTCATCAGTCATCTGATCAAACAACTGATTGACAGAAACAGTTCTGATGAGCTTTTTTCCCTGAAATATATTAATTTAACGGAAAATGAGTAATTTAAGGACAGTGTGACGAACCTCATCCTGTTTTTTGTTTTGTTTTTTTTAGTTCTGAAGTGACCACATTGTGAGGGCTGGGGAGGAATGAGTGGTGAGGTCGTCACCTGCTCATTGAGAACATGTTTCTTCATGAGTAAAACACTTTTGTGGTGAAACAATAACGTCAAATGTTGGTCTGGCAATATTATACCAGTCCTATTGGCTTATATTATTAAATGTGGTTGATTGTTAATATTATCAAATCATGTCCAAACAAGCCTGATTTTACTTCGTGGACAGCTCCCAGGTGCCCTTATTGTCTCACAGTTAACACCTAATAGAAGAAACTAAATTTTACTTGGTCTTACTTGACAGGTGTGTCTCTTCTTATCAACGTGTTCAATATACGGACGCTCTTTTGGTGATGTGTACGTTTCCGAGTGGTTGCGCGACCTGTGTGTGTGTGTGTGGAAATAGGGCTCCGTTCTCAGGTGTGTTGGCCCACTCCAGTATCAGCGCAGTATCGTATGACCAGGTACAGGGCTCAGTTACCCCTCTGCCTCTGATAGCAAGCTGTAATGAGGCCATTAGATCCTGCTAATAGCTTGTAGAGCCAGTCAACTGAGAGAATAGCCAAGGGGATCGGCTTGCACCGCACTTGCCTTTCATCGCGTTCCTCACTCAGAAGAGTCCAAAAAATATTACATCCATTGTTCCATTATACCCGACTTACTCAATTTGAATTTAGTAGCTGTGCATATGTTCAGTTTTATTTCACTTTCTACTGTGTTGTCTCGTCGGCTCATGATTTAATTTTTATCCATTTATCGAAACCAATCATTTTCTCAAATTGTCACTATCCCAGTTAACTCTCCAAATTTAATGCTGCGGGTCTTTATCCTTCTCACTGAATGAAAGAAAGAATAGCCATCTCTCTCTCCGGACATGGCCTAGTAGACATTTTATCTTTATATACAGTATTTTATGCATATATTTTATATCTGCTGCCTGTTTCGCTCAGTTCACATCTCTCAGTTCACTTGTAAGGTGCTTTGGATTGTCATGTGTTCTTCTCTTTTTGCCTTGAGATGAGAAAAGAAATGGAAAATCAGGTGGATTAGTTTGTGTGCACTTTTGTATTAACTATGGCAGCGACAAAGAATGACTAATAGTTACAAACTGTTCTCATAGTTTAGCGATTGTCAGCACAGCCTCTCTGTAGTTTGTTCTAAACTAAAAGTCACACAATGCTAGAGGTTTGCTTCTTTGAGAACTTCAAGGTTTTTTGTTTTTTTGTTGTCGGTATTGTTGCCGTGCTTCTGAGCCACATCACACAACAGCGTAACTCCATCGTCTCCATTATGCTGCGTCACCCTCGGAAGCATCTTGCGCAAAGTTGTAAATGCTTGGAGATGGTCGAGGTGTCGCCGAGCAGAGCAGACCAATCTTCACACGGCCCTGGTTGCGACCAAGGCTGAAACAGACCCATCTGTTCCTCAGCGCTAATAGAAGCTGCACTGTGGTTATTGCAAAAAAAAACATATGACAAACTAGTAGATGAAATGAGCAGGTGACAAGTTCTTCCCTGGTGTCTTCTCTTCTACCATTGAAATGGATGATAAGGATTGGTAAAAATGTAGATGGGTGCACAACAAGGTAAATTATGTCTGTTTCAACACTAAGGGGGAAAAAAAATACAGTATGAACATTAGGACTGCTTTTATTATCATTATTGTATTATCATCATAACAGAGCTGTCTGACCTACTTTTTATTATGACCATTTTTGATTAAAAAAAAGAAAAGAAAATAGTCTGTAATTGCTTGGTAATTCTCATTTCAGCTTCTATGAAAGAAAACATTATTATTATTATTTAATTTGTGGACCATTAAACTGAATAGAACCAAGAAATCGTGAATATTGACTCAGACCGCTTCGTTGGCTCTGAGCTTTATGAAATATTGACTATTTTTATGCGTAAACCTTTATGTCAGACTCAAGGTGTCTCAGTCTATTCTCACTTATTTTGTATTGTTTAACTTCTCCCCAAAACTTATCTAGCATGAAAGTACAATATTATCATTTGAGCAATAGATTTACAAGAAAGTCTTGCCTTTATATGAGGGTTTAAAATAGTTATTAAGATATATTATTGAATGTAATATGCAGTTCTACATCATGACAGTTTTTGGAAATCTAAAGGGGGCAAGTTGCTCATTAATGTTGGCGGTCAGAAGAGAAGGCCACTGACGGCCATCATCACCACCATCACCTCCATCGCGGAAGCTTGGCTTTCACCATGCAGCGCCTCCTAATGAGACTTGCTGCTTTGCTCCATCTCTTGAGCCAGGTGCCCGCGCCCCTCCTGGTCCTGTGGTTTCACAATGACAGCGTGGCCTTTAGTTATAAAAGCAGCTTCCTTGCTCTTCCTTGCAGCCTGCTTTTTTAGCAGCGACACACGCCCCTCCTTTCTTTCTTTCTCTCTCTCTCTCTCTCTCTCTCTCTCTCAGTGTCAGCCTTTGAGGCAAATGTCAGCTAATTAAGGGTTACATAGTCGACCTTTCTCACCCCCACCTGGGCCTGCGCCACTCTACTCTATCTGCCAGAGCACCCAAGAGCCACGTTGCAAACTACAGGTTGTCCTTGCCTGCCTGAGTGTGCCACCAAAACTCCTGTATACACACATAAGGCACAGGTCAGTGTGGCCTCTGATATGCAAAATACTGCTGTGATACATCCTATAGGCTGAACAACAGAAGGACATTTAAAATGCAACAACCCCACATGCATTTTAACTCACACACCAACATACCCCAGTATAAAATAAAAACCACTTATAAACATTATTGTGATGTCCCCATCCCAGTTAACCTACGTGCAATAAGCACCTCTCAGATGACTTCATTTGGGAATGTTGATGTCAAAATGAATGCCGCATTTCATCGTCAAGCACAAAAGGAGCATTTGAGAAGGGCTCTGAATATTGAATATCGTCTCTCCAGTTCAAAGCATTTTTAGAGCAGTGGGGATACGTTCCAGAGGCGAGAGAACAGCGAGAAGCTGAGAACACACTGTACCCTTTCACTCTTTTTAGTCAGCAGCCATGCATGTCAATCAATACATTTACTGTTTGGGTCTAGAAAAAACAAAAAAAAACTCACGTCTTAGGAGAGGATGCTGATTATCAGAATACGATACTGCCCAACTCTCTTGATATGATAACGTAATGAGTGGTGTGTGTGGCACAGACGGTGTTGGGATACACGGTATGTGGAAAGAGAGCTGACAGAGTCAAGGACGAATAAAGATCAGTGAAAATAAGGCAAAACAGAAAGAAATTGAGCTTTGAATTAAAATGAATTGGCCTAGAGGGAAATCACTGGGCACTGGTCCATTCTCTGAACATTTTAAATGTGTTCAAATGTCCTATCATTATTCAGTGACAAGAAAATTGAGTTTGCAAATGGGAGTAACACAATGTGTGAAATCAGAACAACAACAAAGAATTGTTGGATCAAACCACATTTCTTCCGTAATGTGGATACATATCAACATACTGAAACATAACACTACAGTAACAAGAACATGTATCCTGTATTAGCAAGCATGTTCTCGGTGAGCAGATTTCATGTAATCTGTAGTCATGCAATCTCTCCAGATTAAATTTTGGAAAGTCTTGAGAACTGATTTAACTTCCAAGCCAAGAATACTCTCAGATGCAGCATCAGGGAATGGACATGGGCCTTCTGAGGGTGTCCTGTGGCGTCCAGCAACAGAATGTTGTTAGTGGGGGGCCTTTGGGTGCTATGGATTGAGGGCAGGGGCCTCTGTGGATCAGGCTTGTTCTGGTGCATACTGGAACAATGGGTCAATGGGTCACAGATACTGAAGTTGGAGGCCAGGTCAACACCTTGTTCTTTTTGTAATGTTTTTTTTGTGTGTGTGTTCCTGTGTCAGGCTGCATCCTGCTGGGGATGGCTGCTGCCATCAAGGAGTGACATTGCTATGGGGTGGGGGTGCATGGTCTGGTCTAGGTGGGTGCTACATGTCTAAATAACATCCATATGAATGAATGCCAGGTCCAAAAGTTTCCCAGCAGAACACTGAATTATCACAAGATGGTCAATGTTATTTACTTCTCCTGTCAGTGGTTTTAATGTTGTGGCTGATCGGTGCACGTGGCCTCAAAGACAAACACGTGGGTTGGACATTAACAAGAATCTGCTGGAAAGTAGCAGCAAGACAAAACAGATGATAAGAAGCCGTGACTTTGTGAGGAGCCTCAGTTGACACCTCCTCTTCTCAGGTGTCTCAGCTACTCCCACAACTTGTTCTCTCTTCCTTGTTCTCTCTTCCTTCTCAAATGTATCAGATATTCACACGTCAGGGACACACTGCTGAAACACACTGCAATTTTAAGTTTCAGTCAGAGGTATAGTATGTCCATTTTTGTCATTCACTGAAGTGAAATAATCCAAAACAACAGCAAAGCAGCCGACTGTGAAACTTTTACACGAGATGACCTGTGCATTCAGTTTTGGGCATTTTCACTGATTCAGAGTAGATGTTTTGTTCAACCAGCAGAAATGTGGTTTGCGTGGAGTAGGTACAGGAAGAACTGGGTAATTATTAGGAGCAATATAACCTCCCCGGCAGGACAGACAAAGAGGAGAGTGCCACCTACAGAAACTCAAACGTCATTAGCAAGAAATGAGACGGTATCGCCTACACGGTTTTATTTACAGGTGAACTGTGGGAAGTGCAGTGTGCAACAAAGCCTGGTGTGCCAATTATAGAAGACACTGCAACAAACCAAAGCAAGTTTTGTAGATTACTAGTTTAAGGCAGCTTTTATTATTAAATCATCCATGTCTGGTCCATTTGATGTGTTCCAAGTGTGAAGACACAAAACAGACATCCAGACCGCGGCATATCTTTTAAAACAAGGCGACCAGATACTCGTGTGGATGTTGGGGTCATTTACCACATTACTGACAAAAATGCCATTAATAGTAACACAGTGAGGCCACCCTAAGGACAAACCTGCAAACATAAGTAGAGCAATGTAACCGTGTGAAGTTCAAAGCTGCAAGGAACGCACGTGTGCACGGGACAGGACAGGAGGGCCAACTCCTGAGGTCGGTCCACCTACTTCTGGAGGACAAGTGACACTCATTTGACGATGACAACACACACATTTTGCGCAAAGAAGACTGAAAGAAGGTTGAAAGTAGAAGTTTTGATCTCCTCAGCAGCCACTAACAATGTAGTTTGTATTTATATTTAGAACGACTAGAATTAATTCAGATGTATGTATGTATTTCAAGCACAGATATTTAGTTTCAATGAGCTGAAGAAACCAGTGTTTAGGCCCAAGTGTGGGCTGCGTATTTCATTCAGCTATTGGTAGTTAAACACACACACATGCACGCATGAGCACACCAAGAATATATTGGGATTCTCCGAGTTGGATTAATCAAGTTTAAGCAAACCCTAAAAACATTAGTTAAATTATGCAAAACTGAACTCCTTCCTTCTTCTTTTTTTTTTTTATTTTACATATTTTCCTTTCACATCTTTGTATTCTCCTAGCAGACAATGTTTTTTTTCAAATCCTTCTCTTGGTTGTTCTTCAAACAGTGCTGCCAGTTTTAATCACACCTTTTTAATATTTATACTGAAATTACATGCAAATACTGTCTGATCCTGGTTTTACTCACTGCACACATGCTAATTCTCTTGTCTGTGCGTTGCCTTGCAGAGACATCAAACCTGACAACATACTACTGGATGAGTATGGTAAGACACCTTTTTGAAATGTATTTCAGCTGTTCATTTACACAGTCTCATCTGACCTTATTTGCCTTGCCATTTAAAATTTAAAACAAAACTTTGTCACCAGACCCCCAGCGACTTTTGTATGGATCAAAGTAGTTGAAATGCTCAGAGGCAAGTTTCAAAGCTGTCGCCCTGATGAAAAATACTTTACACCGTAATTCACTATAGTGAAGTTATGCACAGGTGAATTCTTATTTTAAAAGACATATTTGAAGCCCTGTGGCATTTAGATTGTGTTTTTTTTTCCCTTTCTCTCTGAGCTACGGGATGAAATAAGAGGAGTGCTGTAATTGTAGTGTGAAAGACAAGGAGATATTTATCATCTCTACTCTGCTGTAAGAGAAAATGCGTCCCTGAATGATGGATTGAGTTCCATCACAGGTTTTAGTGTCTGCTTTAATTCATGCATCGAGACATTACCATGATCAAACACATGCAGAGAGTGAAGAGACAAAGAGAGCGGTGTGTGCGTGCGTTTGTGTATACTGCATGTCAAAGGGAGGGGAACAACTGTAAATCAGGCGGGCACGAAGACAGACTGTAAAAGCTTTCATTAGTATGTTAATCAAGAATATTTATGTTATAGTTAATCCTAGAAAAACCCCACCCATGCACTTTCAGATGTGGTACAGCACGCATATTTGCACCGTATGTATGCAGACATTACAACAATACAAAGTTATAACACGAAACCATAATGGACTCAGCTTTATTGTCACGTTGAACAACAAATGCATTCCAGCCGAGTTGAAAACATCGCCTTGCACGCCCAAATTCGACCTTAGCCTCTGCTGGTTGCTTGGCAACCTTATAGCGATGACAAGACTCGGTATTACGGGCATAGTCTGGCATATTACATCCCATAAAACCACATTTTTTTTATTTGTATTATTTTTTTTTTTCCATCAGATAAAATGTCAAGTGTTCATCGGTACACAGGGGTTTCTATGTTGTTTGTGTTACCTTTGTTGAGACGAGTAGCAGAAGCAGTGAGTCACATTACTGCACATTGTTGGCCTCATGATATTATTACTGTGTACGTTAGGTAACAGGTTATATACAGCTTAATGTACTATTATTATTGTACAATACTATCACTATAATTGTAGTATACTATTGTGAATTAAAACTGCTGTGGGGCTGTGGCTCAGTTAGTGTCCCGGCTAACAAAAGGCCAAACAAAGTGGCCATGGGCAACACACTGAGCACTCAGTTGCTCCCAATGGTATATTCCACCATCGGTGTGTGTGTGTGTGAATGGATGAAGTACTGCTATGGCAGGAAAGTGGCATATAAGTATTTCCACCATACATTATGCTGTATACAGATGAAGATGAATTTTCTCCAGATAATAATACTATACGCACTTTACTATATATCACAGTTGTGACTCATCAGAGAATGGACATGGGCCTTCTGAGGGTGTCCTGTGGTGTCTGGCAACAGAAATGTTGTTAGTGGGGGGCCTTTGGGTCCTGTGCATTGAGGGCAGGGGCCTATGTGGATCACCCCACAGATACTTGATCAGTTTGGGATCTATTAAATTTGGAGGCCAGGTCAACACCTTGTGCTGTTCTTGATGTTTTTTGAGTTGTTCCTAAACTCTTTATGCTTCTTCCTGCTGGGGATGGCTGCTGCCGTCAAGGAGTGTCATTGCTATGGGGTGGGGGTGTTTGGTTTGGTCTAGGTGGGTGCTACATGTCTAAGTAACATCCACACGAATGAATGCCAGGTCCAAAAGTTTCCCAGCAGAACTTTGTATTGTCATATGATGGTCGATGTTATTCACTTCCCCTGTCAGTGGTTTTAATGATATGGCTGATCAATGAATGTACAGGTTTTGTAGTGTACTAGGAGGATATCATGCGTCATCTGACTATGTGGAACGGCAGCCCTGCTCGAAGCAGACAAAGAGAGAGAAAGACTGTGAGTTGAGAGTGACAGCTAAGAGGAAGACAGAGCAAGGCAAACAGGGATATGACACGGAGGAGGAAAGTGATGAGCAAACATTTCTGCAAAGAAAGATTTTGTCAAAGGCAGGAAAAAAAAGGGCAGACAAATAGAAACACATGTGGGAAGAACAGAGATAAAAGAAAGAAAGAGTCTGAGGGAGGGTAAAGGGAGGAACTTTGTCAGCTTCAACCTGATTTCCACAGGACAACAGTTTCCACCTGTGGTTTCCCCTTTCTGTGTATTTGTTTACGTCCTTTCAAACTGAGTAAGCAATTCTCCCCTCCTAATGCATTCTACCCACACTATTCTTCTGCACAAACCCATAGTTTTCCCTCTTCCCTGAAGTCTGAAACAGCGTGAGGTATCAGAGGGTGGTGGAAATTTGTTTGCTTCGGCACGTGTGATTCCTGCAGGTTGGAATAGACCCATGCTCCTATAATCCTATGGGAGCCGCTTCATGTAGAGAAAAACAATTTAGTCATTCACGTTTGACGTTGCTTTGTTAAACGACGTAGCCCCAGGATGCTGTGAGGAGCTCCAGGGCCGTTGTCTAGGTTATCCACAGTGTGCCTGCACGCATACAGGAACATAGAAGATTAAACGAAGAACGTGTCTGAAATCTGAAGACAACTTCTTCACTCCAAAACAAACGGCAAGAGGAGCTTGTGCATCAACACGCATGAGTGACAAGTAGAAAGCATTGTGTTGGTCATTGCACACCCAGGATGATGTTGTATTTCTGTCTGGTAATCAAATGGCTGTAGGACCCTGTAGTTTTATTCCTACTGTATGTCAACAGATGAACATGATCCATGAGGATAAACAGACCACATAAAAATTCAAAATCGGCCCATTTATAAAATCATTTGCGTATGTACTGTGTGCATTATGTAGTTGTCATCCATGGTGGGAGGGACCTGAGGAGGCAAAGAGACATTAAAAATAGAATAGCTACAGAGCAGCGTGACATCACCTGAGGATCAAACCTCGACAGTTGTGGAGGTAATCCCACTAAAACACGTTAGATAACTAAGCCACCAGGAATCAAGCAGAAGCATTGTTCAGTGGCTGCACATTCAAAAGACAGTGAGGAATGTTTTTTTTTTTTTAGTTCCTAAACTGTTTGTGTGCGTGCCTGCGTCAGGCTGCATCCTGCTGGGGATGACTGCTGCCATCAAGGAGTGTCGTTGCTATGGGGTGGGGGTGCCTGGTCTGGTGTAGGTGGGTGGTAGAAGTAACATCCACATGAATGAATGCTAGGTGCAAAAGTTTCCCAGCAGAACACGGACTCGTCACCAGATGGCCAATGTTTTATACTTCTGTCCTTGTATACTGACAAAACCACAACCAATCTTTTGTCTGTTTTGCGTCACCACACTCATGCGCCACAGCTTTGAGTAAAGTACGTAGGCATTTTCGTTCAAACTGCATGACACAGAAGACTGACGCTGTAAGTAAAGTAAGTGTAAAGCAGCAGAGAACAGGTGACAGGGTTTATCAAAGAAAACACGAATACCAAGAAGAGAGGCAAATGGAAAACAGAGAGAGGAGAGGGAAGTAAAGAGGTGCACACAAAGAAAATGTGCGATAATGGATTATTATGCACGATGACAGGAAAAAAGAGGGGACTAGAGCGTTTTGCGTGTGCACAGACTTGTTCTGATGGTCTGCGTGTGTGGTCTACGGGATGTGTTTGTGGGGTTACCGGGGACACCCGTCCAACAATCGCTCTGCGGCAAAAACTCTCTTGTTCTTTCACTCAGTATGACACACACACACACACATATGCGCGCACACCCACACACACACACACTACATTCAGCTCATTAGCTTGTGCTCAGTGTGCATGGCAAAGACTCTGGGCCATACTGCAGCATGGCAAGACACAGGTCAATGGTTTGACTTTGAAAATTTGGCTGTGCTCCTACACCTTTCTCACAACATACAGCTTGTGTCAATAAAAACTCAGCTGAAATACACTGGATTATGATGTATATTAAATTCATCTGATCCTAATTTTTGTATATAACACACATGCACACGCGAGCATCATATAAAGCAGAGTATCTGGCATGTGTAAGCTAGTACTACATTTGATTCCAAAAGAAAAAATGCCTGAACACGAGCTGAAGACACAGATTAGACTAATGATGTAAACAGAGCTGTGTGATGATAAAGCTCATTGCCACCTAAGGATTTACAGTGTTGACAGAAGTGAGGCACACGGTAAATGTGTCACTTTGAGATAACATAATCCATAATCTCTCTGTTCTACAGGGCATGTCCATCTAACAGATTTCAACATTGCGGCCATTGTAAAAGACGACCTAAAAGCAACATCCATCGCTGGGACCAAGCCGTACATGGGTAAGGAAATAACACTAATGCCTCTCAAGGTACAATGAGCACACGAGGGCCACGTGAATGAGAATGAGCTGAAAATTTCCATTCATTCATGAAGATTTTAAACATAATGAGGAAAACATTAAGGACATAATCACGTCTCATTTGTGCCTAGAGATGCACAAAAAGAGAAAAGGCTACACCTTTGTTTCCTTCCTATCTCCATTCAACCAGACGTAGCCATTCAGGTCTGTTGACCCTTATGATGTCACAAACGGCTCACGTTTAAAGCAAGACAGCCCAGCACAACTCCATGCTAAAATCTGGGGACTGAGATTTCCATTAACGTGTTAAAGCAGAAGTATAATATGGGACCTTTAAGTTAAATAATCAAGAAAATACTTCCTATGTTGTATTTTTTCTTGTGTTCAGACAAACAAAATCATATGTAGTATATTCTTTAAGCACATTAATTATCATGTATGCATTTTAAAGGAAGTTAAACTGAACTGAGACAGCACCACTTATCCTATTCAGTGCAGCTGCGAGTCTTAAGTGCAATTGATCACATTGATTGATTCATCTCCTTCCTGATTGTTCAGACAGGAGCTAACAGGATTTCAGCGGGACAGGAAGGACGAGGATGCACATGTGTACATGTGTATGCACAACTGCAGATTCTGTATTTTATTTTATATATATACACACACAGTATATGTATGTGTGCCTGTTTCAACCCTCATGCAGTGTGCATTCCTGACAGAAAAAGATCCTGCAACCACGTGTGGCGAAATGTCATGCATATACTCTGTGGTATAATAGATAATTCATGGGTACTCTTAGAAGAAGGCGGGAAAAAAAACTCTCTCCCAGAAGCATCAGAAGATAAACTGCACTTTTTTTCTGCTCTGCAAGAAAGCAAAGCAAACCAGAAGGAGGAGGGGGATTAGTGTGCACAAAGATGAAAAATGTTCTACCATTTGTAAACACAGTAATGTTAATTACTCATTGCAACTTATTTCTATTTACCTCCAGGAAAACTGCATGTAAAAAAAAATACAGAATGTCCCATCTAATATGAAACTGATGAAAAAAAAATCATCAAAAATCAAGTGATTCATCATGAAAAGAGGGAGCAAGCGCCCCATGCACTGACAATGGTCATTAATCAATGCTTCAACAGCAAAGTATTAATTCCATGCCAAGCATTGTGCCTGCTCTTTAAAAAAAAAAAAAGCCATTAGAAAACATTTTGGTAATGTCTAACAGGCATATGTCTAAACTACATAACAACAGGTAGATGATGTTATGCCTGTAAAGGGCTTGTTAAGAGAAAGAGGCCATCTTGCATTAATTATCCTGTGCAATATTTTCTTTCCCTTAGCTCCTGAGCTTTTTCAGAACTTCGAGGGATCACACCCTGGCTACTCGTTTTCTGTTGATTGGTGGTCACTGGGGATTACAGCCTACGAGCTACTAAGAGGACAGGTATCTTGGACACAGAGTACCATCAATATGTCCACATCATAGTTTGCTTCACTGTGCCCTGCCACACTTAACAGCAGTCTGACAGAAAAGTTCTGTTAGTAAGAAATCAGACGTCCCCTAAACAGAAGGAAGGTGAGGCCGTAACTGTATTTTAATTTGCCATTGGCCTCACTAAGAACGGTGTTAAGTGTTTAGTCATGGTGCGACAAAATCACTGCAGGAGAATGAGGAAATAAGTTATTCTAAGAGCCATGTAATTGGAATTGATTTGTAAAATAGATTTATTTATTTCACGCTGGTCCCATCTGGAGGAGTTTAAATCTGATGTCACGGAAATAAACACAGCACATAATGTTTTCACTCAATGCTCTCACTCCATTAGACCGAGTCTCAGAGCTGCGGCGGCAAAAAGGACGAGGACCCGAAACCGATTCTAATTTCTGATTTCTGACTCCTGAAACAGATCTGTAGCCTTCATTAAGGGCTCCTGACAATCTCGTCTCGTAACTCATTTCTTACATTCATTCGCTCTTCTTTCTTATCTTAGAGTAACATCTTCTAGCCCACAGAAACAATCTTGAGTCAAGCTTTATTTGACTTCAAACCATTCCATTATCACCGTCATTCTTTTCCTTTTCTCTGGCCTCAAAGCTACATCTTCATCTTTCCCATGTCATCCTGCAAACATGCCTGTGATTTTCAACTATTTTTTTATGATTCACTTATGCAGAAGAGGGTTTCTAAACATATATTCACACCAAAAAATTACTTTCTATCTTACTTGCTTCCAGTGCCTTTCAGCAAATGCCACTTTTTTTGATGCCACTAGTTCCTCTAGTCTTCTCCCTGACATTTCATTTACACGTCCTCTCCCTGTCTCCTATGGGTTTCCTTGCAATTTTCACTGACTGACACATTTCAACACTATCTACAAAGCAAAAGTCAGTTTCATAGTGTTAAAAACCGGCCCATTGGATATGTTGAAAACCCGAAATCCAGCTCACTATTATCAAGCTCCAGGCATCTTTCAATCACTTCCCGACTTTTACGTCAACTCTCTCACTTCATTTACTTCCCCGCCTCCCTGCTCGGTCGGACCACTGGGTACGGAGTGGGCTCCTTAATCTTTGCGTAAGGAGGTTTTAAGATTCTGATCTGTGCGTTTACTCCTAATTTATTGGCAGCTCAAATAAGGGGTTAGTCAGGAATAGTAGTGGGCCAAATACGAAAAGCAAATTATTGTGAAAGACAAAATCACAGCAATTCTGGATGAGATTGAAGACAGCCAAAACACATGTATAACATTAAGTTAACAAACAAAGCCAACAACAACTTGGGCAAACCTGGGTTTGCCTCAGATTCAGACGCTTGTGTGCTCCATAATGCAACACCCCGACGTAACTAGCAAGAAAATTACAGGAATTTGATTAGAATTAACATAATTGGCAAATCACATTAAGGGTTTATAAAATGCCTACGTTGTCTTGTCACATTCTGCATCTCCAAAATGAGTCTCTCTGTCCAAAACAAAGAGCATGGAAAGCCCCCTGACACTGAAAGAGTTGGAGAATACCTTCTTGTCCTCTGTTTCTGCTGTCATTTGTCCCCATCAGTGCAGAAAATGGGTCCACAGAATGTGAGCACAGGAGTAGAGAGGGCCGAGTGCATAACACACCTTAAGACACGTCATTTGTGGGGAAAAACAAAATAAAAAGGGCTGTGCATGAATACAAGCTGTCTGTCCTCATTTCAGAGACCATACGTGATGAGATCCAGTACACCGGCTAATGAGATCCTTCAGACGTTCCACAAGGTCCACCCTAGTTACCCAGCAGCCTGGTCTTTGGAGATGAAGTCCCTACTCAGAAAGGTAAATGAGCAGTGCATAAACAAACAGTGCTCTGAAAGGCAGGCTTCTATGTCTCTTCTTCTTCTTCTTCTTCTTCTTACCACCAGTGAGGCCCTTTGCTACTTTGTATGACACGGCATGATTCGTTCACTAAAGTTTGAAACTTCCTCTATACCTGACACCACAACTTTGTTTGTGCAGAATCTTAATTAGGAGGTCACTTTCATTGCTGCAGTCTTATTTGCATAGTGCAGCCGTAGAATCGTGATTATCTAGTGAAATCGTTATTCAGAAACTGAAATTGATTTGTGGTATTGTTGTACTTTGATGCATCTGAAGTACAAATGTAAAGACATACATTGCTATGTGTCATTTAAAATGATTAATTCCACATATAATGCAGATGTTGGTGTTTAGATGTTTACATTTCATGAAATTAATAATGTATTGGTCAAGTTATTGGTCCATAATGCACTTTCAAAAGTCTTTTTCTTCTCGTCATGACGAAGCCACTTGCAAAGCCAAGACGTGAACTGTTTCTGTAGCATCTGAGTTTTGTCTTGGCAGCGATCCACTGCAGTCAAACTGTTGCATTGCTTCGTGCTCAGACTCCTCATAGCTCATTGGCATTCCAGCTGCATTTGTATATGTGTGTGTATGAGGGAGTGAACGAGAGAGTGTGTGAGGAAGAAGAGAGACAGAGGGATGTAAAGAAAAATGTAAGTAAGGGGAGAATTCCATGCTTAACATATTTGTCCTTCATGCTTCACAGCCTAGTGAATTCTCCTCGTCACTTTTTCCTTTTAATGTGTACACCGATCAGGCATAACATTATGACCACCTTGCAAATATTCTGTAGATAGATAGATAGATAGATACTTTATTAATCCCAGGGGAAATTCAAAGCATCCAGTAGCAAAAAGGTCTCCCTTCTGCCTTCTGAGGGTGTCTGTTGACAGAATATTGTTAGTGGGGGGTTTGGTCCTATAGGTTAAGGGGACGGGCCTCAGTGGATCATCCCACAGATACTTGATCAGTTTGAGATCTAGTGAATTTGGAGGCCAGGTCAACACCTTGTGCTGTTGTGCTTCGAATTGTCACAAGATGGTTGATCACTGGTTAGTCACTTTTCCTGTCAGTGGTTTTAATGTTGTGGCTGATCATTGTATATAATTTTCTTTTCTTCTCCCATCTCCTTCCTCTTTGTCTTAATATCTCACTCTCTATTCTCTCCTGTCCTTTCCACGATATCTTCCACCTCGTAACACCTTTGTCCCGGTATCCTCATTTTCCGACACATCCTTGAGGGCAAACACGTCTTCACGCCTCACTGCTCTCTGCTATGCGTCCCGTGGACAATTGTTCTCAGTCCAATCCCTTTCTCTCTTTCAGCTGCTGTGCATAGATGTCCAGAAGCGCATTTCCTGTCTAGCAGAGCTACAGGATCTGGACTACATGTCAGACGTCAATTGGGACGCTGTGCTCAGCAAACAGCTTCCTCCGGGCTTTATTCCGAACGTGGGTATCAGAAATTAATCTTTTTCTCACATTCTGCTGCTGCATTATGGTGTAGTTAGATATATATCACACTTCATCTAATATAGGGTCTGTAATGTACAACAAAAAGGCAAAAATAGTCAATACTTAATATAAAATATAGCAAGCATAGAAAGAGTTTCCTATACACCACTATATGAATGAGCCATCTATGGATGCTTTAGAGTATAATATTCTTCTGTTCTGTAAAATTTGTGAATAAAAACACCATACATCCCTGAATACCAATCCTCTCTACCTACTGTTCTCACATACTAATTTCCATACCAGTATTTTGCCTAAGGTGCAAAGAAGTGACGATACAGACAGAACTACTCTTCATCTAAGCTTTTATAGTCAGTCTGCAAACACCACCCCCTGCTGGGCTGAGCTGGCTGAGCTGGCTCACCTGGCGTAGACATCCTGCAGCACACGCGTCTGTATGGCTCTTAGACACGGACGAGGAGAGAAATGATCCTTGTGTCTACCTGCCTCTGCACTGGTGGTCTCACTGGATCAGTACCACAAGTACGGCGGAGATGGTGCTTCTATGTTCTAATGTCATGAAACGGGAAGTCAAGCTGAAGCACTGTGCTCGGCAGTGTCAGGTTTTTACAGTAGCTCTGCTGATGCGCAGTGATATCTGGTGCCTGAACGAACAGGAAAAGATCCCAAAATGTTTTTCCAAAAATGGTATATCCCTTTTGGATATACCATGACCTGGATGACTGAGAACCTTCATGAAATGTCTAAAGGAGAGCCTGAAATGAAAGTCAGGAGTAAATTTAACTTGGTTTCATTAGAGAAGTAGCAAGCTAACTGTGATTATCATTGTCAAAACTGAAGAAATGACAATGACTGCTGGAGGTAACTAAATAACTATATGACTTTAACTAAGTTGAATCTAATACTGACTGCAGAGCGCTGGGTATCCCTAGTGGTCAGGCTGGCACAGCAGAGCAAAGCGCAGAGGATCGATGGGGAATTGACAGTGTGGCTTTTTCTAATTACAGCCCTGTCCCCTCTCTTTAGTTCCTTACAGACTATTACTATTGGAACATGAAGAAAAAAACACCAATGTTTTAAATTTCCTAGCATTCAGTGCATTTATTGTTCGGCCACAGTTTGACCTTGATTTGTCACATAAAAGTGTGCATTGCATCATGAAGTATATACAGATATTTGGAAGTACAGGATATGTTTTCTTATTGTGTTTTAATCTAAGGGCATTATATCCAACAGCCTATGTTTTGTTCACACCTTTCTGACACAACAACAACAACAACACATATGTCTGTGTCTCTGCAGAGGCGGAGGCTAAACTGTGACCCCACATTTGAGCTGGAAGAAATGATCCTGGAGTCCAAGCCGCTACACAAGAAGAAGAAAAGGCTTGCCAGAAAGACCCGGGACCAGGGATCTGATGGGTCACCACAGGTATGGTTTTCACTCAGTAACATTAACTACAGTGATCGCACATTTTACACAAGACCAGGGCTGTCAAACATAAGGCCCATTGGCTAAAATCGGTCCACCAGAGGGTCCAATCTTGCCCATGGGATTAATTTGTTTTAATTGCATAGAATACATTAACTAGATTTTTTTTTTTTTTTTTTTTTTTTTTTTTTGTAAATTAAATTAGCTCCTGTTCCTAATTTCTCCACAGAGGGTTGCAAAGTTTTAGTAAATATCTGTATGCATATAAAAGCCACTGATGTATCGGTACATAATACAATAACTCGTACCATTACTATAGACTGAAGCCCAGTTCCTGATAGTTTTCCTGCAACTTGAGAGACTTGAGCCCTATTCGCACGGGATTAGCTTTACCTGGGGATGTCATGTGATTCATGACTCCTCCTGCCCGTCTGTGTTTCATGTGGCTCATTCGCACGGGATAAGAAAACTCAGATTTAGTAGTTATCGATAGTTATGTTTCTGCTACGTTACGCTTCACTCCACTACATGTCAGAAGACATTTTACACTTTCTGACACCTTTAGATATTTTGCAAATTCTAATTGATGACATATATTATTAAAGATAGATTATTTTTGTCATACACGATGACATAAAAAGTCAATCTGTATTTTTTAAGTTTAAGGAACAAGGTCCAACAGTGAAGAGACACATAACATAGGTAGTTTATGTGTAAATTTGAATCCAAATAATTCCACAGAGACAGCAAAACCTGCATGAAAATATCTGAGAAATCACTAGAACCAAACACACACATGCAAATAAAAGAGAAATAATAATGCTTGTTGGGAGCTTGGTCAAGATCATGTGGTCAAACATCCTTGTCTGGTATCATATTTTGCAGAGTGCACCGGCCTGTGTGTCTGTCAGTCAGGCAGACTACTCCCTTTACTGTCTATAAATATCATTTTGTGTTTGCGCAACTCTTTACCATATCCATTTACAGAGGGCCTCTGGGGCCACTTGTGATGGATTCATATATGAGACAAAGAAAAAGTGAGTGCTTGATGTGCGTGTGAGGAAGAGAGATGGAGATGTCTGTACAGCACTGCTGAAGCACAGCAGATCAATATTGAATGAAGAAAGCTGCCCTAATGTCTGCCCCAGCCTTCCTACTCATTACCCCGAGGCTGCCCTGTATTCTTTTTGCATATTCCTATTCTCATCATTTTCCTCATCTCCTTTCCAACCTTCATCCTCTTCCTTTGTCATCAGACTTCGTCCAAAATGCCGTCTACACATTGGGCCCCTGTTCAGTAAATGCCTCCTTCTTAATCCATTTTTCTAGCTGCTCTTTTATCTTCCTGCCTCTCCCTCCTTTCCACTGCTACGCTCATAATGTAGCATAGAATCAGCTCAATTAAATCACAGATAATATACGGCAGAAAATTTGGCTTGTGCTGTGAGAACAAAATAAGTTGCGCAAAGAGAAAAACACACACACACACACACACACACCTTTCTCCTAATGAAAGGAGCCATTCAAGTCTATTATTTACTGCATGTGTGAGATACATTGAAAATACGTCTAATCGCATATATGTGCATAATGCACACTTGGGATTAATCCTAATAGCAGGTGCTGAGAAAGCGGATAAGTGCAGTTGTATTCATGCAGTCTTGTAGAATTAAATGAGAATCAAATACTTTGTTTAGAAAAGGGTTTAGAACTGAATTCCTGAATTATTATTCCTAATAAGCCTTTTTTTTTATGCTGCAAACTTGCAGCTTATACAATACCTGCTTGGATAAGCTAACAGCTGGGGTGTTGCTAAACGTTTCATGGGGTATTGCCTGACGCACAAGATAACGCTAGATGTTTGCTTACCGTCTTTAGGTTGTCGCTATGGTGTTTTTAAATGTAGCTTTTCCCTTTGGCATTGTGACTTAGACATAACAGTTTACAGGCTAGTGATTAACCAGGTGGTTTACAGGTATCAGGAGGTGATAACGCTACTTTATGTGACTGCAAGGATACTACTAAGTTTCTAGCTCCTGATTATCTTGTATATCTTGTATTGTACAATACAACGACAGACAAAACTATATCATGGATAGGAACATAAAGGAGTTCAAAGGAGTGTGAGTCTACTATATGCCAGAAACATGACTCCAAAAAAAAGTTACCGATGCCATGAAACTGCTAGATGTAGAGTTAGTGCTGTTTCCCAAAAAACACTTTCCCAAAAATGTTATTACTTTATAAAAGTACAAGATACGATTAAAAAAACACACACACACACACCAGACAATTAATGCAAAAAAAGGAGCAGACACTGTTCCAGCACCACGGAGTCCTACACAAAGACAAATTGTGTTCACAATGTTACCTGCAAGTGACATAAAATCAGGCTCTTAACATTCTTGCCAATCCTTTCCAATCGTTGTCTCCAAGAAATAATTAAACGTTATAAAACTGGATGTGTGATTGCTTCTAAGTAAACAGACGCTGCATAGAAGTAATGGAAATCCATTTAATTAGTATTAGAGTCAGGTAAATTGATGGGCCACTGGAAGGGAGGCAGCTGCTCGTGTATCTGGGGGATACAGCTCCGTGTGTGCCACTGATTAAAAGTGCAGAGTCAAAGTTTTGGCTCGCATGAGTTCTGAATGCAGGGACATCATCAGACGCAGCCAAACTGTTGCAGCGTAAGAAGCACAACTTGTTCCACGTAGACTTTGACATTCAGTAAAGTCAGGCTCAAGCGAAAACCCAAATGAATACAAAATACAAAATGTATCTGCATTGTCCAAATTATAGTTTGACTATTCTTCCTATTATTTTTTCATAATTTGTAATAATATAGAGTATACTGCTCTCCTATAAAGTCCATATTTGATGGGTGATATATGCATTTGGTAATATACATTCGCTATTCCGTTTTATTTATACACATTAGTAGTCTCAGCCTCATTCAGAAACATCGTATACGCAGATGTGGACCTTGAAAAATGTCTCTGTTGGGCTCACATCCAGCAGAGCACTCCCTTTTGGTTTGTCTCATTAAATGGAAAGTTTAGTCTCACATTTGGAACAATCAGCTTCTGAAATGTCTATTTAATCGCATCAAATAAAGAGATAAAGGAAGAGACAAAGAGTGAGAGAGTAACAGGTAGTAGTAGATTTTCTGCACTTACAGCATTGTGGCTTCACTGCAAGGTCACAGTGTTTTCCAACTTTCTCCATCCATCTGGACAGTACATTTAACAATCATTAAGGAAAGAGTCAACAATTTCCATCTGAGTCTCAATAATAACGACGAAGTAGGCGAGGAGATGCAAAAATCCTGCAGTACAGTCAATGACACATGCAGGAAATTCTGTTTTACATGGTAGAAAGATGGCATAGGACAGAGCAAGCTTCAAAGAAGGAGAAAGAAAACTTGTACCTCATATATAGGCCTATACTCTTTGCAGTTAGACTGAAAGCCAAAGACTAAAATAGCAGCATGTTGGCATATTGTTTCACGTTTCATGTGTGGAAGCAACAACCCAGCTACATCACAAAGTGTGATTAAGCTTCTGTCTTAGTCACAGACCATTCATGCCAGATATTTACTGTATTCTTAAGGAATTATTTTTTATTGCTTAAGATTGTGCCTTATTTTGTGATAAAAAAAAACTGTTCATATTTTAACAGTAACCAAAAAACAGCAGATGTACTACTACCACCCTTTGAAAACGGGTCTGTCTATTCTATCAGGGTATATGATCAGGATACAAGTGTGAATAGCGCCATAGATTCTATTAAAAGAGTTACAAGATACCGGTTAAAACAGATATGGGATAGAGAATGAGATAAGATGAAAATCAGGCCACAAAGATAAGCTTGCACGAAGTTTGATATCTAACTTGTTAAGTTGAATCTGGCAGGCTGAACTATAACTGTACTGAAGAGCAGCACAGCTCGTGTTCTCCATCCAATGACCAATGTCACTAATGTTAAAAACAAAAAAAACAAAAGCCTTGTGGTTGGTGTATGGGGCTTAAATGGGTGTCGAGAGATGCCCCGTGTTTTTACTATCAGGTTCTGTCATGCCTCTAACATGTGATATGTCATCACCCTGCTTCATGTCTCATCTGTTATTCTTTCTATGCATCACATCACATATAACTCATGTTTGTCAAATGATTTGGACAGTATCTCTCCTTCCTTACTCCTTTCTGTAGTCTGCATCCCCCATACAACAGCCCACTCAGTTCTCACAGTCTATTGTCTTCTTTTCTAATACTGCAAAAACTGAGAGGCTCACCTGCAATCAATATGCATGCAGATCATGCACCTGCTTTGTATTTTTTCCATTTTCTTCTTTTGTCTCCTGCATGCGCACACAACTCTGTTCCTCTGTTCTTCTGTTCCTTTCCTCTCGTCTGCCTCTTCCCTTTCTCCTATCTGTCTTCCCGCCCTAAATTAGTTGATGGCTTTTTAGATGCCAGTGGCTGCTCCCCCCACTGTGACAGCACCTGTACAGAACCCCTCTGCTGGCCTGTGTGACTGACAACTCTGGGCAGAAAGTCAGCCATTTCAGAGTTTTCAGGGCCAGTCTGTCTGAGGTTGGAGGGAAAGCAGCACACACTCACAAGTGCATGTAGGACTTCATGTGCAATCCCTGAGGGCTGCCTCAGCTGATTTATTCATTAAAATATTTAGGAAATGTTCTCATTCAGGACTTGAGGGTGAAGGTTTAATATTGGAATATGTATTATATTTAGGTTCTTAAAGGTATTTTTGTTTCTGTTTCTTTTGCGTTCTTACGTCACTGCAAGTTTGTCTCGCTCACATACGGAGTACAGTGTCATAATGATCTCTCTACTCGTTGGCCTCCTTGGGAGAGTGAGAAATCACCTGTCTACTTGTCTTGGCACTACAGTACCAAAGGGTGTGGACAGCATGGTACGACAGAGCTGGATGCTCTCACATGATTAAGTGGGCCAAATATGCATGAGCTCATAATGCAAGTAGGGACGCCACAGTGTCCTCTAAAGTTAGGTCAATTTCCTTAACTGGTACCTTATTAAAAGGAAAAGAAACTGAAGAATGGAAATTGTACGTTAAACTCTCTGCACTATATTATACTATACATGACATCCTGTAAACCAGCAGATATTAAAAACTGTAAAGTGGTATGTCTCTAACATCAGACTCTGAAAGTGAGAATTCTATGTTTTGTCTCTTCCCCAGAATGGACAGCTGCAGCAACGTTTGGATAATGTCCAGAGAGACTTTATTGTTTTCAACAGAGAAAAGTAAGGAACCTCCTTTATCTGCTCCGAAACATCACAAGAGTTAGCATTTGAGAAGTTATTTTTCTTTTTCAAAGTATCGGTTGTGTGGTTAATTAAATATGCTGTATAGTTTGAAGACTGAAGTCACAGTTTTAAAGTGAAAACAGTTTCTCTTGCCTGGTGAGAGCATGTAGGATGGTGTGAAGGGACAGTAAACTGTCTGTTTGTGGTAGAAGATCTGGCCCATACACAGCGTGTGGGTGTGTGATTAAGACAAAAATACAGCGACCACCAGAGAGTGCCCCCACGCTGTCTGTGTACGGTTTGAGAATGAGATGTTTCTGGAAGTGAATACAAAATTGAATAATTTACCATTGATTTGCATGAGTAAATGTTAAAACTGGTGCAGTGTTTACTCAAGACAAAAAAGCCAAAACAACCAAAACATTACCCCCTCAGCTGAAAGAGTACAGTATAAAGAGGATGGAAATATTGTAGAGCAAATTGTCTGGAGAACTAAATTCAAACATACTAAGTATAATCGAGAAAAAAGCTGAAAACAAGGGCAACTGGACTTGTTGAGTTTCTTGAAGATGCTTCACCACTCATCCAAGTAGCTTCTTCTCTTCTGAAGCCACTGATGGGGAATTGGGGTTTAAATATGAACATCTGCAGGAGCTGCAATGATGAGGAGATGTGTGGTGAAGCGTTTTCAAAAAACTACAATGACCTGAAGATTGGGAACCTTCACAAACATGCTCAAATGTTTATCGTTTTTACTCAACAGGTCAAGAAAAGTGGTGGTGGACTCAGAGTCTTCTGAGCTATCCACGTGTGAGAAGAACAAAGTGATAGAAGATGGACAGAACAACAACGTTGAGCCAGCTGCTTACTTATCTGGATAGGTCTCGTGACTTACGATTCCTTCTTAGCCTCTCATCACTTGCACCTTCACACAAGCTTGTAGATCAGCAACGTAGGCACCTATTGCTCTAACAACACAGGCACTTAAAACTGGTCTGCAATGTCCCTGCACCACAACGTCTATACAAACACAAATAAAAACGCCATATGCACTTGTGCATCCACAAAAAACAAAACAAAAAAACAAAAGCGCATTATCAGGAACTCCAGAGCTGTGGGAGTAAAATGGGCTCCTGAAACAGCAGCAACGCTACAGCTGGGCATTTCTATTCCCTCTCACCAAGAAGAATGACTCTCAGCAGAATGTCACTCATATCATGCTCCCTTACATCACTCTGGTGCTCTGATGACTGCGCAGCGTCTACTCTGGGCAACGGGCTGAAGTGAAAATAAAGCCACTTCCCTGCCAAAAAGAAGACAATGCTGCACCTGCTCAGCTGGTCAACCACGGCCAGAAGCTATATGCGCTGCTGCTGCTAGGACAGAACACTCTGATTTATAATCTTGGAGAGGCGTTGGCTGGTTGTTTGTGGCTATTTGAATATAACTTCCAACGCTAAATGGAAATAATTATCTTCAAAAGAATTGGTCTTCAGGATGGCAATGTACATTTGGGTTGTCTTGCGTGTTCTACCTGACGTAGATACAAATATGACAGTGAGAGCACTAAACATTAAAGTGGAGAGTTTAATAATGAAACCACAGAGTCTTTAAGACTGAACTAATAGAGGTGAACTGTAGGCTCGAGCATGAATGGCTCACTTTATCATAGCAGCAGATACATGGTTATAGTAGTCATGATGCTTAGCTTTGCTAATTAAGCTTACAAAGATGGTAGTATTGCAGCATTTGATATAACTCCCCAGTTCCATCAGTAGCAGATATATTTAAAACATGCTGCACGTTTTCTCGACTTGCACATGGTTTAAGTTGAAGCGCTGCTATCAAACTGTGGCTTTGAAGTCGAGCTTCAGAGTCTTTTGACCTTGGAAGCTTATGACTAACTTTTGCCTCAGTCTGCAAATGAAAACATAGAAACGCTAAGTGGTAGATGTTATATGTTCAGCACTGAACCTTGCTTTGCACATGCTTCTTCATAAAGTGTAGCATTTATGCACAGAGAGACAAAAAAAAAATCTAAAGCTGTGAGTGAATATTTATTCCCTTAGGGATGGTTTTATAGACAAGGATTAAGCTCCTAGATAAGGTTCATTTTTCATCTATTGTCTGCACTGAGATTTGTTTTTAATGTCCTTAATGTCCTTCCTCTTTTGTGTTGGATGCAACCAGTTACATTTGTGCCACCTGATAATTCTGTGAATTTGTATTTGCTATTAATTGCTCCCTTAGCAGCCCAACAACAACGTTCAAAAATTCAGCACCAGACTAATCAATATGAGGCAAGATAACACGCCTCATTTATGCTGTAAGATTAGCTATAGACTTGTTTAAAATCCCATCCAAGAAACCACTCCCGCCTCTGAAGTTTGCAGAGGGATGCCTTATACCATAGATATGGCACACAGCTATGCCCCTATAATTTCCTAATAACTATAGTTAAGACCTGAGCGTTTTTTCACAATAAGTAAGTAAATGTGATTTCTACTAATTCCTATCCACTCTATTGACCCGACCGCAATATGACCCAATCTTTTTAAGACTATGATCTCTTGTAATTAGATTTAAACCATATTTCAAAATTCATTAATAGTGGCACTTTTCTACTGGAGATTGGTACAATGTTTTGACTTACCTTTGTGTCGTTGCTGTTGTTGTCGTCGTCGTCGTCGTCGTCACTGGTGTAATTTTACGATCCAAAGGTGGTTTCCTGTGTAAGTTGTAAGATAAAGTTGGATAGTTAAAGGATGAATCTGGATTTACCTGGAGTAGATAATATTTGTGAAAGGTTATCTTAAAGTGAGAGTACCAAAAAAAATGGGTTTTATTGCATACAGCTGGTGATCATTTGATGAAATGCATTTTACCCTTCCGTAAAGCTTTAAATGACAAATAATATTTAACCCAGGTAATTTAATCTGGGAACACAACCATGTATCTCAACCCTATTAGAGTTTTGTTGTCCTTCACTTTTCACTGTGTGTTGATTGTAATCAAATGTGATGGAGTTGCAAACTATTAAGGTGTGCCTTAAATAATAACTTTCATTTTTCTGAACCCATCTGACTCAGTTTTGTGCTTTATTTCACTTTATTCTGAACGACCATATTTTGATAAGAATGAGTAAAATGGGACAAATTTGATGAGTGTTGCCCTCTGCTATGCCAAACACAATGCTGCCCCCTAGTGTTAACTGACTAGTAGTACAGTTACAGACCAAAAGTGTGAGAGTGCAAAAACATAGCTGAGTCTGAAGGACAAACATTGTGTAATTGTTAAATTCAGCAGATTCCTCCAGATTCAGTGGCCGTAATTTACCTTCACGTATATCCAGTCAAATTTGGGAAAGTGTTGGGAGTCTCTCTTACTTTTCCAGCATCTCTCTGGACATCCCTTAATAATGCACCCTCATCTAATATGCATTATATGCTTTTCCTGTCCTCTGTCGCCAGCCCACATCTACAGTTAACAGATTTGAGGCCATCACTTCCCCAGGTCATCTGGAAGGCACGTAGGCTGAGCTGAGGCAGCACTTTTCCACATTAATGGCTGATCTTGGGGGCGGAGGACTTTCCCTTGATAAATGCGTCCCTAATCTGCCTGGCACCTCTGCAGATGTAATCAGCAAACCTCATATCATAAGATACATGGGAAATAATGGAAAAATAAATGCTGTGATTTGATTATATTTAATCTTTTTATTCAAATAAAGCAAAAGACGAGTGAAAGCAACTAATGTGCAGTTACTGTGAAATAAAGGTCCTCATTTTTGCAGCCACCACAGACACTCATGCTCAGACTGAGTTTGCTGACTCAGCTGCATGAAGGTACCCAGTCTGCACTTTATGATGGTCATTTCCTCCATGTAACATGATTACTGTGATAACACGAGGCATTAACCTACCACTTAACAACCCACGTGGGACCTTGCAGCGGTTTTAAAAGGTGAAGGGGAGTGTGTGTATGTGTGTGTGTGTGTGTGTGTGTGTGTGTGTGTGAGACCTCCGGCTTCCTAGTGAACTTAGCAGGGCTGGGTGTGGACGCTTCATTACAGCCTAAATAGATGGACATCGTCTACAGGATATCCTGAATTCTTTCTGTGTTTGTGCGGCATTTTGTTGTTGCTTTAAACTAAACTATACAATAGTGCCACATTTAGATGGATAACATAGGTGACAGATGTGACATTTGTCTTCCAGCATTCGCAAGGCTGTGCCAAATCAAGATGGTCCCACTCCATTTAGTGTGTAACCATGGTTGCAGTGAGCCAGTTTATACAATACCAGGGTTCCAGCCCACCTAAATGGAACAGGGCCATAATTAATGCTATCCATTGCATGTATTTTATGTGTAGCCTGCTTTGACTTGTCAAAAGAGTTGCTAAAACACCAGGTGTCCATATAGCCACATAGCTAGTGTTATTTTTAAACCAACTAAAACCAACTATTAAAATAAACAGCCAACCAAAGTTAAAAACAACTGTGTCTACAACTGAGCAAAATGAAACGCCTTGTTATTATATTGCCTTGCAGTCGTTAACTTCAAACAAATTAAGTTAGGCTACCTTGCAGTGGACCCTTTTCGCCGGCAGGTGTGTGAAAATGGTGTCGCCACTTCACTTGTAACTGTAGGTTGAGTTAAGAACATTAGCTAGTAAAATATCCAGCCAAACACTTGAATGGACTTCAATGTTTGTTTGTTTTACTGCAGCGAAGCCCCGATAGCAGGCATACGACACTAGCTACGTTGCACACTGAATTACCTGCGAACTAACCGGAAGTTATAGCGGTGCGGCAGGTATCAATTAAAATGGGGGCTGCTCAAGTCCGCCCCTAGCGGCCGAATGACAACGCTACATGTTTACGTACACAGTGGAAAGACAAACATACAGCTTAATAAAATGAACATTACTGTGCTGTTTCATTCATATATTTATCTTTTTAAATAAATTAAATATAAATTAAATCCACTTGTCCTCTGGAGGGGCTCAAACCTGTCCCAGCTGTCTTTGGGCCTGCTTTTACATTTTCAGTGAAAGAAGTCTGTGAGTTGACATCATTTTTCCAAGAAGAAGGAAATATACTAACTTATTTTTATGTCAAACTTCGGTGCATACTGAACGTTTTCATGACGAATAACAGCACAACACATGAGAGGTTAGTCCATAAGTTGCAACTCATGTTTATTCAGGAAACAAATCATACTTCCACACCACACCTTATTTTTGACCTGCCATCTCTGGGTTTTGATACAACAGTAAAAAAGAAACAACATAAAAACAGTAACAAAGGTCGTCAAACTAACATAAATACAACAAACCACCACTTGTGCCTGCCCCAGTCTGCCGAATGAAAACGCCACCTCCCTCCCACCCCCACAGCGGGGCGACAGCAAAGTAAAAGCTTCCCTTACTGCCACCACAATCCCCTGCCTTGTCAGGAAACAGCAGAGACATAATAAAAAAAGAGCTCTAACACCCCCCCACCTAACACAATCAGATCCAGAATATTGGACGGAACCGAATTAGGCTCAGTTATATTCAGGCTGATGTTGAATTAGCATTGGTCAGCGTTAAAGGGCTACGTTGGGATTACAAGGGAATGATGGTCTTCCACTTGTCCTGGACTGAAAGCCCAGTGGGTCAGGAATGAAAAAGTGAAGCAAGAAGTGAAGCGCTGTTATTTGAAAAGCAGGTTTTTGTTACTTAATCATTTCATTGCATGTATTTATTTTTTTATCACTGTTATTTTTGCAGGTGCCCTCTGTTGCAAAGCGCTCCATTCAATGTTATGGTTGAAGTTTGTGGTACAGTTTTATTCTTTCCTCTTGTGATCAGGTTTGTTAGTTATTTCCACCATTTTGCCTTCTCAGGTAGTAAGCTAGAAGCAAATGCAAAGGACAGTTTTTTTTATTTTTTTGCGATGTTATTTTTATACAGCTGTGATGGAGTGCAGGAAATAAAACAGACATAAAACCTTTGGGGATAAAGAATATTAAAATCCTGTCTAGTATTTCTTCTTGACAAATTCCTTTCAGATGTGTCTACCTTCATCTTTTTTTTCTTCTTCTTCTTTTTAAACATCAATAATCAGTACAGTATATCATGGGAGTGGCATTCATCAAACCCACTCAGAGGAGGAGGGCAGAAGGATCCTGGATCACGTCGCCCATGTCAATGCGGCCCATGCAGCTCCACGCCCAAACAGCCCTCCTGCTCTCTGATTTGATAAACACCTCTTAGTTGGTCCAGTAAACCCAAACAGGCTGCAACAACATCATTCACAAAGCTACATTACATCTACCATATATATATGTACAATGTCACCTAGAGCTAACCAATGGTACTGCATGATAATACATGGCTAATTTAGGACCTAGTGTTGCTGACTATGGAGAAAGCAGGCTACTGAAAAAGGGGGGGGGTGACATTGAAAGCCAAACAGGATGAAAGAACCATAGCATCATTCTGAGAAACGCAGTATCCGTTTTCCTTAGAGGACACACAGTTTGTGTTCTCTCTTGATTTATTAATGTGACTGTGTGAAGCTTTACTGGTTTACTGTCCTATTATTAAAGCACGCAAAGTTAACATATTGTCCCTGTAGTGTAGTGTAGCATGGTCATGTTTAATGTGCTTTGGTAAAATGTATATTTAAAACCACTTCAATACTCTAATTATCCAGGAAAAGGGATACTGTTCTCGTCTGAGCATAGTAGCATTGTGACAGGTAAGGCATGAGGATTCAGTGTTTTGCTTTTTTTTTTTTTAACTTTTAACTAATCGTGGTCCTCTGCATCTCCTCCTCCCTCCCCGTTTATCTCCCTCCCTCTCTATCCCTCCCACCCTCAACCCTGCACTCTGGCTGTTGTCGTTTTCTGGACGCGTGCCCTCGTCCTCCTGCTGTTTAACTGAGAGATGTGATGTTTGAGCGGCCACCAGGGGGCACAACAATACGCCGACCGGCAGGCCTGATGGGGATGTCGTCTGGGGTGGGGGGACCTGGAAAGAGACAAAAGGAGAAACGAGTCAAGAGGGGTTTCGCCTACAGAGACCGACGAGCACGTAAGGAAATTGAATTCCAGGGAAAAGAGGACTAAAGAGAGAGATCTGATAGACGGTGGTTTGACATTGAGCATGATTTCACAAAAAAAGTAAATAGGATTTCCATACGTTTCAGTCATTGCAGAGACCACATGAATATCTAATTAAGAATATCGATCCATATACATTCCTTTATCAATGCCTGCCTTAACTGTGAACTGCACCTGCATATAACCAAATGCAGAACTCGGTTTTTCTTAATAAAACTATGCAAGAATAGCAAACTGTGTTAAATATTTACCATAAAGGAGCAGGAAAAATGTTCCTTTTTTTGAATGCATTATTTTTTTGCTTAATATCAACCTTCACAATGTCTCCTCACACCAAATAAGCGTCACTTGTCATGTGCTCACGTCCACCACAGCTTGAGGCTCTGCTGCAGTTAAAATGAATTAAGTGTCGCAGTGTTTTATTAAGAGAAGATTAATACAGAGATATGTGAAAAGAAAATAGAAAACAAGACTCTAGACATCTAATATGTCCTATAGCAGACTGCATACAGTGATGATGGATTTTTTTTTCCTTTCTCACTCTTCTGGAAAGTAGACCTCGTATTGCCAGTCTTTTCATGCTCACTTGGAAAAGCTTTTAGCCATCACAGCACACAAGTGACTCTTGTCATACGCTCCTGTTATTACTTCCCAGGCACTGTATAATTCTCACGACACATTATTATCCACGACATATGGTATGTGTCACCGAGGCGACAAAGGAACGCAGATTTCAGCAGATTTTGCGCCAAAAGCTACGAGCGCTGCTCAAACATTAGCAGAAAAATGCTAGAGTTCGACATAAAGGGCGATGTTTCCAAAGGACGAGCCAGGGTGTCTGCCGCAACAAATTATCGGCGAGTATATAAATGGAAAGTAGAGCGATGTCAGACTATGATGCAGTGTGAGTCTAAGTAAACAATCCTTCCCGTCTCCTACCAGACAAGTGAATCAACTCTGCAGGTGGTAGCCCTGGAAACACGAAAATAGATAAGATGCAGACTCATTCTGAGAATATGCACACATATGGACAATAATACACACATACTGAAACACATAACTATAACACAGCCTGGGAAACCAGGAGAAGCCTAACTCCCCTCTTAACTCAACTTTGGAAATACTTTCCAGCAGAGGTCATTTTCTGTTTTCATCAATGAGGTATTACACATCAGCTTGTAAAGGCAGGTTTCTCAATGCAGCCAAAGGCTAATCCCAACTGTGATGAGTTGTCACCTATTAATAATACTACACGTATGTACCAACACCGCTAATACTAACACAGCTGTGTTCTCGCCAGGTTAAACAACGCTGCTCTCACTGATCTGAGGATACACATGGACACATTTAGTCTGTCAAAGACGGAGGAGGGAATTAGTAACCGTAAAACAGTGGAAACACTGACTCTCTGGTTTGTGATTTTTACCAAGCGTATAAAGTGTCACAGTTTGGTAGCTGGACAAAAACAGTTTCTCACATGCGTTTTCAGAGTCTAAGCTAATCCACCGCTGACCTGACATGTGGGCACAATCAGTCTGTCACTCAGCAGCCCCGCATAATGGAACAGATGTTGAACGTAAATGCCGTTGTGATCTCTCACATTAGGCGCTTCTTAACAGACCAGATGCCTGGGCTGAAAATGTTTTAGGCGCCGAGCCAAAAGCCAAACTTGCACATCCAGCGTGTCTTCAAATAAGTGCAACTGTGGGGAAAACATCACTGACATCCCACTGTGGATTTACGCATTAAAGAGGCTGTAGTTTGAAGTCACTGGCTTCTAAAGAACCCCTAAGAGTATCGTGTTTGAGAGCGGCGATGTTCTGAAGAAGGAGGTTATCACTGAGGGGTGCATTTTTAAGAGATGACTCATTATGGGGAATGACTCATTCAGTTAGAAATAACAAACTACTGTAATAAACTTCAGAGTAGGCCAATATCTAAAGCAGGCCGGATAAAACCACTCTACCATATACCCAACCTTGAGACATATACTCACTTTTATTAATGAGATTGTACTTGGTGTTGATGTTCCACTGAACTACATCAATATGTGTTTATAGTATTCTTCCCTCCTCAGGTTTGTATCCTCACAGTATAATCCACATGAATTCAACCAGCAGTGCAAGCAACAACCTCTAACCTCTGATAAACATGTCATTGAATTAATACCTCAGATTTGATTTGGTTTACTTAATAAGGAAGTCCTGATTTCAGTAATACCATTGGCGTCTCAAACAATAGCTCAGATACAAATGCATCCGATACCGCAGAATCTAGGACAACAACATGTACCCAGTGTTATCTGGGTAGGTGGACGGAAGTGGGTGTAAGTCCTTCTTCCGTCCACCGAGCTTGTTTGTCAAATGCCAATAAGCACAAAAGAAGGAGACTGTAGGTGGTGGGAGTGCAAGCTAGCTGGCTGTTAACCAGGATATTTTAGCTCAAAGAGGAATTAAATAATTGGAAACATCAAATGTTAACCCTAACCCCATCTCATGCCTGGAAAACCTTCATGTGCAGCTCAACCAGCCTATAAAAAATATGGTGAGCTACAGCAACATCTAAACCATAGCATGATGTCATCTTTGTGTGTAACATCTTGGCGCGTCACGGCCACATTCAAGCATTTGTACATCTACTCATGTACTTGGCTCCTTCTGACTTCTAACTAGTGGTAAGAGACTAGTGGTAAGAGAAGTGGACAGGTTCAAATCCCCACAACATCCATGGCTGGATGGGACCTAACGGCTAAACCGCTCACCGTCTGTGAGTATGGCTTTTCACTGCAATCCAGAGAACAAATCTAATCCATATACTTGGCCAATAAAGATGATTCGGTGGTTTATGGGGCCACGGAGTGTAAGCATCGCATTACGCAGGATAAAAAAATATTATAAAAAGAAGCAGAACTGCAGGGAAACAGGAGCAACCGTTTCCTTGATATACAGCAACACAAGAATACAATCTTGCTAACTTTCATCTATATGTAAAATGTAGCCAACATTATAGATGGGTCAAAGATTTGACATATAGCACAGACTGTATAAAGATGGACAGCGGAACTGCTCGTCCAACGTGAAGCCAAAGCAAGTAGAGCTCCCCTGGTGACTGGATGCAGTATAGGTCATAAGCTCCACCCCCTCCATGTTAGTGGGTGGGACTTGAATCAAAACATAAAAGTACACATCAAATGTATCTTATTTTCAAGCATAGTTTGAGTCATTTTAGGTAATAATTACAATACTGGTGCATAATGAAGTGTCTGTATTTCTGAGAAGTTTTGTTTTTAAACAGGATGTGACACCATGATCACTAAAAGTTGCCATGCCAACTGCTCTGGTAAAGCCTCTGTGAGTCTAGAGGAAGTTAATGTGGCTCAACTCTCGGACTGTACTGGACAGACTCTGGCTCCAAACTTGCAAAATGATACCGCCCAAATCCCCAGGAAAAACAGTCCCTCCAATGCAAGGAAGTGGGGACGTCTTGTCCATATTTATATACAGTCTATGATGTATAGTCGTATGGTTTCCATTTAGGTTCATTTTAACTTCACGTTCAATCATGCTAAAGTAAAAACATGCAACTTCAACTCTGTGCATAAATCTAACTCAATTAAGTCTCATTTAAACCACAATGGAACTAAGGACGCCAACTTAATGACATGCGTAAACAGACAAATTATCACATAAACACTGCGTGAATTCTTTCACAAAGAAACATGGTAGTCCGTAAACAAATGCATGACATACTGTGGACATCATAAACAGGATAATGAGAGGTTATTAGATTACTCTACAGGCTTAAAGCTTATTGCCAAGAATCAATTATGAAAATCAAAAAAAAAAAAAAGACAGACTTCATCACATAGAGTTGAATTAAACAGGACGAGATGGTGACTCGGGTTATGCTTTGTACAGACGCTGTAATTCGATGTAAACAGAAAGGAACGCGTGGGTAATAGATGGATGGTTGCTCTAGTAAAAAGCTGGGCTCACCGCATACTGCAGGGTTACCTGCTAGACTAAATCCAGACTGGTGGTGCAGGTTTCTGACGGGCTGTTTGGTCGGAGAAGTACGTGCCGACGCAGAGGGGGTGCCGCCACGGGACATGGAGAATTCAGATACCGGGCCATCGTACATTCCCCTGGGCACTGCCCTCAGGACTGCCAGCTGCAACACAATCAAACACAAATGGAGATGGTGAATAAGAAAGGATGTGTAAGAGGAAAAAGACCTTATGGTATTTTATAACAAAACATTGACTGTAACCAAGTTCACACATGTTAAGTATTAAAGGAGTGTTTGTCTGAATTATATATGCATTTTTCAGAGAACACTGTTCCAGATTTACACACACACACACATGCAAACCCTTGTAACGATTACAGCAGAAGAAGAACAAATACAGTATTTAAATGCTCTCGAATCAAGTCAAAACTTCATGCCGCTAGCTATCGAGGCATTGTCTTTTTGTCTGTCGGTGGCGTGACTCAGTGGAATCTTGGAAGCGGCGTCAAGAGTTAAAAAGAGACATCTGTGAACGAGGAAAGCATAACAGTGACTGCTACCAAGATAAACAACCCACTGTTACTACGGCTCCATTTTCTCATCGGCAGCCAGCTGTGAATTAAGAAACTGTTAGGCAATGAGATTCCTAGGACCACAAGGAAGATGGCAACGGAGCAAAGAGCTTTAAGTGTAAGCTGCTATAAATTAAACGTAATTCTTTTCTAAAAGTGAAAGAATTCCAAAATGAAATTAACTGTTAATCCTATTAGCCATGTGATGGACTGGCGACCTGTCCATTGGGTGTACCTCTCGGCCAATGACAGCTGGGACAGGCTCCAGCCTCCCCGTGAACCACCAGAGGACAAGCGGTTACAAAAAACAAATGAATGAATGTTAATCCTATTTACTATTTTATATATAACTATTTAACTATTAACTCATGAGTGCATTCATTTCCTATTAAATGGAAGAATATGTTCCATTTAAGACTTAATAAATCGATATCATGGGAAATACATTAATCTTATTTGCCAAAGCTGACAACAGAAGACCGATACCACTCTCTTGTCCCCATTACTGTATCTACCTTGTGACCTTTCCAATACTTGGACATACTTGCAACATTCGTACATGAAACTGTAAGGTGTAACTTAAATAGCATCAGCTACGGTCTTACTGAATGCGGTAGGTCTCTCTCTTTAAAGAGACCAAATTTAGTGGGTCTTTTTTTAAACCCATGACGACAAATCATCGACCACCCTCACCGCGTGGACCTTACAGTGTATCAGCGCAGCCAGCGTCCTGTGGCTGAACCTCGGGTGATGTCAGACTTACAGTTCTCCCCCGCATCCGTCCTCATTGGCTCCATCCATCCCGCTTTTTTTTCGTACTCTTAAAACTCTGTTTCGGCCCACGTTTCTGCTCACTTAAACCCCCGACAGCCTCAACTCCTACGTTTCTCCTTTTCTTAAGTAAGTGTAATTAAAGTATTCTTTCTCCCACCATGTCTGCCTTTAGTAAATACCAGATTTATGGATTTTTCATAGTAATATACTCTCAATACATATATACTTTTACTTTAAAATGTACGGTTATCAAAAAGGCATAGCGTAATGCTTCGTTACATCGACGATTTATTTTTTACAGTGTATGCATTACTTACTTGTGAGGTCACAGTGTTGTTTCCTAGCAAAATACCTAATTGACGCAACAGTGTGATGACGTTTGACTTTATACTTTGACAACTCTTCAGTTTCACTCTCAACTTTTAAACAATTATAACGGTGGGTCCGGTAAAACATGCGTTTACCTGCTTCCTGGCTTTAACACGCTTGTAGGCAAAGTCAGGGAAGGGAGAGCAGGGGATGAAGCGGCCCACTCCAGAGGTGACGTGAAGGTTCCCGTCCTCCAGGACAATCTTCCCCTGGCAGATGACCACTAGCGGGGCTCCGCGCAGCTCCATGCCCTCAAAGACGTTGTATTCAGCAGCCTAAAGCCCGCGCACACAGGAAAGTATTAGAGACATTTATCTGCGGGCAAATTAAACTGTAGGAGCAGATGTTCTTCATCTCTAAAACATCACACTATGAGAAAGAAATCAGTTACAGGGCTCTGGAAATGGACACAAGTGCATTAAAGATCATTCTGAAACCATACTGAAGCTTCCCTTCGAGGGCTGGTTAAATTAAAGATGGAGCAGATGAGCAACAGTGGTGACTGTTTCAGTGCAGATGAAGAGACAAGGCGGCACAAAGTTTCTTTATCCCTCCCTTTCTTTCTCCCGTTTTTATCACTCATCGCCTTGTTTCTTGCACTTGTCTGCTTGGCATGTACAAACAGCTGCCATCATCCAGCTGGCTCCTGATGTCTCTCGTAGCACTTCTCACTTTCTCTCCCTTTCGTCTCTTTCTTCACCTCAATCCCTGGCTCTTTTCTCATCCCTCTTTCCGGTTGCTTTCATCAGTGTCTTTCTTGTCTCACCCTCGCCCGTTCCTGCTTGATTTAAACAAACCCCTTTGCATTTCGTTTTAAAACCACACCACTCACATTAGTGTCTTTTTTTTTTCCACCATGTCTGCAATCTCTGATGGTCCCCTCCCCTCATTCCATTGTTGCTTACTTCCTCTGCACACGGCCCCGTTTTCTGCTGCCGTCCAAATTCAGGCCAGAACAGGACATAACTAAGAGTTACTGCATGCCAAACATGATGTCATGACTAAGCCCGACGTGTGCGTCTGGTTTGCTGCCTGTTCTCGTGCATCCAAATATCCTTCATATGCATCCACGTATCTTTATGTTGACGACAAAAAAAAAACCCAATCCAGACCAGATGCGGGTTAACTGATAACAAACTCAGACACGGCACAGTCTGAGAGAAGCATTCCCAAGCCTAAAGTGCGGGTAAACAGGGTCATTCTGTTGGCATCAGGCTGTCCATTAAGGTAGATTTATAGGGAGCTGCTGCGCTCTTGTCCTCTGTCCTCTTCTGTTATTTTATCTGGAAGGACAACCGTCAGGAAATGAAAGGGTGACATCATTATGTAAGAACCCACTGATCCTCAGTGGATGTACTCCACATTTAGTGAAGGCATATTATTAGTCTAGTTTCCTCTCCTTTCCACCATCTGGAGACGATGGAGTATATTTTCCCTCATCGACCAAACAACTGCCGTTAAGCCACTGAACTCTACGAGTTTCGCTTCATCATTCCTACCTCTACTACTAACATGCTGTGTATTGTCTATGCAGTCTCCCACGCATGTGTATTCCTGTAAAAGCAGGAGTCGTCCTCGGCTGCTTTAAGCCTTGATTTCCTGTGTGGACACTTCCTCTGCCCCTGAGAGGTTTGTGCGGGATCCTCTAACAGCAGAAACCTCATTACTCATACGTTCCTGGTGTGCTGTACGACCAGTGTGTATGTGAAGTGTGTGAAAGCGCAATGTATGTATGAGTCAGTGTGTGGCGCCCGACATTTAAGAGCAAGGACAAAAAACATCTGCAAAGTGACACAACTTCACCTGTGTTTTAATTTAATTTCACTATTTGACTCTTTTTATTTTAGATAATGCAGGGTATGTAAATATACACTGATCAGGCGTAACATTATGACCATCTTCCTAATATTTTGTAGGTCTCCCTTGTGCCTCCAAAGCGGTTGTGACTGATCAGAGATTGGACATGGGCCTTGTGAGGGTGTCCTGTGGTGTCTGGCAACAGGATGCTTTTAGTGGGGACCTTTGGGTCCTATGGATTGAGGGGAGGGGCCTCTGTTTATCATCCCACGAATACTTAATCAGTTTGGGCCAGGTCAACACCCTGTGCTGTTCTTCATGATGTTTTGAGCCGTTCCTAAAGTATTTTCATAGGTCCAAAAGTTTCCCAGCATTGTCACAAGATGGTCATTGTTATTCACTTCTCCTGTCAGTGGTTTTAATGTTGTGGCTGATCGTTGTATATTTTGATTCACTGTTCAGATTCCATGTTCTAGTTTCTCGCACACTAGAGAAAAGAAAAGATCCAAAATGCACAAGACGGTGTTTTAAATCTTCCTGCATACCTACATCTATTACAAATAAAACAACATATTTCAGTGCATAATATCATTATCACCGACATGCTTAAACATAAAACTGTCTTGAAGTATGTAATCAACTCAGGAATATTGACAGTAATATCACTAAGTTAAATAATCTACCCTATACTCCTGTTTTGCCCTGAGTATTATTTAATTAAGTTCACATCAGCCACATTGCTCTGAGAGTTTTTTAATGCATTAAGACACTAGCTATTCATTCACGGTTTGGTTCCTTCAAACATTCGAGCCACCACATTGGAAGAAGATACTCGAAGTAAAAATAAAACTGTAAAAGAAAAGCAACGGAAAGAATGGAGTACATGGAGGTCACCGACTCCAAATCAGACTGTCGAGTCAGACATTTCCCTAGAAATCAAATGAATTGTGACCGAAGCTGTTTTCTCTTTTTAATAGAGGGGATTTTTCTCAATAAGCAATGTGTACAGATGTCCAAAGTCTCTGGGGTTTTATGAAAGCATTTAAAATGATAATATTTAGTGTAACAGGATCATGTGCGATGGATGACATTCTTTAAAACCCACATTTCCTATAATACATGTACTTTGAATGATGCAGTGTACATGCACAAGTGAAAGTGATATAGATGGAGGAAATACCGCTTGATTATACACCGCAGTGATACCCAGCTGATTAACTGCACTGGCGAAATGTTTTTTTGGATTCGGATAAAGCTGAACAAACCGGATAAGCGTCTGAATATTCCATACTTTTCCAAATCATTACTCCCTGATTGCTTAGGGTTCTGGGGTTTACCGAGGCTCAGCTTTACATCGAGAGCCGTTCGTGTGTCGAGCGCAGCGCAGGTCAAACTAGGAGTGAAGATCCACTGAGACTTCATTTCCGTTCCGAGAGCTATCTGGAAGCCGCTCAAAAATGTGCTCTCTCTCCCCTCAGCCTCTCTCTCTTTTTCTCTTTGTCTCTCGCGCACACACACACACACACACACAGATGCAAACACTTATCTCATGTCACATATTCTCCTCCAGTGCTTTCATAAAAGCTGCACCCCTTCAAACAACATTGTGTTTGACTGAGGAGTTGGAGAATAAAGTGAATGAGAAGAAGAGAAAAGGAGCTGTGAGGTGAAACGAACTCGGAACAAACTCAAAACGTCGTACGTACCGAGTTGTGTGTCTTGGCAGTGATGGTGCGAATAGAGTCTGTGTCCCAGATGACCAGGTCGGCATCAGAGCTCACGGCGATCCGACCCTTACGAGGGTACAGGTTCAGGATCTTGGCTGCGTTAGTGCTGGTGACGGCCACGAACATGTTCTCATCCATCTTACCTGTAGTCTAAGATAAAACCAAGGAGAAACAGGGGAAAGTGAATATTTCTCAAGAGGAAGAGGAAGCTGGTTTATGATATATCACAGCGATACCTCACTATCAATCCATGCCTGTTTAACTTCTAGATATAGATTAATTTATTGCTCTGGCTGGATTGGACACAGTTTAACTTCTTCTTTCACCATGTGAAATGAATTTTTGACACTATTTTTTTTTAAATTGGTCGCCCTTTTGTTGGTCTCAAGCATGCACACGAGTATATACGAAATGCATGCTTGTATGCACATCCAAAAAATGGGATTTCCAAACTATTTCTCTGGAAAAGTGTTAATGTGTCAAGAAAAACAGCAATGCACGGTTGCAAAGCTATTAAACCGGGCTCTGGGTCTTTTGTACCTTTGTCTCCCCCTCTGGCAGGGAGAGTTACTACACAACCACGCTATGTGTACACTTCTGCGCTCTCCAGTGAGAAGAACCACGCCAGTTGACCTTTTTGTTCGTCACCAACACTTTAGACCAGAATACGTCCTCTGAACGACGTTGCTTTTTTTACTTGGAGCATTTGTTGATGCTTCCTCGGTTGATTTGGCATAATCCTAGACGCCTAGCCTACGCCCTGTCCTTTGACTGCTCCCCCTCTTCAGCTCTTAAAATAAATCACACTGCTACTGGTGTGTAAGTGCAGCATTCATTCATATGTAAACATCCTACACTCTTGGTTTCAACAACTTCAGATGATGCATAATCCTCACAATCCTCATATTTTTTATTTTTTTCATTTTTCTTTAATCCCACCAGTCGAATGGGCTGACATCAGAAGGAATACGCTTATCATTTTGGGGCGACACCTTGAGCTCTTAACAGTCCAGAGGCTCGACAGGGCTGCACGATATGCCCACATAGCGATGCAGTGATGGCGAGACAAGACAGAGGACAAATGAGGGCAGGAGAAGATGGATGTGGTGATAGAAAAATGAGGAGATTAAGAAAGGCGGAGGAGGTGACAACAAGGAGACAGGGAGGAAGCGCTTGCTGAGGATGGCAGGGATGTAGGAAAAATAGGTAAAAAAAAAACAGATAAAACACCAGGGAAAGAAGCTAACTTGCAAAACTTAGAGACTACAAAAGATAAGAAGTCAGTGGATTTGACTGCCTCGATGAGTAATTTGAAGCAAAGCTGAGGCGAAGACAGAATGACGATTTTCTTTAAGGGGAAGAAGCAGAAAGAATCCAGATGAAAATAATAACACGTCAGGAATAAAAAAAACTAACTAGTCCTCACCACAGCTTTATCCCAGATGAGGGCCATCCTCTCCTCCACCCCGTTGACACCTTCCGGGATCTGAGTGAAGTCATCCTTGCCGATGGCCTTCTGAGCCACGCTGAAGGTACAGTGAGCGCTGCCAGTCACACTCAGGTCTCCGCTGGGGGAGGAAGAGACGCGGAGATGGAATTAATTATAGCGGCAGCGCAAGGGAAAGAGCCTGCGCACGCAAGAGAAGTCCCGCGCGAGGACGTGTGTTTATTTACTTTAGCGGGGGGGGGAAGCGAAACAAAACAGAACAAGGGCCGAAAGTAGCTGAAACATGCAGCGTGCCAGAGTTCCTTCTTCCAGCACGAACCATTACTAATGTTTCCTGTTTCCATATGGCGCTGTAACTCACTTACCAGATGAAGCCCACTAGTTGTATAACAGCTACTGATTTATAATAAGCAACTCAGGAAGACAGAACTTTGGTTTCAGAAGTCAATTTAACTTCCCTTAATTCAACAGGGCGCTATTTGTCATTGTCAAGTCAAAACGAGGCGTCGCACATCTGCATGGGAAACACTGCACAAGCTGAATGTATGTGCCTATGCATTTTGGTTTCTTGTCGTTTGCGTGCGTGCATAAATGTGCACATGCAATATGAGACACAGGTAAACTACTACCCTTTACAGCAATATAATGGATGACGCAACATGATGGGAAAGACAAATATTTGTCTTAGAATCAGCAGGCCGACGCCCGAACCAGAAGGAGGTGCTGTGATACCTGGACAGCAGCGTGTTCAGATAGTCTGGAGTGGTCGGATCGGGGCTCAGAGGAGGCGATGTTACAAAAGAAGCTGCTTTGGCCCAGTTCTTGCTCCAGTAATGTGTCCCATCAGTACCCAGGCTGGCGGTGATTGGCTCCCCAAACACAACGTTTCCTGAGGAAGGAGCAACAATAAAGCGTTAGCGTTAAATATGAGGCGTGTTGGTGTTGAAAGGACTCAATTTTAAATGATTCTCTGCTGGCAAGGGGCACAATTCGTAAACCTCTCATTTCGGTTTCCGCATGCAGGTAAATCGTGCATGGACATACGCTGCTACCCTTTGTCTGGTAAATACCTCAAACAAAGCCGGTGGCTGGTTTTGAATTGTTAACTAAGTGCAAACCTTCAAGGTGTAGCTGACATCTCTCAACTCCCACCCCAATCTCACATCTACAGTCGCTAGTTGAATTGTGGACAATGATCAGGACACGGAACAGGAACTCCATTATATCTGTTATCTGTAATCCAGATACACGCTGAAAGCCTGAAAGATCCTCCCCCGGAGGCCAAGTCATCAGTCGACGGCTGATGGTTTTCCCAGATTGCACCACTTAAACCTGATGAATTCGTCAGCAGTTTAATCTTGCTAAAAGCTTTGGTAATTCATCTGATTGTTTGCAGGAGAGGAACCATTGCCACCGCTGGCAACGCGCAAATTTGGCTCGGGCGCGGCTGTTCTTGTTCTTCCACGTGTTATAATCCAGAGTTTCATTTCCTGCCAGGTTTAGACAAAAGACCTCGCGATGGATCCAAACACAGGTGTCAAGATCACAAAGGCCACTTGCAAGGGGGGAAAGCCATCTGAGGTCAGCGCTCTGTCAAAACCTCGTGTGGCCTTTCACCAAAGACATCTAAACACAGAGGTTTTTTTTTTTTCTTTCCTGCCCCCTTTTTCAGGTTTTTTTCCTTTCCATTCTCAGAAATTGTATATTTCACAATCCATCACCGGGAGCCCATTGGTTCACATCTGCTCATTCACATCTGTTCATAAAACTCAATGTTGACGATTACTTTGGGAACAGCAAACATTCTTTTCTTTATGTCAAGCAGAGTGAAATCTGTGTACATCTGATAGACAATGAATTATTCATCTCATAAAGACACAGTGAAAAGATGTTGACTCAAGTGTATTAGGGATTGAAATAAAAACATGAACGTAAACATGCAGCTTGAACCCAAATGTTGCTCTTTACCTTTTTTCCGGGCCTGTGAGATGATGTCAGCGGCGCTCTTGCTCATGACCCGGGTCACATAGAGGGGACAGTTGGTTTGGCTGGCTATGGTGACGGCACGAAACACCGCCTCCGCCTCCAGCTACAGAGGGAACGGGGGACATTATGGTTGACTTGGAGTGGGTTCCCCAATTAGGATTTCTTCTTTACAAATAAACTCAAAATATCTTAACCACAGCAACTGATGCATTCGCGGAGCCGTATTATTTGAGCTATTTATTTTTGACCGAAATGACGACCAGAAGCTTATAATTTGAAACTGGAGGGGTTACGGATTAATCCAGTCAGACTGAATTATGGTAGTTAAAAGCAAATTGAGTAAGATCAGCAAAAATAAATACATTGAAATAAACTTAAGTGGGGTCAGAAGAGCACCGTTGCACGGACATTTCCTAACAGGAAGGCCTTTGATGTCTTCGATGGCGTGGTTAATTTCTATGAAAGTCAGCTTGCAGAAACTAGAAACCGCTTTCAACAAGAAAAAAGCGGGAAAACAAGCCTCCAGACGCAAAGACCTTCTCCAACATGTGTTTTTTCACTTTCCAATATGGCGCAAACACCCCAGCTGATAACCCGAACCAAAGAGGACACCAGACGGTGACTCATCCGACCTGGCCTCTGCTCAGTTGAATTATACTACCACGTCTTTTGACTCTTAAGACCGTGAGCTGAAGGCAGACGGTTCGGCGAGTTGAAAGAGTGGCTTTGATTTTTGCTGTTTGTTGAAGAAACGTTAGCAGCATTAAGAATGTTCTCTCGGAAACTTCTAATGTGTCTGAAAACACATGTGTGTAACTAGAACAATGTGTGTGTGTGTGAAGACCAGTCCAAAAACAACATGGCAGACAATGTGTGTGTTTTCACACACACACAAAAAAAAAGACTTAATCAGGGTGATGACTTTAATCTCATTTTCTAGAGAGTGCAATCCATAATGGCTGCACATTTCAAGTGGATTGCAGATGGTGTGATTTATGTACTCCTGTATATATATAGATATACATATTTATATACGTGCAATGCGTTGTGAGTGCCGTACCTCTTCCGGCCTGCTCAGCACATGTCCCTCTGGTCCAGTGATACCCATCTGCAGCATCCGGGCCTGCTCCTGTGAAACAAATGTGCGCTGTGCTGTTAGCTGCTCGGTCCACAGACATGTAAGGGATTCTTTTTTTTCGGTCTTAAACGCTTCGCCAGGTTCTCGTCACACTTCAGAATCGTTCTTTATTCTCGATCCTTTCTGCACGTGTGAAATACACGAGCAGCGGTTTTGTCATCTGGGTCAGGGCCACACGCACACACCGACATCTCCGCGGCACTTTATAGAGGATGACATAGGTCTACATGTAGACCGACCACCCGACAATTCTGGCTGCGCTTGTGGTAGTAAATCCAAAGGTCGCCGCTGCATGGAGGCACATGAACTTGGGATTATCATTTTGCTCAAAGGACTTCTTCTATAAACATTGAAGGTTTGTCAATTCGGATTTCGTTCATGCTAACTTGTTAACTTGACCTCCTTGGCGCTGAGAAGCGACAGTAAGAACTGCAGCTTTATGCGGCGTTATCAACATCTTTCTGTGGTAGCTGCCATTAATCATTAATGTCCCGGGCGCCTATCTCAGGAGATGCAGAGCACAGGACATGACATAATCTGGGAGTTCAAACCTTTCTGGTCATACAGCCAATGGAAATCAGACTCCTCTAAAGTCCTCCTTTCAGACCGGACAGGAGGATTTGCGCTGCCTCAGATCCAACATGCACTTACATGCGCGCACAGTGATGGAGTCCAGGCACGGTCTCGAGCCGTGACTAATGCCAACGCTCAATCCGCCAGCTATTACGGTCGACTCACTTTCATTTGTCCACCACCCGGCACGGCCCTCTGCAAACTACACCCGCACATTAACTGTCCTACAGGAAACACATGCTCCCTCACATCAGTGACAGCGTGTTTAGTCTGCAGGTAGTGGAGATGCGCTGAGATAAAGAACGGCCATAAATCACTCGAGATAAAAACAGATCGCACAGCTGGACAATAACTGACGAGGGTGTCGAAAAGACAAAGAATCCAAACACAGGAATCAGAATGAGTGTCGGTTTATTTATCCATTTATTATTGTTACCTCAGCGATGATCTCGCCATTTTCAGCGTGGACCTGAGCGATGCCTCCCCTCTCTGCCAGGAAGGTGAAGACCTCATAAAGCTGCAGGAGAAAGAGACAGAAACAGCGAAAATTACAGTGGCACCGCTTTTATATTTAAATAAATCCTGCCTGGCTGTTTACACAAGAACAGGGCGCTCATGTTTGACTCGAGTCAGGAGTCACCCATGAGCCACGATTTAAACGAAGCCCGCAATTTGCAGAATGTCTACCGTGGCACTCTGCAATTACTGTGTGTGGTCTCCAGAAACGGTGAAACTGGTGTGGGATGAGCTGCAGTTGCTGTCAGCGTCGCTGCGCCGCGGTTCCTCGGCGAGCTGCATGACATTAAGTTTTCAGGCTGGACTATTTCAGTCGCCTCATTAGAATTATCCATGGCTGCATGAGAAACTTGCAGAGTCCCGCCTCGCGTCGTCCGGGGTTGTTTTCACAGGATTTATGAACTCATACTACACACATCAGGCTACAGTTTACATCAGGACATGATAAAAAAGAGTGAGCTTGTGCACTATTCTGAACGACAGAGCATTCTCTCATCGGGTCGAGAGCCAAGACGCAGCCCTGTTCTTTGGAAAGTGAGCCGTTTCAGATTTCTATCGATTGCAATTGCTCTTATTTGACAGCCACTATAAAATAAATGTATTTAAATTACACACTGGGATAAACCAACACCGAGATTTAGATTTCTAGCAAGGCCACAGATGCCAAACTGCGCATGAAGACACACACACTGCAGATGCATGTTTGCACTGAAAATGTTTTTCATACATCGACACAGATTTTGGTTGCAGTAATTATGTCTCCTGTTTTTACTTCCAGTGGAAAGAATCCTGCAATAGCCTTTGTTCGTGTAAAGCAAATATCGGGCCTTCAGGAGTATAAAATAACAAATCAAGACAAAAAAAACCCAAACGTCCAAATGAATTTAGCACTGAGGGCTCCCATTTTTTTAAGAGTGCCGTTACGTTGAGAACAAACCGTTTAAGTGCCGCACATGCAGTGTTTGAATGCAGATCTGCAAGAATGTTGACGTAAACTTGTGCACAGGTTATTGTACCTCGCTGTTGCTCATCTGGTAGTAGTCCTTGTAAGCCATGTAGACCTGGAACGAGTTCACACCTGCGAAAAACAAAGAAGAAATCATGAGAAACTGCACCGTCACTGTTATTACACCCCTAGCTCCTTGTGATTTGAATCTTGTGACGGTTTCTGGTACACGTGTGTACAATTTGGGAAACCTCACACACTTTAATGATCATGATACCACAGCTTACCTTTCTCCTTGATCAGATTATCCACCTCCTGCTTCACGCTGTCGTTCCAGTGGGTGATGTCCACGTGGAGGGAGTAGTCGCAGCAGGCCTTCTCATCAGCCCACTGCCTCCACTGGTCATAGGACTCCTGCAGGCTTGCGCCAGGGTCTGGGATCACATGGTCCACTGGAGTGGATGGATGGATGGAAGAGGGAGAGGAGGGACGAATGGATGAGGAAGAAAAAAAAATATTAGAAAGGATGAGGAAGGGGTGATGGACGCGAAGGGGAGAGATGACAGGTGAGGACAAATGAATGGACGGACAAAGAAGCGACAGAGTATGTTGGGGTGGGGTGGGGACAGTCACACACAGGGAGATGAAGACAGGGTAGCGTCAGGATTTGTCTGCTGGTCTTTCTACTTTCAACCCGTATTGTTTCTCTTGCATAATCAGCTGTCTGTCTGAGTTCCTAGAGCGCCCAGGCAGCAGGGACCAACCTTGTCAGATGTCACATTACATTTTGCACATCTTAATGTGGGGGCAAGTGTCCTTGGAGGAAAAAAAAAAGTTGGGCTTCAGCTGTTTCTGACTTTTGTTTATGGTTATCCAGTTTTCCCGTTAAGGTGCTTGTTTTTTTTAACTTCATGGGTTAGCGTCCAGCATGCATGTTATTACAAATATAGTGAACTTATCTGCAAGATTTTCTGCAGAAATTCAAAAGCAGACCTCACACATTCGTGCCTGTTTCCACTCAAATTACTCGTGGACGCGGCGAATCTAAACAACAGCATGGCCGCGCACGAAATATCCCGCTCCCTGTTACTCAGCTGTGCTAAAACAAGGCCTCCTGCTGGCTCGCCAGCTGACTGGCTTCTTTATCTGGTTAAAGACGACCCAATCTGCTTACGCTAAGAGGATAGAGCCGAGCACAAGAGCCACAACAGAAAAAAAAAAACAACAACAATGACAACATTGAGAAAAACACAGCAACTTGAACCACTTTTTCCCATTTTGGAAACCCTCAATCAAACGCCACATCATCTGATAGCAAAGAATCGGCACATAATAAGCACACAAGCAGACACACAAGCAGACATTTCCACTTTCTCACACATCACCGCCCTGGAATATAATCCCCCTATGAATGGAGCTCATGAATAGAGCTTACTACAGTATCACGCCTGTTAGTGACTCTGTCTGTTTGAACACAGGCTGGCAAACAAGAAGCAGCCAGCTCCAAAGAAGTTAACAGTGTTACTGGAACTCTGGTATCTACCAGCTGTTGGCTTTGATAGCGTCTTATTTCCAACATACACACAAACGGACACAATCTAAGCCAAACCCTACACACAGACAAGAATGCAGACACACACTGGTGCCCTCTTTCCAAGAGAGCAATGTTTCACCCGCAGCCCCCTCCATTGGTCCTCATCTCCCCCTTACACTCAATCTTTTGTATGGTCCTCTTTTGGAGAGCTGCCCACATCACACCAAAACCGTTTCCCACCCCTCTACTTTGGTTGCAACACCCCCCTTTTTTAGAATCCTCTTTCTTTTCCTCTTTTCCTGCGCTCGACTTCACGGGCGACCCGCGTGGACGGCCTCTCCCACGGCTCTTACCGATCATGGTCGTGCCGCCAGCCAGAGCAGCCTTGGTCCCCTGGGCAAAGTCATCCACGGTTGTGGTTCCGCGGTACGGCATCTGGAAGTGGGTGTGGATGTCGATGCCGCCGGGGATCACCATCTTCCCGTTGGCCTCGATGGTCTTCACGCCACCGGGCACGATCAGGTTGTCGCCAATCTGCCTGTTCAAGGAGAGATGATGTTGTTGTAAATGCATGATGATGTGACATTTCTACTTTTTACTTTTCTTGAGTCTGAAAACACCAAAACTATTCCAGCCTGGGACTATTATTGTCAGTACAAAAACTGATTTGATAGAAGCAGCTGATGCTTTTTGTTTCTGAAAAACTGTTCTCTAATGACCCCAAAACAAAGTCAACCATGCCCGAAGCGGCACACTGTCACCATGTCAACACGTCAACATGTCACCCTATTAAAAAAAAAACAGCCCCGTTGTTCAGACTTTATTGAGGAGACAAACCAGACAGACAGGCCCGCCAGAAGCCAGTGTCTCTGTAAGTTTGCCAGCAGCCCATTGGTGCTGCAGGCATCTGGGTGTTTATTATGCAACGCCAGGCTTTCTGTGGGTGCCTGTCTTTCAGTCGCTTCACTAAGGGGTGATGGGGACAAAGAGCCCGCAATTGGAAAATCAACTGGGGACAGGAGAGGGGGACAAAAGAGAGAGCGAGAGAGAGAGAGGAGTTCACCTAAATTACGATAGCCTTGTCTGGTGGGCCAGAGACAGAATTGGGGACTGGAGTAGCTGGTACAACTGTAAGAGGCCACCAGAAACGAGTCCCAGCAGTTTGTGATTGTTGTTACTTAAACTGTGAACAATTAGCTGGGGTTTATTTAGACTGTAGTATTTGCACTGGACGAGGAAGCACAATGAACACAGAGCCTATGACTCATTGATAAAAGGATAAAAATGTTTATATACTTGTACTTTTTTGCAAAGACACTTTGGTCTGTGATAAGATGTGATGGTAGTCCACGCAAAAAAAAAAGTTGTAGGAAGTTACTGCCAATGCAATCTCTATAAACAGATGATATATGGTCATGAATGTAGAAAGCTAAATTGCCATCAGATGACAGACAGTCAATGGGGTTCTGATACCGTTGCTGATGCAGACGAAACATTTCCTACTGCTGCATCTAACTCACAGGAAATTTAGCACTTACTTCTAATCAAAAATGCAAATGCACGGTACTGGATCAGTCTGAAGCACTGCAGTAATGAAACCAGAAGGAGCAGACGCAGTGATCTGTTAGATGAGGACGTACAGCGGACAGGTGGATCACCTCCAATTCTCAGAGAGGCAAACAACTCCTTTCACTGTTCCCTGCTGTTTGCAGACTTAGATGTAGTGTTAATCTGCATTTGCTACTACCAGCAGTAACAACATGTTGGCGACATGCAGTCAACCAGGATTAAGGTGTTCTTTAACACCTTGTCATCTTTTGTCTTGCCATTTCTACAAATTCTGATCATAATCAAAGACACATTGGCCACGATTAAATTGAACTAAAACAAATATTTGAGGAAAAGGGCGTTCAGAAAGTTTAAGATTATCTCTCTTACACGGTTCAAGTTAAGCTTAAGAGGCTCATGGTCTTCGCCAATCCTGCAAGTGTCCTAAATCCCTACAACAAAGACTGGGAGTAAAGTCAATAAGGAACAGCACTTCCCTTAACACAATCCATTTGTTGGAAAGATCTAACTGAACAGTTTGTACGCAAGTCAAAAACAATTCCAGAAATGGTCCGCACCCACATACGGGAAAGGAGCCATTCAAATCAGGTGAGCAACACACGAAGGACACAAAATGGATGAAAGCAAACGGGAAGAGTCGAGAGCCGAGCTGAAATGGGGGCAGCGAGGGACTTACTTAATGAGGCCATCCTCCATGTAGATGTCGGCATGGAAGGACTGGTCATCGTTGACGATCCTGCCGCCTTTGATCAGAAGCCTGTCGCTCTGCAGAGAGAAAAAAAAAAGATGGGAGGGTGGGAGATAAGAGAAATGTGAAAAACCATCGTCAAGCAAAAATCTGCTGGGGAGAGATTTACTATGCCCAGAAATGTCTCCACAGGCATGTTTGTGACACTTTGTCCCAAACACTTCACAAACAGTTTAGATGCGGACCACCCTGTAGCTTTGTCGGACTAGAACAAAACAACAGAGATTTGTGTGGACATCTTCTTGATTTCTGTGATAAACACAAACTGTGTAAATCGGAATCTCTGTAACTGCCTCAAAGGGACAAGCGGTGAGATAGCAATCCATATTTGGAGCAAAGGAAATACTGCACACATTTGTACACAAACATTTCTTTGGCACTTGCTTATGTATGTCAAGGTTTAAAGGTTGTAATCCTGCCTGTTTATGTCCAGAACTGAATTTCACAATGGAAAGCACATTGATGAACTATTAAAGTACAACTTCAGGATATTTATTGAGGTTTTAGTGAATGCTGCATTTAATATGGTGCACTTAAGTATGACAAACTCCAGCCATGATGGTTCGAGATTGACTGTTTGCTGCTGAAAAGCTGATCTGAAGCTGCTTTTAAGGACTGACTGCTTTTAAGGATTAACATATTAACCACGTTTGCCCAGACATCCAGTTACGCAACAATACTATCCGAGGATCTAAATTTTTTCAGCACAATCCATTTATCCAACAGACAAAAATGCAATCCCTAAAATAGATCAGTGATTGCTGTATATTCGCATTCTACACGAGAAAACAATTGTCCCTTTCACTGAAATGCAACGCACAAGTTCCAGAGCAACGTTCTCATCTCATGGTGCTGTGCCGCGATCTGGGCGTTGCCATGACGGCACGCGGCCAGCCATCGAGAATTTTGCTGCCGCCGCCGCCGCTGCGCCGCTGACCGGCTCTGGCAGGCAGTTGTCATGGCAGCAGGGCTGACTACAGGCAGAGAGGTTGAAGAGGAGGAGAGGAGACTGGGCGCCTGGCTCTGCTGATGTGATGGCTGAGTGTGCAACTGTCTGTGGAAGAGGGTGGAGGGCTGCAGGGGTCAGACAGGGCTGGAGTATCTGGAGGACGGGCGACTGTATGAGTGGTTGGGGAAAGCAAAGTGTCTGCAGCTGAAACAATTATTCAAACGACTAGTCAACAGATAACTATTTCTGACAATGTTCTACCTTTTTTGTTGCCTGGAAATCAGCTTGATCTTCCCCCAGTTTTTATGAGGGCGGGGGGTTGATTAGTCTGGAATTACTCCGTTGGGAACTGATTATACCCCGGCACATCTGTCAGGCCAATCAAATGATCTGTTCGGACTTTATGCTTTGATAGACAGAAGAGCAACAGCAACATAGGTAGAGGTACTGTTTAATCAGTTAAAACACATGATTAAGAGCTGAGTCTGGAATCACTAGGCTAACCTTTTAGACCAAATTGCCAAAAAATATGCCTGTCTAGACTGCAAAGACTACTTGACTGATACTTGGAAACAGTGAATCCATCAAATAATTTAACAAATACAGAACAACAATAACCTAAATGATTCTTCCGGTAATGCATCAGCATATTCGTTGAGAGGTATGACACAGCGTTTATAAGCTTCTCACTTCTAGTCTGCCTTTACTTTCAGTGTGGTTTTCTCCTGCATCTCTTTCTGCAATCTCAGCCTGCTCCGTACAGTATGTGACACACATAGCAGATTCACTGTATAAGGTAATTCTCCCAAAGTATATGTGACGTAAAATCTAAAATATCTCAAATATACGTACGTATATTTATGTCATACGTACGTATATTTGAGTTATTTTAGATTTAATCAGTAATTTTGACATACAGTGAATCATTTATCTGTGACGAACAACAAATCCTATTAGGTGCACCTTCATGATGTACCTACTGGGGGAAAAACGTTATGCTTCATCCCGAACAAGCATTGCCTCATTTTTGCATCTGCCCTGTGTAAAATGGCAAGACTCATCCTGCTAAGACGGATAGACTTCCACATTTTCCCATCAGCACATGTGTGCGGTGATTTACAGCCCTGGCTCTGGTCCCAGAATTTCATCATTATAATAAACTGCAGCCGTTGCTTTGCACATAAAATGAAAAAACAAAACAAAACAATATGACTTCGTACATAGCTCATACGGTGCGAGCGCAATATCTGCTGAGCTCATTGAGACACAAACAATGCGGGTATTCTTGTGTTTTGCGCGGATGTGATGGAGGAGAGTGAGCCCAGAGCCTCCTCAAGCAACCACACCCTGAACCAACACATTACAACACACAGTCATCAGCAGCTGGAACACAGCACCGGCATAGATCATACTGTGGAGCCGCTGCCCTAAAACTGTCGCTCATTAGCTCCGAGACGGATCCGTCCAAAGCGGAGCTCTGCTCAAATGTTCCCGAATGAATGTGAACGGGGAGCACGTACAGATAACTCCGTTTGGCCTCGAGAGTAGCGTGCTGAAACGGATTTCAAGCTTCTTATATTTGACCTCTTGACACTTTTCTCTTATTTTTTTTAGAACTGAAAACGAGCCAATGCAAAAAGCATGCGAGTCTGGATGGCAGATTAATCGTTTAATAGGCAAGAAATCCAAACTGTTTGTGGGTTTTACAAAAACAAGATAAGATTTTCTCTTCTCTTCATGTCAGTATTTGCCAAAAAAAATACTAATTGACTAATGTAAAGCAAGATCAGTTGCATAAACAAGTGTTGACAGTCTGAGCAATGCAGGGCTGCTCTCATCAAATGCATCAGACAAGTAAAGGGTTTTTATTTGATTTGTAATACTGCAGTGATGGGTGTGCCCTCATGCATGGGCGCCTCACTCTCTAGTTCTTTCTCTCACACACACACTCATCTTCACCCTTTTCCAGCTACTGCCCACCGGCCGATGACAGCACCACAGAGACCACAGTCATTTAACAATCCATAGCTTTCCATTTCCATTAAACCCCAGCGACTGTCCACCGCTCGCTGGCTTCGCTCAGGGCTGCACGGGGCGGTCTGAACAGCAACAAGCCATTTCCAGACACGTCGTACATCCACGCGGTGGCGAAGCAGAGCGGCGAGACCAAGCTGTCGAGCCGTTTCAGAAAACACGTAATTTGAATTTTTCGTTAGCGTCACACTTCATAAATCTAAACGCAGGCTACAGAAATGTCTCGTGGCTTTTTCGGGGAATCTGAAATAAACTGCCTCAACTGTCACATTCACCCCCGGGCTTATGTCATTCGACCACAAACACCAACATGGTACACATATTATTTTTTTGCACATACGTAGCGAATATATCAAGTGATGTCACGTCGTTTCCAAATGCTGCCACAGTTATGTAGTCAATGAGAGCCAGTCAGTTTTTCCAAACATGACTTCGGGCTTTGCTTTGACTACAATTAAAGAAAAAGGATATAAGAAGAAGGATATTACTCAAACGTCCTTGTTCCTTTAAGTTGCAGATATACACCAACATCCAACCATACCAACAGAAATCTTTCATAACAACTCTTTTTTTTTTTCGTGGCTTTGTAACAGTGATACTGCTGGAGTTTAGCCGTCTGTGCCATTATGTGGTTACGGGAATGACTCTAACCATTTGTTAACGAGACGGTGCTGTCCACATGACGAGCGCGCAGCACAGTCGTAATGCTGTTTGAATTTAAGCTGCAGCCCAGGCTTTGACGAGGACCATTTAATGGAAGTCAGACGCTGGTGCTCGTCTGACGAGTCCCGAGCCTGAGACTGGGCTGCATGACCGCGGCTGTTTCCAGGATGGTGGGTTCAGTTAAGTAGGGCATCAGAACTAATGACAAAGTCTGATCCAATTATGCCTTGATGGAGCTGTTAGTAGACTGCTCATCCTCCTCCTTATTGCACTGATTGTACAAATAAATAATGCAGCTACTTTATTACTTCACCAAAGCAAACAGTCACCTGCCCTGTCATTTTGGGCTGGTTGCAGGCTCAACATGCACTGCAGGCAGAGGAGAGGCAGTTCAGTGTCTAGACAGAGATAGCTGTTAGCAAGCCATCCAACCACTCATGCCGCTGCGCTCCAATTTGTCCCAACTGCCTTGCTGACCCGCACTGTCGGGCAGTTTGCCAAAAGAAGTCATTTTGACACGGCGGATTGATGCGTACCAGTAGAATGAATCCAATATTCTGCACACAAGCTTTGTCACTGAAGACTGTAACAGTCTAGAGCAGTCAAACTCAAGTCTCATCACAGTATGAGTCTGGTAACACACCATTATGCAAATACTTGCGTAGTCCTACAACCAATCAGAGCCTTTATTTAGTCAGTAATTTCATTTTGTCTCTAAACGGGGCGACTGAAGACCAACATTCCCAGGTTTTACGTCAATAAATCACAACACACTGAACTAGTTACTCAGTTTACAAGTGTCTCTGATTTCAGCACTTCAGACTTGGGATTGCGTATGTATTATAATGATTAAAGCTGACTGTTTACCACGCACAGAGGGTTGTCAGGCATTGATTTCAGTTGTTTCCTATTTGCAACTTTGTTTTTTTTTCTTGGTTACCGCTCAACTGTTGCCAATTATCCTCCACCGGGACTTTGAAAACATACCTACGTCTGTCTTACAGTTGAAGACTAGTTTCTCTGCACATCATGCACTACACTGTATCAAGACCTTGATTTCATGGCAATGTGGGAATGAGTGCATCTGAACTGTGAGCACCGCTGAATTCAGTTTGAGCTGGAGGATGAAAATGCTCAATCTGGGACAAATCCATTCACCAGACAGACAGATATCTCCTTTGAAAGAGCCTGTTTCATCAGGCCTCACTGTGAACTACATTTTCCAAAATTGTTTTCTTCTATACACTTGAAATGAACATATATAGTATTAAAAGGAGGATAAAGGAGGATTTGTTCTTGGGTTGGACTACTCACATGAGCCATCGGTGATGATTTTGATTTGCTCTGAGCTTCCAGGGTCACTGACCATGGCCCCATTTGTCAATCAAGCTACTGTTACGGCACCCACTTTCTGAAGGGAAAATATCTCTGCGGCTGAGCTGTAATAACGTACAGGAACCAACTCCCCTTGGGTCGTTGCACATTCATGAAATACGGCCCCGGTAGAGGAAGCACACATTTATCTGAAGCAGCCTCCGTTTGCTGCACCCGGTCGGAGTTTGCAGGGAACTGTGCTCACTTTGTATCTTTCCATTGACTTTGTATGTCTTCGTAATCCTCCTGATTTTCTTGCAGAAGATCTCACCACTCATAAAATGTTAGTGGAATTTGTTACTCTTCCATTTTTCAATTACAAACATGTAATTAGTTCACCAGACTTAGCTGTTACTGGTCAATAAAAGCTGCCACCTTAGACAGCTAAATAGAATAAAAATAAATCTATGAACTATCTAATTAAAACACAATAAATTGAGAAGAGACAATAAAGTCATATGTTTTAGCTCATCTCTGATTCATTTATCATTGCTTCCCAACATGGCGTCCACCAAAGAGACTCCGTCAAATTAGATTTGCACATGTTAAATAAAATCGTAATGAAAACGAGTCTATTAAACTCATTAAAAAAATGGTTATACAGCCACAACATTAAAACCACCGACGGGAGAAGCAAATAACTTTCACCATCTTGTGACAATACAATGTTCTGCTGGGAAACATTTAGGCCGTTTGTGGTGAATGTTAGTGAAACATTTGTGTGGATGTTACTTAGACATGTACCACCCACCTAGACCAGACCAGACTAGACCAGCCCCCCAACTCCCCCTGGCCACTAAACTCACTAGATCCCAAACTGATTGTGGGATGATCCACAGAAGCCCACAGGACACCCTCAGAAGGCCCATGTCCACTGAATCTCAGCTGTTCTGGAGGCACAAGGGAGGCGTACACAATATTAGGAAGGTGGTCGTAATGTTATGCCTGATCGGTGTATAAAGGGTGTGAAATAAGCCACACCTCTTCGACCTGGCTGTCAATCAGCTGCATGAGGTCAGGTAGTAATGTAGCTGACAGGCCGATGAATGAAACTGTGCTAGAAAGTGTCAGCTGTTGCTTGAAGCTAGCTATTCACGTGTTGACATGCAAAAAAAAGCACCTTAAAACATAATTACAAGTTAACACCTACTGACGCCTTAAGTCATAATTACTGTACATATCATATATTTACATTCAGACAGCATACTGTCATAGCATTTTCCTGGAAAGTGGGAAAAAATACAGCATGGGTTCAGTTTGATATCTGCTTTTCTAAGACACTCACGCTGTACCGTGCGAGTATAGATGGGAGGGGGGGCTCTGACCTATACTTAACACTTTGGCACTGGGTAAACAGCAGAGGATTCAGCTGTCTTGGTCAAAATAGGACAGTTGAAAGAGGGTTTAGATTCACAAACTTCACAGCTCTCTCAAAGCCGACCTCACACAAGGTCCGTCCGAATTTTCTGAAGTCTCTCATCAAACGTTCATAATTTGAAACCTGGCTTATTTAGGAAATGTGTGCCTCTTGTTCTATTCTTAAAATGCAATTTAAGCTGTGAAGTCAGTTGTTGTTGTTATCCGCCTCAGCCGCAACTCCTCACAAGCGCTGACAAGCTCATCTGTTACATTTCTGGCAACGAAGTAGAATAAAGTTTAGGTGGTAAAAATATCTCGTCTTTCAACTCCAAAACAAAGCCCCGAAAATAAATTGCCTCCCGCTGCACAGGAAACTGTCATTTTCTCTTACACAAGCCAGCTGTAATCAAAAATAGCCGGCAGGATGTTGTTCTTGTACTACTACACTGATATCCACTGACACGTTTTTTCCACTTTCACCAGACTGGAAAGGGGGAAGAGCTCATAAACCGGGATGCAAATTAGTACTAGCCACTCCGCTGTGCTTAATAAATGTCTGTGGAAAACTCCACGGCCACAAAACAGGTCAAAGGGGCCAAGAGAGGAGACCTCCATTAGCTGTGACAGAGACCCCTGTGTGGGCGGAGGCAGCTGTGGGGAGGCAGGCGGGGACCAGTGGAAGAGGGAAGTCATCTTGAATGTGCACCAGTGCCTCTGCTGCAGCCCTGTTGCCTAGCAATCAAAAATATTTACTCTTTACCCAAAACTGCACAGGATTTTTTTTTTTCTTTTTTTCTGGAAAAGTGAAAACAATGAGACGTATCCATCTAAATTAATCGTGGAGGCTCTTGCCAGCCGCGGTCATACGGCGATCCCGCTTGTCTGGAATGTTGATCTTGTGATAGGCCGGACTAGTGTAAGTGCGTAACCATGGCGACGGGGAAAAAAAACTCCAATCTGGATCTGATTGGGCCAGACAGGTTGAATTACAAAACTTTCGCAGTCAATGCGTCTGAGAAATGTCTGTGCGTTCGTGTGTGTGTGTGTGTGTGTGTGTGTGTGTGTGTGGGAGACCGAGGCGCGTGTCCAATCACATCTGCACACGACAAACCAAACGGGGGCTGTATTTTCCTGCCTGTCACGACTGTATGTCGGTTGCCATGGTACGTCGCACTGCAACATCTGGGTGGCCGTGGGGTATTTTGTTTGCACTGGAGCCCGCTTCGCTGCAGCCTGCATGCTGATGGCATGGTCTGGCGCGGCGGAGCCCCGTCTCGTGGCATGTCAACATGGGGTACGGGTTTAATTTCCCCGGGCTGAGACGCCTGTCTGCCGGTCCCGTTCCAATGCCCGCAGATGCAGCTGGAGGGGATTACGGATGACATGTACCAGCCTGGAACAACACTGAGGCCGCTGTGAGCTGGTCTGAGGGAAAGGAAGAACCACACCTAGAAATCTGACAGAGCTGCTCTGGCACAGAGCGGACGTATGAAAACAGCTGGAACAGGGGTGGAAACAAGAGGGGGAAATCTGTGAAGGGAATGTTAGAAGCAGGTATAGTGTTGAAGGTACTAATGTCTACGTATTCACAGAGGCATTCGGCTATCAGCCCTTGGTGAATGACATTGCAACAGATGCGATCCTCTGGGACGGAGTAGGCAGCACCTCCTCTTCTAAAACCTTACTTCCTCCTTTGTTTGCAGCAGTCATTGTAGTTGCTATCAGTTCCTGTGATAGATGTGGTTAGTGTAAATAAATAGATGTGCTTTTAGCCATAACATTAAAACCACTGACAGGAGAAGTAAATAAAATGACTACCTTGTGACAATTCAATGATCTGCTGGGAAACTTTTGGACTTTCATTCGTGTGGATGATACTTAGACATGTAGCACCCACCTAGACCAGACCAGGCACACCCAACCCCATAGCAATGACACTCCTTGATGGCAGCAGCCAGCCATCCCCCAGCAGGGTGCAGCCTGACACACGCAAAAATGGCTTAGGAACAACAAATAAAAACACGAAAAGAACAACTGGCCTCCAAATCCACTAGATCCCAAACTGATTAACAATGATCCCCCCCCCCCCCCCCCCCCCCCCCCCGATCAGTGTATATATCATGTTGAATCAAATTCTTTATCGATTACTATAAAACAGATTTGGATTTGAGGCAGTAAACTGGAGCAAACGACTGGGCGTCGCTGTATCATAAATTACACCTTAGTTTTGCTCAACCATATCAATGAGGTACTGTTCTGTGGCATCAGCTGTCGGTCTGTGTTAACTTCTGGTTGGCGGTCGCAACTGGCAAGAGATTGTATTATTCTCTAATTGAAAAATTGGAGTTTGGTAACCAGATTACGCATCTTTAGGCCATGGGCCTGCACACGATTCACTCATGTCCCACATCCTTCCAAGCTGTCTGTGTTTAATGTTCTCTGCTGCCTTCACAGATTTTTGTCTGTGGGTGTGTTCCTGATGAAATAACCTGATTGCCTTTAATGACACAAAAGTCAGGCGAATGAATATAAAACCCTTCATTTCTAGATGGAGCTTATAGTTAAAATGTCCATCTCTATAATGACTCTGCAAAACACGCCCTGGGAAACAATGGCCTATATTCACATATCATAGAGACACTTAAGAGAAATTACATTAATAATTTATGCTAAGATCATGATTGCACAGTACAAGACCTCGCCAGACCAGAGGTCCAAGTCTTCCCCACATCACCCCCGCGGTTTAAAACCAGCCCAAGAGACGAGACAAAGGCTGAGCAACACACCCCTGACTGCAGCCTTAGCTGCAACAATGAGACCTGGAAGGCAGGCATTTCAGAATCCCACTCGAAGCAGAGTAAGGAGAGGGAGTGGGAGAGGTTTCTCTGCAGTTGTAACGCACACCAGCACCCAGCTGGCTTGCTGTGTAACACCAGTGTGCCCTGAATTCAACCCCCCACCCTCAGCGCTCTGACAGGAGCCTTGAATCCTTCTCCTTCTCCTGATGCAGAAATACAAGGCCGGCTTATCACAGCTCATCACAAATGGGCGTGTATGCCCCCCCTCCTCTCCCTCTCACTCTCTGCTGCACCAGCCTGCAACACAAGCCCTGTCAGTAGAGTCTGCAGAGGGGGGTGATTTCACCCTTAACATTAAAATAAATAAGGGCTTTTGTTAAAAATAATGGTGAGCTGATGTACAAGGAATTATATGAAGTACGTTAATAAAGACATCAAAATGCTAAAATAAGATCAATATCACTGTTCAGCACACTCCCTTGTAAGTGATCAATTAGGCCCCAAATTATTACACTAAAATGAACATTTATAATATCTAAAACGCGTTTCTAATTCCATATATGGCTAATTTTATGCATCTATTTTTACAAGTTGTGTATTTGCTGTTCTGATTTATGGCAGAATAGAATTTTGGGGACATTCAAATAAAACATATTAATGCAAAATTATGAGGATCTGTCAATAAATGATAAATCAAAATGCCCCCAGTCACCACAGAGTCCCAGCTATGTGCAGCAGACAGCAGATGTCCCTGCAGAAACGTCCCAGCGATTTTTTATGGGCGAGCCGGCTCGCCACACGGCGTGGAGCCCCTCAACAAAGAAGATGCAGGACACCTTTAAGAAAACGCCTCATCTCCCTGCCTGGTTGTCACTATGGCAGCCACTCGTGCTATTTCATTGTGCGCATTTCTTTTCCACCGGCTTCCTGCAGCCGAGTGTGACAATACGAGGGGCATTTTCAAGTCTCGCTGGTGGATGTTTAAAATGCATCGCAGCAGGTTTGAATAAAAAAAATAAAATAAAAAAAAAATGCAGTGATCAAAGTTCCCACAGCCATTCAAGCAGAAATAACTCATTTACTCACTGTGATCTTTGGGATGTTCTTTTTTCCTTGATAAGACATTTTTTTTTATTTGTCCGATTCCACCTTCTAAAAGCAAGCTTTACAAAACGGATATTCCCTCTTTTGCGGATGCTGCAGCGGCCCTCGCCTGGATGAGAGCTTCAAGGAATGGTCGCCCCTCTGTCAGTGCGATGTTCAGTGCCTCGCAGAGCGCTATAGGAGCGTCTGTGGTCCAGTCACCCGGCCCCTCCCTCAATCGGCTCAATCGGGAACGGCGCAGTGCCGCAATCTTTCCGCGGGAGGGCGCGGTGGAGCAGCTGGTGAACATCCCGCAGCCAGTTGTCCGCATGTCAGAGCTGTCCAACATTCTTTCTTGCACATAAAGTGTACAGCACATATCCAAGATTAGTCATTACTAAACTATCAGAAATGAAAAGTTAACGAGAAACAGCCGTTTAAAATAAGACCCAGAGTCTGTTCAGAGCACTGGTTGCTTAATTCAGCGAGGAGGTGAATGATATGAGGAAGCCACGAATGATTAATTGATTCAAAGGGAGAAAAATAATAAAATCACAGTCCTTAGACACTGAACTGAATCCTTATTATCAGCATTATGTATTGAGATTATTAAAAATGTACTGCACCCACTGCAATACTGTTCACCATGCGCCGTGGTAGAAACTTGAACAATTCAGCCAGTCATCTGAATAGATTTAAACTTAAGAGTCATAAAACGTCATATTTTAAAGGCGCATCAAACGGACATAAATGTTTCATTTTTAGTTTAAGTATCAGCTACAGATTCGGGGGTTTTTTGTTTTGGTGAACGCAGGGGAGCAAAATGGTGTAGCAGCTGTCACCGAGCCTGTCCACCACATTACACACCCCACATGTCTGCTCGCCATGACACACACACACATGCAGACACACTCTCTCCCTCTCTCTCTCTCTCTCTGCGGGTCCCCTCCCAGCCATGTGTCTCTATTGTTTGAACCTAAAGTGGACCCCCCCCTTCACCCCTCTCCTCCACCACTCCCCTCCTCGGCACTAATGCAGCCGTAATGAGGTCCTGGGATCGACGTGCACGGGAGAGCCGGGGATGTAGAGTGCTACGACTGCACCAGAAAATCCTACTTTCCTTTGGTACATCATTTACTTACGTTTCAGTTTGTTTTACTTCACATTTTCAGCGTTTTTGCAAACGTCACGAACAAAAAAGCGGCAACCTTGTGTCATACATCTCGGACATTTCAATGCAATTGCAGTTCTTACATACTGGAAGTGACGTAGTGGTATATTCCTTCTTATATTCTGCAAGTTAAAACACACCCCTCGCACCGCCTTTTCTCCCTGCTCCCATCCGATGGGCGTTTCAGGGCCTTTAAGACCTCTACCACCATGCTGCAAAACAGTTCTGTGCATGTGTGTATATGAAGGTATTAAAGTGTGAGTGTGAGTATTGAGCATATAAACGTTGCACAAGCAAGTCTCACTCTGAAATATCAATAAAAGTTATTTTAATTCGTACGTGACATCCCTCTGCTTCGGCTTCAAGAAGACACAGCGCCTGCATGCTGACATGTCCTTTCATGGAAGTAAGGCAGCAAGCCATTACCTCAGCATTCAAAGGCCTCTGAGAATGCATCAACAACACGCTCTCCGGTTTGCCGGCCTGCTACCTCTGCAAACCACATTAACCAGCTGACACTGACAGACAGACAGGGGGCAGACAGATCAAGGATGCAGAAAAGGACTCTCGTCAGGACGGCAACGCTGCGCCGGCACATTTCACACCTGAGTGGCAGCAACCGGTTGTACGTCCAGTTTGATACGCGGCAATCGTGCTAAATTACTTGATTTAGGTTTAGCATGGCTGCGTTTAGCACTGTGGCTAATGCGTGATCTCTTCGCGCACTAGATGTCAGAGGATTGGGGAAAATATATCTACCGTGACACCGTCTTAGTGATGCACAGGAGGATTTCTGCAAAGATGGAAGACCTGCAGGAGGCATGCAGAGGCTGAGATATATTCAGACAATTTTACAAGTCAAGCTCCAAAAAAAATAAAAATAAAAAAATGACCTCCCTCACCTTTGCACATCGTTTTGTTTGCTATTCTCAAGCTTGACCACTCTCTCCTCCATGGTCGCTCACTACGGTAGATGTTTTCACATTAACTAGCTTAAATGTGTCAGTGCACATACAGGAACGCATGCTATCTGTATGTGTGTGTGTTATGGTATGGACTGTGAAGATTCTCGGTCATCCATGTCATTGTATGGAGCAAAAGTGCTCCCCCCCTATCTGATTTTCACCCAGAACGACAACAAAGGAGGGGGGTTCCAGCTTCTCTTGGACATCTGGTCAACCACTCCCTGCTACTCACTCCATTACAGCAGCTCACTGCACCAATTAGCTCACCAGACAGGAGGAGACTAATAAAATCTATAATCATGACAATTATAGTTAACTACTGCTGTGACGTACAAGTAACACAACATCCACATGAGCTTAATGGTCGAGGAAATTGCTATATTTCTATATTTCTTTACCATATACCATTAATACATGCATGTATTAATCCAAGTTACTAGAGAAATATATGACCATAATATTTAAAATAAAACCAAACTATGAGACTTTAAATGTTGTGGATTGTCATAAATCAAAAGCAGGCAGCTTTTCCTCTATTTTTGCAAGTAAAGGTTAACGTTAAGTCTGAAAGGCAACTCGTGTGCATACAAGTTAGAAGAGTAAGCAAGTCCTGTCTTCGTCAGATTAATGTCTTCAAACAGTTTCCACCACCAAGCAAAAAAATGTGCACGCAACGTTGAGCCTCCGTGTGTTGATTTCTGCTGAATCATCTGGTCCCTCATCTGGAAGGTGCAATACTGCAGTTCAGTGTGAGGCCACACGGTGGGAAACTGGCTGCCTGCCACGCTGAAGACGTCCACGGCGGCTCTCAGAGGAAAAACCGTAACGAACTGTCAGAGTAAAGGCTGTTAAAGGCAGGATGCATTTAGAATTCAGGAGGGAGGAATGAAATGCATTACTAATGCGTGTGAGGATGCAAATGCAGATGGATCTATATGCATATAGAGATGGAGGTTAGTAAGGGAGCAGTTCAGTCTTTCACACAAAGCTCAGTGTTAGACGCGGAAGCAGCAACGGCACAGGACCCACAGAGGTGTAAAGGAGAAGGACAGACTATTCGATAAAAGCAGTGGAGATGGAAGCACGGGGAAATTTTTGTTCTCAAACACCGAGCTCTGCAGATTCAGTCAGCCCCTCGGCGTTAGCCTGACAACAGGTCTGTCTGTCTGTCTGTCAGACTCCCTGCTCTCTGCTGAGTCTCTGATGAGTCAAAGTTAGAGGGAGATGAGAGATCTGCCACCACAGCAGAACCAGCTGCAGACTCTCACGGTGTGATTCGACCTAGATCCTGTATGTCCAGGTTTTTTTTTAATCCTCACAAGAAAGCTTTTATTATTAATATTATGATTACTATGAATTTATTTAGCATAGATCATACCAGGTGGAAACTGCTAATAAAAGACTAGACTGCACGTTTTGCTGACTCAATTATAATTAACGCACAAAAGAGAGAGTTAAGACCAAGAAAAACCCAACAAAAGGAGCATAAATGACACTTAAGTCGATGCCGTTAGAGCACGACTGATATGACTGGAGAGCCATGTTCCAGCGACTTGGAGCATAAAAGCTAAAAGCAGCTTCATCAGTGTTTGTGGAGACAGTCTCCAGGGGTCTAGCTGACGTTCTAAAGATCCTGCGCACCCACACATCCAGACTCGACAGCAGTTTCCTCCCCAGAGCTGTGGCTGTCGTACATCAGAGCAAGAAACTCTCATAACCGAAGTCAGGAGTTAGCATTGCAAGAGAGCTGCTGCTATTTAAATAACCTATATTCATGCTTGAAGACAATTTGCACAATGCTGCACATATAACTGTATATTCTGTGGCCATACTTTCATATTTACGAACCCAGATACAGTCTTGCTGTGAGGCAGCAGTGCTAATCAGTGCAGAGCTGTACAATATTCTGTTCTAGATAGTTCATGCTGTAGCTCACAAGAGAGATGTTAGGGTCCAAGTCTATGAAGGGTCTTAAAAACAAGTCATCACATTTATATTGGTCAATAAATGTGAACGTTAGTGTAAAGACCCTTGCACAGCTGTTACTGTACGTGTTCCCTTGCTTATCTAGTTAAATTCTTGCAGATATGCTCTGGAGAAGCCAGACTTTTCACATGAACATGAATCAACTTCTTAGTGTTTCTGGACACATTACCAGCACGCTCATATCTACAGGACTAGATATCCCTCTGGATATGAGCGGATATATAAACCGTGTTGACATCCAAAAAAAATATTTATTGGATTGTGTTTCACCGTAACCCATGACGTATTCTACTCCATTATCTCACTCCATAATCCATGCTTAACTCTTTCCCGCATCTCATAAAACAAAACGGTTTGCTCCATTCATTCATGCTACGTTCACACGGGCCCGTGTTTGCAGCAGGGCCGTACGCGCTCGGCGGTGCAGTGACTAAACGCCTAACTGGTAATTATCCTCACTGTCTAATGGCCGCTTCGCCTTCTCGGCCAAAGTTCTGAGCGAGTGTGTAACCGCGTGTGTTTGTGCCAGAGGCAGAGATGTGAATCATCACTTTTTTTTGTCAGCCAGAGTGATCTCAGCCTTACGTGAGATGAGCCAAATGTCTTACGTCAGACGAGCCAAATGTCTTTCTCAAAAGAAGTGAATGATGAACGGAAATAACGGCAACTTGATTCTTTCTTGTCAGTTTTGTACATGTTTTTTTCTGCTTATACTATTATATCCTATTGTATTTTACTGTATTTATTTTATTTTATTTTATTCTTTCTATGATAAATACAGTCTAATACCACATAGAGACTTGATTCACTTTACAATATTTCTGTAGTGCTTGGTTTGCGTCTCTCTCTCTCTCTCTCTCCATGGTGCTGAAACTATTAAAACCAAGACTACAACATACCACTTGACCTGTTACTAGTTAAGATCTCTACTGTATGATACATTTTGTAAAAGACAAAGCTTTAAAAGGCGCATGAAGACTAAAAGCTAATCTTTAAGTGCAGTTCTTAGCCTTGGTGACTTTCAGCAAACAGCTCTGACCGGCAGTTCACCCAGCTGACGGCACGTTCTCCCCTGCGTGCCTGCGTGGGCTTTCTCAGGGATCTTCCCACGTCCCATAGACATGGCTGTGGGTGTGCAGCTAAATAGATGTGTGTCTCCTGTTGCTGTCTCACAGTCTACTGTCCTGTGTCCAGGGTGCACACTGCAACTGATAGAAGCTGGATGTGTACGTTCATGTTTAATAGTAAAGACGTGGGGAGAACTGGTGCTCACTGCTAGCTAACACTACTTGTATTATTATCATTATTATTACTAGACACCGATCAGCCACAACAATAAAACCACTGACGGGAAAAGTGAATAGCGTTGACGATCTTGTGACAATACAATGTTCTGCTGGGAAACATTTGGACGTGGCATTCGTGTGGATGTTAGTTAGACACGTAGCACCCACCTAGACCAGACCAGGCACCCATAGGATCCCAGGGCCACCCACTAACCATAAAAAACTCTAATTACGAGAGACATTCACTCAGTGCACCACAGGAACCACTTACTGCTTCAGCAAAAACGAACCCACAGCAGAATGACAACATCTAATGAGTCTCCCTGACATGCAATGATGCACACAAAAGCCTCTAACATAACAACAGAGGTGAATTAACAATTATCTGTCAATTTCAATTATAACAGAACAAAATGCAGAACTGTGCCGCATATTTCCGGACTGTACTAATCGAATGAGCGCTATGAGCTGTATCCAATAATGAGGAAACTTTGTCTGCAGTTAAAATGGTTTGCTTTCGGATATTGGATATGTTTTCATTTCATGCGAGAGAGCAATCAACATTCAAGTGTTTTAAGCTGCATCTGGTGTGCCAGTCCACTTCTGAGTTGTTAACATGTTTCTGCCACTACTTAGACCTCTTCACTGGCAAAATGCTCCAGGTGATTCTGGTTCATTTAGAAATATGTGCCACAAAGAAGAGCGTGCACGACATGTGCTGCTCATATTTCACAGTTACATTTGGTGTGTGTTTCATTCCAAACCTGTTTGACACAAGCTTGTGTTTACCAGGGCAACAGTATGTCGCTGGCTGGCACTTTGGCTTGCTAGTTAAGCTATACAGTTGTCGCACCAAAATAGCACATCAATATGAATGCACCAGCAACATTTGTTGATAAATTCTTTTTTTTAATGCTAGTATATTCAGCATCATGGTCACCAGCTCTGTGGTTTCATGTAGAGCAGAGCATTGTCTGCAGAGGCCCAGGCCTGTAGTGATGACAGACATGTTCATTTGTCCAGCCTTGAGGCTTTCCACTCCGGCTCCATTATACTTTGCTGAAACATCGGTTGAATTTTGCTGCAGTCTTCAACCAGATTTCAGCTGACACTATATCGGGTATGTCAGCTGTGATGGGCATGCCTGCTTCATGTCCCAGCCGTTCTGACAAGCACCGTCTTCAAGTCTTAAAAACTAATATTGTTTGCTGAAAGATCCACGCATTGAGCTCTAATATGCTGACTCTATCTGCTGTGCCACTCTGAAAGCCATGCAGTGATGCTGCAGAAACATCCAAGCAACAGTTCAGAGTCTCATATATAATTAAGCTCCAAAATGCTCTTCACAGCCTCTCTGAGACAAATACGTTTATTGGATGAAGGACAGAATTTAAATGATTGGCTATTAGGGTTGGCCCTCAGCTTAATAGCTAGTCACTGTGGCCATTTGTACATTACAGTCATAAAGTTGTATTCCTGAAGCCATAATGAGAGCACACAAGGCTTAACTGTCTAATACTACCATTAAACATCATTAACTACCACAAAACAAACAACTAACAGAAGTAAAAGTAAAGCAAACCAAACCAGTGACACATCTCCTGTCATCCACGCATGCTGCTTCAATCATCCAGAACTTACAGCCCTTACCTCTTCACCTCCCAGGTTCTGCATCACTTCTTTCCCACCGCCGGTTCTGATCTCAACCTGAGGTGAGTCGTTTCCTCCTTCCCTGCTTGCACCGAGACTTTCCACAGCGGGGGAGCCCTCGCTGCCACTCGCCGGGCTCTTCGCCTCCTGAACGGTCTCTCTCTTGGAGATCCTCGGGGTGCGGGAGCCCCTCTGCCCAACGCTCAGGGCGTCAAAGTCTATGGTTTTACTCTCGAACGCGCCCTCGACGCTGGAGAACAAGCCGCCGTATTTCTGCCGGGGCACCTGGTCTGCGGTGCCGGGTCGGGCGAGGTAAACCGGCAGGTCGTCCTCCGCGGTTTCCCAGTTTCCTCTGCGCTCTGCCATGGTGGAAGCCCTGCACAAGTGACCGTGGAATACGGGGGAAACTGGTGCTGGAGTGGTGTGCGTCTGTTTGTGTGTGCGCGCATGAGAGGAAGCCAGAGTAGAAAGGCAGGACAGGAGCCGAATTAAAGCCAGAGGTGGCACTGTAGTGGACACTGACGCAAAGGTAGCGTTGTGTGGTTTCTCTAACAGTTTAAAATAAGTTTAGGGATGTTGCCTTAAACTCTTGCTTGCAGTAGAGTGATCAATGCACCATTTAAAAATAGCATTTTTTATCATATTGTAAGCTGTCTTTGAAATTCAAAAGAGTATCTCTATTTTGCAATTTTAATATCCGGTGATTTTAATTGTGGTGATCTAAAATGGACACAAGTGTGCACTCTGCAGACACAACACAACACTGGTAACCAAAGTCTGTTCTTTCCTTAAGACATTTGAGAGTCTACACCACACCTCGTGTTTCTTCAAGTGCTCGTCTGGCCCTTCAAGCACAAACGCAGGCACAGATGGGGGGGCAGGACTGTGTCAGCTTTCAGGCTGCAGGTCTCAAACTGAGAGGATGCTGAGTGGAGCGGACAACAAAGGCAAAATGGGAGTCAACAGCAGCCCTCAGTAAACAAGAATGCAATTATGTAACGGCCAAATATCAGCATGTTTCACAAGTTGGAGAGAGGTCAACGCGGGTGCAGCGAGCGGCTTCTTCTTTCTCAGCTTCCCCTTCACGAATGCTAAAGTATTGCAGATTTAATAAAGGTAGTAACTGCAGTACGCCCGTGCCTTTAAGTAACCATAATGTGCTAATGAAATAGACTCCTCCACCAAAATATTCAAATTGTGGAGTACAGCTAAATCAAAGCTGAAAGAATCATGGCAGGAACAGTTTGTGTTCGCAGGGTGGTGAAAGGGTTGGTGGGAACTTTCATCAGGTGGATTAGAAATAACTCCCAGCTGCCTCAGTGCCGAGTGTGCGCGAGTGCATGTGGGAGAGTCACAGAGAGAAAGAAAGAGGGCACATACAGTGCTCCACAGAGAGAAGAAAGACTCCCAAGGTCAGTCACAGTATGAGCCACAGAGGAGTCCAACAGGCCACAGCCTCAGGTCTCATCTAACAGGTTGTCATCGCTGAAGTGAAGCCGGGGCTGCTGGACAGGGCCGTCACATCAGCATCCAATATTTCCTGCAGAAAACAGCTCATGCACTCGGGCCAAAACATCTAACTTTCAAAAAGTCTGGATGTGCACGATAACATTAAGGTAATTAGTATTAGTCATGTGCTGGAGATGAAATGATCTTTCTAATTTTAACTCCTTTACATATGATTTTGTCTTTGACGTCACTTGTTATTGCAGAGCTCTTTGATCAAGCCTCATGCTCTGAAAAGACAGCTTGGTGGAGATATATCTAAAATATGATAAGAAGCTCGGTTTCCACGCGTTTATGTCTTGAATAACACGGCCGCGGTATCTGCGGCTCGGTTGGCATCTACTGTATTGCAGCAACTTGTCGGGCCAGCAGAAATTTTCCCCTCACACGAGGTTTGCAGAGGCGCCAAGAGCCCACTAAAAATGCTCTGCTCCTCTTAGTCTAGTCGGAGTCTCTGCGCTTCAAGGCCGTCTCGTTCCTTTCCCTCCCGCGTGTCACATGTTTGTAGATTTTCACCCTTGCTACAGTTTTTGGCCGACACCAACCGGCTCTCCAGCCTCGAAAAGAAGTAAATATTGTGTGATAGAACTGAACTCGGGGGCTCGTGCGGAAGATGTTTTGTCTTTAAGCGCTCCCTGTTTTACTGTGGTCGGGACAGAGCAGACTGACCGGGAGGCATCAGCTCAACACTGTCTGGCTTTCAGTGTCAAATTTTTTATTGTAAAACTAAACCCCTCTGATAGACTCTGATGTTGTCTGTTTATCTGTTGAATGATAATGATTGATGATATTGCATTGGAGGCATTTACAACAAAGCAGGAGGCCATCGCCGTCTCCATATTAAAAATGGATGCACATACAAGGCCAGCTAGTAAAACGCCCTAATGCCCCCCCCAGACAACAGCTCTCATGTTGCCACTGACTTAAGTGCGCGCTCATTCAGGCATGACGGAACGATGGCAGATAGGACAGACTTTGGCAAATTCACGCCCAGTGGTCTTCATGGATTTGGCACGAGGCGCCTCACGGCAACGGAGACCTTTGAAGAAGTAGGTAAGTGGGCCACTGTTGCGCAGACAAGTCGATAGGACTTAATTCAAGCTGCGTGAAGCCTGACATGCCCCATGTAGATGTGCAGGTCCCCTCTCTAAAAAACGGCACCTCTCTGCTTCTAATGCACGCACCAACTCGGCCAGTTTGCCCTAAGCTACGTCCCTGCTTACCTACATTTGTGGCTGTGATCTAGGTAAATTTATCCTGCACATGTTTAGAAAAAAATCCAATTTCTACTTTCGCTATTCATAGCAGAGTGCAGTTGCCCACAGTCAGACGCAGCAGTAAACCTTTGGGAACAGGCACCAGCATTAAGCAGCTTATATGAATGCTCATGAGGCTGAATGTAGCCAAATAAAAAGGAATGGCAACGCCGGAATTAAAGCTGCAGAGGAAGACATACAGTATCTCAGCTGTCTGATGCACTGTGCATCCTCTGTGTTTGTTATGAGGGTGATCTCACTGTCACTGCATCCTTCCTGATCCTTTAAAGAAGCACTCTTGACACATTTTAGGTAAGGAAAGTAAGTAAAAATAAAAGAAACGCATTAGCTGCAAGTCTCGGTTGGAGCATTAGCCGCAAAGTCAGTGTTGCTAAGCAGCTGAACAGAGCAGACCGGGCAGCTGCATCCGGCTGGGATGCTTTGGCCTGGACCAGCTGCTCCTGAAATAAGGTTAAGGAGCCTCCAAAGATGGATATGTTGTCCCTTCAAAGTGACACGGGCTGTCCAGCACGCAGCGCCGCAGGGGCTTTCCTGTCGTCCTGAAGGAGTCACGATAAAAGTATGACATTTAAAACTCTTTTTTGAGTCATGCCAAGTGTTTTAAAATACGTCTGTGCCAAAAAAGACAGTTTCATGCAGATGAAGCAGAAATACATTGTATTATAGATAGATAGAATACTTTCCCTTTCCACAAACTGCTCGTAGAAGGCGGTTATTCAGCCACTACGAGCACTGAGCTCTGAGAGTGGCCCCTGTGTGAGTGCTAAAAGAATGACAGATAAAAATGCATTTGTGACAAGACATCCTTTGGCAGGGCTGGCGTACAGCACAAAACCTGGCACGACCTCTGTTCTCGTCTGGCTTGGCAAGGACAGTCACGACAGAAGTGAAAAGACAGACTGTTCCCCTGGACCCGCAATGTGAAAACCACAATGTTTGAAAAGCCCGTGGTACAACTGAAGGCTTCACTGTGAGATACAACAAGCCCTACAACTGTCTCTTAACACTCAGCTCCTGTATGATCAAGATGAATTGTGACTTTAGACTTTAAAATAACACAAAAATAATGTGATTTACCTTTAATATTAATGACATTTCTGCCTGTTGGTAAGGAGCGGAACATGTGCAGAAGAATAACCAATACTAGCCACAGCTCAAAGCCTATTTCCTGTTCCTGACATGAGAACAGACCCGTGTTATGGCACGACTGACGACACAAGCTAATAGACACTAACAACAGTCAGAGGTAAAATGCAAGCTGGACAATTAAGACACGCAGACTGCAAAATTTGATCTTGTTATCAGAGAAACCAAAGAAGGATTTATGAACTTAAGATTTTAAAAGGTAACTCCTGACGCCGAAAATCCAGCAAAAAGACAAAAGACACTTCCACTTCTAAGCACTTTAAATTGCCCCTGATATCCAGATGTCCTCCTAAATCTGTGCTAAGATTATAAACTACAACGATCATTTAATGTAAATCTTAATGTAAAACCAGCAAATTTAGAGCACTTAAATATAAAATAAACTCCACACCTGACAAATAAAATGTAGAACGCCCTTACATGCATTGACACGAGGAGTTTAAGTCTAGAAAGGAGTAAGACACAGACAGCTGTGACAAAGCATAATTCCTGCTGACGCCTCAAACATGCATAAGTTAAACCAGCCACCTCATCTGCAGTCTAATGATCACTGACAGCTACTTTATAAGCATTTTTATCTACTGTACGTCATTCTCTCTCTCTTTTATCCACTGGCAGTCTCCCATGTGTCATGCATCATCAGCAAGTATCCTGCAAATTGGCTTGTATTGTGCATCATATGCTGCACATGGGCTTAGCCTTCTGAGGAAATGGAGACGTCTCTGACCTTTTCTTGAATACTTAGTATATGTTAGCCGACCAGTCCAGTTTGTGATCCAGCTGTAGACCCAGGTACTTAAAGGAACCACTTCTACACACTCCCTGTTGATGGTTACAGGCTGCAGGCGGGGCCAGGATGTCTGGAACTCCACTACCATCTCCTTGGTTTTAGCTGTACTGATCAAAAGGTGGTTCACTCAGCACCATGAGACAAAGTTGATGATTGCTTCTGCTTCTCCTTCCTCCTCCCCCTGTCCTTCACCCTCTTTTGTCACACCTTCCAGGCCTTGAGGTGACGGGTTCCCCCATACAAGCTGCTTCCTGGTTTCTTCTCGTTAAAAGTGAGTTCCTCCACGCCGTCATGGTTCCTGGCTCCAGGTTCAGTAAAGCTTCATGAGACAGTTTTAATTACTATATTGACACTGCATTGATAAAGTTGCATAAAATAAACTGTGAGGGGGAAAAAACATTAAAAACACCTGTAATTAAAAAAAGACAAATTAATCTTCGAGGTCAAAGGCCATTATTATTATTTTTTTATTATTTTTTTACAGCATTACTCTTTTTTTCCTGTTTATTAAATAATCTAAATTAAATTAGGAGGGATTATATTCTCGTTGGAAGACAGAAGGGAATAACATTAAAAAAAAACGTCTCTGTGAAATAAAAACATGTATATGTATACATTACACAGATTATAATGTATATCTGCAATATACTGTACATAAACCTGAAAAAGTAATTGTTAAAAAGGAAAGTGGGAGCAGAAAAAAACAGGGGAAAGTGCATTTAAGGCAACTGCTAGTTAGCTGAGTTTGCACAAAAATAGTCTCAACCATTCCCCTTGGTAGGATAAAGTAAATGGGATGTGGTTACTGTCCGCTGCAGGTAAGGAGATCCCACAGAGAGGCAAACCCCGGCCGGTGAACGGAGCCACAGGGCTGACGTGATGGCAGACACACTAGCTCGGATACACGAGGAACAAGCACGGTCAACTAGTAAATATTTCAGGGACTGGGCAGAGTTAGCTTCGCAAGAAAGAGAGAAGTGGAGCAGGTGTAGTGTTGCATTCACTTTCTCCTGTTTCATTTTGAGGAGGCGGACACCTAAATGCCCAGTGGCGTCGAGTAAAAGAGTGTTGTTAGTATCAAAGGTAATTTGGGTTAGTTAAAAAGAGGGGACGAGAGGGGACCTTTGACTTTTGGAGCAGCGGAGTGGCTGATTCAAATGGCGAGCGAACTTTAGTTGAATCTGAACCAGACAACTAGCATATGTACAAGTCCGCTCGAGTGACTTTAAAGGGCATATTGAAAGCAGCACCCCCTGCTGGTCAGCCAGAGCAACACCGTTTAGACAGTAAGACAAAATCTGTAAGTGACAGGGGGTGGAAGAAACACAAAAAAGGGATGCACACAGTCCATTATTCCACGTTCTTATTCCAACGATTTCTCAGTTATAATTTTCAAGGAAATAAAGTTCACCTTTGCAGCCGTCACCACAATAAAACAGAGCAATTTATACCCAAGTCATTTATAAACTGCCGAGTACATCAACTGTTCGAGCTGCGTCAGAGAGTAAAATAAAAGTGCCACTATTCACAACAAAACAAAACAAAAATTAAATGTAAGGAGGAGACTAGAGTAAATAATTCAGACACATGTACATATCAACAATGTATATATATATTACAATACAGAATAGGGATGTTTTCTCAGTGGAAATCTTGGGACACAGTATCTGAGTGGTAAAAAAACAAGAGAAAACCAGAGAGTAAAGCTCGTACAGTCTGCTGGCTTTTGAGAAAAATTAAGAAGCAGTCTATAGGTATTCCTGTGGAGATCCAGGCAGAGTGGATCAAAGACTGCCACTGCCCCCAGAATCGTATCCTTTTCATCTCTCTGCTGTCAAGTCGGTGTGTCCAGTGAAGACGTTATCAACCTGAGGGTCCTCTATCCCACTTTTAGTGTCCGTGCACGCCAGTTTCTGCAGCGCAGTCCTGTCGTTTTTTTATTTTATTGAATTTTTTTACCTCTGGAGAGTGCAATCAGTCTGTGTAAGCACCATTCTGGGAACAGCGATGGCAGGCCGGCCGGTGAGACGCCGTGTCCCAAGAGTCCCTTAACACGATTTGACCTGAGACCAGTTCAAACGGCCTCCGCCCTCGTGGGCCCTGAGTTGGCGAGCTTCAGTCCACCGCGTGGCTTGGTCTTCTCGTGGTTTGGAACGGCGAGGAAAAGAGAAAAAGAGGAGCGGCTTGTGGTCGGTCTGGTGGTTTGTTTTCCTCGTTGTCTATGAGTTTTCTGTCTGTTTATATTCCCACTCTGGCTAAATGGTGGTGGGTGACATATTATTACCCTGCATGGCAGAGAGAACATTTCCCAGGCTTTGGTTTGGATTAGTCAAAGCTTGTGTGTTTGTATATGTGTGTGTGTGTGTGTGTTTGCATCTGCATGCATCCGTATATGCATGCGTGTCCATAAACTATGTATATGTGTGTCTGCTGTATCGTTCCAATAGTGTGCCGCTCTTGCAGTTTGAAGCGATATTTAGCATCCGACGCTGCCCGTCCCGGGCGGCATCCCCCCGAGGACCCCGCCCCAGTTAAAAATAACCATAAAAAGGAGGTTAAATAAAAAAATAATAATAACATCTGATCTGAAGTGTGAACAGGCCGACGCACATCACATCCACCTATACTGACAGCAGTCACTGATGTTATGACACGAGCAGCCACCGCTACACACACTGTTTCACGCCTGTCCGGAAAATAAATAACACTGCAGTCACAAACAAGATCTCCAAGCTGACACACCACCTGAGAGGAGAAGACAGAGAGAGAGACAGAGAGACAGAGAGAGAGAGAGAGAGAGAGAGAGAGAGAGAGAGAGAGAGAGAGAGAGAGAGAGGGATCAGAACAGATGAAATGTACATTGGGCATTGCTGCACATTATTTAGATGCAACTAATGCATTTTAATGGACTCAAGGCAGTTCTTACATGACTGTTCCTTGGTTTGACTGAATAGCTCCTGTATCCCACAGAGAAGTATAACCACAGAAACTAATCCCTTAAACCTTATACCGATCAGGCATAACATTATGACCACCTTCCTAATATTGTGTAGGTCTCCCTTGTGCCTCCAAAACAGTTGTGACTCATCAGAGAATGGACATGGGCCTTCTGAGGGTGTCCTGTGGTGTCTGGCAACAGATTGTTGTTAGTGGGGGCCTTTAAGTCCTATGGGTTGAGGGGAGGGGCCTCTGTGCATCATCCCACAGATACTTGATGAGTTTGGGATCTAGTGAATTTGGAGGCCAGGTCAAAACCTCGTGCTGTTCTTCATGTTTTTGGAGTGTTTTTGTGTGTGTGTCAGGCTGCATCCTGCTGGGGATGGCTGCTGCCATCAAGGAGTGTCATTGCTATGGGGTGGGGGTGCCTGGTCTGGTCTAGGTGGGTGCTACATGTCTAAGTAGCATCCACATGAATGCCAGGTCCAAAAGATTCCCAGCAGAACACTGAATTACCAAAAGATCGTCGATATGTTATTTACTTGGTCAGTGGTCATAATGTTATGCCTGATCGGTGTATACCCTTCCATGCATGCGGCTTAACTGTTTTGGTTCATTCTCATTCCAAATCCAGCGAAAGCAGGAAGCTGGTTTTGGTGACACTCATGTAAGTTGTCTGTACCCTGTGTGCTCAGCACGAACAAGACCAGCCAAAAAAAAACCTTGGTGAATGTAGGGAAGAGCTGCTTAATCACCAACATCTTACTCAGGAGCTGGTGTTGATCAAACCAGAGTTAAAAGGTGATCTGTAAGGTAGCTCCCTATCTGCTATGATAAAATCAGCTATTCCAGATTCACTGGTGATTGAGTCAGTTGATTTTACAACTTGCTGTGCTGCCCCCAAGTGGCTGCAAAATATATACATGAGTATATTATTGGAAAAAAATGTTGTACAAACCCTGTTTAATTTAAAAAAAAAACATGCAGAAACAGAAGTTAAAACTCCAGAGATGACAGCAAATTAATACACAAGACAGAGAGAGATGCTGATGTCGATGGGATATCTTTTATATAGACAGTCGGTTCAAATGTTGTGCTCGTGTAACATGGAAGATGAAGAACACATGGAGTGAGAGGAAGATATAATAGGCTAAATATTTCTAGGTGAAGGCAAGCAGGAAGAGTTTACAGACCAGGGTCAAATATTTTTTACTTATAGGAAAGTCTGGAGCCACCCAGTGGTCACAAAAGACACTGCTGTCATAAGATATCACTATTGTACAGTTTGATATGTCTTAAAACACCACAGGTTAAATGCTCTTAGAATTAATTACAAGCCAGGCTTTTATTTTGAAGGTCAGGAGCCAAAATAAAGGTTCTACTTTAACTGGCGAATATTTGACCAAGGTCCTGAAGGGAAGAGTTGGTGGAGGTTTGAAGTTTCTGCTCGAAGCCCACAGGACTCACCTCTGCTACAGGACACGCCAAACACTTCAAGGCCAAAGGATAAAGGCAAGAGAAAAGAACAAGAATAGAAACAGAAACTGTGGAAAGAAAGAAAGAAAGAAAGAAAGAAAGAAAGAAAGAAAGAAAGAAAGAAAGAAAGAAAGAAAGAAAGAAAGAAAGAAAGAAAGACGGAGAAGGGAAAAAGAAAGTGAGAGAGTTAGAGAGATACTGGAGATATGTTAGTAACAGCGAGACAGGGACGGAAATTCACCGTACGGGAAAACATTAGGAATTATGATACCACTATTTATCATTTGTTGTACATTTATAATTTGTTTTGCATTTGTGATGCACAGTTTATGCTTCTGCATAAATTTGACGCCGTAGCTACGCGACAGATACGCAAACCCTACGCAGTATCCTGACGGCAACGCAGACTGCAAGAGCTGTGATTGGTCTGCCTGGTAGTAGCATGTTTCCGCTTTAGTATTACTGGCTGCTTCTTCATCTCCACAGTTAAATAAAGGTGGAACACATCGAGGAAAGGTTAACTGAGGAGGTTTGGAGGTAGAAACAGTTGTGTGACTCGCCTTCAGTCGGCCATTGTTGAAAGTGAAGCAGAAAGTAGAAACAAAAATTAAGCTGACTGGCAAAAAAGACACAGCGCCTACTAGTGTTTGGGTGAGGCTATGTATGTAGGTTAAGGCATCTATGTCCTGCAGAGGCATAAACTGCGCATAAGGGTTAAAATAAATCCACCTAAACTAAACATGATCTTCAATTCACATCCTACCTTTTCCTCTAGGTCTTTAATCTGCCTCCTCTGGATTTCTGTCTTGTCCTCAAGGTCACGGATTCTCTGCAAGAACAACAGTGAATAACTCTGATGCTCTGCTGCGCCGCGACACATGCATTTTTAACGGGTGCAGGCGTAGGCAGACCTGGTGGGCCTGGTGCAGCAGCTCCATCCTCTCCTGGAGGATCTGGCAGTCGTACTCTCGACTCTTCCTCAGCATCTGCCTCCTCAGCTTCTCCACGGCCGTCCGCAGCTCGTCCTTCTGGAGCTCATCCAGAGGCTCGCCGTACTTTATGACCTGGTGGAAGGAACACGGAACCACGCGGATTAAATGAAATGTTCCGCATTAGCTGGAGCTGCATGATCACGAGAATGAGTTCAAAAGTAAATTAATAATGATGTTGAGTGATCTCAATTTTGTTGAACCCCCCTTCTATTTCAAATTACAAGAAAGAAAACAGTTCCATAAGAGGTTAACACATTAACTAGTTGATGAGGATGTACTGCAAGTAATTCAATAAAAAACCTTGTCCTGCTGCAGGGCGTTGTATAAGGTCGCTTCCAACTCTTGGATTTGCTGTTGAGAAGAAGAAAAAATTGTCTGTTAACTTGTTTTTCACTGCACCATATCAACAATTTGAATGTAAATGTTTCTGTAAATGAAACAAGGCGTTGTTGATCATGACCAACCATGTAGGCCTGGTCCAGGGCCTGTTTTCTGTAGTCCAGCTCCTCTTCTAGGTATCCCTTTTGTTTGCAGAACATTTCCTGCACACATGGAGGCGGTTGGGAACATTCATCAGCGTCAGAATAAATGAAAAGTTTCCTTTAATGCAGCTCAGCTGTAACATGACACTTGCTCTACATCAGTTATAACATTTAAAGCCAAAAAACTATTCAGTAAATAAACCAGCTGCCCTACTGTCAAGGGTGCAACAGTTGGGTGAATGTCAGGTTTTTTTTTTGGAGCGGGGTATTTACTGAGCCCAGATTTGCACTTGCACCTTTGCAAATATATCTGCAGATTTGCAAGTGCAGCTAAATGAGATCCAATGCCATTCTGCTTCAGACTCGCTGTGATCGACGGGAGTGGAAATGCATGCTGCCTCAAATATTACCAGATTAGATTTCAGTTATATCAGAAATCAAAATGCATGTGTTCTCCTGCACAGGCTCGTTGGGACCCACCATCTCTATCTCCAGGTCCACCATCTTCTGGTGCAGCGCTGCCTCCGTGCCTTCAATCTGCTGAATCCACTAGAGGGCAGCACAAACCAAACATGGGTCAGAGCGGAACGGTAGCATGCTGCTACCGGATCAACTGCAACGTCATTGCCAGTCTTACCTTTTCTGCTAGCGACAAAACAGTGCTGGCCTGAATAATGGCCACCTGCTCCTCGTTCCTTAAGTTCTGAGGAAATGGAAAAAAAAATATTAATAAAGTGCATGTTTTAGAAGGAGATGTTTATATGGCGTATGTTATATAAATTACCCCGTTGTCTCCGAGGATGTCAAGTAGTTTAATGAGATCTGGTATGCACACGTCCTGGAAGGAAAATATAAATATCAGGAGCACGAATACAATTTGAAAAGCATGTTTTTTGTCTGCTCCCTGTTTGTTAAATTGAAGACAAGTTACCTGCTTTTCTTCATGATTTACTTGATAAAGTTACTTGTCACCACTCACCTTGACCCCTTCCTTCATGCAGTAGATCTGCAGCGCACTGACGCCCTCCGAGAAGGGATGCATCCTCAAATGACTGAACGGAGGGGACCTCCTCTCACGCTCCTACAACAACAGGGAGGCACAAAATGTCACTGACAGCGTGCTGCAACTCCGGATATGATCACAAGTCCCTCTCAACTTTATGTTGCAGACGAGACTGAGTCTGTGACATTCTCTGGGTTAAACTAGAAAAAGTTCTCTCAGGCAGATCATGACACAGGCCTGATATGCATGCTACAAGTTTTTACTGAGGGCATCTGGACGCTCGAGAGTTCACTAGGTGGCGTCTCAGCCCTCACAAGCTGCTGCCAGTATCTGCACTGCAGCTCTGACCAGGAGACAAAGGCCGCTGTTAGCCAGTGATCAGTCGGATGAGTTGCCTTTCTTCATTACAGAGTCAATAACTTCACATGGTTGATTTCAACATGGAGCAAACTGTACCGAGCATGTTGAAATTTGCATAACATCATAGTTTAGAATCCAGATTTTGCTCCTTATCCTGATTCTCTCCTTCAGTTGATGAATGAAATGATTGTAAAACTGTTTTTTTTTTCTTCTTTTGCAGCTCATATACAAAACTACATCATCTCTGAGTCACTGAATTCCTGGAAATCAGGCCGTGAGATCACTGTAGCTGTGAAATGGTTCCATTTATTGCCCGTGTACCCGCTGAACTTTCAAGCTTTGTACACAATCTCAGAAACAACTACAGCTAATAAACATTTGGGCTGCATAATAAACCACAGTAAAATGTTAATATGAGCCCGTAAAAGGGAAATATGAGTGATGAATGTGCAGACAGGACATGCCTTAGAATCCCTTTAAAATGGCCCCGGATGTGTTCCTGGAATAATAAAATGGTCCCGTGGAACACTCTAAAGCGAGATTCAGGCTCACACGGTCGGATCTATAACATGTCTAGTAAAAGACTTTTGGAAATGACGGAATTTTGTGTTTGTCTCAAAAGACTTATTTATTAGGTACAATGGTTTCCAGGGGTTTTCGACTCAGCATGGCATCGCGGCTTTATCATGCAAGTAAGACATATTTCGTGACTCACCTCCAGCTCCAGTATCCGAAACTCCAGCAGTTCGTTTTGGTCTCGGGAGTCTTGAAGCTCCTGCTGCAGCCGACTGTAGTCTGACTCCGTCTTATCCACCTGGACACCGTAAAAAATTTAGAATGAATGAGCACACGTGACTGCGGGAAACATCTTTGCTTAAACAATGCTCATAACCAAATGTACTGGCTGTGATGGGTATGAGCAGACCAATTCTTCAGGTGATTATTAAGATTTTAAACAAATACTTAAGAAGCTAGCTAGTTCTTAACGGTGCAGACTTAACATCAACGTTTTTGGAAATCAAAGTTGAGTCCAACCTTCTCTATTAACTCCTGATTCCTTCGTAAGAAGAGCTGCTTCTCCTCCACCCATTTGGAGTCCTGAAAGAAAGAAAGATATTCTTCATGTTGAAAGAAAATTCAAAATTTCGCGATGGCATCACAGGGAAACATCGACATAGTGAGACCAATTTCATACGTTCTTGATGCTTGAACTAATTATTCACTCATTATGTAACTCTGATGTCTTGTCAGTGTTCTCCAGGCTCTCTGGGTTATGGCTGTTAAGCGGGTTGCAATTGTGCCCTCTCTATAAATCATTGTCAGCATGGCAGGACAGTCTAGACGCATGTAGAGAGACTTGGGAGACTATCAGTGGGAGATTCTCACACCCCCACTCATCCCACTGTAAACGGGTAGGAACCAAAATTACTCTCAGACTAAGGGGTGAACAGATATTAAATATTACATAATACACTTAGTCCTGCAAAGTCCTAAAATAATATTGCACAACTTTAAAATTAAAAAGAATTTACTTAATACACAACATAAATCCCTGTTATTATAATAAAACCACATCCTTTAAATAATCCCAAAACTAATGCGTGCATTGACTAAGATACAATTACTTCACTGCCCCATTAGAGGCTTCATGTAGTTAAGCAATGACTAAATTTCAAACAGACATGCATTGGCGCACGATGAAGAACAAGGGAAAGGGACTTTATTCTACCACATTCAACCTCAGCGTTAGGCTAGTTGTCAGCGACTGTCACTGTCACAGGCATTTTATCCTCATGAATGTAGGTCTTTGAACTACTATTGGCCGCTTTTGGGCGATTTTAACCTTGCTGCAAACTGCCCAGATCATAGACTCTCCTATTATTCTTCAGACACTGCCATGCAACCTGAACAGGTCGCAGTAATGTGTTTCCACCACATGTTTGTTCCTTCTGTCTGAGACAGTCAGTTATCTAGCACGACAGGAAAGTCTAAATACACTGACCATGCCTTCCATGGGGAGGAAACTAGTAACGAACTGGCCTGATTTCAGTGAAGGTGTAATTTCAAGCACAATTTCAACAGAAGTGACTAATCTTATTTAAATAGTGAGTTACTGTGTGTGACTGCACTTTGTGTTCCTGTTGTTAATAGAGTTCTTCATACCTGTCCCTTCAGGGTTAGTTCCTTCTCCAAGTCTTCTATTTTGGCTTTATACCTGAGAACGTCTGCTTGGAGTTGTTCTTGTGCCTGAAACGCGAGAAAAACAGACGCGCATTATCTTGTAAGCCATTGCCGGTGGAAGTCCATCAACCACTGGTGCAAGCAAATTATCATCTACAGTCGCCATGAAGCCTGAAGTCAGCAGTACTGATTAGAAATCATGCGCATCTCATGCATCGGCAAAAAAAAAAACACATCAGTAGCTCGGGTCTGCTGACAGTTACTCTCAGATATGGGTTATGTCAGCTGATCATAGGGCATTCAGTCCTCAAGGTACAAACAATGATTAAGAGCCGCTGACTGTGAGGACAAGCTAACAAATTTGAGGAACATTACTTAGATGCCCTCCATGTTATAGTACCTTTTTTTTGTTTTTTTCATTCAGACTGATTATATAATACTCTTATGGCAGCCATGTGACACTGTCATGGGTGTAGCATGACCTCTAATAGCCAGTTTATAGTTCTGCATTAAGTTGACGCAGAGGCCACAGCAACACCGTTACCACCTCCCCAGCAATGTATTTATGCAAAAAAGAAGCATGTGTTGCGGCTGGTGATAACGTTATGGTTTTAAACCAAGGTAGAAGTTTCAAGACAAAACCGAACCCAAGCTAAATATTAAATGACATTGATTTTATCTCGATGTATGTGCGGTACCCTGGCTTCCATCTCAGCATCCAGGATGCCTCCTTTCTGTTCCTGCAGCAGGGCGTAGGCTCGTTGTAAGGCCTGATACTCCCTGGTGAGCTGACGGAAACGTAGCTCAGATTCCTCGTTGGCTAGACCCTTAATAAGAGAGAGAGAGGTCAAAGGTTATGATCTCATTAGGCCATTATTCTCTGGTGCAGCTGGATTTGATATCAATGAGGATACTGATGGAAACCTAGATGCTGTCACTGGGGACCAGCTCTCACCTCATCCAGGTCTTCGTCGGGTGTAGCAGGGGTCCTGTCCATCCTAACTGAAGCGACCGAAGACGTCTCAGAGTCCATGGACTCCTCATCATACCCAAAGAAGGTGTCTACTACAATGGGCCTCTGCAGAGAAAAACACAGAAACACAAATTCAGATGAAACATTCTCTCGTGATAAATGCCCAACATTCAAATACTCCTTGTCTGCATCATGTCCGAGCAAAGGAAAGACTACGTCCTCACTCTTGCCCTTTGGTTTCAGTTATGAAAACACTTTCCAGTTTCAGTTTTGTTTTCTGACTCATTCTAGGGCGTTCCAGAGGACTTAAAGTGACAGTGTAGGACTGCACCAAGCCTTCGCTGAACGAGTTCACACAGTGCAGCTTAAGCTAACTGTCGGCAGGTAAACTTCCTGCATTTTAGCAGAATACTGCAGTTTTGAATCTGGTGACATTCTGACACGTTTAATATCAGCGGCTAAAGCTAAAGAAGGGAAACAATGAAGCAATGGACAGCTGAGGGAAGACGTGGATCCAAATTTTGTAAATTCACCATCAACACAGTTGGTGTAGCTACTCTCACTGCCAGGGGACGACACAAACATTCTGCGCTGAAGCTTTCATTACATGCAACACCTTTAACCAAATCTGGGTATGTTTTGTCTTCTGAGTGCACAAGTCAATCCCTCCTACCTTTATCGGCCTAGAGCTTCTTTTATGCCTCTTCTTTCTTAGTAGTTTTTCTCGGTCCTGGGAAAACAGACAAAAGAGATGTAAGAGAAAATGCACCACTGTAAAAACACTAGTACTGTTAGCTTAACCATTAGCATAGGCTCATGTTTAAAAGGGGGGAACACAGAACAACAGCTTGAATGTATCATATAAACTAAATCACTATCCGTAAACTAACTTTTGATGTTGCAGACAAAGTGCATCAATTTGCTTGACTAGATTTTTATGTTACGTAAGTTCCAATTGTAAGTTTTCTTGCCTAAATAGATAACTAAATAAACCTCGACAAATTCCCACCATGTCAAAAACACCTACTCTTGTCAGGTCGTCAATCATGCTTTGCTGCTCCAGGACTTGAAGCTTGAGAAAGGCTATTTCCTGGTCATCGTGAGCTTGGTCCAGGTCATTCAGAGACTTCAGCTTCTTCAGCGGAGGATGGGAGCTTATTCTCTCCTTCTGCAGATACGCAGCACACAAAGAGAAACGCCACCTCAACATCACAACATCCACCTGAAAGCCGGGTCTGCATGCAGCGATAATGTTGACGTGACTCTGCGCTCACCATCTCATGGTTCTCCTTGGCCAGGCTCTTTAGCTTCTCCTCCAGCTTCTGGATGGTCTGGGTCAAATCGTCGTTCCTCTTACTCAGCAGCTTGTTCTTGTCCAGCAGGGGCTTGCATTGCTTCTCCGACTCTCGAACTCGCTTCAGCTGTTGGGGGAAAAAAAAACAGTTTATATGAAATGACGACACATTATTTAAAAAAATGTATTTTATAGTCCAAAGCTTTGGTCATACCAGCTCACTTCTCTCATCGACCAGCAGCGAGTTACGGTCCTCCAGCTTGCGTATGGTTGAATTGAGTTCAGCCATGCGCCTCTGGTTTCTTCTCAGGTCCTGAAACAAACATAAAAATTATAATTCGACCAATCCCAACTCAGATGTGCAAATGGATGTTCTCTGTATGTATGGATTCATGTGAGTTAGATAGATAGATCTCCTACTGCCACAGCTATTCTCTCTACTCACTGGACTGCCACAGTGCTCTGCACCATCTCCAGCCCTGCCCGGGATCTCCCTTTTCGGGCTTCCCAAGCCGCACTCGGCCTCCTTCACCAGGAACAGCTGCTCATCCAGGGCGTCCTTTTGAAGCTGCAGCTTCTGCAAGAAACCCGCCGTAGACTCCAGCTCCTTCTCCAGAGCGAAAATGGTCCGATCTTTAGATTTAATTTCGTCCACCTGGGGCGAAAGAGAAAGGGAACGATGTAGGTAAGAAATCCTAATGTGGTCATCACTTGCTTCTGTTGAAGGACTGTGCACTGGAAAGGTTTCCCTGTTCCTCTCCAGTCCACTTGTCTTTTCTCACACATCATCACAAATTAAGTTTAGTGTTAACCTTAAACAAATCTACCCAACTGTGCTCCAAGAGCTTTATCTTTTGGTAGTGACGACTCTACATACCAGCCTGCGGATGTCCCTCTCACAGTCCCACTTGATCTTGGAGATCTGCTCCTGGTGCTGCTGGTGCTCCACCCGCAGGTCTCCGGCCTTCATCTTGTCGGCCTGGATCATGTTGCTGAGAGCCTCGTCGGTCTGCTTCTTCACAGACTTCAGCTCCGCAATCTCCTGCAGGAGCTTCACTCTCTCCTGGTCGAAGAAGCGCCGGGCCTCCTCCTTGGCTTCCAGGGTCAGTGCTGTGCGCACCTGGAGACGTGGCAGACAACAGAGGCGGTGTTAATGCAGCTTGGCCGCATTTTTGCTGTTTAATTCAGTTAGCTTCACGTCCTCAGCATAACCTCACCTTCTCGCCGCTGCCGTCGCGCATGGCGCTCAGAGCAGCTTTCAGCCTCTGGTTCTCCTGGTCTTTGATTTTTGCGTGGCGGGCCAGCTCCTGCTCATGCTGCCGCGTCAGGTTTTCCCTGAGAGCCTGGAGCTCTTTTTGCTTTTCCTCGTGCCACTTGGCCCGCTGCTCTGTTAACATGGCAGTGTGACGGTGCTGCTCCTGCTCTCGCACCCGCTTCACCTCCTGCACCTTGTCGCGCTCCAGCTTGCTCACCTTCAGTCGGAGGAACACGAGAAGAAGAGAGAGGGTTTACATGTGCTCTGAGACTTAATGACAGCATGGATCATATTTACAACACATATGTATTTGGATTTTTCTGCAGTACCTTGCATTTTTCTTGGTGTAGCTCTATCTGAATGTCAGTCAGCTTGGACCTGAGATCTTCATTGGCTGCCTGCAGGGCAGAAATGAGCGCTTCGGGCTTCTCGCCCTTCGTACGCCCTTTCTTAGCCATCGAGTCAAAAAACTAGAGAGGCTCTTCTGATGCTTTCATAGAAATTGTCCAAGCTGCTCCCAGGGTTTCCAGTTCCTCCTCTTCCTCATTCTCCTGTTAGACACAAGGGCTGTGGAGGGGAACAAAAGAGAGACAGAGTGAGCCTTCAGAATGTCTGTGCTTTAGGCTAATGACAAACAAGATTGTTGGTTCTAAATGTCAGATTTTAAAACGGTGGGGAGATGAATTTAAGGCCACAAGTGACTCTGGAAGGCTGTACTTCTGTACAACAGGGCTATGAGCTACATGACATGTTCACAATGACACATTAACATGAAGTTTTTAGCAGATATAGTATACTTTAGCATAGTGGGTCTGCACACAACATACAGGTTGTCCGAGATGCAAGTAGCTTTGCAGAAAACTGTTAATGTTTTGGACAAATTGTATTTCTGACCTGATGATTAGCTGTAAAGCTGAATGATCACCTAAGATATTACAGCTGGAGAAACGAAACAGTGAACCGTCGCAGTAGAAACATGTCCTGCACAGCAAATTCAATTCTGACATGAAAAACTTTTCGCAGCATTTAGGTTTAAGTTGCTCAGACAAACACCACAACACAGGACACGCAAGAAGAAGAGGCTAAATGGTCAATTCTCTCGACTAACAACAAGAACAAACTGTCGTATGTTGTAAGGATGGATGTCTGAATGAAAAAGCGATAAAAAAGACTGCGTGGGCACAAATTGGATAACTCAGTTTTCTAGATTAAATTCCATACTGCCATCATCATTCTCCGTTTCTAGAGTTTGTCATTACACGGTGGTGTTTAATCTCAGGAAAGTACATCACATGTGACATGCAGTCTAATACAGGCAGAGCTCAGTGTTGAATTGTATTGTGTCATATGTCTGATATGGTTTTAAAACTTGGGTCTAATCACACTGATACAAAACTATCAGAGGCACATTTAAGTATATCCACATAACACAGTCAAAACAAGGGCAGTTTGACCTCAGGACACGCTTAAAACTCACATGTCTGCGTTCAATTAACAACCAATCCTCACCTGCAGTTTGAGAAATTTGATAATCTAATTTCAGGTGGAGGGTCATAATAAGCACCCAGGTAGTGAAATGGTCTTTCCAGGAGATTGCTTTTGGAACAGATGGCTATTACTTGGTTATGCAGAGTCAGTGGTAATCTGTCCTGCCCTACGATATGGCTTTTCTTCGCGCGCTGTTTGAGGTCAGCGGAAAGCCAACGACCCGCTGGGTGACGCAGACAGATTGTAAACAGGCTTGCGTCGGGATAGGGCGAGGACTAAAATCAGACTATGAGAAAGAGCGGACACCTTTGTTTGACAGTCAGTAAACCCGCCCAGATTACTATGGTTGCTGTGGGAGAAAGTTTTTTTTCTATTTGGAATTTTTAATTAAGAAAGTTCACCATTGAATATTTAACTGGATGGGCTAACAAGAATTCCCAGGGTCTCTCTAAAACGTCCATTACTGGTGTCGTATCAGAACATGAAGTACTTTATACTCCATATATCTCAGTTTTAATATATCAGTTTGATAATAGATCAGTTTTAATGTTCACCTCAAGTTATAATTTTGTGGATTTCGGCATAAAGGTGCCTCAAAACATCAGCAGATTTTCACACAAGTCCTGAAAGTGGTCAAAAACAGCCCGATCAAACAGATAAAATAGCAACATTATGCTTTTGTTTATGCTGGAAATTGATCATTTGTACATTATCTGTGAGGTGCACAGCAAGTCTTTAATCTCCTCTATTTGTCTGACTGGATCTGTGGAATCCAAGCTCTTTAGTGATGGGTTTCCAGCTGCAAACACGTGTTATGAAGGTCAGGCCAAGACAACAGAACGTGGTACTGAATGACACTTGAGTCGTATGCATTGATTGGAAACACTTAACTTGTTACTTATCTTGGAGGTGCACTTTCTTTTGCACCTCACAGATATGTAATATTGGCTCATTTCTTGAACAAACAAACCCCCCATTGCAGTTGAGGTCGCACTGTCACTTTAACTCCATTTGCACACCACCTCAATGGTACAGGACTAAATATCACTGGTCATTCATTACAGTTAACTTTTAGTGTTGATACTTTTACCGCCTATATTTATACACTGTACAATTCTTAGATAGCTCATTTTATTTACTTTTTTTTTGCTTATAGCTTGAATCAGGACCTGAGAAACCTGAGAAACCGGTTTCATTCCTTCCCATGTACCAACATGTGCTGTAATGACAATAAAGAATCCTTGAATCCTTGAATATACATGCAGCTGGTGCCCATGTCATGGTCAATATCATGAATTGAACCAGGCATCCTCTGGTTACCGGCTGACTGAGCTCATCAGTGTGACTTTAATTAGAAAATGCCAGGGCGATCTATACTGACATCTGGCCTAAAAATTAGGCTAAGCAGCATGGATGAACTGCATCTATAACATGAAATTATGTGTATTATAATGTGTAGCTAATTTCCCGGTCTGCTATGGGAAAATTAGACAAGCAATAGCCCCCCCGACTCCATACCAATGTCACTCCTTGATGGCAGCAGCCATCCCCAGCAGGATGCAGCCTGACACACACAGAAACTAGAAACAACTCGAAAAACAAAATGAAGAACAGCAGCAGGTGCTGACCTGGTCTCCAAATTAACTAGATCTCAAACTGATCCAGTATCTGTGGGATGATCAACAGAGAGTCCTCCTCTCAACCCACAGGACCTGAAGGCCCCCCCTAACAACAGTTGGACAGCTGTCAGACACCATAGGACACCCTCAGAAGATTGTATACATGGATAAAACTTCAATCTGAAAATGCAGTGACTGAAATTGCTTAATTGCTACTTGTAGGAGATCTGTTATTAGTGTCTCCCTGCGAACTACAGACAAAAGACATGGTCATGAAAGTGACTGTGAACGTCGCCACGCTGACTCAGGAGGAATTGGACGCATCCGTCATAATCCTCAGGGAGATGACATAACATCGCTTAAAAGATTTTGAGATGCAGATTAGAGATGAAGCAGTCGTCACGTTCGGGCCACATGGTTTCGTTACCCTGCTGCGGCGCTGCTCTTTTTGCGCTTCCCTTTAGCCAAGCGTCCCGTATGCGACTTGGCTGTTAACAGACTGTACGTATGCATTAACAGAAGTCTTGCCACAGATTAAAAATGGGAAAAACTTGAACTCTCCAGGAACGAGTGAAAGACGTAGATGTCTCAGCCTTCCTTTTGACTTGCTTTAAGGGTCAGTTTTATTCATACTCAGCGGACAGTTGTTCTACTGGCCGAATATACGCAGATGGTTTAATATTTTAACAAGCACTTACAGGATCGTACCACTCTTATATAAAACAGAGGTTTACCTAACAACCACCTCTACAACATGCCATTCGGAGCATACTTCTTTTAGCTGCTGTCCTAATAATTCATAGCACTTTAGTTGTGACAGACAGTGAAATTCTGCATTAAAATGATACTAAATGTTATAAAATATCCAATTGTTTTGTACTTTAATGCCAGACTGCAAGCTAAGCAACAACACTGACTGCACCATCATCATGCAGAGCTAACCACAAGTCACCATTACTGCTAATACTGTATTAACCTACAAAGCAACCACAGAAGCCAGATACTGTTCTGCAGGGCTGGGCTAGACATGAATTGGCCTTGAGCCCAAGTCAATCTGATTACTGTCACATTCCATATTTGGACTGCACTGGAAAACACTCTGCCGGCTAGACAAATGGACATAATCCGGCAACACACGGGGATCATCGGAAATGCACCGGAAGTATGACCTGTCTAAAGTATTTTGACTTCCATTTAAATTTTTAAATCACTCGTATCACTCCTCTTTTTGTGGATGCTTAACTGATTTCAGGGGTGGGACTATGGTTCATTTCCTGTTCAAATTAAAAAAAACAAAAACAAAGGGAATCACTTGCCTCTTTCCCAATCGCCTGCTTGTGCAGGCTATATAAACACAAGATGGTATGCAGGAGACGGGAGATTTGTCCCGTGAGTAGGGATGTTTCAGCTGCTGTTAAATGGTCTTTAAACTAGTTAGCCATGTTATAACACCTTCATCTGATAAACACTGTAGCTCTCCACAGAAATACAAAGTGATAGGAGCACAGAACATTTAACAGATATTGTCTCCCCCTTAAAGTTTAGCAAAAGCCTAAAATAATGTGATAATTAAATGCTTCTCGTGTTAATTTTGCAGCAGAGATCGTGCTGCAGAGTAGAGGTGAGGAAGTCCCCATATGCTATAAAATAATGAACAATGAAATTCCCACAGAAGTCATGAGATACGTTAAGAGCTACTTATCCACACTGCAGACTTATTTTAACCCCTTTATAGGCAAAATAACAACTCAAATGAGAATCTACGATAGTGTGAATTACTGAGTGCACTGCTTTGGCAAAATAGAAATTATTACGTTACATACATCACAAAGAAGTTAAAAACAACCTCAAAAGCAGCATCATCAGCAAATAGCAATGACTTCAGAAGTAAGAAATTAATTTAAAAAAAAATGTAAACATATTCAACTATCAGTACCTTAAACACTTTTCCTGGTAGCTGAAAAATGCCCGTATAACAACGAATCGGAAGAAGTGCAGCGGCAGCTTCTCGGGTGAGAAATGACACCGACTGACCAAACTGAGAAGCATTTTATGGATGGAAAAAAAAAAAAAGAAAAAGTAAATGGAAATGCCCCACTCATGCCAGAAAAGGATTTAAAGTACCGGCTCCAAAGAGCTGTTTCCTGTTCTTCTAAGAACTACTGAGCAGAAGATCGTGCATCCCTTGAATTATAATTTAAACTATTTCTATCTAAACACTACTATGTTCATGAATATGTAAAAAAAAAAAAAGCGTGATACTAATGCTATAAAGTTCAAATACTCCATTACTACTAGCATTATCCTTTAATCTTAACACCACATGTTTGCTGAAGTCCTTATCTGCAATGTTGATGTTCCAAACCAAACCTCTTTCTCAGACTTATTCTTATGCAATCAAAGTTCCTTTACCATGTGCCAGAGTGTCTTTATTGCTGACTAATGCCTGGATGAAAAACCATGTTGAGTCAGATGGAGATGTCTCAGGGAGGTCTACTATCATCTGCCAGTACTCAGTGCTGTTTTTTGATTCATGCATACATACCGTACATGGTCAAAAATGACAAACCTTAATTGGCCTGTGCAGAGGTTTGATGCAGCGTCGGCTTGTTGGAGAGCCGTGCGCAAGTGTCTCCATAGCCTTCATTTTGGCTGAATTCCCATAATCTTTTACTTTGTGTAGATTATGAACTACATAAACAGACACCAACACAATCCCATATACCTCCCTGCAAAACAAATAGCATACAGCAGGCTTATCAGAGCTTTCCACTGACAGCAGGTTCCTCTGGCTACAAGGTGGATCAGAGTGACAAGACTGAGCCATACCTTAAATACTGAATGCTGTCCATAAATAAATAAAATAAATGTAGTGAAAAGCTCTATGGAGCTACAGAGGTAGACAATAATTATCTAGACGCTGTTCACATTACATTACATGACAACTACTCCTTTGATATTAATTAGTGAAGCTTTAACAACTATTTCCCAAACCTTTTCAAATGGAACACTATTCGAACAGAGCGAGGACACCTGTGGATGATTAAATAACTACGTTATATTGCCAAAAGTATTCGTAGTCACCCATCCAAATAATTGAATTCAGGTGTTCCAATCACTTCCATGGCCACAGGTGTATAAAATCAAGCACCCACGCATGCAGACTGCAAACCTTTGTGAAAGAATGGGTCGCTCTCAGGAGCTCAGTGAATTCCAGGGTGGTGCCACTTATGCAACAAGTCCAGATGTGAAATTTCCTTGCACTAAATATTCCACTGTCAACTGTCAGTATTATAACAAGGGGGAAGCAATTTGGAACACAGGCCATGTAAAATGACAGAGCGGGGTCAGTGGATGCTGGGACTCTACCTCTTTCATTCAATACTTAATCTATTTTCTTTAGGGTTTACTGGTGTCTGGAGTATCGTCTAAGTCAAAGAGAAACACTGGAGAAGTCTAGAGATGATGCAGGGAGACTTTATTCTTAAAAAGATGCAAACTTGAGTCTTGTTCAGGATGCCATTCAAGTACAGGCTGAATTCTATGGTGTCAAGCTTCCGCTTTTATACAGTGTAGTGCTTCATCAATATATGAGGCTGGACATGGCCCTTCTCCAAAAACCAAAGTACTTTTCCTTTAAACATAATCGTGTCTCCATGTACCATGTTTGTCCTCCCTATAGACAATAAGTGTGCCCAAACATAGACCTGTAGCAGTATGCATACCATCCATCCTTTGCCACTTTATGTTCATTCCTTCACGCATTTGTGTATTTTAAAAACAGGTACAACTCCACCCATGCTTCTGGTCGGTTCTGTATATCGTTTTCAGTGTTTTCAGTGTTATCCACAGTTCATGTTGACATCCCAGCTGCTAGTTGACTTGTCACTTAGCTGTCTTAGCTGTCAGCTAGATGTTGGTAGACTGTGTCCATCCCTTATTACTCACATAACTGCTCAGACAATGCTACTGTAGTTTCTAATAGTATAAACACTAAGCTACATCAACCTTAAATCACATCAAACCACACCTATATTTTCTCAGCAGTTGCCAGGAGAACGGTACCTGTCCGACTGCATTGTGGCAAGTGTGAAGTTTGGTGAAGGGGGGATTATAGTGTGGGGTTGTGTTTCAGGAGCTGGGCTTGGCCCCTTAGCTCCAGTGAAAGGAACTCTGAATGCTTCAGCATATTTGAGATTTTGGACATTGTGGATTGAGACTGTGGATCTTCCCGACTCTGTGGGAACAGTTTGGGGATGACCCTTTCCTGTTCCAACATGACTGCGCACCAGTGCACAAAGGAAGGTCCACAAAGACATGGATGAGCGACTTTGGTGTGGAAGAACTTGACTGGCCTGCACAGACTCCTGACCTTAACCTGACAGAACATCTTTGGGATGAATTAGAGTGAAGAATGTGAGCCAGACCTTCTCGTCCAACGTCACTGTCTGACCTCACAAATGCCCTTCTGGAAGAATCGTCAAAAATTCCCATAAACACATTCCTAAACCTTATGGAAAGCCTTCCCAGAGGAGTTGAAGCTGTTATAGGTGCAAAGGGCGGACCAACGTCATATTAAACCCTAGTTCATATGTGTGTAAAAAACAAGCAAATGGCAGTATAGTGTATGTGAATGGGAGGGACTATACATGTTGGTCTCAAGTCAGATGTTCAGATAAGAAAAAAAAAATCTACAGTATAACCCTGTATTCCTGAGCAGATAGCAAAGAGGGAGAAAACATACAAACAGTAAGGACCAAACAGACACCGCTGAGTCAAATGGCCCATTTTCTCTCTTGATGTGAGTGCATGCATTGCGGCGTTGGTGTAACTATATGAGCATGTGCGAGTTAATACTACAACATGAAGCACCCTGGCACCATGACCCACTTTTGATTACTCAGACATTAAATTTCACCGTTGGCACTGGATTTTCCAGACAGAGTCTACGAGAACAGTAGAGCAAAGCCTATCGGTTTTACTAGGATGCCTCATGATACACACCACATGCAAGTGATCCAGCACGCCCGCAAAATTTTTGTTGGCGCCTTAGGGGTTGATTATGCCATGGCAATGGCCTGCTGGGCCAATAAAATAGTTTGGGTGGGCTTTATGTGATGATGAACAGGAGTGTAACGGCAATGCCGTCGTCTCAGAGCTCTGATTGGTTGCAGGACTATCCAATTGCGTTCATTCACCACTGATAAAAGAAAAACGAAGAGTCAGCCACAGCGTTCTCGGTTGCAGTTTGCATCAACACTAGGCCTTCTGATATTTACAACTGGCCATGTCATATTAACTGAGGAACATGTGAAAGGACAACAAGCTATTGATTTCCTCATTCCCAGGATGTAATCTTTCAAACTAGAGCCAACGTTACAATAAACCACAAAATAACTTAACATGTAGCAGCATGTTCAATGAAATATAATGGTGGTTTTTCAGCGTAATGGGGACATGTGATGAGATATGCATACTGGGAAAATTACACTTTCAATAATTCAATGTGGAGTAACCCAAAGTGGCAAAATCACAATAATCTACCAAACGTACTCTAATACCAGACCTAGACAGACCAATCTCTTTAGCGATTTCACGTCCACGTGTTCCTAACTGCTCCACCAACTGTCACTTCCCGTCCTGGTCTTTATCCATCAGACAAAATCTTACACTCCAGCACTATTTTCCTCTTCCCCCTAATCCATGTTAGGCAACAGCATCAGCCCAAGTTACACTAAAGCCAATGTAAATGAGCAACTTAAGTTTAATCAGTATAGGATGCGATTTTGTTGTAAGCATGGTTCACACGGTGTCACTGCGTCGGCTGGAGAGAAGCAGCACTCTCCAGGCTTGTTTTTGGAATACGTTTTAGTTCAAGCCAAAAATGACTTCTAATCCATCTGTCTGAGGTCAGAATACCCACCCAGACTTATGAGTACAGAGCTCCGCAAAGTGCTGCAGGAGACTGGTTGAGGTTTACGTCCGCTCTGTGGTTTGCCTACATTTGTAAATTGTCACTTTTCAAAGTAAAATAATAATTCTAATTAAATTAAATGATAATGCTGAGACACAAACAGCATTTTTGTGTCACAACAGGCTTTTTGCAGCTCAGTGCAAGTTCAAACATCTACTTCAAAAATGATTCAGATTTTGAAATGAAGCAGATAGTTTTGGCAGAAAAGTCATTCATTTCAGTTTTTACTTAATGAAAGCACAAAATTACACTTAAATATTGCAGAATGGCATATTTCAGAATAACACGCAGTATACAAATGAATAAAAGCGGTTTTATCTAATATATAATATCAATGCATTAGATATAGGGGGAGGCCTTTCCAGGCTAACGTGGAACGTGGGGAACACCCGGGACAGGTCACAAGCCTCATCTAGAGACATGGTCAAACAATCATTCACACTCACTTATACACCGATTCTGAATCACTTATTAACCTAACATGCAGGACAAATCTTGTAACTGTATATCAGTCTATAAACAATTACCTTGTGGTCAGTGCTGCATCTGCTGACCCTAAAACAATAATGTGACAAACGCCTTCCTGGCCGGGGTTGGTGCCAGTTAAACCAGGCCAGTGTTACACCCTCAGGCAGTGGCAGGCTAACAGACTGTGTGCTTCAGTCTGGACTGGAGGCCCCGCCAGCCCACTGTGGACCAGCATCCTCTTGCAGCATCACTGCAGCATCCTTTCAGAGGTAATGTGTGATGGTGTGCAGACCAGAAAAAAAAAAATGCACACACAGAATACCACGCGTTTAATTATGAATAGAAGCCGATGCGCATCCGGTTTTACCTGGGGCACCAGCAAGAACAGCTGGATCACTGCACAACAAGTACGGCTACCAAAAGCCTTCCAGCGGCAGTAGAAACAGACACACGGTCGTTCAGGGTCCTGGACTCTGCGTGAACGACCGTCGTGAGTAAGAAGGCTGTGCATGGCGGTGAAAATCCCCAAGCGGACGCAGGCTCGATCCCCGTCATCTTTAAAGGGCTCGCTGGTGTAGGCCGAGCTGTGCTACTTCCGACATGCAGAATAAAGCAACGGCAAGCGGCCAAATGAAGGCGCGTTTCTCGGGTTTAACAGATGGTTCGCGACTAAAACCGCCATTCAATTCACTGATACACATTCTCCAAAGCACCACACATAAATAAATCCGAGCCCCACATCTCGCCCTGCCACTGAGATGATCAATGTGACTCAAACCGACAGGCCCCGCTAGTCCCAGTAACTCCCAGTTCCCAGACGATGACAAACCGACCGGCCGCCATAACCACCCAACAGCCTCCACCGCCTTACCTCGTGGTGGATTCTCATCATGTGCGGCTTGCTAATCTGCGTGAAACTGTGTCCATTGCATTCTCTTATTTTTCTAATAGAGGGGGGGAAAAAAACAGAATCTCCCCCTCCGCTATGATCTCTGCATCAGCAGCAGCCCCGTACAATGAAGCAGTGATGGCCGGTGGTGATGATGCTGGGAGCCCCGCCTTCCTCACCATGCAGCCAGAATGAGCTCACTCCAGTACCGCTGCAGTCCACCAGCGCACCGCAAATAATCCTTTAAGTGTATTTTTTTATTATTATTATTTATTATTATTTCGTTTTCTTTCCATGCCAGGTCTTGTTTGGGTGTCGTGGTTTTTATTTTTAATAAGCTGAACCTTCAACGCCTTTTTGCTTTACTTTTTATTTGAAAGCTGTCTGGGTGTTCCAAATCTTGTCAAGACTTCTTCAGCTCAACTTAATGACACTTCCGACAGTGGAAACTGCAGGATGGACTTGATCCGTGGCTTTATCCCATCAGCTGCTACTGTAAGGTACCTGTAGAGTGAGCGGATACACCTCTGGAAGCGTCGACATGTGACTTTTTGCAGGTTGTTATCAATTTCGTATCGGGCTTACATTTTCTAAGGAGTCGCCCTAAGCACAAAGCCCTGAAGGATCCCCAGACTTTTTTTTTTTTTTCTTTTCTTCTGTTTTCAAAGCCCACATTTGCAGTACATTTGCGGCAGTGGTTGTTTTCTTACTTGTGTTCAGAAATGGAACAAAATGTCCCAATATATCTGAAAACGTCTAGAATTCAGACCTATCCCAGGTCCTTAAACCCAAGCTCATCGTCTTAATCTGTGCCACTATGACAGGATTATATATATTTCTATTTATTGCAAGCAACTGAGTCCTGTATTACTTAATCCTTGAGTGCAAGTGGAAATCTACCTCAAATGTTCTCCTGAAGTGAGTGAAGTTGGACGATGAATGCTAAAGATGGCGAACCCCGTCAGCTCTAAAGGGCTTGCGGGTGTAGGCCAAGCTGTGCTACTTCCAACATGCAGAATAAAGTAACACCAAGCGGACAGATTAAGGGTACTGTTTTCGTGTCTTAGAGATGGCCCCGGACCATACCACCATTTCTTTCACGTATTCGACATTTTTGCATAAATTAAGGCGGAGCCATTACGCTCTCTCAAAGCACACTTACACCCTCCCTCGCACCCCAAATCCATACAATTATTTGTCTCAGCCGTTCACGGTGACAGGACTGTCAGAGCTGCTGTCACAGGACGACAGTCCCATATACTCAGACTTAAACTGTGCCAATGTTGTTAGGATCTGGCACAGAATTGTATGAAGGGTCATAGGAAACTTGGTTATAAGAATCAAACGGTGACGTGATTTTAAGGTTGTGAAGATGACCACCAGCGAAAAGAATGGCACTTGTCTTGTGCCGAATGGATACCCACAGAAGGCTAAAAAAGTGGAGGACAGGGGACACTGGGGGAACAAAGCCGAGTTCATCCTCACTGTGATGGGCGCAATCATTGGACCTGGAAATATATGGAGGTTTCCCTACCTGTGCTACAGAAACGGCGGAGGTGAGTGATTTCACGCAGAAACAGGGGTGACAAATGTCAAGCACATGAGCTCAGTGTGGCAGCATCCCGGTGGCAGTTTGCAGAGGTGAAAAAAAAAAGCTTGTCTTTCTTGCAGGTGTGTTTTTCATCCCGTACACCTTGTTCATATTCACATGCGGAATCCCCTTATTCTTCCTTGAGACTGCCTTGGGGCAGTACACCAGCCAGGGGGGTATTACGTGCTGGAGAAAGATATGCCCTCTCTTTCAAGGTAAAAAGAAAAGCTCATTTCCCCTATAATCGATGTTGAAATTGCCAGTGGTGATGTATTTACTGCATTGTCTGTCAGCTGGCACAGTCTGGGGTTCACACTGCGCGCGTAATTACGCACAGACGCGAGCCTTTTCACTGTTGGTCCTCGGTCGATTTGAAACAGAAGTGGTACTTTTTACCACGCCATAACATTAGCGATCTGAAGCATTTATTTTCCTTAATAGGACACGTATTACACTGAGACTGTTGTGCAACACTGCAATATTTTCAGTGTGCACGCACGGTATGTTTTTGTTTTCTCAGGCATGGGCTACGCCAGCCACTTAATCATCGCATTCAGTGCCACTTCCTATATTGTCATCCTGGCATGGGCGTTCTTTTACCTCTTCGTGTCCTTCAGTGCGGAATTACCCTGGGCCTCATGTGGGCACTACTGGAACACAGGTAACTGCAGCGTACAGACTACAGTCTACCAGAAAAGTTTCTGTTTTCTTTTTTTTTTTTTTTTTTTTAGTTAAAAGAAGTTAAAATTGTTCTTTGCACGCTGTATGACGTTTACTTTGGAAATGGGAAGCAGATTTACATTGCCTGTGTTTTATTTTCTTAAAATAGACTCATGCTTGGACCTCAACCAAATGAATCTGAGCATGACACCCAGACTGAACGCCACCCTTCCAGTTGTGGAGTTCTGGCAGTAAGCAACTCACACAAGACAAACTGAATGCTATTTTCCCCCAAACACTATCCCCTTCCCTTTCTTTCTTTCTTTCTTTCTTTCTTTCTTTCTTTCTTTCTTTCTTTCTTCTCTCTCTCTCTCTCTCTCACGTGCTCTTTTCTCAGCCATCCCCATCTCTTCAAAACTTTTCCCCCCTCCCTAAACCCTCAACCACTTTTAGCCTGCCTCTGATTTTCTCTTCTTCTCTTCTGTCACTCATCCACCCTCTCATTGTGCAACTCAGTTTTCCCACCTCTCTCACTTATTTAGTCCCCTTCCCCTTCGCCTGTCATTTATTTATGGTCTCACCTCTCCACCGCTGCTCCCGTCATTCCCCCCCCCCCCCCCCCCCCCCCCCCCCCCCAGGCGGCGGGTTTTGAATATCTCAGGTGGCATTGAGGAGGTGGGCAGCTTGCGGTGGGAACTGGTCCTGTGTCTCATCCTGAGCTGGGTCATCTGCTACTTTTGTGTTTGGAAGGGAATCAAGTCCACGGGAAAGGTTGGTTGCTCCAATCACCAAATAACAGTCGAGAGTGGGCCACACATCTTTGTAAAAAAAATACCAATAAATGTCAGCCGCATCATAGTCACATGAAGTGTCTCCTAGCTATTTTATCCACTCATACCATCATGCACGCTGATATGATTTTAGTCATCAGTTGTTATAAAGACAAACTGGCCACGCTGTGATCTTGCACCCAACTCCACTCACTTGAAAATGACGTATTAGGAAACACCTGAGGTAAATTCCCACTTACACTCAGCGAGTCAAATGTCAAGGTGAATGTTACTTCACAAAATCATGTTTGAAAACGACAAATGACAACATTTCACACAAATGTATTGTAGGAGTTCAGCATCTTGGCTTTCTGTCACTGGGTGAGAACCAGGATCTTTTATTAAATTCCTTTTATTAAAATCCTCATTACATATATCACACGAGTCTGGATAGACATGATGTGTAAACAGCAACTTTATGGGTTGTGAGGCGGTAACGAGTTAAATATTTGCATTTACACTGTGTTCCTGAAGCTGATGCTAGCATGTATCTCACGCATGTTCATATCACATGAAGTGACGAAATCAGAAGGAAAAGCAGCAGAGCACATTTGTTTTGTTTTTGCAAACTGATCTGAGCCTACAATTTGTAAAACGTATTAAACCTGCTCTCTCATTTCACTTCAGGCAGCCTACTTCACAGCCACCTTCCCCTACGCTATGCTGTTGGTTCTGCTAATCCGTGGCGTTACCCTACCCGGGGCATTGGATGGAATCATTTACTACCTCTACCCTGATATCTCTCGCCTCACAGATGCTCAGGTACAGGAAGACCAACTTGTCAACTTTTCGACTCTTACAACCTTAACAATCACATTCATATGTGTATACATGTATGTGTCAAACCTCTCCAGGTGTGGATGGATGCCGGCACCCAGATCTTCTTCTCTTACGCGATCGGCCTCGGTTTCCTCACCTCTCTTGGGAGCTACAACACTTACAACAACAACTGTTACAGGTACTGCTAAACAGGGAGATATTAGAAGTGTTTTCCTCTCTGTTTCATAATGTTACATAAGCCTTTGTTCCCTTCTATCCTAAGTCTTAAAAGATCAAAATAGCTCTCGGCCTTAACACAGAACTGTATTATGTTTGATGCAATAGAAATTAAATTCTGGTCACATGAGCGTTGACTTCTTACAAAACGTGCATCTACACATTTTTAGAGCCTTATCCGTTTGTCTTTCAGGGACTGTTTCTACTTGTGTCTGCTGAACAGCGCCACCAGCATTGTGGCAGGCTTTGCCATTTTCTCTGTGTTGGGCTTCATGACTTACGAACAAGGAGTGGATATTTCTGAAGTGGCAGAATCAGGCGAGTGTCGACTCCGCTAAGCTAAACCCCACTGAGATATGTGTGAAATCCTATGGAGTTAGTTTTTTGTTTAGTTCGTTATATTAGGAGCCTAAGGAGCGGTCAGACAGAGCTTCTCCTGACAGCTTTAGTTCCTCTTTGACATTTTGCCAGTTGAGCATGCTGCTTGCTTCAGGTGAGCCTGATCACTGCTAACCACTGAGCCGCAGGAATGCAGAGGTTAAGACGAAAAAAAAAAAGATTAATGAGTCACTGTTGATAATTATGGCCTATACATGTTAAGAATCACAAAGTAATCCGTGAGTTGCCGCAACGTTTTGACAACCTGTCAGAATATTTGCCTTTAGCCACATTTAGCCGCAGGCATAGACTTTTGCGGTCAAGCTGCACCGTGTCAAGTTTCTGGTGAAGTTGGACCCAAATGCAGGACACAAAGGGGAGGCAGGAATAAGGAACAAAATGTATTGAAAAATATGTATTAAAATACATTAATACACAATAAAACACCTTATAAAACGAAATAAAACAAAATAAAAATTTTCAAAAAATTAGGGAATCTTTATCAAATACCAATGCAGCTGGGAACTTGGGGAACTAGGTCCACATAGGAATAAAAGGTACTGCAGGAAAAGCAGGCTATCAAACAAAAAAAAGCTAATCCAAAAGCAGCTGAAGATTAACCAAGACAAGATCAAGATGAACTGAGCAGCCAGACATACGGGAAAACGTCACAGATGACTTGACAAAGGGAAAGGCAGGAGTATGTATACACTCCGACACAACAAGAGGCAGGTGAGACCAATGAGGGGAGGAGCAGACGAAAGACAAAAGGCGGGACAGGTGAGCAGAATCACGGAGGCGGGGACAGACAAAGACAGGAAGTAAAAACTTAAATCCAGCAAGAAAACTGGTTACAAAATAAAAAGTGAAACACCAGAAAACGTTCAAAACTGAAAACCATCACACAGTGCACACAGCAAACCAAATGATTTAAAATTGAAACTAAAACATAGGAAAAAATGGGTCCACCTGTTAAGTCAAAAAATGCATAGATTTCCTTCTACATGGTGACGTAAGCTCAGATTTCGAAGCACATTTCCTTTGTACATCCCAATCGAGCGTACCCAACTCCTCCCTGTCCACGCCCCTTTTAAATATGCAACTCCCCTTCTAAGCCCCTAATAATTTTCACATTGATGACAGTTTCCCGGCATCACCTCTAAGTGTCTCCAAAGGGTCGACATCTGTAGAATCCTACGTACGCCAGCCACGTCGGCACGTACAAAGTTCCCGAACATTTCACTCTTGATACATCTGAACTTTTACGTGAGCGAGTACGTACGTAACGTTTCTGTACGTACGCAACGTTTTTGTACGTACGCAACGATCGTACTTGAGGCCCCTGACGTTTCTATAATACATCAGGGGTTCCCAGTAAACCCCAGTGTCAATGGGATTGCCGCCATTAGCTAATATATTTCAGTTCCCTGTTGCGTTCCATTTGTGTTCATGTTCTATGTCTCTACGTTCTCTGTGTGTGTTTGCAGGCCCAGGGTTGGCGTTCATTGTCTACCCGCGTGCTGTAGCTCTGATGCCCATGCCTCAGGTGTGGTCGGTGTGTTTCTTCCTCATGATCATTCTGCTCGGACTGGACAGTCAGGTACGACCCGAGCACGTCTGATCGGACGCATTTTAATGAATGAATGAATGAACGAATGAATCTGACGTCTTTGATCTGACGTCACAGTTTGTCGGCCTGGAGTGCCTGATGACGTCAGTGGTTGATCTGTTCCCCAAGTACCTGCAACAAGGCTACAGGCGTGAGCTGGTCCTGCTGGCTGTTTGCTCCACCTGCTGTTTGCTGGGATTCTTCCTGGTCACGGAGGTTTGTGTGCAGCCGAACACACAACTGAGCTAGAGATTACTGGAAACCCCTTCTTAATGTTTTCTGACGAATATTAGCACTTAGGGAAAATTCAGTAGGGAGTGGATGAACACAAAGTGGGTCCTATCCGAAAAGGCTGAAAAAGCAAACACTTAAGGGGGAGGGCAGCTAGTCTGGCCTATTACCACATCTGAAGAGCACAAATTAACAGTGGGACAAATGAGACTGCAGCAGGTCATGTGTCAAATAATTTCATGGCTACCTGCCAGACTAGCTGTTTCCTCCCATTTCCGAATGTTAATTGTGAGCTAGACTAACTGTGGAAAAATAGACTTATGTAATGTCTCCTGGTTGTGTAATACTGCAATACGGTCACTTGAATGCAACCTTTAATATTGTCATAATGTTACATTCAATCTAGTTTAAATTCAAGATTGTAATTCATTTTTAAACAGTGGATCTTTAATAACATTTTGTCCTGGAACTTTTGAACAAAGTGCATATGAATATGAATGGGAAACATTTTGAAACAGAAGTGAGGGAAATTACCATTTTACAACCAGGAAATTAGTTCTGGCATAAAATACGATCATTTACTCACCCATATACCTTTGGTGTCATTTGGAGTTGTTCGGACAATATTTAGATCAGTGCATATCCAAATAGATAACAGGTAACTCCGGACTCAACGGGGAATAGCAGTAGCATACCATAACAAAATATTGGTGAAATGAAAGAGTTTTGCAGCAGATAATGCATTATTTAGAGGCTGCGTTTCGTTGCCGGTTCCACTATATGGATATATACCAATCCAAATGGCACCAAAATGATATGGGTTAGTAAATGACCATATTTTATGCCAGAAATAAGGTCCAGGTTGTAAAAAAAAAGGTAAGTCCCCTTTAATAGTTGCCGGTGTTTCGTGCCATGCATCGACACGCAGATCAATGCAATGCATGCTGTAGTTACAGCACTGACATGTGAAGAGTTCAAAAACTACTGCATAGAACTTTACTTCTTCTGTTGCGAGGCTGAAGGTGTGTGCAGAAAGGCCAGCCAAACCCTTCACGCAGGGACGCTCCTGTCAGTTTTCCGATGTTATCGTCCTTCACAAATAAATGTCTCGCACCGTTGAATTATTAACCTGTAGCGCGTAAGCAAGATGCTTGCAAAGAAACAGAGCGGCTGAATAATAATAAACAGCAATAATAATATCACATTTAACACAGACTGACGCCGCAGCAGCCGGATATACTTGAAAAGGGGATTGGATTAAAGGATTACTGTCTTTCTTGTAAAACGGAGGCTTAGAATTTGTGAGGAAACCGTTTGTCGATAATGTGCATAATGTTTCTGACCCTGATGTTAATGCAGTTACTGGTGTTAAATAATGAAGACAGTGTGACCGTGGCGGTTTATTAATGCTGTTAGGAGGCATGGTTGGGTTTATTATATTTGCTTTTATCGGTATTTATTTTTAAAGGGGGAGCTTGGGAGAAAGTGGGTAAATCAAGTTGGATGTTGTTTCTTTATTACGTTGAAGAACCTGAGCTGACACGCACAAAAGCTGCTCAAAGGTCTTGAGAGAAAAGTATGTTCCTGTGGTATCTCAGGAACGCCTTGACAAAGGTCTTTAATGTTTTTAATTTGGAGTTCAAGTGTCAAAAGGTCAAGGTTTTCTGTACAAATCTTAGACCCCAACTCAAAGGAGAGATATCTCAGGATCGTCTTGATCAAACGTCTTCAGATTTGGCAGAAGCATTCATTTGGACTCAAAGCTTGTTGCCCCAAGTGTCAATTGCCCAAGTGTCAAGGTCCTTGTGGCCACACCAAGCCCGTCTTTGGCCATAACTCATCTCATGAACTCGATCTATCTCAAGAACATTCTGAAGGACGTTTTTCAAATTTGGCACAAACATTCATTGGGACTTGAGAATGAACTGATTTTAACTTTGTGGTCAAAAGTAAAAAAAAGGTTAATTTGTCCTCGCAAAAACATGTTTGCTCAAGAATTCTCTGGACATACAAAGATGTAAATTGCACCGTGGCCGGTATACAACTGAAAGACGATAACTGTAGATGATACGGATTATTACCTCTATCCTTGTTTTTAGGGAGGGATATACCTGCTTCAGCTGTTAGACCATCATGTGTGTAGTGGCACCACCCTGCTCCTCCTGTCCTTCTGCCAGTCCATCAGCATTGGCTGGGTGTACGGTGAGTCCCAGACATCACTGCGCACCATTTGAACATCATATTATAACACTGAGAACCACGAGTGGTGACTATGTCCTGTGGAACATTTAAAAGCCGATGCATGCCTGAAAGTGAACCTTTCTAATAATATTTCTTTTTCCCTAAAGGTGCTGACCGCTTTTATGGCAATATCACAGACATGATTGGTTATCGTCCGTACCCATTTATGAAATGCTGCTGGCGCTACGTCACTCCCTTCATCTGTTTTGTACGTTATTTCATTCTCTCTGTCACTGTGACTGAACTTTTTTTTTTTTCCGCCCTTGTGTGCTGACAACCAGTGCATGACATTGTATGTAATGTGCACATTCATGAGAGGCAGGGAGGCCCACTCTAATAAGAGTTACGGTCAAATCAGTCACAGGCATAAAGCTGTGAAAATACGCACCTATAGATGGTGAATTTATGTATTTTCACAACAGCATAAAGCTGCCTTGTATATGTTTTCGCCCGAAGCTTAACTTTGCACTCTAAATGCCCTTAACAAAACTTCTACCATTACAAGTTACAATAGTATGCATGCCACGGGGCGGTAAATATGCATTCCTCTGTGGCTCTGCTATATAAAGATGACTAGTAAATAATGACTTAATAAGAAGAACATGTGAGAATCATTTTACAATCATTTTACAATAATACAATAATCCACTTTGTCTTATCTCATCTCAGGGAACATTCATCTTCTCCATTGTCAAATACTCCCCACTGAAGTTCAGTAACAGTTACGTTTATCCGTTCTGGGCAAACGTTCTGGGATGGTTCATCGCCACGGTCTCCCTCTCCCTCATCCCGCTGTTTGTGGTACACAAAATGATCCAAGGAAAAGGCACTCTTCGGCAGGTAGGCATGAGTCCGTGTCTTGTGAAAGTGTCGTTAAAGGGGAACTACTATTTTTTGGGCCTTCTTTCTGGCATAAAATACGGTCATTTACTCACCCATATAACTTTAGTGTAATTTGGAGTAGTTCAGGAGATATTTAGATCTACGTATATCATATAATGGAAGTGACTGGGGCACCGAACCGCAGCCTCTAAATAAGGCATTATCTGCCACAAAACTTGTTCATTTTACCAATATTTTTATTTATCGAACTCTAGTGCTATTCCCTATTGAGTCTGGAGTTAACTGTTATCATCATCCGGCGTCTGTAGATTGGCCTACAGATGATGTCTTTCTCTGAGCGTTATTTAGAGGCTGCATTTCGGTGCCCCAGTCACTCCCACTATATGAATATACACATATGCAATATCTTCCAAACGACTACAAATTACACAGTAGTTATATGGGTGAGTAAATGATCGTATTTTATGCCAGAAATAAGGTCCGGGTTGTAAAAAACAGTACTTCCTCTTTAAGTAGATTTTGCTGAAAAAAAGCACAAATATCGTACTATAACACGATTATGTAGTACACAGTTATATAAATAATGTAATTTTGTACATGTGACACAGATGAGGGTCATCGTGTTCTTTTTTGCGGTTAAAATTGAATTGTGCTGCTTTGATGACTACATTTACGGAGCAATTAAAAAAGTTTATGTAAACGTTTCCGGTGAATGAAGTTTTCTTTCTTGCTCTCACTGGTTGAATGTGCGTGCCTTTTCTCTCCTCAGCGCTTCCTGTTCCTCTGTCAACCTGTGGACGACCTCCCCATGAATCAAACCCGTCCTCCTGCTCTGCAAGCCAGCGGCACCGCTTCTCACACGGAGCTCAAGCCTTTATCCCGCAACCGTGAACTCCCTCAGTGAGTGAGATGTGCCGTAAAACAGCGGGTGGCCTTCATGGCACATAATCGTCCAGTGTTTATAATCATGCACAGGAATTCCATAAGGTGTATGCCAGCGGGGCAGCCATTTGAAGATAAAGGATTTTCCTAGTGCGGCCTGCAACACGTTAATCTGCAGCGGCGTATTAGGTCTTATCCAATTATATCTGTGGGGGAGTATTATGGCTTGTTACAGCAATTGACACGTAATACTTATAACAAGATGAGGCAAAGAAAAATAAATTTGTGTTCTTGCCTCTGTAGCTGTCTAAGTTAGACTTCATTTTTTTGTGTGTGACAAAATAAACTTAAATCAGTCGGGAGGAGTTTTTTACCTTAAACTTTTTGCATTTACTCTGATACATACATATATACACTGGCCTTACTGGCTTTAACTTAAATATAAATAATATAGTATTTTGCAGAGATAATGATCATTAGGCAAAGGTGGATTTTATTAGTTTCTTAAGCCATGCCTTAAGGAGAAGAAGAATGCATGCATCAGTTTAAAGGTAACACACATCACTTTAGGAAAATCATGAATGAAAATGTCTCTGTGCTTTACAGTTGTTTTTTTTGTTTGTGCATGATACATTAACAATACTTTTTTGTATTATCATTATTATTATTTGAGCATTTATCTTAACCACTTGGCTGTCTGTCTCGCCCTGCACAGTGCTGCAGAATACCTGTATCTTAATATCGCACATGCCATGTATCCGTCTGCTATATACTGTATGTACACTTATAATGTACCTCTTAAAACTATGTTGTGCCTTACAACTACACAGGTTATTAGCGTACTTTATTCCCTGTCCTTACACATGCATATATAAAGCGGGGAGCTATTATTTTGGGAGTTGGGTTTTTGATTGAATGTCTGTCCTTTGTAATGGTCAAGAAATGGTATGTTATATTGTTTTCAAGGATAATTATTACAGTATTTATGTTGTCTACCTTTGTATGCAAACTGTGGGTGAACGAATAAAGAGCGGTGGCGGATGTGATTACGCAGCAGTGGTGTCTATAATCATTTCTACAGCTGGCATTTTAGAAAAGTCGAGACTCCAGCAGCACTTTAAAGAACAACTCTATTTGATGGAGGTGTTTTGACAAGTGGCCTTCATGACACCTAACCCCAGCCCTTCATGACCCTGATGAAGGCTGGTGGAGTCTCAACCTTCATAGTTTCCTTTCCTTCTCCATGCATCGTGGTAGCAGGTGAAGTCCCGCCAAAAATGTGGTATGGATAAATTTCAAAATGACTTTATTTTACATTGTTAGGATTACGGCATTAATTAGTGACCTCTGTACTTTTCCAGATGACATAACCAGTCTCTGACTAAGACTCTTTGACTAAGACTGTTTATGTCATTGGTTGTCATAAGTTCAATCTTATATAAGCCATGTGGAGTTGATCAAACTCCATCTGACAAAATGACATTGGCAATCACGTAACACCTTTCAAAAGTCAGCTAAGTTCAGACAATTGGTTAAAAGTCAAGAGAATTGGGGCTGGGGCAAGGAGACATTGCAGGGATACAATGAGTTCAATAATTTAACATAACACACCAGAAATGTGCCTGACTTGCTGCTTATTGACCAGAAACAGGCACAACCAGTGTCCATTAACAGCTAGATAACTATAGATGGTGCTCTAAAAGCCCATTATCAGTCAGGGGCTTCAGTCTCAAGGCGCGAATGGGGTTGAGACTTCTTAGGGACAGACATTAGGACTGGTTAGGACTGCACTGTAAACTGATGGCAGATCATGTTTCAGTCTACAACCTTTTAGTGAAGTTTTTTTCCAATCTAACATAGATGGCTTCATTTGGCTTCTCTGGCTTAGATTTGGACGTTGCTGCCTTCAAATGAGTGTCCTCTGTCCTTCAGGCATAGGTGGACCACTGAATCATTTCCTGGTGAAACTGGTTCTCCTGTATTGGTACATGCATTTGTGGATGGGCTGTTTGGTTCCCCCAATGTATAACGTCCGTTTTTGCCTTTGTGTTTCATCACTGGGGTGGACAAGTTTTTGCCTGGGCTTTTTCCAGGGGTTGGAAGACAAACTTGAGGCCATCAGAACCTTTCAACACCACACACGGACTGTACCAAGAACAGACTGTACCCACAAGATTGGATGGTAAGGAGAATGGTCAGAAACACATCAAAGAAACACTCAAGACATGTGGATATCCCTACTGGGCCTTTGTCAAAGGCTCAAAAAGATATCCCAGAAATGACAGAGAGGAGGAAGAACATTTCCATCCCATATGTTGCTGGCGTATTCGAAAAACTTAGGGGAAAAGGTAAGGTAGCTGTTAATGTGCGCTAGCTGCGCCAGTTTCAGATCATTAGCAGAATCAAGTCAAGTCAAGCAAGTTCCAGCCTCCTAGAACTGAAGAAGCTACTCAGATGAGTCCCAAAAACTTCTTCTCAAAAACTCTACAAGTCCTCAGTTAGAGACCAGTTAGAGCTTTAATGCAACAGAACTCCTATTTCTGTAAATGCGGCTTCCTTTTTCAAAATGGAAGATGAAGGTGGTTTAGGAAGCCACGTGATATTTTTTCAATCGACATCACACACAAAACAATTCAGTAAGTGGAAGTGAAATACAGTTCATTTCAATGTTTCAATTATCAATGAATGTGTTTCAGTGGCAATGAAGCATGGTTTGTTAACATCCATATCCTGTTACAAACCATGTTATCACTTCCTTTGTGTCATAAGTTGTAATAATTATGTATTTTGTGTTCTTTCAGAACAACATTTAGTATTATAAAACATGTTGTTTCAGTAGAAGGGAGACACGGAGGACCACCAATGAACAAAAATCCACATGGCTGTGAAACTAAGAGATGTAATGCATTGTGTTAACCCTAAAGGATCTTTGCAGCTTTGACTCTTGACATGCTGCCCATTATGCGTTGCAAAACTCCCAAAATCCACTCCATCTTTCCAACACAACGATTCATTTGAGAATTTTTGGGTCTCCTAACAGCGCCTCTCTCCCAGTTCCTATCAACAGCATCAAACCCCAGGGTCGCCTCGTGACGTCTCCACTTTTCAGACCTGACTTCCAAATGTTCCTCGAAAGTGCAAGGTGATTAAGCACAGCCGGAAACTTTCTGTGATGTCCAGAGAAAGAGTCCCACTGTGGCTCCAGAGCAATACGTCAAAACCGTACACCATAATTTAATTAACAGCAATGCGTGTGAGCTCAAACACAAATCATATTGCTGGTAATGACACAGGTATGCACAGAGATTAAAGAAATTCTGTTTCAGGGAATCTCAATCGCAGACAAGGAATGTTGAATTGAAGTTCACTTAAGTTTATGCAATTGGCTGTCCAAAACTGGTTTATTATAACCCTATCCTCACAGCCTCAACGTGACAGTCAAGAACCTTTCAACAAAAGATGTTTCCTTTGTGAGTGTAAGTCACATCAGACCTTAATAATAATTCTATCAGGCACCGGAGGGGACAGTCAGAGGGATTATGAGGACATGAGGAGAGCAAGCCAGGACTTATCAAATGTGTGAAAAAGAGGTTGAGTAATGTCAAAGTGTTTTGTTTTTATCATGTTACATCTTTTGTGTCTGTTTCCCACAAGGTTACAGGCTAAAAGAGCAAGCTGAATAACAAATGAGACCTTTCTTGTCTCCCCTCAGTGTTGATTTTTTACTAACTTTGCCCTACATCACATAGTAGTAACTATCATTTTCTCCTTTGGGGCTATTACTGTAATGCTGACCACTATAGCCAGAGCTGGGAGCATGAAAACAATTCTTCTGAGCCTAAATCCATATACTTTCACTTGTTACTCAACTAGATGAACAGGAAAAAGAGTTAGATAGCGTGATATAGACTACCTCACCGTCAGGCTGCGGTATGTCATGTTGCAAAACTGGGACACCACGAGGAACTGACCCGTCACCTTTTTTTGTTCACCTTGTTGTCACTCCACTGTTGTCTGTATCACAGTTGACATAGAAACCTCTGACTACATGCTGTAGCTAGGATGGGGTTGCAGCAACCATTTCCAGCTCAATTTCAACACCACCAGGGAGCTGGTGACGAACTTTGGGTGCAAAAAGAGACCCCTGCAACATAAAGTGGCAGACAACGGATATAGGATACAACCTGGGCAGGCTGCCAGCCTGTTGCAGGGCTACCACAGAGAGACAGACAACCATTCACACTCACACCTAAGGCCAATTTAGAATCATCCATTAACCACCCATTAACAAGCATGTCTTTGGACGGTGGGAGGAAGCTGGAGTACATGAGAGAACATGCAAACTCCAGAAAGAAAGGCCCCAGTCAGCCGATCAAGTCAAGACATACCACAGATACAGACGTAAAGGTTTGTGGTAATTGATTATTGCATTTCCCCTACGAGGGATCAATAAAGGTGCATCTTACCGTATGTTAGGGGTTGAAAGATCGTCGACTAAAATGCGTTCAAAGTCGAGTCAACGTTGACTAGTCGACACATCAAACACAGTAGAAGGTAATGCTTTGCAACAGTGACATCTATATTCTTGACCCGAATACATATTATAGCATTAATTGGTGTAATCTACATCACATCAATACAAAAAAGACCCTAGAAATGCTGGTAGATCCCAGATCAGTTGGAGACCATAGCACTCTGACCATCCACGGTGATTGCATCAAACAGGTGACCTCCTTTAAATACCTAGGAGTTCACATAGATAGTGATCTGAGCTGGCGCACACATGTGGCAGATGTCTGTGCCAGAACTCATCAGTGCCTTCACTTCTTGCGCAGACTGTGTTTGTTTGGGGTTAGTAAAAATATCATGCCAATCTTCTACAGGGCAACAATTGAGTCTATTCTACGGTATGGTATCACCAGCTGGTTTGGGAATCTAACTGTCAAATCTAAAACGCAGATTTTAAACCTAGTTAAGATAGCAGGCAAAATTATGGGTACACCAGCACCTCTCAACTTGCAAGAGCTCTTTGACCAGACAACAATAAGTCTTATCTGACAGCTCCCATCTGTTGTATCCTGAATATGTATTGTTGAATTCAGGCAGGAGGTGCGGGGTTTCGCGGTGCAAGCACAACAGGTACAAACATTCATTCATCCCCCTGCCAATCAAGCTCATCAACGAGAAATAGTGACAAGATTGACTCAGGAAGTAATACAGTATATTCACATGGCTGTATGCATGGGCACAATGGAACAACAAATGTAGATTTTTGTAGGATTGTAACGCATGGTCAGGGCTGAATGCAGAAATGGGAGAATTTACACATGACTGTATATAGACTAGGAAGTAAAATACTTTTTAAGATTGAATGTATGGGGGTAGAACAGAATGAATGTTGGATAGCTCTTTTGCACAAGCAACATGTAAGGCGAGTTTGCACAGAAACCCAAATGTCTGTTGTACGTTTGTACTTTGCATGCCGTTTTATGCCAATGCTGTTTGCTGTCTGTAGTATGTCTATGTATTGTTAGTTGATGCAGTAACTTCTGTTAGACCCGATACAAATTTCTCCCTGGGGAGACGAAATAAAGTGACTTTGACTTGACTTTGATTTCACACAAAGGAAGCTACGGAGGCCAGACAACCTTTTCTGTATGCAGCAGGTAAAAGTCCAATAACTTTAGGCAATGAAATTTACCTGCAAATTATTGATTCGCAGCCTCCTACACCCTGTTACCGCAGGACATTTGTTGAAGTCGTTAATTGACTGCTGTAGGGAGGATTTGGACCTGTTCCTCTGCTAGCGTTAGCGGATGCCTTTTCAGATGAGAGCGTTACAGTAGTAGTGTTGTATCTCAGGACTGACATGTCATGGTGGTGTGGGCTTCATCCTTAGTGAAGAACTTCCACACACTTGATGAACCTGCGTACGTGCCGTTATTGGGACGTGTTTGGCGACTAGATGACTTCCTGCCTATAGCGTCTTGGCACAGCAGTAAAGTCAACTGGTGGGTACACCCCTCAACCCATCAACATTTTAGGTCAGCTGAGGGTCGTTCATGCATGTAGAAAATCTTGAGATGGCAGATAAATGTGGTTGCTAAATCATGTCCTGATGTCATGTCATGTCATGTCATGTCACAGAACTCAATTTACAGTTCCAGTAAAAAGTGAAAGCATACTAATCCCACAGCTCCCTTGGGCCTAAGCAAAGCAGTCATAGGTTTATGTAAAACATTCCAAGTGTAGAGTTAAGCCCAGTGCTAATAATGCACAGCGGGTGTGAGGGAGATTTATGTATCTGAATGCATGTTGAAATCACTCCGAAACTGAAAACAGGAACAGTTGTTAGCGCCATTTTTGCTTAGGGCCAGGACACCTGTGGAGAGCTGCTCAGGGAAGCTCGGTATATACATTCCACCGTGAGACAGTTGAACACTCAGTGATCAATTTATAGCCAAATACAGTAGATCGGTCTAACAAATAACATTCTTTTAGAGTTCATTGACATGCCATGGCTTTTATCAGATGTGGCTGACGCTGAACCTCGGATCACATTTCTGAAAATGGAATAAACCGAGGAACAGAATGTGCAAAGCCACTTGACCACAGCTGGATTCACAATGTTAAGAATTAAGCATTTGGTCCAGTCAGTCAGTCAGTTTCTATACCCGTTTAGTCCCGTTAGGGGTCATGGGGGTCTGCTGGAGCCTATCCCAGCTGTCATTGGGCGAGAGGCAGGGGTACACCCTGGACAGGTTGCCAGTCCATCGCAGGGCCAACACAGAGACAGACAGCCATTCACAGTCACATGCACACCTACGGGCAATTTAGAAGCACCAATTAACCTAATGAGCATGTCTTTGGGAGGAAGCCGGAGTACCTGGAAAGAACCCACGCAGACACAGGGAGAACATGCAAACTCCACACAGGAAGGCCAGCCGGCCCATGGATGAGGCATCAGTGCTAACCACCTCACCACATTTGGTCCAGTCTATTTATTTGTTTTTTATTTTGACTTTTTCACTGTAATGAAAGTACAGTGATACATTTAATTAACACATTTGTGTGGCAATGTGAAAGTCAGCTTTATTTTCAGTTCTGACATATGTGAAGCACATTCACAAGATTGAAATTTCTTTCAGCCTACGTTGCAAATACAGGGAGTAGAATGGAGAGGGAAGGCACAGCAGGTAGAGAGCTGAGCTTCCTGACAGCCTGGTTGATGAAGCTGTCCTTGAGTCAAAGGGGTTTTGCAAGTGAGACAGATATTGTACATGTACTTGAGGGAAGGGAGCCATCTCAGCTGCTCTCACCATGCACCGGACACCATGCAGATGCCATACTACACAGTGATGCAGCTGGTCAGGAAGCTCTCAACGGCACCTCTGCAGAACGTGCACATAATGGCTGGGGCTCTACCTTAGTTTGGTTTGCAAAAGAAGTAGAGGTGCTGTTGGGTCTTCTTTGCCAGTGATGCTGTGCTTGTAGTCCAGGAGGAGTCCTCAGTGATGTGCACACCATCTCCACAGCAGTACCACTGATGGCCAGAGGAGCATGCTGGGTGTGTCCTCAAGTCCATGACAATTTCTGTCGTCTTCTCCACATCGAGAGGAAGGGTCTTAGCACACATCCCTGTGGGACACCTGTTTTCAGGGTGATGGTGCTGGATGCGTTGCTGACAACTCATACTGCCTGAAGTCTTCCTGTCCAGAATCCAGTTGCACAGCAAAGTACTAATCCCCAGCTGGTCCAGTTTTGGGAATGAACAGCATTCTAACATAAGAGTCGTAGTGGAGTTGGCATTATCGGCCGTGTGTAATACGACGACCAGTGAACAGACAGTGAAGAAAGCCACAAAACCGTTTAATAAAAGACACTGTTTATTGACTCTCTTGTTGGCCATCCTGTAGAAAGAGGATTCATTGTAACAAGAGTGTAATAATTTAAACACTACATAAATAAACACAATGAACATGATTTGGAGGACAGGTCTATCAGACTTGAATAAAATGCTTTGAGTGCAAACGATAAGGAATGAAATCACAACAATTGACCAGTTAGTCATACATTGACAGCGGTACAACTAATTTGTGTACAAGTGACTGTTGTAAACTTGAGATGCGTTTCCCAAGTTGTCTTCCAGACCAATTTCTGGAAACCAAGAATGAACTCATGTAGTTTAGTACATGAAAACTTGTTAATTCAATAGTCAGTGCACATTTTTATTTTTGGTTATTTCTTAATTTACTTATTTAATACGGTCAGGGTGAAATGCAAAATAAAACTGGGCTCTGCATATTATGGTAGAAAAAACAAACAAACAAAAAAAATATCCTCTGCACCAATGGGTTTTAACTGCCTTCGTCCACTATGTGTTAATAATACAGACAAGACAGAGAGAGAGAACACTTATGTAATTCTTGTAGAATACGTCTGTGAGTTGAGTCATTGCCAGGAATAAGACACCGCATAGGGTGAGAGAACGTGTTTGTGTGTTGTATAGGTGCGGGGTAAGCTTCAGTCCACCTCTGTGAGGCCACACGGTCTCCTGAACTCTTGTCCTCGCTCATGAATCCACTTGTTTGACACTGGCGACACAGGAAAAACACGCATGAGGACGGAAGACAGCTGAGATGCTTGTGTAAATAGATTCATATAGTCATATAAATAATTGTTATTAACCACATTTGCAAAAATGTCTTTAATTGTGTGTTTTTTTAACAGCACCGAATGGCTTATTTTTTTATTAATTTATATTTGTTTTGGCTTTATATCGTTCCTATTTTAGAAGTTATGTGCCACGAGATAAACAGTTTAGTGAACTAACACTCCCCTCAGGTGGCATCAAAACACATCAGAAGTAGGAAACGCAAAGAGAGATGCTATAAAGACAAATAAAACCAAAAGGTTATTAATAAAAGAGTGCTAATGATGAAAATACACATTTTTTGTTGGTTTAAACAACTTTAACTTAAACTTTAAATATTCAATTCACTGCGGCCACTTCAAATAACTGCAGACAGATGTATGTAATAACTGACACAGGCATACCCATCAATTTTCATCGATGAGACATAACATTATGACCACCTAATATGACCTTCCTGATATTGTGCAGATAAATGGTTGTGACTCATCAGAGAATAGACATGGGACTTCTGAGGATGTCCTGTGGTGTCTGGCAGCAGAATATTGTTAGTAGGGAGGCTTTGGGTCCTATGGGTTGAGGGGAGGGACCTCTGTGGATCATCTCACAGATACTTGATCAGGTTGGGATCTAGTGTATTTGGAGGCCAGGTCAATAGCTAGCTAGCTAGCTAGATATTTTTTTTTAACTAATACACAATATCCTTCCACAATATTTATAAGAATTATCAAGTGTGGTTAGAGTTTGAACCATGCCCAGTATATACAAATGCTGTTCCCACTGTCTCGCTCACATTGTGTCTTAATATCTTTGACAAACCCTCTCCTAATCTGGAGATTCTCCTGCAGAGAAGAGCTTTTTTTTTTTTTTTTTTTTTAAACATCAGGGCCATGAGCACGACGAATAAACATCGTTTTAGTTTCATTACTTTATCGATAATGGAATAGCGAGCCATTGTCTCAAAACTGCTGAATAAAACTGTCTGCATGAGTCCTACTACGCGTACATTGTGAATTAGTGTCATCTCCACAAACCAATAAAAGTCGTTTAAATGCATAACAGTTTGTGAAATAGTCACAGTGAGCTTTTTATTTGCAGCACACCATCTGAGCTGTTGCAACACGATATTTGTATTTCTTGAAAATGCATCAATACAAACTGCAAGTTTGAATATGTCATGGAAAACCTGCTTGTTCTGTTGACAAAATTCCAGTTGTTTTTCAGCAGATCTGTCCAGAAATTCTGTAATTTCCTCTTTCTATAAATCTCCCAACAGCTCTGGCTTATAGAGTGTGGGAAACAGAGATAAAAGGGAAAACATCTTGGACAAGTTGGTAACACCGACAATAAATTCAAGGTCACCAGAAGTTTGCCTTGTGCGTCAGCCCCATAATACCCTTGTAAGTACTGCTAGGAAATCCTGGGGTTAGAGACAAAAGATACAGTACATGATGTTCAATCCCGCTAAGCAAGGTAGTTATTTCAAGTCAACTCAATGCAAACTGTTTGGTAACACTGTGCACTAAAAGACATCCCGGAACCAAAAAGATTCCCTGTGGACTTAATGTCCTGAAGGAGCTGGTTTATTCATCTGCACCTAATAATGTGTTTGGAGGTTCTATATGTGGCGGACACATTTCTTTATATGCAGCAAAGTTTATATAGAACAGTCAGGGGTAGGGTTGGGCAAGAATTTAATATTACATATATTGACATTGTTATCCAATAGTTAAACTATTCTGCAGATCAAATCTCACAGTAGTAGACCAATAACTCCAATGTTTTGTAATGGTCATTTTTGTTGGAAGTCTCTGAAGACAGCACTAAAAAACGTCTTATCGCACGGTAAAGAGATCATATTCATGATATACCATGAACTTTACACCAATATGAACGTTCCTTTTTGTTTTTACAACACAGAGGTTAAACCGTCGCACAAAATATTAACCCTCATCGTCTTATTAGATAAGGCACCGATGCACTAAGTCTGCAGCTCCTTTGTTATGACTGGCTGATTTCTTCTTAGCAAGGCTGTGTCTCTGTAACCATCTCTAGGTCAGGACCACCAACTATAGAAAAGTGAATGTAACCTTACTATTGCCAGTTGATTCTGTACTTGCAGTAGTGCATGTGTCAACTCCTTGCTGCAAGTAAAACTTTTGAACGACTCCAGTGACTCTGTCATTCTTGATAAAAGAATTTCCGTAACAGTGGGGAGCACTAAAGGTGGCTGAAATACACACAGTGACCACAGCAGTGCATCGCTTGACCAGTATGGCATTACAACTGGAAGCGTGCAACCAGTATTTACTGTAGGTAACACTATGTACCTCACAGAAACCAACTGATCCCATTAAGTATCATATATCTGTACTTAGACTTACCCCATTTACTTCCTACTAGGACAGGACAGGCTGCATGTCTTGTCCTATAGTCTCCCTCGCCGCTCCTGAACAAATTATACCAGAACACTGCCGTCCCCTGTGGAAAAATTAAAAAGAACGGAATAATGGGGATAAGAAAAAAAACTGACTGAGCATGCAGAGACTGAGCATGCAGAGACAGATGCTGGATTAAAGAGGACCTAGAGCACATGGAGCTTCATGCTGAGTTTCTGGCTAGCTCCCATGCAATACATAAAAATGCATATATAGGCAAAAGGTTGATAAAACAGATTTAAAGTTGATATGAGCTCTTTCTCATACTCATCCGTATGGACAGGAGAGAATCATAAACTCAGATTACCTTTCTAGGCCAGATTGCAGCTCCAAAGTCAGGGAAGACTGTGGCACCACCCGCCTCAACATCAGTCATCTGAGAAAAGGCAAACTGGTTCATTTCAATTCATTTTTTTTTCTATAGCGTCGATAAAACTACAAACTGTCTCGAGACGTTTTACAAAATCCCGCCCGAAACCCTTAGAGCAAGGTAGTAAACTTTGTTCGTGCTTTCGATTAAGGATACAAAGCGGTACGCAATAATTCTCAAAAACTGTCAGAGCAAGACATAACATATCAACATGCTGCAAGAAGAAAGTTGAACGTGACTGTGTGACTGGGAGGTGTTTTCCCTCGTTTTCGTTGTGATTATCTGCTTCTGCCTATTTTTTTTTTTTTTTTATTTTAATCTGTAGTATTTTCCGTCTTGCAGAAACAAAATGTTTCTTCTCTGAAATACTGTTTCCTTCTGACCATGTGTTTTCATCAACTATATCGTGTTTGTTGAAATGTATTTTGTTAATATACCAAAGCACATCCATGTTGTGTATCAAGGATACTGGCTATACACTGGAGATCATTTACAGAATATTTCGTTCACTGTTAGCAAGGGCAAAATAAAAAGAATTAGCTCCTTTACCGGCGTGTTAATGGTGAATGGCAAACAAAACTCTCCACAATATGTACTGGAACTGATTGACAGACAAGCTAGATTGAGATAGTCGCCAGGTTCCATCCAGGTGTTGGTACACTTATTGATTTTTACTCATTCTAAATTTGAGCTATAAAACTATGAAGGCCAATTCCAAACACGTCAATCAATCCCAAGTCCAAAATTGAACCAGAGCTTATGCCTACGAAGCTAAACAAAACGAAGGAGAGCGTGTTTCGGGAGGCTGCCACCACCGGCCTTCACTCCAACGGCGACTGGATGCACGTACTTACGTAGTTTAAAAAAGTTGCCAAGCGATTTCCAGTGCCTAATCTTTTGAAAGCATCAGGCTCATCTTTCTATAAAGATAAAATTTAAGAATGAAAATACACAATGAAATGGACGCACAGTCGCACACACATTACTTACGTAGTTCAGGAAGGTAGCAAGTCTATTTCCATCGACCTTGAGGTTGCTGTCAAAAGGACGCTGCAACAGATGTTAATACGTTTAACCCACTGAAAAGACTCACACTAGGAACCCGCCACTAAAGGCACACAGACGGCATATAGATCAAACTAAACTTTCTAATTGAGTTGTAATAGCTTCAAATAATATGCTTCAAAGCACAGAATGCAAATGTAGAGAACCTGTGTGCTGAATACGATGACTCAATAATCTTATATATCTTTATCCTTGGATGAATGATGGATGATCTTTGCATTACATGTATAAACATTAAAATCAATCATTCTGTAGCACCTGCACATGTGTAGCATGCATGCATAGAGCCAAAGACCAGACCACATGATATTCACAGACACTGCCAGATATAACACACAGAGAAAACAGAGTTCAGAAAGGCAGGAACAATGACAAATGAGAACATATGAACTTTCACAAGCACACAAACTTTGAACCAAAAACTGAACTCACCCGTGAGAAGTCAAAATGTGGCTCGTACTGTCCTCCGACTCCATAGTTTGCAACCTGGTCAACCATTGAAAAACATGATCCACATGTAGAGGTAATGAATAAGCCCTCCTGTACACTAGACACCACATCGTTTGTCATTATGCTGCCCTACGCGTATGATTTAACTTGTGTAAATTTCACAAATGTATGACAACAGAACAGAACGACTTCAGAAAATGTTCTCATTTGGATCGTTTACGTAGTTTCTAGCACGGCTGTTCTACTGTTCTTATTTTAAGTTGGGGATTAAAGGTGCACACTTTGCTATAATCTTTAACTCTCAAGTATGGACACAGACTATAGACGTATTGTTTGCGGAAGGACATATGGTTGTATAGGACATAACTTATTAAACTTTTTAATTCCTTGAGTCGCACAAATAAAATTTAACACCTGTCCTCTGGTGGGTGCATAAGTCAACTTTCTAATCCATGATTAACTGTGGGGGGGTTATTTTGAAGCATGAGAGAACATATGTGCTTTGTCACGCATGTAATACTTTGTGCAACTGTGCAGAACAAAGTGCATTACCTGCAGTAACTCTGCAGTTTCCACTGTGAGGCCGGTGATGTCTTCTATTCTCTGATTTACTCTCTCAATGACGGGGTCATCCTCTGCTTCCAGCCACGCACTGAAGAAACATATTAAGAATATCACTCACACACATTCAGACTTAAAGAGTTTGTGTATGCACCATAATAATATCTGATCTCATTTCTGTGATGGTTCAGTCATCTATATTCCAATGGTATATCCCAAACAGCTGAAAACAAAGGAAAGGGACTTTCTCGAATGTATTTCATCTAAGTAGCTTCTTCAGTTCCAAAAGACTGGCGGGGAGTTGGGGTCTAAAGAGGCACATCTGTGGGTGTTACTCATTAGAAACTCATATGACGACCTCTTGATCCTATACTCTCTCCCCAATGAATAGCACTCTAAGGATCCATTGTTAGTATAGAGGCTCCAGTCCCAAAGCACGAATCGGGGCAAAACTTCTTATGCACAGATGTTGAGACTGTGTTGTTATTGTATATGTTTATGTCTCAGTCCAATTTTTCAGTTTGACAGAGATGGGTTCATTCACTCCTCCTCTTTCTCACCATCTGTCTTCTCTGGCTTATGTTTTTGTCTTTAAAGGAGTGTCCTTTGTCCTCTGGGTGTAGGTGGACTGCTGAACAGTTTCCTGGTGAGCTGGCTGTCCTTTTGTTGGGACATGCGTTTGCGGACGGGTTGTACTGTTTTCTCAATGTACGAGTCTGTACATTCCTCAATGCACTGAACACCGTATCTACATTGCTCTATTTTTGCTTGGGTGTTTTTCTTTGGGGTTAACATGTTTCTGCCTCAGTGTGTTACCAGGTTTGAAGAGAACAGGAATGCGGTGTTTCCCGAAAATTCTCAGCAAGAGGAGGAACATTGTCCTCCCCTATGTGGCTGGAGTATTAAAGAAACTTTTACATGGGTACATGGGTTCATTCGTGGGTCGTTTTAGAGTACCATTCATGGGGGAAAGAGGACAGGATCAAATGGCCTCCTACAACGACAGGTATTTATCTAGTTGTTGACAGACACTATAGTCAAACCAACACCCACAGATTTGCCTATTTAAACCCAAACTCCCTACCAGTCTTTTAGCTGGAGAAGCTACTTGGATGAAACGTCCTCAAGAAACTCTACAAATCCAGTTGCCCTTCTTTTCAACTTTTTGGGATAAAGTCTTGATTTAATCTCACTCTATTTGATCATACGATTAACTTATTACAGCGATTTCATCCTCAAAACAAATGATCGGTAGTCAGTCTATTTAATGAGCACTTGAACTAATCGCTTCAAATCTGATATGAAGTAAAACATCAAGGACTTGGACCCACTATCAGATACTGAGGACACAGGGCATGTTACTTAAAGTCAGTACAGGAGAAGGGCCTTCCTCACATGTTCCTCATCAGCAATCCACTTTATTTATTTCTATTCTAATATTTTTTCCAAAACAATCTTTGTCGTTTAGCTACCTGAGTGCTGCAAACATTCCTGTTGACTTGTCGCAAAACGTAATGACAACTGCAGCCACAACCATTTGTTAATGTCTCACCTACCAGTTCTGCTTTTAGCCTGAACCAATCAGCATCTTACAATATGTTAATGTGTTTTAGAACTTCAAGTTAGTGATGATAAGGCGAAAGGCTCCCAGAGACCCTCAGTGAATTACACTTCAATCAATTTAATAATGACTGGAAAAAAAAACTGCTAATAATGAACTCTAATTATATTTTAATGTCTAAAACCCACAAGAGGAAATCATGTAAGTGTTACCTCTTTGATACTCTGTAGTTGGCTGTGGTCAGGACACCTGTTTTTGGGTCACGGACAGTAGCTCTGGCAAGCTTGAAAATATAAGGCACACACAAATATAAATAAAAAATAAACTGTTTTTATACATTTAGTAAAGAATGACCTGTGCAGTTAATTCAGAATTGCAATAAGTGCAAGATGTCAGGTTTGCACTGCAAACATATACACCATGCATGTACAGTGCCTGGCCAAAAAAGAAGTCGCCACCTGGATTTAACTAATTAAATAAATACGGGACTTTTATTGGATGGGTGATTATCTTTCAGCTGTCAACAAGTTATTTAACCCAACTAATGCAATGAGTAGCTTCTTATTTCTTAAATAACCATGTTGACAGACGCATCTCGTGGTCGGGGAAAAGATGTTAGTCTGTTGGGGAAGGTTCAACTCACTGGCATGCATCAGGCAGAGAACACATCTAAGGAGATTGTAGAAACTCCTAAGAAAACATCTAAGGAAATTGAAGAAACTACTAAAGTTGTGTTGAGAACTTTCCAACACATTATTAAAAACTGGAAGGATAGTGGGGAACCAGTGCTTTAGGGTAGGAAGAGAGGCAGATGAACTGATGGAGCCATCATGCCTAGTGTCTACTGTACAAGCCTGTGCTATGGGGCAGTGCTATGATCTGGGGTTGCTGCAGTTGCTCAGGTCTAGGTTCAGCAACATTATGTGCCCAAAGAATGAGGTCAGCTGACTACCTGAATATACTGAATGACCAGGTTATTCCATCAATGTATTTTTTCTTCTCTGATGGCATGAGCATATATCTAAGATGACAATGCCAGGATACATGGAGCTCAAATTGTGAAAGAGTGGTTCAGGGAGCGTGACACATCATTTTCACATGTGGATTGGCCACCACAGAGTCCAGACATTAACCCCATTGAGAATCTTTGGGATGTGCTGGAGAAGGCTTTGCTCAGTGGTCAGACTCTCCCATCATCAATACAAGATCTTGGTGAAAAACTGATGCAACATTGATGCTGTAATCAAAGCTAAAGCCAGTCCAGTGAAACATTACACTGTGTGACTTTTTTTTTTTTTTTTGTCAGGCAATGTATATAGTAAAGGTACTCAGTTATTATTTACTGATCGCTTCTTGTCTCACCCTGGGTTTAGCCAGCTCTTTAATCTTCTCTATCTCCTCGTGTGACAGCATGTCCAGGTAGCGCACAATGTGAGGACTGTCCCACTCATCCTCCTCCTTCATGGGCTTAAGCAGGAGACGAGGGTTCCTTTTACCATCCTGGTAGCGACAGAACAAACGGCTTCGCCTTGCTTCATTCTGGTAAAATATGAACAAAAAAAAAAAAAAAATTACATTTGGCATTATCTTATGTATTTGTTCACTTGAACTGAATGTATGCTATAACATGTGTTTCCAATGCGGTCTCACAGCAGGGGACAGCTGAGCATTGGGCTCCACCCATCTTCCTCTAGCAGGGCCAAACACAGCTACCCTGTGCTCGTCTCCTCACGTGTCCCAAGTGATGAAACTGAATAAAATCTCGGTTTGCCAAGTCTCTCTGTATCAAGGTCTCTGAGCTTTTGTTGCGCCAACCCGAATCTCAGAGGCTTACGATTTGGTTTCACTCCCATTGTATTTCTTTCTTGTAGCTATTATATTTGGCTGCATCAGTGCTGCTGAAGTGTACTGAACACCTCCTGCTGTTGCTGCTATTCTGCATTTTTTAAAGAATTAGCAGGAAACAAAATATGTCCATCAGAGAGTTAACGAGCTTCATAAGCGCTACAGGTAATCTTCTTGACCCTTTTGCGTGACGTACATGAAACCGTACATGAAAAGACCTGCAGCATCCACTAATCCCCCCACACAGTGGAACAAGCCTATTCTATTAGTGGACCAGAATTCTGATTTATTTTAACTGTCCCCTGCCAACAAAATCTCATTTCTCAAAATATTAGTTGAAGTTCATATTAACTCACAGTGCACCTGTACAGGGTTTACCATGTTTGGACTGCTAAATCTATTTTCTTGATTTTTAGTTTCGTTTGTTTTACACTGACACATGAAAATGTAACTACAGTTGAGTTCTTGTATACATTACTTCTCCTTGATTGATTGTCGAAGGTCTAACTTGATCAGTTTGGGATCTAGTGAATCTGGAGGCCAGGTCAACACCTTGGGCTTTTTTGTTTTGAGTTGTTCCTAAACCGTTTTGCAGGTGTGCATGCATCCTGCTGGAGATGGCTGCTGCCATCAAGGAATGCCATCACTATAGGGTGGGGTGCTGCCTGGTGTGGTCTAGGTGGGTGATACGTGTCTAGGTAACATCCACACGAATGCCAAGTCCAAAAGTTTCCCAGCAGAACATTGCATTGTCACAAGATGTTCAATGTCAGTGGTCATAATATTATGCAAGATTGGTGTAAACATTTAATAAAGTGACATTTTATTTCAGAATTTCAATAGATGTCTGTATTTGGATAATTAATATATATTATTATTACTGTGATAAATGCTCAGTTTAAACAGCAGCTGCTCTGAGATTCTAGTTTTCGATAACATTTCATCATTTCGGTCTTCTCATTATATTGAACCTAATTCTTGACATGCACTTATTTCTTCTTCGTGTCTCACCATTTGAACCCCCTCTCCTCTGCACAGAGCCTCATAGGCCTCCCTCTCTGGGAGATGGTCTTTGGGTCTAGTGTAGGTTCCCAGCTGAATGGGTTCCTCAGAGACAGGCTGGTAGTCCTGGTTCATCTCGCGGAGCTGCTTGAACAGTAGCCGTTCAAAATAACGGAGGTTTCCTCCTGCCCTCTGGTGGCTAGGGTCTGTGAGTGTAAAACAGGCTGTTAATGTCTCAAATCTCAACTGAGAAATGGAATAACCCTCGGAGCTGAAATACTGCATTCCATTCCCCTTCATCCCTCTGATGACAGCGGACACTTTAAATCTGACACAGAAGTTGTAAACATTTTTACATTGATGTGTTCTACTTCAGCTAGTTTGAGCTTTGTTTATTTTATTTAAGTTCTCATTGATGGAAAGTAACTAGTGCTGTACATGTACTCAAGTTATGTCGTCCAATTTTGAAACAAAGGGCTTGTGGACCTATTTTATTATCCAGTAGAATAATAATATTAGTCAGTGTTATTGGTATTTCAGTGTTTTTATCTGAGTAAAAATGAAATTATTTCATAGTGACTGAAGCGGTATTCAGACTGTCTACTAAGGCAAAACCCAGCAATCCCACACCAATAGCGTCTCCCTCATGGCATTAGTGTTTGGTTAGTGTAGCACTCCCTCTTGTGGAGTTTAGAGGAAATGCACTAAATACATACTGAAGAGGAATCTGCACAGTTCAAAAGCTTGTTGGGTGTAAAATAGGAAGGGACACAATGAACAAGATGCCCTGCATGACAACACCCCTCCCACTGATAGAGCTCCTGATGAAAGTAACATGCATAAGTTGCCATAGTGATAATAGGTAATGAAATATGGACCAACATGTTTTTTAAATGCTCTGTTCAGTTCCATTAATGTGTTTTCATGCTGTTTAACCCAAATGGTGCGAGTTCTGTGGGACTGTCACCATGTTCAAAGAAGAAAAAACTACTTTTGTGTTGATAATTAAATACATTCATTTGCTGTATTTCCGACAATTAGATGAGAGGTTTAAGACCACCCTCATATGTGGAAGTACAAATTAAAAGTGCAGCCCATTCCTTTAGCTTTGCAAAAAGACCAGAAACTGGAAAACAGCTGTTCTGGCCCTGCCATGAAGATTGTAAGCACTTTTAAAGCTCACTGAATAACACCTGTCTCAACTTTTTTCTGTCCAAAATCAGAACTGAATAGAAGTTTGAGTTTTTTGGAGGGTTATATGCCGGACAAAGTTCTCAGTGTATGAGCTGTTGCTGCATTTTCAGTGTTTTGTAGTGCTTGAGGACACAAAGTGGGTCTAAAGCTGCTTTTAAAACCCCTCAAATCATTTCACTTGACATAAAAGAATGCCACAGATTGCAAACGATAGCCTGCATCTGTCAACGGAGCTCCTGATGCAGAGACTAAAATAACAGACTGAAACCACAAGCCCTTATTTTGAATGGACAACACCCTGTCTCACTGGCGAGCACCAAACACCACAGTAAGAGAGTAGTAGTGATTAGTGACACAGGAAGGATACAACCCTGCAATTACACTATGGTTGAGGACTGAGTTTGTATTGTTCAGCCGATCGATGTCTAGTTTAGTTTAACAAAAATTGAGAGGTAATGATTCCACCTACTGTCTCTGACTCTGGAATCACTGACTTCTACGTGCAGTGTGTATTCGCATGCTTTTGTGCTTCACTTGCCTATGCTGCACCTTACCAATGGCCACCAGCCGCCGTGTTAGCTCAATGGCTCGGGGTAGGTCGCCCATTTGGTAAACAGAGTAGCTGAGGTAGTCCAAAATTTCCGCCTTGGTAACCACAGCGTCCTCTCCGTCGTCCAGCTGCTTCAAGGACTGCTGCATCCACAGCACGGCGTGGTAATAGTCTGCATCGTTATACGCCGTCTTCCCCATGTCGAAGCAGTCGTCCACTGTCAGTATGGCACTGGAGTGCATACCTGGGGAGGGGTGCGATGAAAGCGAATTACAGACCACGACTCATTTCAAGCCAAATATATTTGCACGCACTTTCACAATCTGTAGTTGACGCGTGTGTTGTAAGAGTGAATGAAGGTTTGTATTAATAATTAAAGTTATTTATTTGCAGATTCTGCAAACTGAGATTACGGAATCCTGGCTCAGTGTGAACGGCAGAGCCAACCATACCCGACACAAGCATGTGCCTCAATCATTAAACATGGACACACTGCTGCAAAAGTATGCAGAAATAATCTGAAGCTTTAAACAACTTCTATCTAGATGTTTCTTTTCTGACTTTGATGTTTTCCTATTGGTGTTTTCCTATTCATGTATTAAAAAAAGATGGCCGTGGTGCAGACATCAGTGTACACTGCTTGGTGCAATGGGGCTGTATTAACAAATAAAGTTGATGAGTCGCAGGAATAGAACATGTGCTGAGTATGATGCAGTTAAAAACAAGTCATTAGCCAGGTCTCAAACCACATGGAACGTTAATCCTAAAGTATAAACTCATACACACATACACCAGTAAGAAACCATGAGCACTCTCCCTACTATATGCTGCTGTAACATGGCAAATTACCCTCTATGGGATAAAAAAGGATTATCTACTGTATTTATTCGTGTTTTGTTTTTTTTTTCCACTTTTTCCTTGGTTACCTGGCAGCTTTCCTTTGGAGAACGCTTCAGAATCCAGTTGATACGTGTCCTGAAGTCGCATCAGTGCCTTGGCTGCACCCGTCTCATCCTCAGCATCTGGGAAATACTGTCTGTGCACGGACATGTTGGAGACGAACCCTGTTCAGAAAGCAGAAAGTACTAAATTGGAACTGCCAGGATATTAATAACACTGAATAGAATTAATGAGTGCATTCCTGATTCATCAAATCATCATCATCATGCTTAAATAAAGCAAATGCATGCAAAGGAGTCCTTGGAGATGTGCCTGCCTTTAATGAACATAAACATGATTGGAGAACTTTTTTTTTAACAGATTACTTTTACAACATTACATAATCAAATTAATTTAGGTTTTATGGGGGAAATTAAAATTGTGGATAAAGGAAAATGCCTTTGCTCTAAGCTAAATGCAATGCATGCAACACAAATATTAATGTATTAATATTCTCTACATCCAGCCTCCGTCTCACTCTGGCCACAAAAGCAGATTCATCTGAGAGGCGCAATCTCTCTGCCTCAAACAGATTTGGACCCAAGTCTAAACACATACACACTTCCAGGTCCAAACACACACACAATGGGGTGACACGGCCAAAATATTCACAGATGAGGAACAGCTGCAGCTAAAAAAAAAATGACAGGCTTCGTAATTTTCCTGTGAATTTGGGCAGCAGACCTTTTACTGCACAGCAGACATTTCCACTCTGAGTCAGAGCTTTGCTCAAATCCTCTCTGGATTTCATATTCTTTGTGTTCATGCTGAAAGAAGCCCCATTGATAGTATTAAATGCTATCCTTTACATCTGATCTGATTGGGACAGTTTAAACTTAAGCACAATTTCCATTTTCATTACTTAATGCATGCAGAGTTGCTGGAGGAATAGGAATTTGTCTGGATGAATATATAAAGTTTCTTGGTGAGCTTTAGCCTGGTACGTCACACATCACAGTTCACACAAAGTCAGTGCTTGTAAGGAAAGCAAACAACTAACAGTTGGGCAACAGACCCACAGCTCAGCAACATGCACAAGAGCACATCACACCACACAGAATACATTAATGCTCCAAGCACAGCTGAATCCTGCCATTCCTGAACAGTTCTCCCTCAGTTACAAGCTGTTCTGGAGAACTTTCCTTACCATCAGAGGGCGTCTGAAGCACCAGACTCTCCAGTTCAGACCACTCAGTGTTGAGTCTCTTCATTAGTTTGTAGGCATTCACTGGGTGGGCCAGGTAGCCCTCTGGATCAGAGGTGGACACTCGAGTCAGAGCATCAAGTTTGCTGGCCCAGCTGAGAGAAAGACAGAAAGCATGTTTGTAATATTGAAAAAACCTCTGTTCAACTGCTCATGAATGCAAACATCTAACCAGTCAATTACATGGCAGCCACTCGCTGTGTTTAGTTAGAGCTTAAAGAAAAGGTACAGTACGTCAAATAACTACTTGTTAAAACAGAGGTATGCAGAAGAGCATCTCTACATGCACATCACATCAAGAAAATGGCCTACAGCAGCAGAAGACCACAACGTCTGTCACTCAAGAGCTGTGAGCTACGGACAGAAAACTGAGGCCATTAGAAGATTGAAAAACCGTTGCCTGTTCTGATGAGCCTCAATTTCTGCAGTAACATTTAAATGCTATGGTTAGAATATTTTGAAAACATCAAAAAGACACAGTGTACTCATCTTCTGCTGCGTAGTTTCTGTAGGACAAAACTAAAATCTCATCTCAGAGTGGTTTCTTGACCGTGACAATGAGTTCAGTGTACTCGAATGGCCTCCACAGTCATGAGAGCTCAATCAAATAAGGCATGATGAAATCAGACCGATGCCATTCCTATCACAGGAATGTTTCCAGCACCTTAATAATTTTATGCCACAAAGAATTAAGGCAGTTCCAAGGTGTACCTAATGAAATGGCAAGTGTATATATAAATATGCACATTATAATGCGAGTATTACTTCACTGCTGCCAGCAGTGCTGTCAAGAAAACACACTCCCCACACCCAACCCGAGAGCTCACTTCTGAGGCCATCGCACTTATTTAAGGGTTAAGAATGAACCTTTTGACAGCCGCAAGCTTGGACTCCTCTGCTTTGATGTACTCCCTCAGAGACTGAACCATCTCCTTTTCTGTAAAGATCAGGTCTGTCATTTGACCTGCAGAAACACAGACAGAGACGTCATCACATTCTGTTTTTACTGCTGCCTGCCGTTTCAGATGTGCACACTTAGTATTTGCAATAAATCTTCTAATTTACAGCTCTATCAAGCAAACACGTAGCGCAACAGTCCAACTTTTACATCTGGAATGCTTTTCTTTAAATGCACTGTAAAGTCTATTTCTGGGAGCACTATTTTTAATCAGACTCAAGTCTGCATCTCAAACGTACCACAAACCTGTGGGGGGTTTTGATAGTATACAATTACTCAGCAACCTACTGCTGGGCGTACATCCACAAGTCTTTGAGTAGACGGTTTGGGTGTAATGTGCTTAGCAAACATTTTCATGAAAACGCTCAGTCACGATTAATTCACCAAAGCTGGATACCTGGGAAAAGGGGTGAAACCCTTTCATTGTTTACGAATGAAACCAGAGCAAAATTATATAAGTGAGTCTTTAAAGACTGAGATGCAATCTCCCCTTAAATATTATACAAAAGAGAATGACTACACGAAATGCTAAGAAAAGACCTACAGGCAATTTAGGGAGTATATTTTCCTCTCAACTGACCAACGGCATTTCTCTTTAAATTTATTCCAGACAAATTTAACTTTGCCACATCCTCTGTTTAAAACCATTTTACAGCCATGCACAGAAACTAAATATCCCAGTTTTGCGGATCAAGAATTACAAACTCCCAGCAGGTGGATGTGGCTTCAGCCGGGAACAAATTCATATATACAGTTTATAAAGTGGGTTGTCCTGAAATAGCACTGACATGATGCTCTAGGTGGTGTTTGCACAGGTAACTATGAGACAGACAAAGCTCTTCTAGCAAAGACTATAAACGCTTCATTTTTAATCTCACTACTTGGTCCATATTTTACACTTATATAAAAGTGAATGCAAATATTCTCATACTGTAAAGTAAATGTTAAAGCACTTAACAAGGCTGTGTTCTAAATACACACAGTGAAATGGTTAAACATGACTAAGTCTTATATTTACCGTTAGTTCTCTTGACCTATGAGGTAACAGATGTTAATGGTGTTTATAGAAATCGTCAGTGTTTTGTGCATAATCTTGACAGAGTCCAGAAGGGGGGATTTTATCTCTGGCTCACAATACAACACGGAGGAAGCATGAAGACATGGCAGCATGGCCGATCTCAAACTGACAAGATCGGAATGTATGTAAAGAAATGTGTTTAAACCCACCGATGGAGGTGAAGATTTCTCCCTGTGTGGTCCAACAGCAGAGCAGACTGCACAAGATGACGAACAGGAACGTCCTCATTATGCCTCCTTCAATGGCCTGCAATGACAAAAGTAATCACGTCACGTCAAAACGGACTAATTGTGCCATACTCTTAAAACACGGGGCTTCCCTTTCACGGTGACAAGCAGTATCCTGAGCTTACAGTTCGCATTACTCCCTGACTCAACAGTCCACACAATGATTCTGTATTTCCATGCAACGTTTGCTGATGGCCTACCAATATTCAAAGTTTCCTATAAATGAGTCACCACTGCCTCTCAAGCCTGGCTCTCATTACAAAACGTGGACAGTGGGGGAAAAACAACCTTGTGTAATAAAATATCCTGAGATAAATATCTAATTTTATCAGGTCATTGTCTGTCTGGTTAACATAAGGTCAGTATGACTTTCCATTATTTTGCTGTGGAGTTCAACATGGTCACCAGATGCATAATTAAAAAAAACAAATGTTTTACTGATAGAGAATTCAGAGCTTGAAACTCTTTTGTAGTTGTAACACCACATTAAACGAAAAAACTGCACACAACTTGAACGTGTGGTTTTCTAGGACAAAAAGAACTTAAGCTGTGTGCACCTCCATCAGCTTCAGAGCCAACGACACGGTCGAAAAAAGCAGGACAAAATGACGATACGATCTCTGATCACAGTCCAGCACAGAGAAACTGCTTTCTTTGCGAAACCCTGCCCCGCCTTTTCCTTTCAGATCTAATTCTGCTTCACCACATCGCTTCTCAGTGCTTCAAACGCAAGGTCGGGCGCACACACATTACCTGCGCCCCTTTAAAATCAAAGGCTTAGAGAAACAGAGGATCTGAAGCGTATAATTGACAGTGTAGTAATACCTCGGAGAGGAATCTGCTCCAGGTGAAAATCATTTCACTTTCACAACACCAAGCTGACAAGATACAGGTCGAGCTTCTATTGTTGCCAAAGTGCTGTGGCAAAGGTAGTGGATGCAGCACTTCTGAGCCTTAAAATGACGCAAAGACACCAATATGATGCCCAAAAAGAAGAAATACGCACAACATATTTCCAGGACTGATTGTCAGTGGACACGCTTGAAAGAATAGGTACGTAACAACACCAAATCTGCCTGCGCAACTCTCAGTCTATTGTGAAACATCAACACTGGAAGGTAGAATTTGCAAATGGACGCTTTCCATGTGGCACACCAACAGTAGGCAGCACTGGAGTTAGGCTGTGAAATGTCTGTATCATGTGCAGCCAGTCATTGTGAAGTCCTACAGTAATCTTGGAGAAAAATAAAAAAAAGTAACATGCACATTTAGTTTTAACAGTCACGATTATAGTTATTATGCTGGAATGTAGCAGAGGATGTGTGAGCTCATGGTAGTCAGTGAAAGATTTCAGACTACAGACTAGACACCAACGCGTAAATGGTTTTTCATTTCTCTTTGTTGTTTTGTTTTCTCAACACGCTAAAGTCATCTTGTCGGGTTATAAACAGTGGGATAAATAACGCTACAGTAAAATCAAACCTCCTTGAAGATACTACGAGGATTTAAGCTTCTTTTACCACATTTCTTTAATTGCAGCATGGCACATGCTTCTATTTACACATCCAAAATGTGCAAGACCTTTCTGTTTGAGTATTTCCTGCAGGTATATGCCAACACCAAGTTTTTCATTCCAGCTTGCGCAAAGAAGAACTTTACTCTCTACAAACAGCGATGTTGAGCTTCATAAATAACCCTCAAGTCCCTCTTCATGGTCAATGTCTTCTATGAGTGCTTTTGGCTTATCTAATGAGTGTGGACCCAAATAACTATTACCACAGTCCTAAACTACAAATTAAACGGCCATTACTCTGCCCTTTAATTTCCAGCTGGTACAGTCGTTTAGCTCGAACAGAGTGTGGCCTGTTGTTGCATGCTTGTAACACCCAGGTCACATTCCTGAAAAAAAGAAGTCTTTTTACATTTACTATGCAAACGTTCCCAAGCCTTGACCCTGCCTGGTATTTTTGGGGAAAAAGTGCTGGAATAGGAATGAAGAGAGGAGAGGACAAGGAAGCATATGATGTGCTGGTTCATGAGAGGGCAGGTGTGAACAGCTGCCTTCCTGTGTTGTGTATGTAAAAGATAAAACAATCAAAATGAAAAATACAGTATATATGTGAAAGTGTGTATGGGATAGTATATATAATATGCCTTCATTCCGCTCTGGTTTGTAGGCGTCTTCATAAAAATTTTCATTCATAAAAGTGAGCACAGTGCCAGTATTATGCTCTGCTTTTCCCAAACTTGCCTGGACTACAACCCATGGGACTTCTGCTCATTTCTATTGAAGGGGGGGTGATGTTTCTGCAGATTTTTGTTATTTCACATGGAGGTGTGGCTCCACGAGAGAGATAAGAAACCTAAGTAACACACACTCTCTGGCGAGGCAGTCAGGATCCAAGGTCTGCAGTGGGGCAGGGGTTTGCAGAGAGCGAGCGTTTACTCCAACAGTAACAGTTTCAACATCTGCAGTCATCTTGTTCTAGTTTCACGCTGGAACTAAAACAAATCCGCAGTGTGAAAAACAAAAAAAAAACATTTTATAGTCGCATTAGAGCCAATTAAGGAAATATCAAATTTTATATGTTTCGTGTTAAATTTACGGGCGAGCAGATTATAGTCTATTTCATGAAACAGATAATCTCAGCGTCTCAATTTTTTTTTCTTTCCCCTAGCTGGTTTCCCACCAAATGCAAACAAGAGCAACACAAAAGTCAAAAGTGTTGCACTGTGGGTGAGTGTTGTCAAGGCAACTGAAGCAACACATGAATAAGGTCGCAAAAGGCCTCAGCCAAACCTCAAGAACTGTTAAATATTTTAGGAAACGTTTTCTGCAAGCTAGTCTTGCCTTTAAGACAGAGTGAAACACTTAGAAGAAAGTCAAAACATCTATTTCCCCGCACACTTAAAAGTGATACTCACCTGCTAAGCTGCACGGTTAATGAAAGTGAATATTACAGTAATATTCCAAAGCACGGGGCCGAAAATTATAATGTCTTTACCTGTATAAATTACATCAGGGTTTAACATTATGCTTAATTAAAGGGTGTGCCCGCTTTGAGTGACAAGTGGTGCCACCACAGATCTCTACCTGTCTGCTAAAGGGCGTTTCTCTGCATGCCTTCTAGTCTGTACTTGTGTTCTTGTGAAATGTCATCACTCACAGTCTAAGTACAGACCAAATGCCTGGATGGGTTCTTGTCCAAACTGTATTATCAGTTGGTAATGGGCTTTGACTTGGCACAGCCATGTATCTCAGAATGCGAAACCCGGGGCGTCGTCAAGCGCACTGCTATTGCAATTACATAAGGAACACGCTGCATCCTCCGTCCTAGTTCAGAGCTCTGAAACTGCTCGTCAGGAATCCTAAGGGGGACATTATTGAAGATATGTCCATCTGTATATGCAGTCAACGGTTTGTATACTTTGCAAAGGACTGCCAGTAAACAGGCAAGAGGCCTCAACTGTGAAGCATGAGCTGAACGCACTTTAAAAAGGCCTAAAGTATTCTCCAAAAACTGTAGTGGTAAAAGGCCTAACGCAGGATGTCCAAACATAATATGCTGTTTGAATCACTCCTATCAAATCTGTCATTTTTTTTGCAGCGAACGTGGAATATCAGTGCACATGTAAACATACTATATTTGAACAAAGCATGAAAGCTGCATGCCAGAAAACTGTCCCGGTAAGAAGGAAACGCTGTGATGCCTGTATATGGTGCACTGAGTTAGACAGCTGACGGTTGATGCTAAACAGACATTTTCTGGCAAGTACTGTACCTCCACACAGACGCGGTTTGCATGTTACAAAGTCGACCACATGCATGTGCACACACGTACAGTATCCACTGACTGAACATGCTCAGACAGTCTCAGATGCAAACTTGCCGCTGCTGTTGCTCTGTGCATTCTAGGATGATATTATCTCCTCTTTGCCTATGTTACATAAATCTGCACCGGTTTACGTGGCCTTTGCTGACAGATCTCACCAGATTTACTTTACACACAGCCCTCTCGTGGTACGTGCACCAAAAATGTGCTCTGACTTTCACTTCCACAAAACACGATGGGCTAATGAAGCACAGTGTTCCTCGGCGTGAAGCAACTTTGCAGTTTTCAGTCTTACATCACTTTCTCTGACACAATAGAAGAGAGCAGTTCCACCAAAGTTCAGTGAACTCTGCAAAACGTAAAACATCGGGAGGGAAAGGGTTTAAAAAGTACTGCAAGGGGTTCGGTAGTTCTATGAGCTGGTGGCCATATGTGCTCACGTTCTTTTGCTTCGCATGAAGTGAGGGCTTTAAAAACGCAGATGTGTAGGTTATACAACCTGCCAGATGACGAAAGCATCAGTAAATCAGAACAGAATTGCTGAGTCGTAAACGGACGCATCTCCACTTGGTAGAGGAACTCGTTTCCGTCACGCTGTCACACAGCGAGACTTAGAGTGCAAACACACCCGCTCACAGTCGTATTGGTTGACACAGGCAAGCGTCCAGATGAGCACAAATATAAACTGCGGGTGCTGAAGAGTACACACACTCGCACATCATCGTCCACTTCCTGAAACCTTTTGTGTTATGCAAACGTCACACTCGTATAAATGATACTTAACAAATAAGACACAAGTTCAAGTAGGGGTTCATGATACATTGGTCGATGTTTTCATTTTTGATAAACAGGCATAAAAAGGACCGCAGCTGCAACTGTTTTTAATAAAAGAGATGTGGGTTAAATGGAGGTTGTTAGAGATAGCGATCAGTTTTGTTCTTTTTTTTCATGTAACTTAACAAGACTGTTCTGTTTTCAAGCCGTATCCAGGAAGACGTCAACCCGCCGAGCGTGCATGTCACCTGCCTTCCAGCCTAATTACTACTGACAGATTTATGGCGTCCCTCCATTTGCTGCCTCCCATTCATGCACGCTCCAGTGGCCTCTACAGCCAGCTATTGCCATTGTATGAATCACTGCAGGGACTCACTTACCTGGCGGGCATGCAATCTTTTATAGCGGGGATGTGTGTTCAGTGACATTATGAGCTGTTTGCTGACGGTAGACAAAGCTCAAGGCTTTACTTTGAGAGCTCTTTTATCAAACAAATCATGTTTCTAACCTGATTAGCAGCTGACTGGAAACAGTCCATCAATTAGCAGGTCAGCGGAAACAAAGATATGAATAATATTCCAGGTTCTGAAATGTAATGATGTTGTTTTTCTCGGGTCTTGCAATGTAGTAAGCTAAAGATTATAGGTTTTACACAGATTCAGATTTGTCACTATATTCTGAAGCATTTTATATAATTCAGGTCGTTCTATAAATGATCGGCAGAATAATCAGTAATCATCGAAACCATCAAATCCTCCCACCAGCCTTATTACTGCTGACAGATGTATGGTATCCCTCATCAGAATCATTTACTTGCCAATTACAAATTATTTGTTTTACATGCTTAGTGTGAACTTACTGCATGGACATGCAAAACAGAGACTGGAATTACTAGTAGTGGTAATAGTTCTTGTTACAAGCTATTGCTTGGTGTCCCATGGGGAAAGAAATGGACCCTAGATACCTCCTGGCATACTGTACACTCTTTAGTGAATCTGCAATAGTCCACATCACCACCTAGGGTCCCCCATCTATGCAATATCTAGCCCCTATGTGACCTAAAACAGATGTTGGTAGTTTGGACTGGGAGGAAAACACAATAAGCTTTGCCACTGAAATTGGCAAGTGCATTTAAAAACAAAATTATACTGCATGGTCAAACAATATTTTTTTTTTAAAAAAAGCATGCAGAAAAACAAATGAGGTCTACACAAAAACAACTGATTTTGTGCTAGATTTGACTTCTGCTTCATTTCAAATGGATTGACTGCACTCTTCACCGGTGTATATTTACAATTTGCACCCCTTCTGTCGGGAGCATTTAATCTCCAATGAAAACTGTTTATTTGGTTAGTTTGTTTTGCACGAAAACAGAGCCAGAGGAGGAGGAGGCCTGCGCAGACTGAACTGTGTGTAAACTCTTCCTGAGCCTGCTGCTCATCTGTTCCCTGCGGTGACGTCAGCCCTGAACAGTTGTTTCTAGAAGTTCCAACTCTTCAGCTCTCATGGTCCACTCCGTTAATGTCCGGCTGCATGGGCTACGTGTGGAGACATAGGCTACTGGGCCTAATTAATATTATCATTTAAAAGAAAAGAAAAGCAAAGAGAAAAAGACGGGTGAATTTTAGCGGCGTTGGTAATAAAAAACTGAGAGGCTCGACCAAAAGTTCGCGCAAACTTTCAAAACTTTCTCCTCTCCCCGCGGTGAAACGCTGTAACCCGGCTGCCTCGCCATGTCTCGCATTACAATGTGACAAACAGAGCGGAAATAATACTCACAGAACAAGCAATGTCACCTTACCTTAAAGGTGTCACCAGCTCCCTACACTGAGAACCTCTATATTCTGGTACCCCGCAACAAAACTAACAAACACAACACACGCCTGTTGGACGTAGTTACTGACAACCATCCCAGCATGCTCGGGAGGCAAGCGAGCTTATCGGTTCAGCAGGGGTGTAGACAAGGGCTTCTATGGAGGATAATGACATACAATATTTTATACCAGCTTACCTTTATTCCTCTGAGAACCGTCAGTCACACTTTGGCGTGTGGGAGCAAATCCACTTGGCACCCCGGGGGTGTGGGTAGTACAGAGAGGGGCTGGAGACGCTGCCACGTACAGAACCTCCCGTAGAACCGTAATACGCCGAATAGATGCGCAGGGACATTCCTCATGTGTTGCCTTCATGTGTACCACGTAAACTGCCAATTTTATTCAGTAGAACGACTATTGTAGAGAAAAATAGAAGGTCTGTGTCCCATTTAAAAAAATAAAAATAAAAATAATAAAAATATAGGCATATATATATATATATATATATATATATATATATATATATATATATATATATTTTTTTTTTATTATTTTTTTTACTGCTGTGTGCAACTTGATTTTAATAATCAAGCAAATATATTGGTCCATAAAATGCAATATTTCTATTTCAAATATAGAGGTGCGCAAGTGTATGACAATATCACAGTGCTCATAGTCCAAGTACTTTATATTGTGCTGATAAAATATAGATGATTTTACAATTTCTAGACCACCTATAAGTCAAAGATCAGAAAAACTAACAAATACTACCACCGAATTCAGGAGTTATGTAGTTTATAAGAGTTTTGCTTTTGCAGCTTGTTACGAATGAACTTGACTTGTCAGGATACCAGCGGTGTTGCTGAAATACAAACCTTGCAGCAATCTGCAGCCTCTGATGCTTTAGGATCTTGCCTAAAATGCATGACAGTGACAACAATTAAATTCAAAATCTCTGGAAGAGAACCACAGCAGACACACTGTTCACATGCAAGTTAACATGCTCAGTAAAAAAAAATAAAAAAATACATATTTTTAAAAATATAGATTTTGCTTCTTCTAAAAATCAAAGAAAAGGCTTGTTTTTTCCTTGTCTGTTAAGTCTCTTAGGATATTTACGGTAAAGGAAACCATGCATTCCGTCACGTTTACACTTTGGATGTGAATGGAGCGAACAGCATGTGAAGAAAAAGAGGGTTTTCTATGGCGTTTTTAATTATCTCCTGGTTCTGAAATTTCGACCTCTCATCCACGACGTCTAGTGTTTGAGGGACCAGTGGTGAGAGGGACCCCTCCCCCACCATAAATAAGATTTATGAGAGTGCAATTAAAACTAGTGTGACAGCAAGGCAACAGAAGTCTTTGCTTTGGTGGAGGAATCACTGTAACACGTGGAAGACTGAGGCACATCTGATGAAACACTCCGTGTGATTGCAGTGCACACAATGTGCTTACAAAAAAAACAAAAAACGATTAATAATATTGTGTTTTAGCTGTATACACAAGAGAAGAGAGCAGTCGAGAACTGTTATGGAAATGTCTCTAGTCAGCAAAATTCTTAAATTAAACCAATAATGCAATTTATTTTAAATATGAAGTTAGATTTCTTTTCTTTTTTTATTAAGCCCTATAATGCAGGTTGATTTCCAATAACCAATGCAATCCCTTAAACTGATGTGCATGAAGATGAGCAGGTGTCAAAATTTTCCTCCCCCAAAAACCTCTCAACAACTTTGGACAATATCTGTCCAGTCATATAGAGCATCTCAGGAAAACAAAGAAGATTAACAGCATTCCTTTCACAGAAAACCGTATATCGTGATTTTAGGTGTAAACATAGACTATAATAATCTAAAAATAGATTCTGTTCTGAGTTTTTAACATGCGTATTCTTCAGTGTATCTGCTGCTGATCATTGAGGGTATATGCAGTTTTTCTCAGAGCTCAAATCTAAGATCCTGCTGGTGCATTTTACAAATACAAATATGTTATTGAGCCAGTTTAAATACAGGGTGTTGTTTTTAGTGAAAGCTGTTTCATTTTGCAATACAGTATATATTTACGACAGCTGGGATAGGCTCCAGCAGACCCCCGTGACCCCTAACAGGACTAAACAGGTATAGAAGATGACTGACTGACTGAATATATATTTACGTATGTGATCAGAACATTTTAAGTGACACTTGGGAATCCTTTGACATGACACGTTTTTACTTAAATTCTTAATTCATATGGTCATGTATTTTAACAAGATTACAGAATAATTCTGAGGCGTGAAGGGTGAATAAAAACTTTGACCATACAGTTGGAAGACCAGTGTTTTCTGTATCACTACGGCTGACAGACTTGTAGCCTGGCACACAGCGGCCTGTCCAGGATTTGACATGTTGCTCCCTAGGGGACGGGTAAAGCAAGCACCACTGGATACCCCGACGGCAGTGCTTAACAAAAAATTTCCAGCTTGGAGTTTGGGCTGGGAATAAGTAGCTGCACCGCTTATTCGTGTCCACTAAGTGTCAGCAGTATGCTTTGGATCAATGGATCCTCAGCAATGCACAGAAATCTTTTAATGTGTATTACTGTGACCAGCTACAACAAACTGAGTTGTGCATGTTTTAAAATATGAAGCGATGTGATTTTACTTTAGTTTTAACAGGACTATGGAATAATTCAGAGGTGTAGAGGATGAACAAAAACCATGAAATTAAAAGTTCTGGTGCAGGGCTGTGTTTGACAAGCAGCTTTGCAGCAGTCAGGGAGTTGAGATGTTTAAAAAGTCATTTCCAGCTTGGAAATTGGGAAGAGAAGTTGCTAAATAAGCAGGAGAGATGATTTAAAATCAATCATTCATCAGCTGAGCCAGCCACCACCACCAGTCCAAGGTCCTGGTTTTCAAATCAAGACCGACCCCCAACAAAACAAGAAACTGAATGCACACACTTAAAACTAATCGATGATTCAAAATCTGAAATGACAGAATCGGCCTAAAGTTAAGTCCTCTTTAACACGAATTTACTAAGAAAGAGAGTCTGAAGACACCACCAGCTTTCCCTGCTTCCTTTATTTTTATTTATTATTATTATTATTATTATATTATTTATTTTATTTTATTTTTTCTTACTATCTGTCATGATTTGTGCTGAATCTATGCTGGATGGTAGGATAAATACTGTATAATAAGAATTTGTTTTCATGCTGTTCATGCGTTGGTCAACAGGTGTCGCTCTTTGCCCACTACAATGATTTTACATTTAACTGACTCGATATCGCTGTCCAACATTATCTATTGCATTTTCCAATAAAATACAGCTGTTTGTTTATAGCATATCTGTGGCTCTATCCAGCAATCTTTCCCACAAACACCGCAACAATACAGGACTGGAGTCCAGTCCATAAATCTGGTGAGAAGTCGCTGACGCAACCGGCCTTCTCAATCCTTAGCTAAACGCAGAGGTATTTTGCTTGCCTCGCTGTCACAGTTCAAGATTAACCAATCGGCTAATGATCACCTGAGCAGAAGCTTCAAGCTAGGGGGGAAAAAAAATAAAAGACTGCGAAACTGTGATTACATGAAGAGAACTGAATGTCTGGCACGTCACACGTCCTGACACACACAAACCCATCCGAGAGTAGTAAACAAATTGCAAGGCTGTGGAATATGTCATCCCATCTTTGATATACAGCCTCGGAGGCACCGCGTTCGCGAAAGTGACATCAGTGCACGAAATATGCTTTCCGCCGCCGTCTGGAATCGGGCCCGTGATGTTTTTCTTTAAGTGTCACATGACGACAAAATTGCTACAGCAAAACCCCAAGCATCCACTTCCACCTATTCATTTAAACGAGGTTAAGGTTTTCCAGATGTTTTGGGTGCTTGTCCTGCGCCGGGATCGGGGCTGGTAATACACCGAGCGTTGGGAAAGGTCAGCGGGGTCAAAGATGCGCCCTTGTTTTTCAGAGATGAGACGCATTCATGGAGAGACACCGTAAGCGGTGTAGTGTGCGTTGTAATGTGTGTGCGAGCCCCAAGTGATTGAAAGTGAACACACACGGAGCAAGTTTTGGGTTTCAGCCGCTTTAATCAAAGCTCATCAGCCGAGCTCCGGAGCTTGACGGGGACTCTGGCTTGCTGGGAGTTTGAAACAGCGCAGTAAGACTCAGAGAAAACAATCCGCCGTGTGTGTGTGTGTGTGTATGTGTGTGTGCGTCTGCTCCAGCGACTCCAACCAGGTAATGAGGCAGAAAAAAAGACATTAAAAGCACAAAGGAGGGATCATGTAGTCTGCTGAGTGAGAGGGCGAATTCCCATGAGCGTTTTCTCGCTGCCTTTCTCTTTTAACGGCTAGTGACATCCTACAATAAAACAATGGCAAAATTTCACAGCAACATTACTTTTTTGGTGAGGCACACACAGCACATTTTGTTGTGGTTTAAATGTGTAACTCCAGCGCCAAGTAATGAGTCAGGCCCGGCTATAGCACCTGAGGATTGGGTTACATGAGCTGTCTGTCAGCGCAGGCGAAATGAGCCCCCTCGGGACAGCAGAGACAAAGTGTTGCTCACACCGCACTGATGTCAAATACTATTTGGAAGTAATCCTTAACATTTGTTCTAGGCGGCCAGGAGTGGCTGAAATGGGTGGCGTTTGACACCGGACACTGTTTAAAATCCCAGGAATGCATCGCAAAGTCAGCGTGACTGCTGTGTTATTGACGGCTCCACTGACAGGATGCAAATCCATCCACTTTCCATGCCCACTTATCATGTTCAGGGTCACGGCGAGTCTCTTCCAAGGGAGAGCTACACCCAGGGCAGGTCAAAAGGCATCAGAGGCCTGACTCATGCAGCCATTCACTGCTGGGGTTGAGTCACCGGTCTATTCCACCTTCACCTTTCTTAGCAGAGGGGAGTTTACACGTCTCTTTAGAGTGTGCAGACTGTCTGCGAGTAACACACAGCAGCTTTAAACTTCTTCTCACAGCGGATTAGAAGAGAAGTCTGTGAGTCTGCTGTAGTACACCCCATTTTAGATCGTTATTTTTACCCCAGCAGTGATTGATTTTATCTTGACCCATGGCGACCAAAATTAGAAGGTTTATTATAGATCTGGTAAAAAAAAAAAAAAAAAGTTGGAAGGATTCCTTTCGGGGCAAAAAATAATTGCATAAACTAAACATTTAAGATTTATGGAGTAAGCAAAAGAAAAAAATCTGGAATAATAACAACAAATGTAGCTAAGAATAAATGTGGAAGAGTTTGTCCTTTTGGTCAATTTACTTTCTGTTTAGTTTTAATACAAATTCAGCAATAAATCGTGCCTAGTTATATTTTAGAGCTTTATTTCTGCTTCAGCAATACTTGATTATTTCTTGAGAAGCTTCTTTTTTGGCTGCATGTCTCTTCCTGGGCTCCAGAATGAATAATGAATAAAAAATAACCATGAAAAAACTTGTCAAAGGACAAGACTGGAGATTAGTCCCAACTTTGAAGGCGGATTCCTAGTTCAAAGCCAGGACTCTAAAAAGAAATCTTCAATGTAGCATAAAGTCGAATTTTCGCACAAGTGTCTGTACATGTCACGGTCTTTTCTTCTGTTTCTTTAGATCTCTTTCATACTGTACAAGCATGTAAGCGCACGTGCGCTTGTGAGTGATTGTGCGGAAGTGCTGGCGTTTGCACACACCTCATTCGGCTTAAGCATTATCCAACCATTCCCCATATCAGTGAATTACGGCTTCGCCAATATTGACATAGCTCCTTTCCAGTGAAAGAACAGGCAGCTCGAGCAGATGCACAAACAGGTCGCAGCCTATTATGGTTGTGAAATCCAGAAGGAAGGGCCCGTCCCTGACCCGCCGCGGCCTGGATCGGTCATTTGTTTTCAAGAAAACCCCGGACATATTTTTGACACGTCCCTCCTAGAGGATCCGTGTGACACAGTGTAATCGTTTGGCAAATTTATGACGGGAAGTTTAATCCAAACTTGGGTCAAGTTGAGTTTGTGCAAGAGCATTGAAGACAACATGTTTTGAGATTGCGTAAGCGTGGAGAGTTGTCTGTTCTTGTTTTAAAAGTTGCGTTTAAGTACTGTAAGAGAAATACCTTGGCTGCTGTTGTAATGTCATTGTTTACGGGTTTAGAGACCAGGCATAACATTGTGACCACTGACAGGAGAAGTAAATAACGTGACTAGGATGTTACGTGACCAGGCACCCCCACGCCAGTGACACTCCTTGACGGCAGCACCCATCCCCAGCGGGATGCAGCCGAACACAGGCACACACAAAACATTTTGTGGCCAAAACCTGGCCTCCAAATTCACTAGATCCCAAAATGATCAAGTATCTGTGGGACGATCCACAGACGCCCCTCCCCTGAACCCATAGGACCCAAGGGCCCCCTCTAACAACATTTTGTTGTTAGTGGGGGGACACCCTCAGAAGGCCCATGCCCATTCTCTGATGACTCACAACTGTTTTGGATTCACAAGGGAGTCGTATACAATATTAGTCATAATGTTATGCCTGATCGGTGTGACTGGTAAATGGATAAACATACAGAATATTGAAATGGAAGCGGTTAAAATAAATCACCTCTTTGACTTTAAGAATTTATACTCACCTACCGATAGTTTATTGCCAGGGTCACTGACGAGGTCACCTCCATCATGTGTTATGATGTGGCGACACTTGGACCAACATGCAAGCCCCTCTCCAAGAACCAGGCCCAGGCTGGTTTATATAACCCAAACAGAGCGGCCGTCACTCGAGGGAACGAGAGGACAGGAAACTTTACAAACATGACCCCGGAGGCTGCTTCTCTAGAAGGATCAACTCCTGGTCCTCAGAGGGCCGTGGTACAGTTGTGGACTTCATGCCGCAAAAGGACTGGAAACCCTCTCCTGTCTGCTACAGTAGTTCCCACAGCAATAAAAAATACAAATGAGAAAGACAGATTATCAGACACTGGCTGGCCGACTGGCTGGCTGAGTACTTTTTTTTTTCTGCTGGTAGAGGAATGGCTGGTGCTCCATGACCCAGTTGGCTACATATGTGTTTGAGGGCTTAAGATGAACGCTAATATCGTGTTTATTTAATTTATTTGGTTTTTAATGTCAATTTAATTGAAAAAAAAAACCTTTGACCATATTTTACAAATGTCTTTCATTGTTTCATAATGTGAAAAGTTTTATGAGAACACGTCAAGACTACACAACAGGACCTGACTCACGGCTTGGCAACTGAAAGGTCCGGAAGGAGGTCGAATCATCTTCGCTGCGTAAATTATGAGCCCGCTAAATCCACAAAAGCACAGTGTTGCATGACCCCGGATTTGTAGTGCCGCTGCTCGCTGTCAAATTACACTGACGTCCCGAGCACTTTGTTCTCATTTGGAACGGGTGGTCGACGGGTAACGGCGCAGGGAGGCATAGAAAAATACACTCCCTCGGACATGTGCTGGAGCAATCAAGGAGCTCCGGGGAGAATGGCAACCCTTCCAAAAGGAGCTTAGGCATAGAGCATGCGTGCAGGCCTGCAGGTCTTCTCCTGGATCCATATGGAGCCCAAACTGATCACTTCAGTCTGAAGCCACAGCCTGTCAAAAGAAGCGAGGCTGATTTCTTGGAGAACGACCGTAACAGAGGCAGACACGAAGAGAAAGAAAAAGGAAAATCTTGTGCCAATCAGATATCTCAGCGCAGATTCCATCAGTTACACTCCAGGGACTTTCTACGTATCTAATCCTATAGCGCTGAATCATTCAAAACTGAAAATATTGTGTCTTTCTGAGGTCCTGTTTCTTTTTCTTTGCCCTGGGAAAGATTTGAAACATCTTCTGTGCAGACATGATGTCAGACAAGAACCGCCTGAAGTAGCTGGAAGAGTAATCCCAGAGATGGTAAACATTAGTGCACCTGTAACTGAATTAGGGCTTCAGTGTAGAGGGAGGGAAGATTCTGTTATATGATTACACCGATTAGCCACAACATTAAAACCACTGACAGGAGAAGTTAATAACATTGACCATCTTGTGACGATACAGTGTTCTGCTGGGAGACTTTTGGACATGGCATTCATGTTACTTAGACACGTAGCACCCAGCTAGACCAGACCAGACACCCCCACCCTATCCATAGCAGCAGCCATCCCCAGCAGGATGCAGCCTGACACGCACACAAAAACGGTTTAGGAACAACTCAAAAAAAATGTGAAGAACAGCACAAGGTGTTGACCTGGCTTCCAAATTCACTAGATCTCAAACTGATCAAGTATCTGTGGGATGATCCACAGAGGCCCCTCCCCTCAACCTGTAGGTCCCAAAGTTCCGCCATTAACAACATCCTGTTGCCAGACACCACAGGACACCCTCAGAAGGCCCATGTCCATTCTCTGACAACTGTTTTGGATTCACAAGAGAGACCTACACAATAATGTCATAATGTTATGCCTGATCGGTGTATGTCTCACTAGAAGCGTGTAATGTGCTCAAAGTGGCTCAGTCGTTAAAGTTCAGCCATTGGCAGGTTTACTAAAATGTTCCCTTTGTCTATTTCTGTTCATGTGTGGATTTTTGGATACATCAGCTCTTTGGGAAATAGATTTGACAAGAAGAGAGCTGACCTAAATTTGAAGAGTTTCAGAGCTGTTGGGGAACGGTGCTACGGAAACACGCTGTTACTCTTGGCCGGTGCAGGATAGACCACAAAACCCAAACTCAGCTGACCCATTTTAGCCGCTGGCCGTAACGGACTTACTTATTCAAGCAGAAGGAAATCCTGCGAACTGTGTATGGATGCAAAAGAAGCTCAGAATCATTAGGATTTTTAGAATGTAATCACAATTAAATACTAAATACAGTTTGAAATGCTATCACAAGTAATTCACAAACAGTGTAATATTTTAAATTTCAAAATCATCCATTTATTTTTAATTTTTTAAGTTACGTTTTGAGTCAGGGCTTTAAGACGCAGCAATAAATTCAGAAAAATAGATAAAAATTGCAAACTATTATCACAGTCCAAAGCCTTATTCACATGGGATTAGTATTGGGACCATGCAGAGGTCCTGGGATAAGATATTTTTTTCGAGAATTTTTTGCCTAGTATTGGAAAATATGATAATTAGGGTAATTTTTTTGGCTGAGTTGCATGGGACTGAGATCCCAGACAAATTCTTACAAATTACTAGAGGTCCTCCAGAAATATCAATCCTGAAAAAAAATCATATTTCAGTAATGTAGTAGAATTCCGAATTCAATTATTTATAATAATTCACATCCTTATACAGCCACATGAATTAGATTCTTTATTGGCAACCCTTAAATCCAGCTTGGATGGTTTGTTTAGGGTGATCCACCATGAAAATATCACCAATAAAAGTTGTAAGCATGTCTCTACACGGCCTCGCCGTTCTGCTAAGTCAAGCAGTTTTGTCTGAGGCATAAATCAGTCGAAACCCTAAATCTGCGCCGTAAAAGTGTGTCTCACAGAGGGATGAACTCAATGATGGACCCTGACAGGGGTATGCGGCATTAAAGGGAAGTAACACGCGATAGTCTGGAAGTCATTATGCAAAGGAGGTTAAACTCTCCCCTCTTTTAGTCTTCCTAAAGCCACCGAAGTCCCTGAAGCCCCCAGAAGGCTGTAAACAGGTTCTAAGAGCATTCTTCGGGGATGTTTCAGCAATGTTCGGCTTCCCCTCGGCCAAACAATGCGCACACAAATCCTCCAGACATGCAAAGGCTGAAGGTTTTAAAGCGTCCCGGAGTGCATCTGGGAAGTGGCACACAGATGTCAAAAAAGGTGAAGAGATAAGGGGATTTAACTCAGTCTGAGGATGAAAGGATCGTTTATTTTTAGAGAAAGAACAGTTTTTGACAGTATCTGAACAAAAATCTGCATCGCTGTGGATTTGTGCAAATGTCTATTGTGTTCTTCTGATTTCAAGATGATACTGCATTCATCTGAAAACCTCAAATTACACAAAAATGTCTCATTTTGTCCCACGCACAAAGTTGTGGAGTCAAAATGAAGACGAAATGTCCAGCCCTGGAAACAATTTGTAGTGCTGAACACTGATGTTATTGTGTTCCCAGCTGAGCCAGTGATTGATTGGAAAGGTGCGCATGGCGTCCTTCGCATGCACGGTTCAACCGCCGGAGTCGTCCGCCGACCACTCGGCAGCCTGCTCTAGTTCAGGTACTGCTTTAGGTGCCTCAGGTAAACAGGCCTTCAAGAAATAAAATGAAACAAAAGCCAGACGCGGGGTCATTTCCTGAGTGTGTGTGTGTGTGAGTAGGCGAGGGGTTCGTGAGTCCATGTGTGTTCTGTTTGATAGGCCCTTTTATGTTTCTTTTTTCTCACAACTGCTGTTTGACATTCCTGCACGACGATAAACTGAAGTATTTAAAAAGGATGAAGGGGGAAATGTGGAACTGATAGAAGGTAGAACTGTTTATTCTGTCATATTTACATAAAACTTGTTCGGCATTTGTTTTCTGAAACCTCAAAAATGATTCAATCTGGACATGTTTTCAGTCTGGATGTTTCCAATGGGAAGCCAAGGCTTCTTATCTAAACAAGAACTCCCTCTGTGTTTTTCACTCGCCTGCTCCTCGGAGTGTCTTGCCTCCCTGTCAAAGTGTGTGGTAAAGGTGGGTGTTTAAAAAGCAGCTGCTGACCAGTAGCTGTAATCTGTCCCATATTCCAGAACTCCCCAGGAACCAATACTGTGGTCTTATGATCTGGACGAAGCCCCCGCTAAACTGTTGACTGTATACATCTGTTAGAATCAGAGTTATTTATGAGCCTTGTGGGAAATGGCTTCGCTTCAGCCCAGTTTCCACTTCACAACCAAAAAAGGTGAAGCCAGAGTTCAACTACAGACACTGGAGCGCACAGAGATAAACACACCCAACTACCATCAACAACAATTTAGAAGCAAATTATAACATAAAAGTACATTCACGTATACCTCCTATTGGGCAAAAAGGTGGTACAGTTATTAGCACTACTGTCTAGCGTCTGGATTCGGATCTGCTAAGAGCCTTCTGTGTTGAGTTTGCATTTTGTCCTCATGCTTGCATGTTTTCATTTTCTCAGGGTGCCCCGCCTCCATCCTACACTCTAAAGACACGTGCACGTTAGGACAACTGGCAAGTGTGAATGGTTGCCCAACTTCTCTACAGGTGTGTCCCGCCCCTTGTCCATTGACAACTGGGATAGACTCCACCCCTGTTCAATCCTCTGCAGAATAAGTCGTAATAGATGACAGGCGGAATTCATTGTTAAAATTGTTTTGTACTTCCTATTGCTGTGTATTACTCATAAATCAGATTGGTACTAAACTACATTTGGCCTGCACATTCAGTTTTATTCTGTTTATTTCTACAGTTTAAGCCCTACACTTGTTTACTGACAGATACACTATGAATCTTGGCAACCAGGAAATAGCTATTGGTTAACCATCAAAAGCTCTGGGGTAGAGAGTTTCAAGCCACATAGGAATTCAGGAGTTCAGGAATTCATAAGCATTCAAGCGTATCTGTAAGCTGACTGGTTTTAAATGATAAAAACCTTCATGAAATGACCAAATTTGGGAGTAGAAGCACTGCTTTGGGTGACAAGCCATCGTTGCCATGCCTATGCCTTTAGGGAAACACAAATTGTATGCGTGTTTGTGTGTGTGAACAATTGTCCCTGTAAAAGTCTCTCTCCTCCCTCCCGGTCTTGTTGTTAAGTCTACCATATAATTGCTTGTCTCAAACTCAAGACAGAACTTGTCCAACAAAAGCCTTGATGACCGTGTCCTGCTTTGTATCATTTATACATTTTAAGTGCAGGGCAGTGCATTGTGGTGGGAGTTATGTGTCTGCAGAAGTTTGAATTGTACCTGTGTTGGAATCAGACTCTCCTAGTTTGAGCCACCGGATTATTAACCTATTCATCAAAAATACCAACTTATATGGTTGTAAAATGAGATTTTAGAAGAAACTTTAGAAGATGCAGGATCATTTTTGTTTTAAGACAGCTGTCACACTTTTGTTGACACTTGGATATGTGAGATTTTTCAACCAGTGTCTTGGAAATGCTAAATGGAACTACTCTTCAGCTAAAAACAGGTCGAAACCTCTCCACTTTCAAGGCCTAAAGTTGGCGCTCATTTACAGCAGCAAGGCAAAGCGAACTAATGATGCGTTTTGAAAAAACTACTACAGGAAACACAAGTTTTCCAAGTTCACGTTATAGTAAACACAGTAAAAACATGGTACTCGCATTTAGAATTAATTCCCCATGTTACAAGTCTAGCAGTTTTCCAGGCAAACAAGAATCCCTAGTATACAGTACAAAGCTAAAGGGGGAACTTTGTAACATTCCCACAACCGACAAAGAAGTTTCCAATTACTTACCACAATTAACAGACGGAGGGATCACAAAGCACTGTGCTCGTAAAAATCCCTTAAGACCCATTTACTACCAGGCTTTGGAGGAACACACGGCTACTGTTAAATACCTTAGGCAATTGTGCTTCCGCAGTAATAAATTGTCAAGTGAAGCCAGAACTGTAAATGAAAGTGCAAATTTGGCATTCGACATTTTGCTCGCGACTAATTATCAAATGTGTGCAAGGCTGGATAATACTACGTAAAAGGGCAAATGCACAGTATTTTTGGTTGTTATTTGGGTAATGGATAGGCTGTACCCGCTTATTCCTGTTACGGGTCGCGGGGTCTGCTGGAGACTATCCCAGCAGTCATCAGACGAGAGGCGGGGGTACACCCTGGACAGGTTGCCAGTCCATCGCAGGGCCAACATAGAGAGACAGACCATTCATACTCACGCTCACTCTTACGGCCAATTTAGAAGCACCAATTAACCTAATGAGCATGTCTTTGGATGGTGGGAGGAATCGGGAGATAATTTTGACCTGGATGATATCATCTCTGAGCTTCGCGCGCACTTGCAATGGTCAGCTGATTTACCTGTGGCAGTAGCCAATTACAGGTAACAGCTAGCGTACGACAAAATATTGGTGAAATGAACGCGTTATTTATATACTGTGTTTTAGTGCTCCAGTCACTCCTATTACATGGATATACGCTGATCTAAATATTTCCTGAAGATAAAAATTACACAAAAGTTATATTGGTAAATAATTATATCTTATGCCAGAAATAAGGTACAGGTTGTAAAAAAACAGTAGTTCCCCTTTAATGCTATATGTGCTCAAATCTGGACAAGACAGGCAGTATCAGAGGCCAGCCAGACCATCTGGCATCCACAGTAGTGGCCTTCAGCTCAGTTGTACTGTGCACTGTAAATACAAGCACAGCAATGAATGTGCTGAACTCGGTTTTCAACAGCTGTCACGTGCACTCGTGGGAAACATTTGTGTGACCTTCCCAGGTTAGAAACAACCAGAACAGAACAAAGAATGCTTTGTTGTCGCGTTGATCTGCTGTAGTATCTGTGTGTGGGGCATTTGGTATTGATTCAGTTAGATCAGGGGATTCCAGAGCCAAACAACGAGGCCTGAATCATCATTTCCATACATTTCAATTCCCTTCATGGCCACCGGCAGGGCTTCAGTTCGCAGTGCTAGATGAATTTACTCTCAAAAGGTTTGCTCCTGAGGCAGTCACCTTCCAGATGGAACCAGATGATGACAATCATCTGAATGTCAACATCTGTGTGCATACCTTAATGCTGATTCAGGACTGCTCAGCTGAAATTTGTTCAAACATATCTGATGTGGGACTGGTTGCGTAAACACTTTTGCTCCAACTCAGGTCTGACAAATAGCCAAACTGCAGACAGAGTGTAGATCAGACTTAATCAGCTGCACTCTGCAGTATATTTTCGAGTGTGTAGGTATAGGGCTTATTCTGTGTTCAGGTAAATTAAGATCTAACTTTTTTAGTTTACTCACATCAGCAGAGTTCATGTTCCTGATTAGCATTAAGATTCAGTTGCAACCCAATCTCAGTGTTTATATACAACATGTTCCGAAGGAAAAGTGATGCCACCTGGATTGTGTTTTGATATGAGAAACAAATGTAGCTTGTTAACATCTGGTTAATATTGTATGAAATGTATCAGTAACATGTTCACTTTCCTCTGCAGCGACTTTACAAAGTTTGGCAAATACGTATTAATTAATTTAACCAGAATTACAAGAAAACTCTTAAACCTGACTACAGATTACGAAACCTGAACTCTATGAGAAGGACCAAATAGTTTTCGGGACTAACTAAGGGTAACAAAACCCCGGGAAGCTTCCATGAGAACTACATGCCTTCAAGGGCGTTTTTCTATTTCCATTTGCGCTGCCAACAGGAACTCTGAGGTGACACAATAGTATAGAAAAATCACTTAATCCTGCTCGACATACAAGGTCCCATGGAGCGCCACGCCAACCAAAAGTACAATATTTTATAGACACTATGAAAAAATTTTCAAAAACACACCTATGCCCACAAACTACCCCGACATCCCTGTCCAGTCCTCCATAGCACTCATTTGCAAAAGTACATCTGTGATAACAAAGCATGCATTGTATTTCATTTTTGGTACAAGTCTAAATTGTCCAAATGCAAGCATTTTAATCCCAGTATCCATATATTTCAAAATGTCTGCAGTCCAAACAAAAAAACTCGCCTTTTCCACCTGGAGCCTTTGCAAGTATTTATTGTATTTGTGGCCATGTTTCTCATTGTCTCATAGATGTCTCACACATTTGAAGGGAAAATCAATGAGCCTAAAGCACTGCTAAACCAGCCACTTGACAATTGTATTACTTCGCAAAGTACCCACTCATTGCAAATTCCTAATGCCACTCCACTGCTGTGGACGAGTTCACTGACTATTCTTGTTACTGGACATGGTTTGTTTACAAGAGAGAAGAGCACTGCTTGGGAATTGCTTCAGAACCCTGGTCACAGCATCAGGTTTGCTAATTCCGATATAATTGCTTGGTGTCAATTAGGGTTTTTGTTTGTGACACTGGAGTGGAAACTATCTATAGCTCATTTGGGTTTCAGTGGGTGGGTTCGGTTGGAAAAGTTTGATGATTCATCCTGGTATGCTTAATTAGATACCCTGTGTGAGAAAAAGTGAGATTTAGAAAGAGATGAAAATGGTCAGGGCAAAGCATGTGAAAAGAATGAAGAAGTCAGCTTCCCCACGATTATATCTAAGTAGTGGAGAAAGTGATATGAATAGCTACTCAAAAGTGCTTATCCACACTTGAAGATCTCTAGATTGGTGTATGAGTTTTTCCTACCAGCAACCCATTTATCGCTGCCTTCTGAAGTAGTTACAAATCATCGTTGAAGGGTAAGTCTGTTCATTAATTTACCATGAGATTTATACATGTTCAGGCGGGACTTGGTTGGGGTGAGGGAAAGGTTACTTCTTCTAAGCTCTATCTTGTCATGGTTAAAGTAATGACCATTTGGCTAAGACAGGGGCCCACCACTGGTTTGTATAATAAATAAAATACAACAGAAACACACAAGGGTCTGCTGATTTTGTTTGCAACTCTATAAAAACACCACAGTATTGCCCACTTTGCTCTCCATGAGTTATGACTCCACTATGGGTGAATCGGAGATGTTGTTGCACTGCATAATTATCAGGATTATTGTTATTCAGAGACACTGTGACACAAGTTAATACGTCTTTCAGTGCAGCAAAAATAAACCTTTAGGTTTCAGTCTACCCGGAGTACCGCTGTTTGCGTTAAAATCACCTGTCACCACTTGAAGTGGGGATTCTGCGCTCCTGATAAGATGTGACACATAGCAAAACGTCAGCTATATTCTTTTTTAAAAAGAACAAGACCATGGCTAACATAATATCTGTTAAGCCTTGGCATGTAACACTGAGAATGTGTTAGCATGCTAACACTAAGACAGTGAACATGACGAACATTATATCTTAGCCTTAGTATGTTAAACTGAGAATGCGTTAGCGTACCAACATTAAGACGGTGAACATGGTTAGCATTATATCTGTTATGCCTTAGCATATCAAACTCAGAATGCATTAACGTACAAACATTAAGACGGTGAACATGGTTAGCATTATATCTGTTAAGCCTTAGCATATCAAACTCAGAATGCGTTAGCGTACTAACACTAAGACGGTGAACATGGTTAACATTATATCTGTTAAGCCTTAGCATGTTAAACTCAGAATGTGTTACCGTGCTAACATTATACCTTAGCCTTAGTATATTAAATTGAGAATGTATTAGCATACTAAGATGGTGAACATGGCTAACATTATATCTGTTATATCTGTTAAGCCGTAGCATGTTAAACTGAGAATGTGGTAGCATGCTAACACTAAGATGCTGACCATGGCAATATATGGTTAGAGCACATCATTTTACAGAAGGTTTTGTTTTCAGCTCTGCAAGACGCCCAATTTTATAGGCATACAAACAGCTTAAGAACGCATGTATCCACATACCATTACTATCCATATTCATCCTCATTCATCCTTCCCTCAGCAGTGTTTCATTAAGATCCTTTCAAGTGGTTGAAATGGTGCAGTGTGTGTATCCATGGCACAGTTTCAGGTAACCTTACACTTTTTTTTTTACTGTTTCTGGGAATGAAAATCCAACAGTCCAGTAATAAATCACTTTATATTAAGGAATCACAGCATATGCTGTATTAGAAATAACTCATAAATCATAATAAAAGAGTGAGTGAACAGTGATTATTTAACTGTATTTGAAGATCTATTCACATCTGTTTGTTATTCCAACAACGGTACCGGTGCAGCAACACATTTATTCGCTGGCAGCATCTGGTCAGTGTGTATGTGTGTGGCCAGGGGATCTACTCGGCTGGATGATGGATAACTGCGTTAAGTAGGATTTCTATTCTTTCAACAATTTTCTCACCAGCTTGGCGAAACCAAAGCCACAGCTCTAATACAGCAATTACTTTGGTCAAAAAATGACTGATGTGAGAAATAAATACATTTGAGCTTAATCTTGATATTTCGTGTGCATACAGTAAACATTCTAGCTAGAGTTAATCACATTTATACACAAATGCGAACACATGGTCGTCGGGTTAGGAGCTCACCTAGAAAACGTAAGGTTTTAGGAGTAACTGTGAAAGAAGAGGACACAAACTAGTCTTTGGATCAAGGTACAAGGTGTCATCAACTTGATGATGATAAGAGAGTAAGTCTGCAGCATTGCCATACGATAGCTTTGAGGCTGTGGTGGTCTTGTGCTATGAAATCATCTGTTTTTCATTTCTGACTCAGCAATATTGCAACCACATGAATTACACTTTGTGATTTCCCTACCATACTTTGCTTCCCCATGGGGCGCTCCAGGCACAGCACAGTAAGTGGCACCATTGTTGTGTCATTACCAAGAAACAACCATTTTCAATGTAGGGGAGATAAAGCTACCAAATGTCATGTGAGCTGGTAAACAGGGTACAGACATTGTTCTGTTACTGTAGCAAAAGGCTGTAACCAATCAAGAGCTACATATTTGCCTGCAGCAAATTCATGAACTTCACAAAAATATTAGGGTAGTGTTTCTAAACTCTGCAAATGTAATGAAATTCTTTGAGATTAAAATAACAAAAGTTGTTATTTAAAAAAATAATTTCATTCATTCATTCATGTTCTGTAACTGCTTGTTCTGTGAAGAGTCGCAGGAGGGCTGTAGCCTATCCCAGCTGTCATTGGGCGAGAGGAGGTGTATACCCTGGACAGATCGCCAGTCTATTGCCTACAGCCACTTTAGAATCACTTTAGAATAGATGGTGGGACGAAGCTGGGCAGTTGGCCTGGATTTGAACCCGGAATCTTCTTGCTGTGAGGCATCGGTGCTGACCACCGAGTCAATGTGACCCCTTTTGATAAAAATGACATACTATATTATTACCTTAGCCATTCCTTTGGAGCAATACTTCAGGCGACTTGACAAAGTCCAACTTTTATTCCAACGTTTGGTCCATGTTTAATGTTAGGCAGCTTTTGTACAACTGGTTTGGCTCAGAGCATTCTATGCTACAAACATCTGGTGCTACAAAATCACCATGAGACACGACTGGATTCTCACAACATTAATGAGACCGCACAACAATCAATTTTGCCAGGCTTCAAGCTATGAACTACTGGCAGCTATGTAACGATGTGAATGTGTGAGCAATTGTGTTAACGAATGGGTACATGTGTCACTGTGACTGTAAAGAACTTTGAGAACCAATAGATAGAAAAACACTATATTAAAATTTAAGACCATTTACCAACATAGCAAATACCTAGCTATACTACTACTACTACTAATAATAATAATAATAATAATTATTATCTGAAAGGGGCTATAGCACTCCATTGAATTAAAGGGAACTGACATTTGGTTGTCAAGAAAAATCTCTTGCCCAACATTGAACGTTGTGTTTAAAACCACATCTGTATCAGTAAATGTTTTTCCACCTATTACAGGATATCGTCACTAGATTACTACTAGTGGCTGTGAAACCAAGTGTTGTGCAACAAGATGACATAATACTGCCAAACAGCAGACAGAAAACCAGACAGAGACAGAAAGCTGATGATTGCATCATTGCCTGTCTCACCTGCTCCACTGTGGTTCTTCTTGGTCATGAATGCAAATTCAGAGCGCAGATATAGATTTATTTTTATTTTTTTTAAAGAAAAGAAAAAGGTAGAAGTTGCTGAGTGTATGGCGAATAATGACCATTCAGGGAAAAAGAACAGAGACGGAACCTCTCTGTAGTTTGTCTGAGATTTATTGCAAACAGGCTTTGAAGAAGATGTCAGCCAGTGGATCTCCTCAATAAATCTTCCATGCAGACTACAGGCCTCTAAACCTTTCTTGTTCTTTGGTTAGTCATCCTTTTGATGTACCCAGGGAAGCAAGTAAAGGAGCAGTCTGAACCTATTTGACCACACCTTCGTAAACATTATTCTTGTTATCGTCTCTGAGTACAAATTACTATTTTTTTTGTTTTCTTGAACCTTGTTGTTGTTAAATAAAAGTCGAGCACAGAAGTGAACCACAATGGGATGAAACAAAAAACCAAAACAAAAAACTGACAGCTGAGTATGGGGTACAGTTTACACAAAGTCAAATACAGTTTTGATTATTTATCAGTTTGTTTGTGCTTCTTTCTGTCCAAAGATCTGAGAACAGATTTCTATGTTTGTGTACACAGAAACTTCACCCCAGTGAGTTTTGAGGGAGATTATCTTACTCATACACTTTCTCCTGATTGTTTTCTTTAGATAAAGCAATCACACTGCTTGCATCATTAACAAGCGCATCAGCTCTTCCCAACCCTCTTGTGTGGCGTCCCAACAGCTTAGTCCATTGTGCAAAGTACATGCAAGACATCCAAATCGTTGTCACTCATCCAGTGACGACATACCCAACGCCAAGATCCTGTTCATACCCAGTAAATAGAATAAGTCTGTGTCTGACTCAAACTGACTCAGATTTTCAGACAGAGTTCCACATGTCTGCAGTTGTCTAAAAGACACGTTCCCAGGAATGTCTATGAGATCATCCCCTCTGCAGCAGAAAAACTGTACTCTAGCTCACTGACTCACTCATTAACTGGCTGGGGAAATGAGAGAATCAAGAAGTGGATACTAGAATATCTACAGACAAATGGACTTTTTTTCCATCAGTGCAGCGTCCAAATGACAACACATCTCTGTTGTTGCTCTTTTTTACTCCATGATTTTGAAGACTTTGAACAGTGAGTCATTGACTGGCTTTAGTTTTAATCACATGCCCAGAATATCCTCCAAGGACCTAAAGGCAAGCACGTTTTGTGAGTGTCCCCCATCTATATCTATTACTGCCTCTAATTTTAGTCATGATGGTGTGGTTCTAGCAGAGTTTATTTACTGGTTAACTGTTAACCATGAAATACACATTCGCAAACATTTTCAGAAATCATGGAGAATCACAAATTTATATATTACTCATTTAGTGGTATAGTTTACTTCATTATATTATAAAAATACTGATGCTGATATTCCAAACTACCTCATCCATTATTTAGACTATACCGTTAGATTTACCACATAATTACCCAGCCATTAATTAGCCATTAAATTGCTAAACTGTTAGCCTATGTGGCTTGTAGAGGTAGAGTCGCCTAGCACCAGTATTTTCTCACAACTTTAGGCTAAAGTTGCCCACTTGAACATCAAGGCCTTAGGGTACTTACCATGACATAATGACAAGCTCATACGCTGTATTTAAAGGCATCAATTATACTTTTTAAACATTAGCAAACCAACACTGAGAATGTGTTAGCATGCTAACACTGATGAATGTGGCTAACAATGTATTTGTTAAGCATTAATATGTTGAACTGGGAATGTGTTAGCATGCTAACAAACATGGTTAACATTATGTCTGTTAAGCTTTAGCATGTTAAACTGAGAATGTGCTAGCATGCTACCATTAACATTTAGCTCAACACACTATGACCAACAACATCGTGCAGATACTGTTTTACATGCCGTTACATGTTTTTAATAAGATAAGAAAGGTGTCTTCTATTGATTTGCTTTTATTGTTATATTATTTTTCAACTATTTATCTTGTGCTTGTATCATGATTAGATTGCAAATGTATGCTTAGTCAGATGTATGACAAATGTATGTTTAAAGCCTCACCTGCAGGGTGTTCAGAATAGCCGAAAAGAAATGAATGAACGACTAATCTTAAGGAAAAATAACCACCAAACCGCTTACAGCTTATAGTAAGGTTTATACAGTAGCCTATACCGAGTCCCACATTTACACCTGTCCACAATCAACTCATTTCCCAGGCTCCTTCTCCTTCACAGCTGACATGTCAGCGCGCTGAAGTAGCGCCGTCCCTCCCACTCCGCAGACCGGCTGAAGGTGGGCAGGATCAGCCCGTCCTCCGACGTCAGAGGCGGCTTCGTTATTTAAACTTGAATCAAGAGGGGAGGAAAGTTTTCAGAGCCGGGACAGCGTTGCCTAGCAGCTAGGCAGAGGACTCGGGCCAGTTCCCTATTTTTTTTTTTACGCGCATATCGAGGAACGTTTTCTCCCCTGCTCTCCGTCAAGCCTGTCACCTCTCTAGCTGTCTCTTCTTCTTTTAATTACAAACATGCCCCAGACCGTGACACTAAAGGGACCCTCTCCGTGGGGTTTTCGACTGGTGGGAGGACGGGACTTCAGCACACCGTTAACCGTCTCCAGGGTAGGTAGTAGCCGTGTTGTCTTTTGCGCCTGCGTGTGTTTTCATTCATTGATCCGTGCGAAAAAGCACGGAGAGGGAGCCGGCGCATAAACTTGGCACTTTCCTTCAGTGATTAATTGAGCAGTGTGCGCCGGGATGTAGGGAAAGTTTGAATCGAGTCACGCTGGAAGTTGCTGTAGTATTTAAAAATGAAGGTCTGATATCCCTATCGGTTGTAAATATGAGCAGAAACAGGAGCTTTACTCTAAAAGCAGACTGATGGTGCCGTCTAATTTCTGGCAGCCACATTTGCCAGTACTGTTGTGTGAGTCATTGCAATTGGCCGACCATCACTTTTAAGAGTTCAACTGAATCATACTCAACAGAAATTATGTGATTATTTCATACTTTAAAAACTATTAAACCACTACTTTATGACCCAATTCCGTTGCCACTGAGTTTGCCCTTAATATATAAAATAACGGAATAATATAATTAAATCATCTTGTCACATTTTGACCATGCGACACTAGTGACCTCAGGAGTCACATTATTTTAAACCCTGGACAAAGACACCGGCATTGTGCTCTGCTATGTTGATGCATCATTGTTAATATTGGAAGCAGTGGTGCCCACAAGGTTTTGTGAACTTTCCCGACCCTCTCAATATGGGTCAAGAGTCAGTGAGCTGGCAGTGGATCTGGCAGTAGCCAGCAGTTCACCTCAGCCAAGGTAAACACGGTCTGGTCCTGCTGCAGGGCTAACAGCAGGGACGGAGGGGAGGGGGCGAGGCGCTGACATTTGTTTTTCATCAGAGCTCACTGGTGCCGCTGAGGGATTCCAGGTGTTGCGCTCAGCTGTACCGCCAGCTCCAAGCCGACCCCGTAACTACAGGGCTGTAGCACTTCAAACCAGAGGTGTAATTTTTAGATTTACTGCGGGCAATTAACGACTTTAGGAGAAAGAGACGAGCCACCGAAGGTGACCCAAAATGCTCTCCCCGTCAAAGTTGTGGTGTTTTCACACTGCAGAATTTGACTTGCAGTGTTTGCAAAAGTCTTGAGAGGTGTACGTCTGTAGGTTTATGGTTTGGACATTTTCGCATTGGCGGGACTCACTTGCAGCCTTGGCACCTTTTCACTCTGCAAGTCACAGTGGGAGAAAAAAAGGAACTAAAATACTGGAAAAAAATATAAAACTTCCTGCGCTGTTTTCTATGGGAAGAAGTTTTCTTAGTCTTTATCTTTCAGTTCGTCTTGTTTTCAGTATAGTTTCTGTATTGTTTACAGCAGATGCTATTCTTAACACCAGAATTAATTTGGGATAGGAGCGAGTCTACAATCTATTGTAACCCGCTTTAATCTCTAACTGTTGCTTAGTGCAGCTTAAGTGCATCAGCGCATTTGATAACTTGTTCAGCTAGTTCAATAAAGGTACACCTTATCTTAAACTGGTGTTTCATTGTACCTTATCACTCAGTTTCTCACCATTTCAATCAGTGCATACTTGCATGACTGCCAATATTAAAAAAGCATTCCATGCTCGGGGAAGTCTTTTGTGTGCTGAACGTTGCATAAGTCATTGCTGATGGCATGGGTGAAATTAATTGCAGGTTACGCTTTACGGACAGTTACATAAGAAAAATGGCAATAAAAAACAGCACTCACATGGAGGAGCTGCTTGCAGGAGTAAATGGGGGATTTTTGGCTAATTCCAAACTCTTGGCATGAAAATTAGACAAGGAAGCAGCTGCTGAGATGCAAGCATATTTGGCAAAATATGTCATGTCAGAGGCGTAAATACACAGGGTCCTGGCAGCAAGCATTAACCAGCTAAAGCCTTTCTTTTCTGCTTGCCACCAGCCATTACAAAGCACTTCTGAGTCCAATTGACGTCATGAGCTCAGACACATCAGCTGACACCACAAAATTTACTTTTACTGGCGGGACTGGCTGATTGTTAAATCCTGTTATCTGTTTCCTTTGCCGCCTAAGTGAATAAGTAATTACCAAAATAATAAAATAAAAAGTGAAACTTGGAAAAGGAATCCTCTTTGCCACATGGGAGCTGATCGAATTGGATGCACCATGTGATTCATTGTTGCTGATACACTGGAGCAGCTCGCAATTCATCACATGCTTGTCGCATTCTTGCTGCGCAGTGCATACCCAAGATGGCCATTAAAATGTGTTGAGCGGTGACATAAAAAGAGATAGGAAGTGTTTCTAAGAGTGTGTCAGAGAAGGATGGTTTATGCCTCACAGTGGCAAAAAATGCCTCTTAAGGGGAGATTTTTTTCTGCACGCCTTGTACAAGTCAAAGTAATCTGAGTGGTGGTGATCTATTTGCTTGCTTTAGAAGCCTGGACAAGAGAAGAAAAGAACTGAATGTTAACTGTTTTGCAGTATTTTGCATATCCCTTTCTTCCTCTTCCATGTCTTTGTGCATATATAAATGTGAGACACCTGCATTTTGAGTTGTAAATACCAGAAAAACAAGTTCTTACGGCAGCAGCTGGTTCTTTGCTTAAGGTGATAATGTTCCAGGATAAGCCCATTACTCCCCTGCCAGCCCATTAGGTCTTGAGCCAGTTAATGACGTGCCTATTTGACTCTGGAAACATTTGCCCTGTTAGTGTGTTTGTGCACATGCTGGATCAGGTTGTTAAATGGCTTTGAGTGAATGAGAGAGATTGAGTAGCGGAGAAATGGGAACATAAATAACCCCCCAAAAAAAGTGCGTAGTTAGAGATGGTGCGTTGAATGTGGCGGCTGCGGCAGAAGCCCTTTTGTACATCGATGTCAAACTCACTTCCATACAGAGGTGACGCAGGACACTTGTCAGTGCTGCCGGTTGGCAAACACTGGAATATCTGACAGGAATTTGCAACTGGGTGTTGTGTAAATAAGTCTGGATCACCTGACGCCTTTATGTTCGCACTGATGCGGCACGGCTTCTGAAAGATGGCACGGTTTTGCATGTTCTTTTATTTAATTCTAAACTACTTGTAGCGGACGTAAATGGAAAATGGCCATCACAAATACGGTGCAGTTTCCTACTGCAACTAGTCAATGTCAGATTTACTTGGAAAAAAAATCACTTTACTAAAGAAGAACTTGGATCATTCAGGTGTTTCACTTCTACGTTCTAAGTATGAAGCTTATTTTTGATAAAGTTATGTGTAGCTTATCTGCTCCACCTGTAGCTTGCTGTATACAGTATACAGTAAAGTGTCGGCTTACTCACACCTCAGGGTTTTCTTTTTTGCTTCCATGTGAATGGGAGCAAAGGTCGCCCTCCTTGTGAGAGCGTGATAAACTGGAGCTGCTAATCTTTGTAGTTTATTTGTGAGTTTAACAGACACAGAGGAAATCAATCGCATCTCTACGTTTCGTGGTCTGCATTCCCACTAATCAACACCTTCTTCTCACATTTACCGGAGTTGTATGTCCACCAGTCCGGCCGAGACATATTGTTTGCTTCATAAGAGAATTGAAATCACAAACACGCACATTAAAACAGAACACGTCAGATGACTTCAGTCTTCTTTGTACCCTTTAATCTCCTGGTGTACATCTGTCCGGGCCACATACCAGAGACGGGACTCATGACCTAAAGCCACATGGGGTTGTTTCTGGGACACTGCGGGTTATAATAGTCAGCTCTAGTCTTCTCTTTGGCTGCTCTTTTCTCTGGGCTAGAATTATAGATGATGCATGTCCACAACAAACCCGGCGAGAGATAACAGATGGTAACTCTCGAGGAGTTTCCTGTTGTTGATGAAGCTAAGGTGTTCTTGAAACGGTAGGGTAAGGGTGGGTTTTCGCTTAGCTCTTCTTGGTTATCCGTATGAAAGTGACTTTTGGCGTTAAAAAGAGAATGATGTGTGAGGGGTTCTGTTGAGACGGGAATTTTTGGACCATAACAAACATCACGAGGGTAGTTATAGCTTTACAGAACATCAATGCGAAGGCCACGAGGAAAACAGCAATTTGTAAAACTTAAAATAGTCAACATCGGTGCAGTTTACGTCACAGTCTATTCTCAGGTTGTAAAGTGAGTTATTTGCTTTCCTTTATAAACTCTCACATGCTGAACAGGATGCAAAATATTTTTATTCACTTATGATCATGTGCAAAACGTTGAAGCGTCACATGGTGAAAAGACAAACTTCAAATTTCAAGAACTCTTTGTGCAACAACCAGTCAGAATTACTACTAATCTGATAACAAATCAGATTTACAGGGACTGCTACACACTTACCAGTGACTAATACTGATGTATTGCACTGCGCTCGTCAACGTGTACATGAATGCATCACAGACAGCCTTTAAGCTGAAGCGACTCTCTCATTTCCCTGTGTTCTCATTAAAGTCAAAGCCCACATGTTTAATCATCAGCTTCAGAATTTCTTATTGGTCTTGGCACACTCGGCCTCTTTGTTTGAGTGTGATTAACACACACCAGTCGGGAACCTCACACCCCACACTGTGTAGAGACTTTCCAAAGAGTCACCAAGGTCATAACCATGGTTCCTATCACAAGTCCAACAAGAAAACAAAGGCCTCTGACACATTGCCAGGAATTACTCTGTGTGCTGCTGAGACGCCCGACTCAGCGCTCCCGCCCCGGCAGAAAGCGCCTCTGAGGAATCGGCGCATGAGAGCAGCATTTACAAGTGACGAGCTCTTCTTGGCACAAAACTTAAAAATAAACCACGAGTGAGTGTTGATTTAAAGATTCGCAGGTCAAGAGACTTTTGGATGATCAGCTGAAGCTGCGAGTGGCCTTAAAAGATGTCTACATACATAACTTATGACTCAGCAGCCTTAAATTAAAATTGCTGTAGTTCAATGTTAGCAACTTGTTAACCACTAGATTGGGATCAGCCACAACATTAAAACCACTCACAAGAAGTAAACAACATTGACCATTCTTGTGAGAATACAATGTTCTGCTGGGAAAGTTTTTGACCTGGCATTGGTGTGGTTGTTACTTAGACATGTAGCACCCACCTAGACCAGACCAGGCACCTCCACCCAGTAGCAATGACACTCCTTGATGCCAGTAACCATCCTGAGCAAGATGCAACCTGACACAGGAACACACACAAAAACGCTTCTCAAAAAACACAAAGAACAGCACAAGGTGTTGACCTGGCCTTAAAATTCACTAGATCCCAAACTGCTCAAGTATGTATGGGATTTTCCACTCAACCCATAGGACCCAAAGACCCCCACTAAGAACACTCTGTTGCCAGACACCACAGGACACCCTCAGAAGGCCCATGCCCATTCCTTGATGAGTCCCAACTGTTTTGGAGGTGCAAGGGAGACCTACACAATATTTGGAAGGTGGTCATAATGAAATGCCTGATCGGTGTATAAAGAATTGTGTATTCTGATTTCAAACTCTTCTCAAACATGGTTCAAATGCACGGTTTAAATGTGAATTTGTTGTTTAGAGGTTGATCTCGATAAAAAAACCCGCCATAAACAACAATGGCATGTCATAGTACCTTGCCCTGAGGCCACTGTCACACTCGAGTGAAAGAGTTCCTGCAGCTTCATCACGTGCAGTCCAGACTGCATCAACACACAAACATTCACACACTTCTTTTCCTTTGCTGTGCTGTGCTCTCGAAACGCACATGCTCCCTGTGAAACCACAAGGCCGCGCATATCCACCAAGCCTCAGCATGCCACACGATGACTCCGTGTGACATGAGGCTGCCATTTGCTAACCGCTCTATCTGTAAGCATTTAACTGTGTCGCTGTTTGTGGAGCAGCCCCTTGTGGAAACGCAGCGGCGGTTTCCTTTGCTAAATTACCGGTTCTTGGAGTCGCGTTCCACGCAATCAGTGTTTCCATCACGGCTGCTTGTCGGTGACTCCATTGCGATGTAAAATGTGCCGTCCAACGCTATCAAAACAATTGCCTCAGCTCCCAACACTCCTGCATGCAGTGTGGTTGACGCATCTGTTACTGCAATGAGCAGTTTGTGAGGCATTAATGAAAGAAATTCTGGGCATGATAATTAATAATTAATATAAATTAAACTGAAACATCATTTACTTTAGTTTCTTTTCTTTTTTTTAACAAATTCTTTTCACATCTGCTGGAGTTTAAAGCAGAGTTACTGGGTGAAAATGACTTAAATTCTTACCATATGACAGTAAGTCACTAAAGTAAGATCATTTTGCATAATTTATTGTCTTTTATTTCCTTCCAAAGAGGTTTGGAAACCACTTTTCACCATTCACAGCAACTTCGGTTCCATTGCAACTCAATTAGCTGCAGTCACACGAACTGTTTGTTTTCAGAAGGTTTCATCGTGTTCGTTTTATTTCACCCAACAAACAGAGAAAGTGGAAATCCTTTTTTTACTATAGAAGTGGTTTCATGGGAGAAAGAAGACCAAAAAATAAATAAATAAAGGTTGGTATGGCTTGCTTGTCCAGCCTGTAGAAGTATATCTTAATTAGACAATAACTCCCATCTTAAAAGCTCTTTAGATTTTGGTCTTTACATTATACTACACGCAGAGTGTAAATATAGCAAATTGCAAATGATGTCTGAACCGCATAACTCTACATCATCTTTACATTTCCTAGTAGACGGGAATGTTTGTCCTCCAGTGACGACCTCAGTCATGCCATTGTGGTTCTTGGCATACCACTGTGTGTGTGTGTGTGTGTGTGTGTCTTCATGGCCCTGACCCTGAGGTGATATTACTCACTCTTAGTGTGCGGTGGGGGTGCGCAAATGTCCATCCACTATAACACAACCCAGGCACAAACCCAAGACACACAACGACAGACACTCATTCTCACTGGGGAGGTCGTGCTAAATGACAGGGGGCTCAAACTGTAACCTCCAGTTAGCGTCTGTCAGATAAAGCGCTGACAAACAAACAATGTGTTCAGCATTCCTCTCCCCAAAAAAGTCTTGTGCTTCTTTAAATAATAATTTAAAAAAATCCAGTCTTTAATCTACAACATTTAGATTATTGTTTGTGTCAGATTCCTACAAGTGCAGCTGGAGGATAAAGTAGATTTAGGTGAGTTTGTTTTTCCCTAGAGACTCACACTCAAAAGCTTACTCACACTCCCCACAGTGACCTCTCAGTTTACCGGAACTGTGTCAGGGACATAACGGGGGGGAGTTGGTGGTGGTGGGGGGGTCAGAGGCTGTAAATTAGGAATTCCACATCTGAACCACACGACTCAGCTATTAGTGCTTCATGGAGCGTGAACTTGTGTGCCTTTGCTCCCTAAACCCTCTTCCCGGTTAGCGTGCCTTCTGCTCTTGCGCAAGCAGCCATTCACCCTTTTCTTCAGATTGTGTTTTTCCAAGTCAGTCGTGTCTTTTTTTAGCTCGGATTAGCTTACTCCTACCTGTTACGTTATTCGGAAGGGCTCATTGTTCCTGACACAATACATTTCGAGGTTCAGCTGTCAAGGCCGTGGGTATTGTCAGTCAGTGGGCGCTCTGGTATTGAGATGAATCGGATGAATCAAAGAGTGGTACGCTTAAAAACCTCACTAAGAGGAACTCCTTAAATCTCAAATCTTATGATCCCTTCTGTTTTATGCGCTGACGTTGGCATTTTAGCCTTTTAATCCTCGACCACGTGCTGAAATCTGAACCAGCCTCTGCCGGATTTGTTAAAAAGAAAAAGCATGGAACTTTTATTATTCATTAACAGAAAATACATTTACATTGAACAACCTCTAAACAACAGTTTCAACCTCTAAAAAGTAAAGATTTGAAGCTTAGTCTTTATTATTTATTAAGCCAACTGAAAGTGAAGTATCTTTGATGTTTCACCATCATTTCATTGACTAAACTATTGATGGAGACAGTAGTGAAAATATCCATTTTGCGCCGCAGAATGTGACGATTGCGTTAGTTTAATCGTCACATGGACCCTACGCAAACCCTAACGCCGTAGCTGATGTGCACCTCTCTAGAAATGTACGTACGCAGCAACGCAGACCGCAAGAACTGTGAGCGAGCCGGACTGACGAGCGCAAAAGTATAGTTAGCTATGTAGGTTACGGTGTCTATGTCCCGCAGTACCCTAAATCAGCCATTAGGTGACGTCACAAAGCCCACATTTGTTTGCCCCAAAAATTCCTCCCTGTAGTTGTGACTACAGAAACTGCATCCAGCTGCAGGAAGTCTCGTCACATTTAATGGTTGGAAAAAATACATACAATTAATAGTCGCACATGTCATTGCTTGACAACACGTGGAGCACTACAGGGAGAGCGGAGACATCATGACAATTGTTCACATTACATGACTTTTTTTTTGTTTCCCTGCTATTACGGAATAGCAGCTTGCCAAATGACAGTGACAGGAAATAATTTCTTCTTATTCCTGTGAGCCAAAGCCATATATCAGTCAGAGGCAGGCTTAGAAATAGCTGGGACATTTGTATGTGTGTGTGTGTGTGTAATAATGGAAAATTGATATCGCATGTTACTTGGTATGTCCGTGAAGGTGAAACATACCCACTGGGACACCCGCTCTCCCTCCCCCCGCCTTCTCTCCACCTCAACCTCCCTCTGGGGCTCAAATGTCCGCAAACCGCCGGGTCTCAGGAATGAAAGATCACAGGGAGAAACCTGCTCTGTCCAACCGCTGAAAGAACATCTCCCGAATTAAAGCGATGCGGACACATGTTTTACAAGATCAAAAACGACAGAGTGACAAATCAGAAGAAAAACAACATGAGAACATATTGACCATATGCTTGCAAATCAATCTAACATTACACAGACACGGTTGTTAAGGTTCAAGGTTCAAACTATATGCAAGCTCTGTTCAAAGTAGCTCCCTCCCAGTCTGCTGAGTGATCATAAAATTGCATCTGGTTAGTTTTTTTACTGAATTTCAAAAGGCCAGGCGTATAAAATGTTCCAGTTATTTCCAGATATTTCACCACCTTCAAAACTCAAACCTCTCACTTCCCAGTGTCACTGTTGCTGGCTTTTGAAAATGTAAACCTAGAGTGCTGCCCAAGGCAATATCTCATAAATCAAAAGAGAGCTGCTTTTGTTGAATTTGGCCCCCGTGTTGACACTCCCACACTCATGCTCTTTTTCATTTCTTCCTTTTTGTCTTTCCTTGTCACTGGCAGTTTGACCCCAGCTTATAACAGCTCTTTCTTTTCTTTTCTTGGGTGTGTTTGTGTGTTATCTTTAGGTAACACCTGGCAGCAAGGCGGCTCTGGGTGACCTGTCTCCAGGCGACACCATCCTGGCTATCAATGGCGACAGCACGGAGCAGATGACGCACATGGACGCTCAGAACAGGATCAAAACCTGCACTCAGCAGCTCACACTCAGCGTCAGCAGGTATGGAGAATGTCCTTAAGAGAGAAATCCTGCGTTATGTTGATGTTCTTGACACTAGTCGCCTGTCAGAAGGCAGAAGCACCATGGGTTTCTCTTTAACTCTCATCTCTGAACCTGCATATTCAGGAAGAACAGGGAGGTGAAGGTTGATGGATGGGTATATAATGTCAAAGAATTGTGTTTGTACCATTTTGTGTCCTCCAAACAGCCATAATGCATTTTAATGTTTTTACTGACTTGACCAATCACCTTTCTCACCTTCTAGAGATGATGACAGTCTCTCAGAATCATGGCATTGTCCTTGTCTTTGTCTCTGGACAGCATTAAAACTTTGTTCTTTCATGGCAGACAAGCAAAAACAATTACAACTTGACCACTTAAAACAAAAATCCTAATGCCCTCTCTCCATTTTTCACCCATAAGGGCCTCGGTTACTGGTTTTGTTTCCTCCCTGGGAGTTTGTTTCGGTTGGCAACCTTTGCTTCTTCATGACACTACCACAGCCTAGCTTATTTACTCCAAACCAGCTAATGGTTCAAAAGATTTTCTCAAGCAAACCCATGGAATGAAGACATTTTCAACACCCAAGCAAGTTGCTTCTGAAGGCTTGTTGACACGCAGCCCACTCAGCACGGTTTCCATTGGTGATGGCCTGATGGGATTTATAAAGTTCAGAGTAATTGGACAACAGGAAGTAATGAGCATTAGTCAAAGCAATCGTCACCGCTGTGACCCTCGGCGGAGCCCGCTTTGGGATTTTGCTCTGAGGCTCATTAAATGAGTAACTGAGTTGAAAAAGTTGACAGATATTTTTATGACTACGGTCATTTACAGCCTCTCGTCCGTGAACACACATCGTTTCGGTTTCTGGTCAGTGCATTCAGCCTGGCACACTCTAGCCGTAGCGTCAGACGACAGGTTTATGACGGTTTAAATAATCTTCTCGCTATTCCCATAGAGCGCCGTCAAAATCAATGAGGCCTGTAGACACATTAAGTCAGACGGTGACCTTTTCTGATGGAATTAACAGGTCGGTATTGCGCCTTTTAGCCGTTTGTGGCCCTTCGGACGGATTCAACATTTTGTGAGGATGCATGCGTTTGACCTTAAGCGAGAGAGAGGAGCAGCGCGTTTCTGACAGCGCAGCGGGGAATGGAAATCATCCATGTAAACGGTTAATGACAGAGGCGGGTGGTTGGGAGGTTGTAACCAAGGAAAAACTGAAATGTAACTTGCTTCCCGCATTTATATTAGATGGTTGCTTTGGGCTGCCAGAGCGCTGGAAAGTGCCGAGCGCATCTGGCAAACTCTGAATCCCGTCCTCTCAGATGAAGAACGCCGTGCGGTTTCAGAGTCGGTTACAAGTGACATCTGCCAACTGGTGCTTCAGCTCTCTCTCCTTTTAGGGGCAGCAGATGACACGCTCTCTCTCTCTTTCCCATGATGGTTTGGATCGCAAAGTTGACTTCTTGCAACCAGACCAGTCACCGATAAGAAAAGATTCACTCATGATTCAATCCTAATACAGAAACTCATTTTTTTTTTCCCTAAGTTGTATTTGTGTTTTATGGTATGCACTCTAGCATGAAGCAGCCTGCCTTTGCCCCCCCCCCTTTCCTCATCCATATATCAAGCCGAGCGCCTGAGCGTTAAGTGGTTTGTCCACATAGGGATTGTAAATTTATTTAAGGATACATAAAGTAGCGTTCAGCGCAATAACCGGGGGAGTTCAGACTCTACAGCTGCAGGAGCACAAAAAAAAAAAAAGTGCACTCCCACACTTCACTACTTACACCTTAATCTTTCCAAATTTGACTTAAATTTCCCCCGAAGCAGAGAAAACACATTAGAGAACGTAAGAAATAATTTAGTGTGATAAAAAGCAGGAGAGCACGTTCGGGTGATGGATACTCGGCACGGAACTGAGTCCATGCTCTGTCTTTATCTGCGTGTTTCGGTGCACTGATCGAGATGGATCACTTTTAAAATGACTGATGTGTTAAGTTTGACTACACCCAAGAGGGGTGCATTGTTTTTTTCTTCCCCCACACATTGCATTTTTTTTTTTTTTTTTTTGTAATTTTAGGAAGACCTGTTTGGCGTTTGGAAACGCCTGATTTGTGTAAATAAAGGAAAAATAAATAAAAAGTCAGCTATAAATATGCATTCAATTAAAATACTGGAGATCACTTCCCATTTTGAAGGCTTCAAAATGATTCCTCTAAATTAAACTACCAGTCGTAGCTATACTGCTCATCAATCTCTCCTTAATTTCCAATTAAAACTGATGCATTTGGATGCAGGGCCATATAACCAAAGGCCAGACAAGGCTAGCTGCTGGAATGTGACCTTTCCGCAGTATATTGCTTGAATAATTACAATGAACGGCGCTGCTGCTGGACAGGAGGCGGGTGAAGCACGTCCGAGAGACGCGACGTACCTTTGGCTCTGTTACAGAGTTGAAAAGAACCGCTTGTGAAGGGGAGGATTGATACAGCAAGGCGCAGCCCGAGCTGTGGAAAGTAAATGCTTTTAAAATGAATCTCAAAGTTTAAGATTGTTTAGCGAAAATACAAGACAGAAGACGGGGGAGGGAAAGAGACTGAGGCTGAAAGATGGTGGGAATTATGAGAAAGAGGAGGAGGAAGAAGAAGCGGAGATGGCAGCGAAGGGGGGAGTTAAAGCCAATTGGAGAAGCGGTGAATCAGAGAGAGCAAGTGAGAATTCCACATGTGCTCATCTCTGCCTAGAAGGCAGTTTTACAGCCAACATTTTCTGGTTTATGCATTGCTAGAGATACAGTTAAGTCGCAGTCAATCTTCGGTTCTCTCCTGTGGATCGAGAACGTACAGCGCCGGGAGTGTTGAAATAATCTTTGAATATTCCTGCAGGGATGCAGCTTTTTTCACACCAAGTCAAAGATAAATCAAGGCACCACATGTGTGTCCAGTTCAGTAGACATTACATGTGGTATCCTAAACATCTAGAGCAACTTTTTCCAAAGCTGCACAGGAAATCCTGTGTTAATAAACAGCAACGGTCACTATGACTGATCGCACAAATACAAATACAGCCACCTTTAAAATCCCACATTTACCAAAAGGAAATCAGGTCACAATTTTGGCGATCACCTCCAAGGAGCATACAAAAGTTAAAGGCACCATACAAAAGAAACGGGATAGGCCACCCTAACCCCTAACATGGCAGTCAGATCTCAGCTTGTTGAGGGAACGTTCAAGCCTCTGGTTCAAGCTCCCAAAAGGAAAACACGCAACCATTGATTCTGGAGTCTTAAAAAAATAGGGAGTGACTCGATGAACCCGTGCTGACTCACTAAAAAATAATATTTCAGAGGACAGCAGTTCTCAGCACTCATTAAAGGACTATGCCATAAAATACTCCAAACAGTCACAAGAAACGGGAGACCTGTAATTTTCCACTGCTGCCGATGGACAAATATATGAGTCCACACGTCTGCTGTGAACCAAAATTACAGTACACTGGATGCATCTGAGCTCGAGGTCTTGCGTAACACAAGAGTGTTTCTTTGTAATGTGTCCACATTTATGGGTTTCATAATCCACATTTTTCATCATTACTGTTAAGGACCTTTATTCAGGGCGCTCAGTATCAGAACAACTTTCTGGATAGGTGCCCCGGGAAGCATGGAACGCCAGGGGAAAAACAAAAATGAGAGTGAATTTAGAGAAGATATCCAAATTGATAAGTTTGTAGAACTGAAACGCTTTAGGAACAACTCAGAAACAATTAAAAACAGCACAATGTGTTGACCTGGCCTCCAAATTCACTAGATCCCAGACTGATCAAGTATCCACAGATGCTCCATAGAGGTCCCTCCCCTCAAATCAAATGCCAGACACCACAGGCATTAGGCAAGTGGTCATAATGTTATGCCTGATTGGTGTAAAATGCATCACTGCAAACAAAAATGACAACATTCCTATGGAATTTGACGTGGGACGACGTCAGCGTTGGTGTTTATGCCTGGTGTTTGGTCTGGCTCAGGGTCACTTTCCCCCCCACATGTGAACCACATACGTGTTCACTGCTGTTACTGTGTTCGCACTTGTCCAAATAAACCAAACACATGTGGTCAAACAGACGATCTGAATCAAACAAATGTTGCAGGTGTGAAAGTTTCCTTGGTAAAGCCTCTGAAGCTACAGTGTTCCTTGACATGGATTCCTCAGGTCTACAGGCGGAACAACATCGCTCTTCCAAAATGCTTTCTCACTCCATGAGCACTATCTAGGGCAAGCTTGGCACTCGATGAAGGCTGTAGCAAATGCTTCACATCACTTTCATAAGTTCAAACATTTCTGCGAGCCCCGATGTCTCGGGAAGCATTCCGCAGAAGAAGAAGGCGGAGCCAGAAATGGAAGGTACAGTAAAATGTCCACGACTCAAGAGGAAAGATTAGAGATTGAGTGAAGCAGACAAGCGAGAGACAAAGTTACAAAAGAAAAAGGGCAAGACATGGACGAAGACACAAAAGCGTACACTGAGGTCAAGAAATAAACAGAGCTTTCCATTTTCCATCAGGCCGCCCTACTGATTCAGGCCTGTCAGCGCTTCGCCGTGAGTTGAAACACCCTGGCTAGTTTTTGTTAGTTCCTGGCATTGGCGTTCAAACGGAGCTGCGTCGTCTCACCGAGGAGGGAAAATGGCCGACGCCCCCTCCGCGCACATGCAACATGCAAGTTCGCTTTAATGTGAGTGGACCTGGACAGGCACACTGTGCTCATTGGAGTGTGTCATGTCTGCTTTTCCCTGTCTGTATATCATCAGACCTAAACAGAGCCTGTGAATACATGAAGCAGCTGTGGAGGGAAAGCTTCTCCCCCCCTTGTTCCTCTCTCCTTCATCCCTTACTTTCTTCATCCCTGACCTCCAAGCCACCCCTCTCTAAACCTAAAATCCACTTTTCTTTTTATATCTTCATCTTTTTCTCTCCCCCCGTTGCTTCCATGGTGCCTTCACCTCCCTGCAGTTTCCCTCCTTATGCCAGAGCTTAATGGAGAAAGCCATGTGGCTGCAGAGGCCTGAGAGACAGATGATGGTGGTTGGGATATGTGTTTCCACTGCTGGTCAGGCTTTTTCGGAAAGAGTCGTGCTGGGTTGGCAAGTTAAATGTGCTGAGAAATGACTCATGGTGCCTTCACTGTGTATGTTACTCCGACTGCGTGTCTTGTTCTTGTACCCCCCCCCCCCCCCCCCCCCCCCCAAAAAAAAAGACATTGACATCCCACTGTCGATGAAGAAGATTGAACTGCTGATGGTTTACGGCTTTTAAGGTCAACACGGAGAGGGACATGTTTTGTTCTCTCTGGGGTTTGGCTTTCAGTGCAGTACAATGGGGATGAATGGAATTCGTGCCTCTCAGAACAATAAAAATTGCCATATCCAACACAACGGCTCTCAGAAAGAACTCGGTGGTTACTCAGGATCGTCCGCAGACCTCACTATAAAGACTTCTCATTAGAACCAGTTTGTGCAGAAGAAAGAAAGCATCACGGATTTCAAAATCTATTCGTCTGCGTTTTATTGGGGGCGGCAGCAGAATTCAGTGGAACGGCATTCAAGCAAAAATGACAAATGCATATGTTCACAAACGGATTCAAACGTTCTCGTGATGGCCTTTTCAGAGCAGTCCGGTCCAACTCGCGGCGACTTTAACTTAACGGAGTGTTTTATGCTTTGCTACCATATAGAGTAAAAGCCAGTTTACGTTACAGTGGTGTGAGTTGGGCATTCAACCGACATGCAGGCTGCAAAGGAACACTTACGCGCAGTCCTCGGTGAGTCAAAAAAACTGGTCAGTCTAGATGACGGTGCCAAGTTGACAAGTTTAGCCTGAGCCAGAAAGGGAACAACAACATAAATCCATAGTAAAACTCACTTTCACTTCTCTGCAAAGGTCTAGTCTAGTTTTTGCCGCTGCAGGAGCGAAGGTAAAGGAGCAACAACTGTTAAACAAAAACAAGCGTAGCCTACATTTTGAATTGTTTAATAGCATTGTATATGATTGCTTCATCCCCAATTAAGGTGATATACTATACATATACAGTGTGCATGTAGTATGGATACATATCAGAGCCTGGCAGGAGATAAATACACATGGATCATCATCTGGAGTGCAAAACCAAAAGAAGAAACAGGGGAGATGATTTTGAAGGAATCAGAGAAACAAGATCTGCTCCTGCTGTGTCGCTTTGACTCCACGACCTGTGACTCACTGCTGAGGAATTACACATAAGGCTGCACGGGACCAAAGGAGCACAGGACTCCAGCTGGGATAGAAAACATAAAGAAACCTCCAAAGGAACCATCCAACGCACGCCCCTCCCCTGCCGGCGTCGCTGCCTTCTCATGCCTTCATCTCATCATTGCTCTCTTTTTTTTTGTGGTTATGAATGCAACATCAATGTCGTTTGAGAGACTTTGTAGCCGAGGCTGTGTTTAGGGGCGGAGGGCGTAATCCTCCTTCTCATTTCCCCTCTGTCACCGATCTCACAAACACCCAGATGTACGTGTTTTTACCCCCCTACGCTCTGCCGATCACACCCTCCGTAGCTGCTCTTTAAGAAGTCTAATTGTTTTCTCTTTAGGGAGGAAAAATAAACTGTCACATTACAAAATAACATAGAAGCAGCTCCGGCGGCGGCTGACGGATGACCGTGCTGAAAACTGGCCTTTTTCAGACGGGCGTGATCGAGCAAGGCAATGAGGCGAGACTCCGCGTGAACCCTGAAATGATAGGTGATCAGCCACATCTTAATTTGTACTTAGTTTTCAGCCGCTTGTCTCCTCCCGGAACACGGTGATCCTGCGCGGCCAAAGTAAACTCATCCACCACTCCAAAAACCAGAGCTCCCCAATCAGGAAATTAAACCTGTCAGGAGGAGGTCAGACAAGGGGAAAATATGACCGAAGGAGAGAAGAGGAAAATCATCGTGACGACCTGAGATTTCCTTCTATTTGCTGTTCAGCTTTCTGTATATTTGCTTTTCCTTATCCATATAATGAACTTGTTTATATTTTGCGTTTTAAACTTTATTTTCATAATTCCGTTCTTCTTGTGAAATTAAAAACATGTGGGTTTCACAATTCCGTCCTCATGTGGTTTCCCTTTACCGTTTGTCTTTTTGGTTTTCATTCCATTTTTCCGTGTTGCTTGTTTGACACTGGTGTATACAACAATAAGGGGAGCTGATGGGCAGAAAGTCCGGGCCTGTTGTATGTAGATGCAGACTGAACGTGCCTGCTGTGTCGAGCACGTTTCTCAGATTATACTCTGGCATTTGGAAGCTCGATTCGAAAAACAAAACCTCCTGTTTTCTGTAGCCTTGCAGATTGTGACGATCTTGTTAACGCGTCGGCAAATTTGCGAAGGTGTTCCAGGCAATTTTTACTTGTGAGGCAAGATTTATCCTCAGATCAGGCAGACGGACAGATGCAGAGGACTGGAAAAGTAGAAGCAAGACAAACTGGATTACAAAGACAATCGGCAGATTAATGAATGTTTGTCTGGTGCACTTATCCTTCCCATATGTTCCCGGGGTAATCCCTCACACGCTGACTCAATACTGGAAGTGAAAATAACAATAGAGTCCATTGTCCCGAAGTCAAACTTGTGTGCGGCAGATTGTTTCTTTCGTCCGTGACTATTTATGTTTATTCAATACTGGAAGTTGAAGTTGAAGGATGAGGTCTGCTTGCAGCCAAACGTCCAGCTGGGTACCAGTTGTGTTTCAAGTGGAATATTAAAAATAAAATTCAAATGTCAAGCCCATGAGGGACATCCCCTTCAGAGTGACATGATCTCAGTTTCAGAACTCCACAATTATGGATGCACTTCCAAAATGTCAGCGTCAAATTGGCCACTTCAGACTTTCAATAGGCTGTTTGTGCGGTCACCATCACAACCAAACAAATCTGAAAACATGAAGGCTTTCTATCCCTAAATCGTGAAGTGGATGAAGGGTTTCGTCCTACGCAGTGGCTGCTCATCCGCCAGACACTTGGCGCCTCACAAGGGCGCCCTTGATAGCAACACCTCCGTGGTTCATATCTGAAGCGTTGCCTCAGCGCCGCCAGCGCTGTGCCAGCTGCGGCTCAGTGACCTCACCTCTTTAGACATCAGCTCTCCCCCGTGTGGGGTCGACAAATGCATGCACGCTCTCGTTTAATGGTTTTCAAGTGTCTGCGGATGAATAGAAGGTAGGAGGGTGACGGAAAGCGTGACGTCCTGTTGTTACCCTTTTGGACGTTGGATGCTTTCCCACTTAACTGCCAACGCTATGGCAACCAAAGACCGTTGAACCGGAGAATTCACCTTGCATCTTTCACGTGCAATGAGAAATAAAACCTAAAACTTGCATTGTAAATGAACTGCTATCTGCTTGAGAAATAAGTTGCACACTCTTAGTTTCGCCAAAGCATTTAACATTGTCTTTTTAAAGGAAGAGATAAATTGTGTGGATTGTTACTGCCAGTCAGTCAGTCGTGTACTTTTCTGTTAGCATATGCAACTGGAGTCAATTACTAGCAGTCTAAATAGGAGAGGAGAAAGCCTCAGATAGCAGTAATTCATTTATCACTACTTATTGAAGAAAAAAATCTTCAAAATGCTGTGGTGTTCTTCCAGCATTGGCTCATGCAGTGGAGTTACAGTCTGATGATGACTTTATCTGTGCATCACAAGGAGGAGTATGGAAAGTAGCTTTATCCCATTCGAAATGTAAAACCTGCCAAATGCAGAAATCCCCACACAGACTCTCCCTCGTACAAAAGTCCAGAATACGATTTGTTTTGGCACATAAAGGGGACCCAGACTGCTAATATTAGATAACACGTTATGTGCATATGGATGCTACGTGACGCTACAGTCGTCATCTTTCCCAGCTTACAGTAATTCTAAGGGGATTAAAGCAGGCCGCGTGTTTGCATTTGTTCTTTTTTTGGGGTGTCTTTTCACACATTGTACACTGCACAGGAGCACTTAGAGTGGAAAAGAAAATCTGTCGCCACAGGAAAGAAAAGAAAAGAAAAAGTCTACGCTACTCAGCTGAAATGATGGCACGCTTCAGTGCGCAGGTGTTGGATGGCAGCAGGTTTATCTGACTCTCTCACGGGTATTGTCTTTCAGATCGGGATCGGGAGAGAGAGTGTGGTCACCGACGCTTAGTGAGGATGGCAAGACGAGCCCTTACATGGAGGCCGACTCACAGGTAACCACTGTTTACCTTAAGTCAGGATCAAAAAATAAATAAATAAATAAAAATTAAAAAACAATGTATGTCATTAAATGCAGTTAAATTAAACCAAACATATAACTAAAAAGAAATATAACTTAATTTATAAAAAGAGATTTTTATTGGCCACGGTTACATTTAATTGTAATTTTTAAATGTAGTTTTCTGTATATTTTTCAGTGTAATTCTGTTTGCATATTTATGTATAATTTTTATTATTTACAAATTTTGTAATTTTTTGTAATTTCTTTGAATTTTTGGTATTTTTTTTTTATATTTTTTTGTAATTTTGGGGGGGTTAGGGTTATGCATTTAATTCCATATATATTTATTTGTTGATATTTTTCACTATTTTCTTTCTTAATTTTGACCCATTGGGTGCCCACAGACTTCCTAAGATTCTGCTGCCAACTTATAAATCTATATAACGTATATTTTCCCTCCTTAGAATTTAATCAGGCCTTTGAGGATTGGCTCCATTTTTGCAAGCCAGCTCATCTCTGGTCTTGCAATGATTCATTTATTCATTTATTTTTTTAAACAATAATCTTGGAAATGATGAGAGTGACTCTATCCTGATATATCATCTAAAAATATATAATTATATGTGCTTACCCGGTCCCCTTAAAAGGCAAAGTGGCCAGTCATGGTGAGTGAGCAGTTAGCACGTTACTTCTGTCTGATAAACCCCACTTCAAAAAAATCCACTGCGATGGATTAGTGTCTTTTGCAACCTCCCGCTGTAGCCGCCAGAGAGGCTGAGTCACATCTGGGGTCATAACTTTATAGTACAGTTTGCTGGGTGTGAGAACCAAATCTTCTCGCTCTGTTTAGATTGTAAACAGAATCCATGGAAACGGTCACAACACTCGATCTGTAAACTGCGTGTACACTATCATTCACATGCCTATTAATGAGATAATGCATCCCACTATCCGCTGGAATGGTTCTGAAATAGTATGCTGATTGTTCTCCAGATATACGAGCTGCCAAAAGGACATTCAAGGCATGATGAACTCTAGCAGATGATCTTTCCCAAGTTTTCCAGTCCTGGCAGGCTAGCAGGTTTCTGAGCACAGAGAGAAGAGGAGGTGTGTGCCTGTGTGTGTTGTGTGTGTGAGCGTGTGCGCACATGGGTTATGAGTACGGAGATTGTGCGACTGAAACGGACGGACAATAAGCGTACTGTGTCCCAGATATGTGAGAGACGTCCATTTGTCAAGTATTGTGGTAGCCGGGGAGCCTGGAGACTGATCCGCACGTCTCTCGGCCCTCGTTACGTATCCTCGCCTAAATCGGTGGAACAGACGCACAAAAGAGCTGAAGGGAAGTCCACCCGTCCACTCATCAGCCCGTCACCTTACAAGGCAGTACTGTTTTGAGTGGCAAAGGCAAAAGTAAAAGAGGCTAGGCGGTTCGTTGCGGTTTCTTGTGGTTCTCATCAGATGATTTCCCAAATGTGCCGTCAGCAGCTGCCCAGGGGACTTTTCCTCTGAAGCAACCAATCAATAAATGGATGTGGTATGTTGTTTCGTTTTTGGTGCTCTGGGATGCCAAAAAAATAAGTCACTGGAAAAAAAACATTCTCTGACTAGTCTGAAATAAAATTGGGGGGAGGATTTGAACACAGACTAGCAGGGTTTCTTTTTTGTTTATCTAAAAAATAAAGAGGAATATTTTTCTGTGTATGCGCGTTCATCTCGTCCATTAGTCAACGTTAGGCCTAGAATAAACGTAACAGAGAAGGCGGCACACAGAAGTGTATGTAGGTAAACCCTTGACAACACAACACTGTGTAAGAATCATTACGTATGTGAATCCATGACTGCTGTAAAAAGTCTAAAGTGCTCAAGACTGAAGTCCATGACACATTGGTTAATGACTGTCAGCCCTTAGCCAGTGTCAGGAACATTGGTGAGCATCTTTTGTCCCTGTTGTTGGAATTCAGTGGTCACTTCGACTGGCTGATCATCTTAGCGAACCTAGCTTACCGGCTAACAGCAACTATTCTGCTTTCCCCGTTTTTTGATTTATGAATCCAGACTACTGCCCTCAGCCCTTGTGTTGATCCTAGTCTTGTGTGTTTGTAAGTGCAACCTTTTAGTTTAGACGCATTCAACGTCACAGTCAGCCACTGGAACCAGTAACCGGTTTGGTGTGTCTTTAGCTAAATAAAGAGATATGAGGTATGGTTGTGGTGATAGTTTGAAAGTAAACAGGCTCTCCATGTCCAGCAAATGGGCAGAAAAACTCTGTGCTGACTTTCATGTCACAACCTCAGCACCGGCTCCCGTCTTGCTTTGATTAACACAAGGAAATACCAAACCTGAGCTCGAGGAACCGTCGGCTTTATACAAACACAGACATGCATGACAGGAGGATTTTGCTTGTGGGTAATATGAGAGTAGCAAATCTGTCTCTCCCCTGCTCTCTCCTTTACCTCTCTGTATCTGCGGAACATCTTATCCGGCGCTTCCTAAAAAAAATTTCTCTGGCGTCTCGTTTAACGAAGTGAACCCGGATGGCTGGAAACCGCCAAGTCCGGTCCGTTTCGGCGTCACGTTCAGGTGAACTCTTCTGCGCGAGGGGAGAGGAAGCATCCGCTCTCTGAGGTCGCATAAAAGACCAAAGTGTTCTCTTTCTTTGTTTCCTGCCGCGTTCGGCCACGGCTCGAGCGCATAACAATGCAGACTGCTCTTGGGACGCGTTGGAAAAGATATGCGCGCCGTGACCCGTGTGATGTGATACTCATGCTGTTTGGATAACATGAGTGAATATTAGCCAAATCAAATCACTGGACGACGATGACAGCCCAGTTTCTGATTGTGTTGGCAAAGATTTGAAGCAACATGTTTGAAAACTCACCTTCCACAATAAGATTTGACCTAGAGCCTTCATTCTAAAGGAATGGTCTTTTCTTAAACCAAAGGGACTTACCAGGACACTTAAGGTTATGTATACACAAACTCCTCTGGAAGATGACCACACATGTTTTCTTTTCCCGCCTACACTTACATTTGTTTTTATTTTTGCTCAACTCGGTCAACTGAGGATATGGCAAGAGGAAAATCACACGACAAAGCATATTTTTTCTTGCATGAGCGCAACAACATCAGCCGAGTCCGCTGACGGCATCCTTTCCTTCTTATTCATGTGCTGCTTCATCCACTGGCTATGCTGGAAATTCCAGTCTCACTTATGGGAACATGCTACTGAGGAGGAAGTGACACATGGAAGCCATGAGGTGTTTCCTTTCACCTTGGGACCACGGGAGTCTCTCATAAAAGCCGATGAGGAAATGCTGTATTTTTGGATATACATTATGACTGGATGCTGTGGAGTGATGTGACTGTGTTTGCTGAGGCTTTTGGTTTCTTTCTTTTGCTACTTTGGGGGATCCACCAGGGCCGCATGATGTTTTTCCAAGGAACTGTGCTCATGTCTTGGCAAGACTGTCCACAGACTACCGGATGTCATACACGGCTTCCTGAAATAGAAATGATTGTGATAAAGAGGGCTGGCAGGGATGAGGTAACAAGAAAGGCGTCATAACGATAACGCGCCTGTGGAGCTTTGACGAACAAATTCTTGACCCGACGCTCCCCTGCATATCTGTGGGAAGGCAAGTGAATTGTGATCAGATGCGAATTTCCAAAGTTCATTCCAAAGAGGTGATGCGGACTTGAGTGAGAGGATTCTGAGGCAATATCTGAATTTTAGAAAGTTCAGTGAATCACCTCTTTTTCAATCATCAGTGAATCTGCAATGCAGGGGCCGCTCTATTCCAAGCTGACTCAGAGTCGCCACTCTACTGTCAGATGAAGAAAAACACACAAGTACACAATTGGAAATGTGTGTTTGTCTTGGCTATAAATAGATTTCTTTGTTAGACTGTAATCCTTCCTCCGAATGCTTAGTTTCTGTTTTATCTGACGCTTGTCTTTGGGGCTTTCCAGTTTTCCACTGGCTCCACCGTATTCCTAGTTGCTGCGGTACACCGATCTGTAAACTGACAGGTGAAGTAAACAACGTTCACCATATTGTGACAATTCAATGTTCTGCTGGGAAACTTTTGGCCCTGGCATTTATGTGGATGTTACTGCGTGTACCACCCACCTAGCTTAGACCAGACACCCACCACAACATAGCAATGAGACTCCTTGATGGTAGCTGAAATCCCCAGCTTGATGTAGCTGTAGCCATTGATATTCATCTTCTGGAGTCCCGAGTATTGACTGCCTTGTCAGGATTTGTTACATCAAGGTTTAAAATGAGCTTTATTTTTAAGCCAAGTCATCTGCATGAGTCATGTGCAATAAAATACAACCTATAAACCAAATTTCTGTATTTCTTTGACTTAATTTGATGCAAGGACAACACAGTGACACTTCCGAAAACAAATTCCGAATAGCCGGGAAAAAATCCACCTTTTTCCAACGAGAATGTTAAAGAGAAAATGCCTCTCCGCCTTGTAAATCTCATCTTACATCTGCGTATTAACGTTCGGTTGTCAAGTTTTACTCTTGGAACATTTTTTATGCACCAGGAAAGCAATACCATCAGTTACTGACATTTTGGTTTTTCAGAATTCCTTCCCTTAAATTACACGGTGGCAGCTTCAAGTAGGTGGGAATGGTCTATAGTCGGCGTTAAAGTCAAACGACATTTTTTGGCAAGCCGTGTCAGAATGCCATTCATCGTAGCCAGCCTGTGATTATATTATAGTGATAACCATTGTGGCCGAGCACTATGGCCTTGTGGAAAGAATGAGGCTGAACAATGCGGAAGCTGCAGAGGTCTGGATCACACGTCACTCGAGGCTTCCAGTCTCGGCCCAGGAGCTGGCAGCTGAAACCGAATTCTCCAAGCTAACATTAATAGGGGCTGACAGACAGAGTCCTTGCATGACTTACAGACCACAATTCCCTCTTCGCTTGGAAGAGAATTTTGCTTTTAAAACAAAAGTGTGTGCGTGATTCAGATTTGTTTTATGAATGGAACAAGGCATTTGCTTTCCAACATCTGACACTGAGAGACATTTGTCTTTTGAGATAGAGTTCAAAAGTTGTAGAAGAGGCATATTCATTCAAAGCAATAATAAATACTCAAACATTGTGGGACCATGATTGTGCTATAGCTGTAGCGGGTTATCAGGTGGCTTCGGGTCTTCTCACTGGTTGCCAAAACATGTTTGCTGGGTCCACTGCTACTTAATCCCCTGTCTGGAAATCCCAAACCAATGAAGCATCGGTGGAATGTTTTTAGCAGCCCCGCGGTCATTCACACAGAAGGCTTTTAAGATCACAGACCTTGGACCCCACTCATTTGGTTGTTTGTGTTCACTAATCAACTGGTAATCCCCAGAAATGTCCAAATCGGTGGATGGGATTTCTTAGCGGAGCCTTCCCTGCTTTGCTTGGCTGCCAGCATACTGAGGAGTGGATTGAGCCACTAAGAGCACTCTCAGCTCCTAGAGGCAAAGAGTGCAGAGTGACTTAAGAAGAAACTGTCTTGCTCAGGTCTGTCAGGGATTAAAGGTTTCTGTACTTTTTTTTTTTTTAATCCTTAAACCATCGGCCTGGTCTGGTCCAGTCTAAACCAGTGAAATCCACAGACAGAAAGGGGATGTGGGGATGTGGGAGTTGTTGATGGACTGTAGGAACTTCTGGGGTGCAGGGCCTAGTAATCTGGAGGCCGGCTTTCTCATTCGTTTTTGCGGACTATATAATTGCTTGGTTTGCCTGTTCTGATGGTGCACTCTCCCCTGGGTTACAGTGATACCAGCCAGATATCTGGTATCGCAATTGGTATGATGCCAATTGGTATGATGCCAATCATACCAATCTGGAAAAAGGAAGAGCAGGCTACGCAGGACACCGTTACCCCCAACAGTCATCTTTGGATTTGAGCGATTTCTACAAATTTAATGCTAATTTGCACCATTGACTAACAGCAAACCATCTCGACTCAACTCTGAGGGAGCAGGGACAGAAAATGGAGGAAGCTAGGGACATTTCCAGGCAAAATTACCATTCTTCAATTGACCAAAGAGTCGTATTTTCATACATTATAAACCTACATTCCACTGCTTTGTTAATCTTCCTCGCGACACCCTCCCCATCCCACGCCTGCTCGCTGCTACCTCCCTTCTGGCCCGTCTGTCTTCCCTCGCAGCGAGGCACCCGAGGCCAGGCCCGGGGAGCCATAAAGGGCTGGTTTGTGTTTGGTAAGCGGTGCAGAGCGCCATGTGAAAAGCTTAATTTTGAATGTCCAGGAGGATTAAACTGTGCAGGAGGCAGCTAGAGAAGGAAGTAGGGCGCATGTGTGTGCATTATCATGAATCTGTGCACTGTGGGTCCAGTGAGCCAGGCCAGCTCTAAGTCATCAGCTGAAGACGCACATATGACTTCAATTAAGGTCCTCCACCTTTCTCCCCCCTTCCTCCACTCATCTGTCTGCCACTCTCTGCCCAAGCTGTAGCTGTGGACTAAGACACCGGGGCTGCCGTCTTCTCCCATTCAAGCTGTTATTAATCAAAGTGACTTTTAGTCAGGTTAATGAACGGCGGGGCTTAAACTCTGTCCTTTCTTTCCTCTTTTCTGTCGTTGGTGCATGCACTCACACATGGCCACTCTTCCTGAACCATTAGCCATGCCTGGTTACCATTGAACAACAGTTCAATGAAATCAGATGGCTGCCTGATTTTTACGAGCATAGAGCAGTAGACAATGCTCATAAAACCTTCTTTTAGTCCTTTTTTCCCCCTCCCAACTCTTTGTCTGAGCCAGGAGAAATGCAGTCCAGATCCGAGAGAAGGCGAAAGAATAGCCTTTCTCAAGAAAGTGAAATGAGGAAATAGATGATCTCACAGATGGAGGTTTTCAACAGCCATGTTATACGGCTTGTCTGCTGGAGACAGGCTGAAGCAAGCTGCTCGTTTAAGTTTTGAAGACTTTTGAGTATATTGAGAGAACAAGATAAGGTTTGGACGACAAGACATTCACCAGATTTACGCGACTATCACCCAAAGACAATCTACATTAATCCTGCGTTTGGTCCAGTCGTGAAATAGAAGAATAAATCTCTGTAATGAGACAGTCGGCCTACAGCTGATTTGTGTAATAAAAAAAGAAACCAAGCCACAGTACTGTTACAGCAACTTGAAAGCACTTGCAGGTCCTGAAAGTTACCAAACTGGCATTTTTATAAGGCAAGCACCAGATGTGCTGACTAATAAATCTACCATCCACACTAAGCAAATATCTGTGGAGCAGACGCGCATACCCAGAAAGGAAACGGTGTTATGAGGGGAGAATAAAAGACAAAAGGAATGGTTGGAGAGGGAGCCTGAGTTACACCTGAAACAAACAGACAGAGACATAGAATAAATAAAGAGGCACTTGGTTCTGTGGTTCATCATTTTAAGTTTGTCTTTACTGCACGTTTATAAAGTAATGTTCCCTCCTCTATATTAGATCAAGCATTAAAGTGATGTATTATATCAATATCTTCATTTTTGCATGCAACAGAAGACAACCTGACACCTGTAATACTCATAATGCATGTCAGTATAAGATTTTGTTCGCCATAATTCACTGTCCAGATGCAGAGATAAAAAGCATGCAGAGACCTGGCAACTTATTTCTAAAATCCACAGTTTTTTTCAAACTTTTGTCAGCAGAGTTTGCAAAAAAACTACCGTTCCTGAAGAGGCTTTTTGAGGGGTCGGATCCAAAAGAGACTCAATCTCCACAGACTTTTTAGATTGTTTCTCCATTCATGAAAATCCCACAGGGTTAAATTGTTATATAACATGCGCTTCACGATCTTTAACCCTTTTTGAAGCTAGGCAGATTCAGGCAAGATGGCTGCCATTGTGAGCCCAACACTAGGCTTCAAAACTGCGGACGAATGGAGGATTTGTCCGCCTTTATTAAGTCCACAGATTTTGTACATCTGAAGTCACAAAGGGCTCATATGCTATACTTCCCAATGCTTGTTAACAGACTGATGTATGAAATCAGCAGAACTCCTCTTTAAATGACATTTCTGCATTTAAATAAACTTTACATAAAGATCAGTGTGCATCTACCACCACTTATGAACCCGCATATCACTCGGTCGCTCCTTGTCCTTCTGCCCTTCAGGCTCTTACCTCTGTATATTTGTTCTCCATCTGAATCTAGGCGGTGTGATACAGTGCATTAACGTGTGGTTACATGCCATGTTTATACAGATTATTGTCTTAAAATGTAATGTCTCGGCTGTCATGCCACCGTAGCAGCGGGGAACTTAATACACTCTTGGGGATTTTCCTCCACTTACTTCCTTTATTCTCTGAAGCCAGGCATGAATGAGCTCGCCTGGCAAAGAAGGTTACTGTCCTGATTGTTATCTGCAGACTTAGCCCTCGTCTGGTTGTGAGAAATGAAAAATGAAGACCAAAGAAGACATGTAGGGACAACGTTTTTGTTCTGAAGAACGTCACCCTTCCAGTTTAGTGTGTGCTCTTAGGAAATTGAAAGATCTTGAATAAATGGAGGGGAGGACTAAAGAAAGCAGGGAGAAAAATATCCCCTACCATTTACAGTAATGTTAGAGAGATAATCATTACGGTTGTTCATTAAAGTGGACATCTCGCTATCTTAAGGTGCATGTTGATAGAAATATTTCAGTTTAAATCTCCTGAGAATATTCTTAACTTGTGAAATAAAATTCAAGACATTTTAAAAAACGTCAAGATTAAGGGAAACTTTGACAAAGTCCACCATCTGTGCAAATATGGCTAAAGATAACGAGTAGAATCTGGTTTGGCCCGTTTGCCTTTGTGGTGAGAATCAGGCTTCAGCGTGTCTGGTTTACTCGAGGAGGCAGCCGCAGAGAGCTGGGTGTTTCTGACATCCTGCCCAAACAGGGTTTGGCTCTCGGGGTGAAGCTGCCTCGATTGCTGACTCCCCTTTCTGCTTCTTTCTCCCGACTCTAACCAAGTATGGCTATCTGCTGGCGTGCTGCTCAGACAGCTCCCGGTTTCATCCATCTGCGTTGTCCGAGGTTTTTGCGGAGAGCAGGCAGCGGGGGTGTTCAGTTTCTTGAAAGCCATCTGTCTTAACTGCAGCAGGCAGGGCAATGACAGAGCGCTTTTTCCAAGTTCAAGATGTGGGCTTTTTGGTGTAGAGGAGAGGAGGTCCAGCGCGATGAAAAGTGCTGAGCGCAGACGACACGTGTGTCTGTGCATGTGTGTCAGCGCATGTGTGGTCTAGTCGAGGGCAGAGGACAGGATGACATCCAGCCGACCCATCTGTTGCGATGACGGGGGTCTTGTCTGGAGGGGCGGTGAAGCTCCACCACCTGTGGCTAACTTTAAACTAGACCAAAACACACAGACACACACACGCACTCATTCCAGTGGCTCATAGCTAACAACAGTCCCATCCTGCTGCACGGCCGAACTCGTAAACAAGTCACTTCGTTTCATCTGAAATGTTTATAATCTGAAGTTATGATAATGCGCAGCCCTGCGGAGTCATTCAAAGCTGCTGCTTATCTCCAGAGTTCAAAGCGTTATCAGAGGCGGTGACATCACCCAAAGTGCTGCAATAAAACTTTTATCTGCCAAGTTTAGTGTCTGTGAGACGATCGAGCCAGGCCGTTATCGCTGAAGCGCGCTGATAGCGGCGCTAAACGCCGAGCGGCTCGGTGATGTCACTGTAACGCCTGTGCAAATGCACGGAGAGGGCGTTGACCCCGGCGTAAACACACTCACTGAGTATACAGTGGTGTGATTGTAGGTGTCTGCGCATCTGTGCCGCGTTAGCGCAACGGTTCCAGCGCAGCGCTTACTGTATGTGGCAGGAATCTGAGACGTCTGCTGCAGCGCCTCAAAAAAGATAATGTTTTGCGTCGTCCACAGACTCTTAAGTGGCCAGGAGTATTTACACCGCATGAGTTGATTTGTTTGGACAGGGACATCTGCAAGAAATCCAATATGAGCTCCTTCTTAATAAGCCTTAGTATTGAAAAGGGGAAAAGCACAAGTGAAGTGGAAAAATCTTTTCGCTGAAACCTCACCACTGCAAAGCCTCAATCGGGAACAACCACTCTTGTTGCCTCTGAAGAATTGTGGTTTTATAGCCTGGGCTTTTTTTTAAACTCTCATTTCCTGAACTAAAACATAATGGTTCATTCCGTAATAGGTCCATTATCCTTTTTCTTCTTCTTTCTTACTTCTTCTTTTTTTTTGTCTTTTACCACCGAATCCAACCGTCTCTGCAACTGAATACTGTAAATGCTCAATATTTCTCGCTTCTGTCTTTTCAGAAGTTTCGTCCCATCACCAGCGGATACGCCAGCAGTTACGGCCGCAAGCCTTCGTACACCCCCGAACCCCAGTCCCCTCAGGCTCCCCGGTCCCCTCAGGCTCCCCAGCCCGTCCACCTGAACAACGGACACTCAAGACCCAACAACGGCCACAGCTACGGCTACGGCAACGGGACCGGGCACGCTCAGTACAACAACCCGGCGGGGCTTTACGCTCACAACGGCAGCAACGGAGACCGGTCCCTGCCGAGCAAGATGGGAGGTCTCAGCCTCAGCGCCACACACAGGTGAGAGGATCACGCCGTGTGTTTGTGTACTCTGGGGAGATTTTTTAAAGAAATGGCGCCTAAATCCAACGTCAACTTACAGTTTTGACAGGATAAGTAGGCTAGTCTGCAGGGCTTATGGTTCCTTACCCCCGTTAATGCCGTTACTTTTCTTGCTCCTTCAATGTAACATCTGGAACTAATACCCATGTTTATATTGATTACTTTAAAGTCCAAAGAAATTTCCCACTCTATTGGTTTTCTTTTGCTTTACTCGTGAACCCTCATCGGCGCTGTCAACAGCGCAAGACGCTCCTAAGCGCAATATCTCAAGTAAAACGCAGCTTCACAAACTAAAAGGAGACATTTCCTGTGATGACAAACATTTAAGGGAGTACTGGCTTTCAGAATATCCCTCCACGTGCATTTGTTTTTTCCTCTGAGCTGTCCTCGCTGCACAGCATCGCTGTGGGAAAATCTGCTGTTAAAGCCTCACCAGATATCGCTATATGCAAAAACAAGGGAGCAGTTTATTATGCTTCGCAGATGCGTGTGTATATGTTCTCACTCACACACACACTTAGGACGTCTCGTGATCCACCTGCGCAGATAGCCATGTGGCCTGGAAAAGCCATTTGTTGTTGTGCATCCCCTCGAGTGGCCAATAAATGCGTGTGTTTAGTCTCCTGGCGAACATCCTCTCCGGCACTCCCAGACTTCTCCTTCACTAGACTGTTAATCCTTACTAGGCCCCTGCACGCACGCAACACGCCGACAAAGATGCAGTTAAACACCGTTTTACCACCGTGCCTTGCTTTGCTGTCAATCACTTTCTCCTCCACGATCACTACACGCCTCCCTCACGCCGCCTTTCTCTCACACGCACACTCTCCTGGAGACAGGAGTCTGCAGATAAACACGCAGTTACTGTAAGTGTGTCAGGATATGCACACATCTGTCAGCAGCCCCGCTCGCCTCCCTGAATATTTAAATGTCTCAAATGAAGGGGATCCGTCCTGCAGGGTTTGGGGAGTAGCTTGATGGATGGGCGAGCATGCAGAAACAAGATACTGTGATGAAGACTTCACGTCTGTGAAATTGCATGTGGAGTGTAACGCACACGCCTCAGTTTAGTGCGTTTGGTTGTTTGCCAGTCAGGAACATCAAGCTATTCTGTTAACTTTTTAAGTGTCTTTTATTTCAGCATCGGTCGCAAAACAAATCACGACACAACTAGTACCGATGTTGCAAAAGACCCCTAAATCAAATGCATGTGTTTTTGTCTCCTATCTTCCACTCATCATCTAACTGAATGTACCGACCCTCTGCTTCCTTCAGCCCGGAGCCTCCCATGCACTCCCCCGTGAGCCGTAACGGTTTTGACCCACAGTCGGACGTCTACAAGATGCTGCAGGACTACGAGGAGCCCGTCTCTGAACCCAAGCAGTCTGGCTCCTTCAAGTACCTCCAGGGAATCCTGGAAGCTGAGGATGGAGGTAAGGATTTATGTGTTTCAGTGTGTGTAAGTGTGTGTGTGTGTGTGTGTGTGTAATGCTTGAGAAAAACAAAACAAAACAACTAGAACAAAATATGAGCGCTGCATTTGGAAAGATGACACATTTTACTGCTGCTGTGGTTCACGGTAATACACGGAGGTGACGAGGCTGGAGCCACAAATGATACGAGAAATGAAAGATGGGTCTGCACAGTGACTCAAAGTGTTTGTCCAGCTAACATTTCAGAATGCAATACTACACATAATGCTCAAGCCAGCTGATAATTCCCATAGCAGGACGCTGTTGATTGTTGGCGTTTTGCTTTTAATAACGTTAAAATGAATAAACCGACCATCAAAATAGTCTCAGTTTCCTTCGGCCCTGCGTGTCCTGAGGGATTTTTCTCTGGTAAAAAAGCAAAACAACTGAAATGTAGTTTTGCACAAACAAGATTCTACATGAGGTTCAGCTACGATGCCATATCAGATATCGTGACACACTTGGCTGCTAAAGCAGGTATAAAGCGAGCACCTGGTCATGCCCACGTGCACCTATGCAATCGATGTGGATTGTTGCATTACATCAACAGCATGTGGAAATTACCGAGTAAATATTTCCTCCCGTGCTGATGAGGCTTGTGATTCCAGCCACAGGAACATCTCGCCCGGGCAGTTCCAACTGTTACGGGCTCCCCTGTCCGAGTGGCATAGCTTTCCTTTTATAGGAAAACACTGACGGTTTGAGGTTAAGAGACAGATAGGAAGAGAGAGAAACAGAGACAAGGAAACAGGAGAAAGGTGGGGAGCTTTAAATAGCTCGCGTACGGATGAACGCGGGAGGGGAAGTTTAGCTAAGGCAATTTACTGCAAAAACAACCTCACGGAGGACAATAAAGCGAGAAATATGGTTTTCCTGTCTGCCTTCTGACCATCCTGCATTCCAGCATTAGAGCAGGAGCCATGTGACGCTGACAGCAGCAGATAAAAGGCTAATCCCTGGAACTAAAACCCTTCTCCTCAAGGTTCCATGTGGCAAAAGTTGAGAACGCGGTAATTGGAAGCCGAGGATTGGTATGTTCGAACGGAAATAACTTGGACCTCTGAGATGTGGACTTAAGACCCGCAAACATGCACAAATCGTCAATGATTAATGTTTTCTCGAGCTTAAACTAACACTGAGGTGTCCTTGAGAAAAGCCTTTTAGTCACAATTATAAGAGTGTTACCAGCTGCAATTCAGTGGATATGCATTTTCTAAGTCACCATGTATGCTTTTCTACTGATAAATAAAGGATGTAATATGAGAATACTTTCTCAGAGTCCTCTACGTGACTCTAAATTCCTACTTACTCCCATTAGAGAGCCTGACCTCGACTCAAAAGTTTCGTTCAGAGAGCGTTTACAGCTCCGGTTTGACTGATATGGGTTTTGGATGCCAGCGCTGCTGCAGATGGTTCTCTTTACAGAGTTCAATGTTGGTTAATATTTGGGAGTAATTTGAGCATTGGATATGTTGACTGTGACTAAAATGGACTTTGTGCCGCTGAAAGGATTTCTCCCAAGTGCAAACAACTCAGAAAGGTAAAATAATAAATTAATAATAACTGATAAACATCACATCAGTCATGTTTCATATTAAACACGCAAATTTAATCCTGGATGTGGAGAAAAAAAAAAGAGGGAGAGACTGCGGAGATAAAAAAAACAAACAAAAAAAAACAACCCTAATAAGATTTCTTGTCCCGTGGAGATAAACATGTGATTCCAAGAAGCATGGAAAAATTGATTTGTCAAGGAGTAAAGATGATGTTCTTCTTTTAAAGGACAAAGTACAGAAAGCAACTATTGGGTTCATCCAAAAACGGAGTTAACCCGATGGTTTCCACATCTACTTTGGGATTTCAGTGGTCTAGTTTAGTACGCTGCTAGCAAAATTGGAAAAACCACTAATGTGATTCTGAGCACTGGGTTCTGCCAGTGTGAGGTAGGGGCGCAGTTAGTTATCGGAAGCCGTTGTGGATTAGGACGACTGCACGGACGGTGGCTCTGAGGGGTCAAACAACCTTTTTTTGGTGTACTTATTTTTAATAAACGCAAACTTGGTGCACACAAACTCATTAAAAAGTAACGCCAAGTTTGCAGTCCAGGCTTGACTGTTAAACAGCTACAAATTATTTGTGGTCTGAACGTATGAAGGAGCCGTTCGAATATCTCTAACGTCTGTTTCTCATACGTTTAAATAGAGCAATGCCTGATTTTCTTCCCCTGTAAAAATACCATTACCGTGCTTGGTTATCACGTATCTGAGGCTACCTTTGATGTGGGAGCTGACAGGATAATTCACAGCACAAGGAGCAATGTAAACGGCTCCTGCAGTGAGGCCTGGAGCAGAGCCAAACCAGGCTGTTTCCTTAATTTATCGCTTCGTATAACACTCCGAGCAATAACAAGGAGAGAGACAGATGCTAATGACAGACGAAGGAGGCTGGAGGGAGAGAGAATGTAACACTGCTGATTGGTTAAAGTGATTTAAAGGGACCTCCTTTTGTCTGCTGTCAGTCGTCTTTCAGCTCGGGAGACTGGCAGGTTGATTGACAGGCTAAGCCCGCGATGAAACAGCGAGACAACTCGACTTTACACTGGGATCCTTTTAAAAGCTACCTGCTGCTTTGTTGATGTCATTTCATCCGTGTGCGATGGCGGAAACCCTGCCACAGATGTTCTCCATATCTTTACCTTGGTGGTTTCTCGTTAATGGCTCAATAAAGAAAAATACAAGACAAATGAACCGCTGAACACGTTTGACGCTCACGTTAAAGGTAAATCATCTCGCCCCTGAATGCATGCCTTCCTGTCAGGCTTTTAAATCACTGCAGTGGCTCCTCTTTTGAAGGCGGGAGCCCCTGCGGAGGCCATGTTGACTTTCAGGGGCTTTTCAGAGTTAAAACAAACAGGAGTGTCAGTTTACCCAGAATTCCTCGAAGCTCCACCACCATTGGTTCGCCGTGTGGACGGAGGAGGGGTGGCGTTCAATACTGGTGTGAAGTTAGGGGGCTTGAGGCAAAATTACAGCATCACGTTTTAGTACAGATGGTCTTCAACACAATAGAAGATTCCCTTTGCAGCAATGCTTCATTAAAAATGCAAAAAACATTGAAACAAGGATGAAATAAACTAATGAATTACGTGAACAACCAAGGGCAGCTGTTGCACATAGTAATAACAACCTGTTGCATAGACTGTATATAAATATGGACAACACATTCCCACTTCTTTGCACTGGCCAACGTTACACTATTTTCCCGGGCATCTTGTGACTTCGGAGCCAGAATCTGTGCAGTACAGTCCAAGAATGGAGAAACTTGTTGTCATAAATAACTAACAAAAACGAAACTTATCAGAAAAATTAACACTTGAATATGCATCAGTATTTTATTAACTACTAACTACAGTCTATGGTTGCACCTATTTTTTCCTGAATCTCTTACCGGAGCAGAGGATGGATCTGAATCTCATTCAGGCAGTTTTTTTGTCATTTTTCTACCACAAATGAGAATGTCAGTAGATATGTGTCGATTGGTGCTTAAAGTGGTCAACAGCACTGTAGCCGAGACATAAAGCACACTAGTCTTTTTGTCTCTTTTACTCCAAATGTGAGCAGAATGTGTATTTATGAAGACTTGAACTGAATAGTCGTGGAAAAAAAAATGTTTTAAGGCACTTACTCTGCGGTTTTTCATTCTCGGAGGCTACGTACGCATGTTTTTACATTCCATAGTTAAATACTAACAGAATAAGCCTTTACATATGAAGTTAACTGTTTGTGTTTGTTTTGAAAAGCCCGCAGAGAAATTGAATTTGTTTAGTACTAGACATGCGAATTTACGACCTTTATTATAGAAAATAAGCCAACTTGATTGAATTAACTGAATCCTTTAACAGTTTAAAAAAGGAAACAAACACAATGTCCGTGACCCCTGCAAAACCCCCGTCCTTTGGCCCAGTTATTTATTTAAATTGTTTTCATATTTTGTACTGTTTTTTAAGTATGAAACCCACATTTAAACTGCAGACTATGTCTCAGAAAAGTCCTCTGCAATGAAGACATCCTTTATCAGGGCAATGTTGTACTTTCAAAGTACAACACGTCCAGTTATTCCTGCTGGAATGCTGACACTTATAATTCGCTCAACATTTATGGGAGTTTTAATGGATCCATCCTTTGCGAAAACAACTCAAACATAGATGGGGATGAGCATCAGTCGTGCTCATTTTAAATACACAAATTTAGCCCAGGATGTGGAGAGAAGGCAGAGAGGGAAGAGATGGAAAAACCCTGACAAGACTTCTCATCCCGTGGGGGTAAACATGTGATTCCAAGTAGCAAGGAGCTTAACCCTTTGACTGTCTTATGGAGGCTTTCTTTTGATCAAAAACACAGCTCCAAATCTGTTTTCTGAAATGAAGGGTTATGGCTTACTTATTCTTAGTTTTGACACAAAAATGATTAATTCATGACAAAAATATCCTGAGATATTTCACCTTATTATTCTTCTCATAGGATTTAAATATGATTGAAATCCTTAGCTAAATTAAACCTTACACACCACATGGTAAGAAACCAGGCATAGTTTCTGACCTCCTTGTACAGTAGCCATCTAGAACACTGGTTTGCTTTGCCTTAAATTCGTGTTTTTGAGTTAAGACACAGGACATGTCTGCTTAATATTAGCCAAAGCACAGGGTCAAATGTTAGACAGATACTATGTGCTGTAACTGGGCAACTTATCACTGCCTGTCAAATAATTCCTTGCGTCTGTCTGTTTAAGAAACCCACATTAGAAGCGAGGCCAGACGAGCGCTCATTCTCTTATCCCTGACACTGGTCTGAATACGTTTATTACCCAGTCTCACATAAAAAGGTTTTCCATTAGGTTGCATCATTAGGTAATAGAGGCATTAATCCAGGGAATAATATACCCAGCTAATGTCAGCTCTTAAACACACCACGGAGCAGTCGGAGGCCAAATTTTATTGAGGGATAGAAAGGGCTTTGAGGCAGGTGCCAGATGAAAGGTAATTACACCGCGGTTATGGGCGGTGAGTAGCCTCTGCTGGCACATCACTGGTGAAGTCATATAGTCGAGTCAAAACCACTGATCTGGCCTGCTGCACTTGGAACCAATAGAGTGGCTTCGGTTATAAAGTTAAGGCTGTTTCATACATTCCAGACTGGCATGACTAAATGCTTGAACTGATCGCAAGAAGTAGAAGCCATGGGAGGGCAGTTTGATTGCCACCAACATGATTAACAGCGTCTATTGTTTTTTAATAAATAGTCACAGTGGACTATTACAATGTAAAAGACCATCATTCTGGATTGGTTTCCAAGAAGTTTATCAAACCGCGAATGGCGTAAATGTCGTCACCATGTGTCGTGCGATTGGAGCATATTGGTGGGACGGTTGGACGTGTCTGGTCTGGTCGTGTTGACTGATCAGTTCCTGCTAGAAAAGACTGTGAAACTTGAACGCAGCACAGGGGACGGTGCCAGGGAACACAGAAAAAGTGAAAGTGACGGTAAATAACCACAAGTTGCCTTTAGCATGAGTATTGAAGTACTCCTGGTGGTAAAATAAAGATCAGGATTGCAGCTGTTGGTGGTGTGTTTACTCCTGGAAGTACAGTGACTGTGGCAAACTGGAAGTCTGGGTACTTGGCTTGATATTTGCATTGAACACCGTACCATGTCCTATAGTACCGTATTCTATCGGCACTACATGCCGCATGGATACCTGTTGGGGAGGGTCATAAAGAGTCCGCAAGGGGTGCAGTGGGGAGCAGAAACTAACCCGTTGTGCCTCCTGTGACGGGAATGTGAGAAAAATTTATTGCTCATCCAGTCGTAGTATCTGGAACTGAAAGGGAATTTCCTGCACTGTTTACACCTTCATGTGCTGCTCTCCCCCTTCAATTACCAGATATGCACTAACTGGAATTTACTGCCTCCGTAACACAAAAGTATACACATAAATAAAAATCAGGTTACCAGAGACCCGCCAGAGGAGGTGTCGGTGCCTTGAAGTCTTGGAACTCGTTGTGCATTCATTTCTCGTTTGTAATGTTTTGGGTTTCTGAATGTTTTGTTGTGCAGGTTCCAACATTTTTACGCTGTGGTTATGTTTGTCATTTCTAGGTGTCTCACCAACGGACAGAATGAGAAACTTAAAGTCTCCAGTCAGGTCTCCAATCCCCAAGCTGGGAAGCCCCATCCCCAGCCCCATGCCGGGTCTCCAGAAGCTACCACAGTGCACGCGCTGCTGTAACGGCATTGTGTGAGTATCGTACAAATCCCGGTTTAAAGCAAACACAAAGAAGAAAAATGACAAGCGATTTACGTGAAGCAAAAATGATTATAGGGATATGAAGGACTTTCCGCAACACCTTAGAAACCACTAGGCCTGTGGTCGCGGTGCTTAAGAGCTGACCTGTGTGAGATGAGCTCAGGTTCCTCCCCGATTCTGAGGTAAACCAGTTATCTTGCACTGATCGACCTGCACCAACAGGCCTTTCACAAGAACGCCATTCCCATTTGTCATTTTAATGATTAAACAAAGACATCCTCCACACATTTTCCCATGCGCTAGTGCTCAATACACACCAACGTTACCGCGCACATACACACAGTCGCTGCATAAATTTACTCGCACCTTTTTGCCAAAGCAACCGCATGCACCGGTAATCCCCCTCCCAGCCCCATCCCCTCCAATCCCCCCATAAAAGCAGCTGCAGGTAGGTAATGATGTCATGTGCTTTCTTTACCTTTAACAAGAGGACATTGTGGGAGCTTGCAGGGCATAAACTGTTATGACCTCAGAGCATTTAACAGCTTTTTTTTTTTTTTTTAAACATGTATAGAGCACTGTGTTAGGAGTTTACCCTGCGAGCCGTGTGGTTACATCGGGTTTAAAAATGAAGCAGGCTTATGACTGAACGGTCTGTGGCCCAGATCCCGAGTCCAGAAAGGAAAATCTTATTGGGAACGGCGAATGAACAGTGAACGCCCTTAACAGCTGCTGTCACTGTGCGACTGAGTGAAGCACTGAACTTGGAAATTTCCCCGATGCCGATCAGTAGCCATTCGGCAGGACAGATACGTGACCGTACAGCTCCCAGGTGTGATACTGTGAATGCATGTTCTGTTTACCTGCAGCTCAGGACGTGTTCTTTGAAAACCTTCCTGATACATCACAGGCGATGAAACATATTCAAATAGTTGGTTACAAGATAAACTGCTGATTTGCATGGATGATGTAAAGGTCAACGGGTTAAGGACCGTGAGTCAGGATAGGCACTTCGACATCATTTGCTTCCTTTTAAAGCGCTCTGTTCTCTGCAGCGAGGCGCCGCCATAAAACCTGCTTTCAAGTAGGTGGCGTGTGCTTTCCTGTTTGCTTATCGTCATTTCAAGTTTGTTTTTAGACTTTAAATACAAAAATAGTTTTTCAGTTTAAAAGAGTAAGGGAAAAAACTCAAACAAGTAAATTTACTATTTGTCCTCTAATGTAAGAGGAAAAAAAACGTAAAGAGGACTAAACGAGACAGCAGTGGATGTTAGATTTGTTTTATTGTAGAAGAAGAAGAAGAAGTTGTTTACAGCAGGCAATGATTTTGTTGTTTTCCACGTTTTTTTTCTTCCCTTGGTCAAAACAGACCACTGATGTGAATCTGGAACAATATTCAGATGTAATTTGACATTTTCATCCAAAAAACATCCAACAATATTCTGCTGAACACGTCCCAGGGTGTTGTAACAATCCATGCCATACCGTGGATTACTATACTACCGGTGCCAGTTTCCGCTACATACAACTCTATTGGAATGTATTTAACTCGTTGCACTTTTCATTTTAAAACGCACTAGTAGAAAGAAGTCTAATATTAACTTTTGATCAAGGCTACAGAATAAAATAATGGTTTCTTTTTTAATGTTTTATAACGGCTAAAAGAAATAACAGTCAAGTAACAGAACATGCATAGACCAGAAAGACAGGTTCCAAGGAAAGATATACCAAAAATAAATCTCGACAAGAGGAAATAGGCGGTTGCAGCTTTGTGTCTAGCTTATGAGCAATGTTAAACAACACTGTGTGTCATCACAGAACAAGAACAGAACAATGTGTTACCCTTTCCATTTCATGAAATGGAAAAGGAAACACAACATCTGCACTCACGTCAAAAACCTCTGTCTGTTTAAATGAGGCTCTTTGTACTGCAGGGTTATTTTTAACATTTTGCATTCACCCACTGTTACACTCATGTTCCGCCACTCTAAAATCTCTCCATCTCTTTATCTCTCCGTCAAGTGGCACCATCGTGAAGGCCAGGGACAAGCTCTACCATCCCGAGTGCTTCATGTGCGACGACTGCAACGTCAACCTCAAGCAGAGAGGTTACTTCTTTATCGAGGACAATCTGTACTGTGAGACCCACGCTAAGGCTCGCGTCCAGCCCCCAGAGGGCTACGATGTTGTTGCCGTCTACCCCAACTCCAAGGTGGAGCTGGTCTGAGAGGAAGAAGCTGGCTATACTGTAATATAACTGGGAAAAGCGAAATATGGTAGAGTGGGGCTAATGGGTATGCTAGCCTATTCCGGTCGGGGTCTATCGAACCGGGACTGCTAATCTTGGATCAGTTTTGCATTTGGGAGAGCCCGGAGCGCTGATCCCAGATTAGTACTTCCACGCTGACAGACTTGCTATATGTATCGTGCATATGTTGACAGACACAAAAAAATAATAACTGCCCTCATCTCTAAACCAGTGTGTTAAGATTGAATTCAAGATCCAGGAAATATGCTGAATGCCGAATGCACAGCACTGTCAAAGCGCAGCACAGTCGCAGACTATCTCATGCAATAATCAGTTAACCACCAACATAGCCAACTTTAGCCTTACAATAACTTTAACATGCATTTTGTGCCGGTTCTTGTGTTTGCTGTGGTGAACTGTGCATTGCAGGATTTGAGGGGTTGCATCTTCTGGACTCATTTTTTGAATTTTTGGATTGTCCACGCAAGCACATAAGGTGTAGTGATACATGTTTTCTAATTATTGGTTGAGGGTTGAAAGGTTTCAGTGTCTTTTTAACTATCTTACAGTTAAACTCATTATACTCATGTCAGATGCATTTCTCATTTACATGTATGCAGTTTTGCTCTTCAGACTTTCTATGTTGCAAACTGGGGGTGGGGTCTATGTTTGATTACCACTTTTTTAGCTCGGTTTATGAAGCAATAATTCACTGTAAACAGGTCTCTTAGTTAGTTGCAAGTGTCTGTTCTCGGGAGACTGGATTAACACGGGCTCAGTGTGAGTTTGCACAGTGATGTTCACAAAAATTCCATAACACATAAATTTTACAGTTTTCTGCTTAACACAGAGGTATTTTACATTTTTGCATGCGTTTTCTATACCGCAAATCTCCTCTGCACTTGCGCAAACTGGAATTTCCCGTGCAGATTTATTTCACGGGTTTGCAAAGGTTAATTTACTTCGGCAAACATCGGAACTGTTAGTGAACTTAATGACCCTAATCTGAGCCCACGGGTTTACCAAACTATAACCTGTTGTCGTAAATGCCTCCATATGCGGCTATGCAAGCACCACCCTCCGACAAGTAAACACATCCTGCGAGAGGCGTCCTCAAAGCCCGTGAGAAACTTTAAAAGACGAATCAGCTGCAGTAATCTCCCCCAGATGGGATCGCAACAGCCTTAATTTATAAGCAACAAATTCCGAGGAATGAGACTTTAATGATGAAGTAACTGAACTTAATGCAGGGCTTTGCGAGATATTCTGAGCGGGCGTGATGCACGTACACACACGATTAGCGACTAGCAGTGTGTGTACGGGTGCTCCTGGCTCATGCACCTACGGGTGCTCCTGGCTCATGCACCTGACCGAGAGAGGAACTCCCACGCTCAAGAACTCCTGTTCATAAAAGCAGGAGTGGAGAGTGTTGACTAAAAAAAATTCTCCAGGTTGACATCAATATGCTCTCCCCCTGTCATGACATTTTTAAAAAAAATGGCCATGTGCATTCGAGACAGGAGACACGGACCTCCTCTGTTGACCACAGGAAACTGTTTTAAACTCCACCGCCTACAACATGTGGGAGTAATACTCACTTTGTTTTGTTTTTTTGGACTCACTGCACGGATTCATTCCAGTTCTTCTATGGAAGACAGGAAAAAAAAATATGAGTTGGAAGTGTGCATAGCTGTAGTCCCTTCCTACTATGATTTCTAGATTTCAAGGAGGGAGCAAGAAGGGGCCGAGGATGAGAAATGAGGGGACGGCATGTATTTTCTTTTTCTGACAGGGAAAGTATGTCATTATCTAGCCATCAGTCTTAGCATATTGCGAATAGTGGAGTGAACTGGGTGGAACAGGGCGTTGTTATTCTTAATTTTTGAAATGAGGATGGATTTTGCAGCGCTGATATCCGTCACCGTTCCCAGAATATCAGCAGTGGTGTGTAGCTGGAGGTGTCCCATCCATGCCAAGTAATCTTGTAAATTATGTGAAGATTCACGTTGTCTCTTTGGTCTTGTACATATTTGTTCCATTGTGATCGCTTCAACATGCAGTACATAACTTGTCACTCACGTGCCTTCGCATACTGCCTCTAAAAGATTCCTTTAACACGAATCCTTTTTCATGTATTTAACTTATTGTTCTACCAGCACGTGTTTTTTTTTTTTTTTTTTTTGTTCTGGATCTTCTCATTTTGCTCTTTTTTCTAGGTTCTAAATAAATGGAAAAGTGCATTACCATGAAACCGTCGTCCGTGTTCTTTGCAGGATTTAACTGAAGGGAAAATAAAATAATAAAAAAAAAGTTAAAAAAACACAAGGGGCTCAATTCATCTTCGCTTTACACCCTATTTCTGACATGGCATTTTCCACCAGGCTTTGCAATGAAAAACAATGTGCTTGTCGTAACTGAAATACTCAGACATACGCAACGGAGGGGCCTTAACTCTGATTATAAAATTGAGCAAGCCGCGTTTTAGAACTGTTAATCCTCGTCATAAAAGCGTCTCTCTGAAGCGCATTGTTATAAGACTAGTAAGCCTTGGACAAGTTTAATGAGACCGATTTCAACAGCGTATCGTGCTATATTTGAGTCTTATTTATGACCGTGCGCGCAGACAGTATTGGGCGGACGGTGATTAGAAATGCTGCGGGGTACGGCGGAATTGCAGAGCAGTAAAACGAGATGAAAGAAAATGACACAAGTCACAAACAGAAAACCAGAATCCTGATTAGAATTTGGAGGGAGTTTAGAGGAGTTTCCATTGTTTCCCTTCTGGAAACAGTACATGGGTGAGCTGCGCCGTGATTCACTTTGATTGGACCGAGACTGGATTGTTCCATCATCAAGTGCTTGTACGGTTTGCTGTTCTGCTGTGGCCTATACAGCACTGACAGACAGGGAAGGGAATCATCATTAATGCAAGATGAATCTTGGTCTGAGTGAGTGTGGTGAGTCTCAGTGAGAGCTTGCGAATGCGGTAGTAGTTTATTCAACAACCAGAGTGCATGCATGCAGAATTTACATATAATATGTGAGAAACCAGGGTGAGGGATGTCTCAGGATGTCTGTTTAGTCAGTGTTAGTGTCACTGATGCTGATACTGAATTTTAGCTCCGCCTACTGTTTCTATGAGGCGGGAACGGCAGGAATGTCTCCACAGACGCCCAGCAGGTAATACTGTAAACACACTTTCATACATGCGTCAAAGGCTTAATCACCATTTTGTTACGTATTCGGCAACAGATGAGTTTCTCTTCAAGCGCTGAGATCCGATCCGGGCTATCCCATCGCATGTCACCAGCTCTAGGTGCGTGTGTTCAGACCTGGCATCAGCTCCAGGCCCGGTCTCAGTATGCAAATAAACCCAGCAGAATATTTTACCAGCTGTTGCCTCTAATGGATCTCTACCGCTTCTCCGGAACTGAGAACACACATTAAGTTATTATTTATTGATCCCCGCGTCGACGTTAGGATTGCCTCTTTAATTTAAAAGTATTGTTTGTTAGTTCCAGAAACTGACAGTGGCGTATAACGTTCACAATAAACGACGTTAGACTTTAAATGTCCGACCGAAACCACCTTCCAAAAAAAAAAAGAAAAAAAAAAGCGTAATCAAAACAGAGGCAGTCGGAGATACAGAGGGAGAGTCTTTGCTCCATGGAAAGAATTCTGCTTCTCACACATCTATAAACATTTGGTCCACTTTGAAGATAAACACTTCAAGTTGCTCAGAAGCAGAGCTCGCTTCGCTCTGCAGACTGCGGCGTGACCAGTGACCACCTTGTGCAATATCCATCACAGTGTGAGCACTGACAAAGCAGTTCCCTTCAGCCGGGGTCAAATTCTTCACGTTGACCTATACGGAGAAAGAAAAGGTTAGCTATAGATACGTCTAAACAAATCAGATTCCAAATATTATAGCTTTTGCGATGGTGCAACAGTAGCTTGGTGTTGTTTGTTGAAGTGAAAAAGCCTAATAATTAATTTCCCTATTTTGTGTTCAGTGACAACAACACCTGATATCTCTATTCGCTCATCTCATTCTTTATGGAGCATAGCTTTCATTCCAGGTTTGCGGCTCCATACGGTACTAATCTGCTGCCTGTGACAGCTGTGATTTGTAGCGTCTCGCCGGACGAGTGCTTACTTTCAGGCCGTACCTAGACATAAGCGACTGCACATACAGAAGAGCAGCATTCTAGCCATTCCTTCTCAGATATAAATTGAAGACATGCGCCGTAACTCATGAACCCGTTCAAGCGGTGCACGGAAACTTCATTTATTACAGTACAGGGTGTGATCTGGGGCTCTGGAGGAAGAGTGGCCCGTGATGAAAGAGTCTCGGGATAATCTCGAGTTTAGCTTCACAATGCCGCTGGTATTACAATGGCTATTAAAGGCCTTGCTTGCTTCAAATGGCTGACGCAGGAATACAAGCAATTATGTTTGTATTAAAAGGGAGTAGGGAATAAAAGTATATGCTCTGAACCTTGGAGAATCTGGGTGTGTGTCTGTAGTGTCCTCTCATGTCTGTTTTGTTTATCATTGCCGGGTTTCTCTTCCTGTTACTCAAGGCTCGGTCGCCGCAAAAGTTCATCGTTGGCAGCCTTCAGACGTGATTAGAATTTTACAACATAGGCCGTACATCGACGGCAAACCAAGCTTCATCTTGATGTATCGCAGACTAATCAGCGTCCCGTGATGATGGTCACTCATAAAAGTGTTATTTATACTCAGATTGTCCTTACAAACACATCAAGGATCATCTACAGCATAAGATAAGATAGGACTTTATTTATCCCTGTGGGGAAATTAGGGTGTTACCGTGACAGGGGACAACAGCGCAAGAAAGAACAGTGCAAGCATGCTAGGTACGTAGCTAGCTGCACTGACTGCTAGCTAACGTACTTAGCTTCTCCACTCTTCTCCTACCACGTTGTATGGTTTGGTTGTTTGAGGACAACAGACTCATCCGTCAAATCACCCACCTGCCGAATTTTTATTCAAACTGCCTTTGATGACTTTCCGGAAGGTTCCAAATGGTAAAAAGCCGTTTGGCTACATCAAGTTTCCGAATTCCCTCCGTTTTCTAGTTTGTGTAGCTTACAGAGATGTGTGATTTGATAATAATGGCTTTCAGATTTTGTTTTGTGAAAAAATGTACGATTTAAACCCCATTTTCGTTGACTTTTATGTTTTTTTGCATACTATATGCAATAAATCTTAGAACATATGTGGACATCCCTTGGAATCTATCTATCTATCTATCTATCTATCTATCTATCTATCTATCTATCTATCTATCTATCTATCTATCTATCTATCTATCTATCTATCTAATGTGGATACTTTATACTTGACAATGAATCAAGTATAAAATCTCATGTAACTGTCATTCAGTCCAATGTAGATAGATTATTAACAGAGCATGTGTGATAGTTTGTGTAAATGTAAAAAGGACTTTGTTTTGTCTTGTATAAATTAATAAAATATACAGACACACACAGATGGAAAGACACACAGTGTGTAAACCCAATTAGTTTGTTTGCAAGGGCTCTTTTTGTTTGTGTATTTGGCTGGAAGCCTCTGGATCCTCTTAGTGTTTCGGTTGGCCTCGCGAAGGGCTGACGCTTGGACCGGGCTTTGCTTTGATTCTCATTAAAAGGGGATTTAGAAGGAGACAGTCACCGATCTCCGAGACACCATACGGATGACCTCACTGCTACTCAGCTCGAGACGAGAAGCAAATGCTTGTGGAAAGTCGGACGGCGGCCCCAGGACGAGTTGGTGAAAAGAAAATGGGGTTAATCATTTGTGAGGCGATGTAAAAGAGGATGCAGCTGCTTTTCGAGGCAGAAGCCGTTGTACTCTAAATGTAGCGCACGAATCCAGGAATAGGTTTCGTGGGTTTGTTGCAAGAACAGTGGTGCATGAATTGAGGGAACTTGTGGAGACTGGTTAGGACCTGAGTGGAACTAAATTGGCATGGAGCAAAAAAGTGACATGCTAGTGAGTGGAGTGTGTGCCTGAAGGCATGATGGAAAAACAGAGCAATCAGAAATAGTTGGCTTAGCACACAAGGAAGAGCTGAGGGACAAGGAAATCACAATTAGCAAAAAAAAAATCAAGCACTGGAGCGTTTGCCACAACCGTGGGAGACGGGACGATCTAGCTGTGATTGGAAGAGAAACCAGGGTGTGTGCATTGGCAGCGATGGGCTGACGAACCACAGGTATACGCTACGACAAACGAGACAAACGTGGGAACGACAAGGAAACACAAGGACAGGAGAGGAGGCAATGCCAGGACTGTGACAGGGCCAGAGTGGCACAGTTTATTTTTGTCCTCTCCTGCCACCCAAATGGACTTCTCAACCGAGTGAGAGTGCTTTTTCACTGCTTAACCCGAACCAAACCTCAGCTAGGTTCACGCATAGGGTTCATAGAGATGCTCGTGTTGGACATTTCACGAGGAATTAAAAACAAAACGACAAAGCCATTATGCCGAGAGGAGACGTAACGTGCTTGGAAATACGTGTTTCGAGGTCCAGTTTGATCCGACCATAACACGATCCACTCTGCCACACATGCACAAACAAATGACTTAAGTAGGCTGACATCAGGGTTTAAAAGTCGGTCTGTGTGAGGACTTACTCTATTTCACTGTCAATATTTATTCGCGATCTTCATTGTTAAATAAGCACAGAATGTGTTTTATGTGGAATGAATATCCTCTGAGATACTGTGTTTACTCTAAAGAATGTGAAGTGCCTCCGTCCAGTTGCCAAGAAGGCCGTCGTATGCTCAAATAAAAGTACTGGACATTTACAATTTCATAGAGACTAGATAAAGGTTTCCTTGCCTCCAGTGAGTCAGAGTCAATCCTGGTCGGAGCTCTTACTTAAGGACATTTGGGCAAATAAGGACAGGAAACAGGAAAACTCAGTTAAGCTAAACCAGTCACAACGAGTCGAGCGAAACAGCAGAACGTAAACAGACGCAGCAGATTTAAGGAAATCTGACCTTTCCTCTGTCCCCCTGTCTGCCTGCCTGCCTGCCTGCCGGCCAGTCTCCTCTTTTATCCCACCTATTTGACATTCTCCTCTGCAACTCCCTCTTTACATTTCTTCCTGTCTTTTGAAAATCCTTTTAATGGCTCACACAATCACGCACTTTTCTTTACATCCCCCTCTCTCTCTCCCTCTCTCCATCCCAACAATACCCTAACAAGAAGCAGCTGCATGTTTCGGCGGATGCCATAGTGACTATATGAAAAGTGCCTCAGTGGTTGGCACAACATGACAAACCCCGCAGGAGGAAGAAGTGCCAGCTCTCGCTCACACACATTCTTTTTATTTCCCTTGCTTTCTCCTCTCTCCTCTTTATGTCTTTCATCCCCACCCTCCAGGCGTCTTTAACCAAGTGAAAAAAAAAAAGGGCTTTTATTTCCCCAAACAGCTCAGTCTGGACCTCCTCAATCAGACGAGCCCGAGGTTCAATCGTCCGAGGGCTAAGTATAGAGCAAGGAGAGTCATAATTCTCCAAGAGAGACAGCGAGAGGTGGGTCCAGCCTGTCTTACTGGAGTTATTTGCAACGCTGGCTTTGACCACGCAGAGTGAATCACTCAGACACTGACAGCCAGGTTGGCATTCACCTCTTAAATCCAGTAGTAAAAAAAAAGAAGTAGCAATAAACAGTAAAATTCTTCTAAACTAAGTCTTTTAGGAAACTATTTTCTTTGACCAGTTCCATTAACATCTCACAGACTGAAGCAAGAGGTCCAAGACGTCCGAGTTATGGATTGGCTTAGCGCGCTGCAATAACAAACACAGATTGTCGATCAAATCCAACACTGCAGACGTAAATATAACCGCATCTTATCACAGTGCACTTTGGCCTTTTTGTTCTCCACTCCCTTCTTTTTGTTGTTGTTTTTTTTTTTTTTCAACAGCTTCACCAAAGTGAGTGATTATGAGCTCAGAGTCCAGAAAACAAGCTTCAAGTTTGGCTCGCTATCTAGTTTTTATTTGTTTTTGTTATTTTTTACCAAGACTTCAGAATGTCTATAATCTGGTCCCACCCTTCAGCCACATGTCGGACAAGTGTGCAGCCTTTCATTAGAGGTGCAAACAGTCCACTTACAAGTTGGCAATGGGAGCAAAGTCAATCCAGGGGATCTTCATATATGCACATAATTTATGCATTGTATTTTTTTTTAAAGTCAAAAAAAAAAAAAAAAAAATTGAGTGAAAAACAAACCAGAAAAACGAATACAATTTGACATTTTGATGGCATAGAGAACAGTCTGCTTCCATTTAACTGGATATTTTCTTGACTCTAATGGTTATCTTGAAGCAAGCAGGGGTTTTGCACAGAGGTCACCTTTAAATTAGCCTTGCACACTCAAACACAGGCTCATATAATACACATAGAGACAGACGTCCTTTCTGCAACTGGTCAACAATAATATGTGTCTGTCCTGTTTTAAGTACCAGTTCCAACTGCTTTAATACCTACCTGCTAAATCTACACAGATCAGGTGTAACATTACCCACACTGTCCTAATGTTGTGTTGATCGCCCTTGTGCCTCTAAAACAATTGTGACTCGTCAGAGAATAGACATGAGCCTTCTGAGGGTTGGTGTCTGGCAACTGAATGTTGTTAATGGGGGCCTCTGTGGATCATCCCACAGATACTTGATCAGATTGGGATCTAGTGAATTTGGAGGCCAGGTCACCTTGTGCTGTTTTTTCATGTTCATTGTTCCTAAACTGTTTTTGTGTGTGAGCCTGTGTCATTGCTATGGGGTGGGGGTGCCTGGTCTGGTCTAGGTGGGTGCTACATGTCTAAGTAACATCCACATCAATGCCAGGTCCAAAAGTTTTCCAGCAGAACATTGTATTGTCACAAGATGGTCAACGTTATGTCAATATTGTATGTCTTTCTATATCTACATAAAAATAATAGCGATTAAGAATAGATATTCTCCCAAAAATTCACATCAAAAAATAAATAAATAAAATAATTTTGGCAGGTTTCATCTGTGATCCACACCAGAAGCAGAAGGCTCCAGAAAATATTTTTTCAAACCGCACTGTGAACAGTTTATTAAAAGAAGCACACTGAGAACTCCAAAACCATTCCGCTCACACAAACACACACGCTGAGTTCACAGTAATCCACCCCCTATGTAAATGACAGGGATTGTGTAATTACAGTTGTGTTAATATGACATAATGTTTGATATATCCCCAGATGTGCGGGGGCTTTCTGCAGACTGACTTGTTGGAGCTGCACTATGTCACTTAGACACATGAGCTCATCCCCGCATTCGAAATTTACGACTCGAAGTTGCAGCTCAAAATTTGACTCATGCGCGCTCAAGAGTGGAGATTTCGCGTCGGTGTCCCAGTTTCGCCGCACTTAATTGAGATTTGCAGCTGGGAAACTGCATTAACCTACTTGTAGCGCATACTTGGGGATCACTGCCCCGAACCGTGTCACACAACTTGTCAAATAAGAAGGAGTGGAACAAATTAAAATTAAAGTGCTTTCTCATTTTAATCTAAAACAAATACAAAGAGTTATTTGGCCTCCGTGCCTTGTGTTACCTTTGGATAAGGAGTCAACGTTGGGGCTCACCAAGTTTTCCAGCTAACAGTGAGTTGCCACTGCAGACCCTGCCCTGAGGAGCTGGCAGCCACCCAGCCGAAAGAATTTCATTAATATTGATTGGTTTCAGAGCAGAGGTTTAATGTTACCTCATCTAAATGTTATTTTAGAGGCCATCCCACGCAACCAAGAAAAATATCTCGAAGGAAGCGCAGCACTTGAAATTCCATTTAAATGTTCTCTGGTGAAATTGCGTAAAGATAACAATATGTTCAGTGTTGCAATCAGGCTGCCATTGGGGTTAGAGATGTGTGATTACTTGAGCAGCCTTGTAAAAAGATATGGGGAGAGATAAGAGGGAATACAATAGGTGAGGCGTTAACTAATGCACAGGGACAGGAGCTCGCAGGTACTTGTGGAATGTAGAAGTTAAAGATCTTAACGAACCACACGCAGGTAAAAACACTGTAAATGATGCTACGGAAAGAAATAAAAAGACATTACTAGACTGTATCCATGTGAAATTAACAGCACAGTAGGCCCATCACATCTTTGGCTGCAAATGTAAATGAATGGAAGCAGGATCTGTTGTCCAGATGTACGAGTCTCTCTCGATGCCCTGAAGAAGATCATAAAGTCTGTGTATTCCTCTCTTTTATTCTGAGACAGTGATTGATGACACACGTGGGATGTCTTGAACTCATTTATGTTATGTTGTGAATACAGTGCCATTTCATTAAGGTAAACAGTGGACTTGTAAAGAATGCAGCCACGCACTCGGCACCCTAAGCATTTCCACGCAAGCTGCTTTAAGATTTGCATTCAGTCAGAATTCGTTCAGGTCACCTGTTGCTGCAGGTGTTCTGCTCGCATCACAGTGGATCTAGGAATATCTCAGTCACCGTGGAATGTTTAAGTGAACTAAAATAAATTGTGTACAGTATAGCGTGTGATACAGTAAAAATGTGACTGCACAGAAATAAAAGAATATCATTAAAGCAAAATGCCTATATAATCTTATGCAGCACAGGAGTCACCAGTGACGGCATCTTCAGTACCGGATGAAAACAGTTTTAGTCTTTCTTGAACAGAAAAAGCTTTTACTGAGAAGCAGCTCTCAAACATTGACTGAGTGGAATTGATCTCAGGTGCAGAGCAGAGGCTGTAAGTCATACTTATCATTTTAACATACACCAGTGAGCCACAACATTATAACCATTGACATGAGACGTGAATAACATTGACCATCTTGTGACAATTCAATGTTCTGTTGGGAAATGTTTGGATTTGACATTAGTGTGGATGTTACTTAGACATGTAGCACCCAACCAGACCAGACCAGGCACCCCCACCCCATAGCAATGGCACTCCTTGATGGCAGGATGCAGACACACCCACAAAAATGGTTTAGGAACAACTAAAAAAAAACATGAAGAACAGCACAAGGTGTTGACCTGGCCTCCAAATTCACTAGATCTCAAACTGATCAAGCATCTGTGGGATGATCCACAGAGGACCCCTCAACCCACAGGACACCCTCAGAAGGCCCATGTCCATTCTCTGATGACTGTTTTAGATGCACAAGGGAGACCTACACAATACTGGGAAAGTGGTCATAATGTTATGCCTGATCAGTGTAGAAGATTTGTATTTTATTTTATTTTATTATTTCTTTTTATTCATACTGCATCCTCTAGTATTCTATTGTTCATTAAACCCAGTGACCTCTGCTTGGTGTATTGAGAATAAATTAGTATCTTATTTATTTTTCAAAATGAGGCAAAGAGCAGTAAAAAGAAAAAAACAAACATGAATGTATTTGTTTTAAGCCACTGTTAAGTCTTTCAGATGTCAAATAGAGAAAAGTACAAAAAGTTGTGATGCTGAAAGCGAGTCTGTTTGCTAAAACCCTCTCATGCTGCTCCCATTACCGACAATTATAGAGTAATGGTTGCATTATTCATCCGCAATCATAAAGTCAAGCTTTCACCTCAGTTATGAGAAAATAAGTCGTGGTGCACAGCAAACAACAATCGCAACAACAACCTGAGGCTCGTAATGAACCACAAAATGCCCCAGAATTAATGTGTGATTCTGTGGCACTAATCAAATACCTTGCTTTTGGTGAGTATACTAAAATTAGACAATGGAGATGGATAATGGCTCAGTTAAAGCCTGTGGCTGTTGGAAGCATTGTGTGGTGGTATAAATCAAAAGTGATCCATCCAGGAAAGGAGCAGAATTTTATGCACAGGCTCACTAACAAGCATCGTAAGGGGGTTTCAAGGAAATTTGAAAATGTTGCTCTTGACTTTTGTTGTTATCCACTTATCTTGACCAAAATCCCAAACTGCTCGTTACTCACAGAAAAACACACGACTTTGTTTTATTAAATCAAAACACAAGTGGGCTGCAGTAGACATGTAATGTTCATCTTCTGCTTTTCAAATATGCACATGAAGTAAATTATAGCCCAATGCATCCGTGTCTGATGCCTCCCCGCCCTTACTGCTGTTTAAAGGTTGAGTCAGGCTTGTATGGTGGCCCATCAAACATCTGACACAGCAGCTCGGTACAGCATTTCCCACAGACACAAGCCAGAGGACTGCCTGTCGGCCAAATGACAGCACTTGTTTGCTTGGCATTTCCATGGTTTCCATGTGCAGCGGTATAAAAGAGGAATGCGCGAGTATGCAGAGGCGCAGCTTGTCAACAGGCAACTGCTTGGGGCCCTCAGGCCGGTAGTGGGCCCCCAAGGGCTGACAAACTTTAAACTGCAGCAGTGGCAATGTGCTAAGTTTTCAGGGACAGTAGCAGAAGCCCCTAACAGTCCACCACCTGACACAAGTCTGCACAATACATCCCATTATACACATTATGTCGTAATATTACGACCTCCTTCCTAATATTGTGTAGGTCTCCTTGTGCTTCCGAAACGGTTGTGACTCATCAGAAAATGGGCATTGGCCTTCTTGGGGGTGTCCTGTGGTGTCTGGCAACAGGATGTTGTTAGTGGGGGGCCTTTGGGTTCTATGGGTTGAGTGGAGGAGCCTCTTTGTATCATCCCACAGATACTTGATCAGTTTGGGATCTAGTGAATTTGAAGGCCAGGTCAACATCTTGTGCTGTTCTTCATGTTTTCTTTAGCTGTTTAGCCATTTTTGTGTGTGTGTGTGCATCCTGCTCTGGTCATGCTATGTCTAAGTAACATCCACGGGTACGTATCCCAGGTCTAAAACTTTCCCAGCAGAACACTGAATTGTTGGTTTTAATGTTGTGGCTATTCGGTGTATATCGTGTGTATGACTCATTGACTCCACTAGCATCTTATCATTTTGTTAGCTCTTCCTTTGACAGTTAACATTAGCTAACTTCGCTAGCAGAGGAGAGAGTCCAGCGCTGTTTAGTCTAGTGTAAATTTTGCAATGATAGATCCCCTAGGAAAACCAACTAGACTCACCTCTGGGTGACAAAGTGTACACATATTTGATCATGTGGTTTTGAGCATTCATATTTGGATGTTTGCAGGAGCTTGTGTCGGCTTCTCCAAATGAGCAACGCCGCTTGACCAACTGAGCCACGTAACGTTTCATTCCTCTCCACCGCTCAGACCACTGGGGACGTGAGTTCATCCGCTGGCTTGTTTCTATGAAATGACATAATACTTTCCGGCAGGTTTCGCTTGTGCGCCAAAGTGGTTCCCTTTCTGGACACTGGGTTGATTGTGTTCAACGCTGGCGACGAATGCTTACTTGACCAATTTAGTCATTTGCTTTTCAGCCAGGGTAATGACCATAATGGGCTGGGAAGCTTTGAAGGTGGTTGTATAAACATTTAGAAACCAAATTAGATTATAAAACAGTGATTCCAACAACTTCATGTCAGGACTGATATCGTTTTATTTGAGTCAAGTTAGACTCTGAGACTGGGTGTGTGTCTTTGTGTTTTCCTACTTCACTCACCAAGGAGCCTTGGTTGGTGATAAGCGCCTTCATTGTCTGACTGACCATGAGAATTTAACTAACACCAAGGTGGCTACTCCTCATTAGAGAATAATGTAACATTAATAACGGCGTTCAATGACCTTGTCTAACTTCCAGCTTCCAGAAGAAACTATTAGCTACTGTGCTCCAAGTGGAAAACAAAAGGAGTGTTGGGAGTGGTTTGGCCTGTTTGATAGGTGGAAAAGTGTCTGATAAGGAAGACTGACGGCAAGAGGAAACGTTCTTGCCACAGCCTTGGCTCATTAAGTGCACATTGTTGGAGCAGACGTGCAGAAAAAGCCTGATGGTATCTGGCGGCCAACTGCTGCACCTTGACCTTAGTGCCGTTAATGTGCGACAGGCCAATCGGCGAGCGGAGTTTGTCAGGAGGTTGCTATGAAAACAAAACAAAGAGGATGACCCAGAGAAGTTACATCTCTTCCTCTAATGCCCCCGGAAGGAAGGATAACTAGTGCATGAACTATTGTGTTCGACAGCAGCCCAGAAAAAATTGTTGGCAAACATTTCCACCTTTGTCATAAAGATGATTTTATGAATTCTGCATTTCATAAAAGGTGGATTTAATTTTACCAGGACCACCACGGCAGACATATTGTCAAGCTGAACAATGATTATAATTCAGTTCATCTGGGATTTGCAGCTGTCCTACAAACATGCACAATGAATTACTGCTATTACTATGACAATAGAATCTATCATTATTACTATTATTGTTGACATTTCTTTCACTGCAGATTTTATTGATGGGATAAGTTCTTGAGCACATGCAAGTTCTTTGTGTGAGTAAATCATTTAGCATTCAGTTCAATTCAGTTCCAATAATAATACAAATTCTCAAGACACTTTACAGAATCTGGTCTGAATCGCGGCCTGAAACCGAACCATAACCTACTTCCTTCTTCTTTTAACAGAAAGAAACCTCAAGTAGAACCTAGCTCATATGGAAGGGACACATCCACCAAAGGCCGTAGGTCATAGACACTTTGAAATGTAGAGTACGTGTAGAACTTGATGATACAAATACAAGATATAGTTGATGATATTACAGGAAAGTTTTATAAGGAATATAAATAAAGCTGTTAGTAGTTTAGTACAAGAGAGATGAGACTAGAGGACTCTGTGCTCAGTGCATCATCCCCCAGCAGCCTAGGCCTATTGCAGCATAACTAAGGGATGGTTCAGTCCATCCCTAACTATAAGCTTGATCAAAAAGAAAAGTCTTATGCCTGACCTGAAAAGTAGAGAGGGTGTCAGGTGTCTGCCTCCCACACCCATTGCAGGATTTCATGTTTGACTGATCAGCCATAATAATGGCAGGGGTTGAAACGTAAACTGAAAATAACCCACCTCTCGTCTGATGACAGCTGGGATAGGCTCCAGCCCCCCAGCAACTCTTCACAGGACAAGTGGTTGCAGAAGATGAATGAATAAATGAATGAATTATTATTATTATCACAAATGGAAATAATTGATTCTGCACCAGCACACTCTTGTGTGATTGATTAGCCTGCAAAAAGGTGCATCCATAATGATACGTGAATACAATTTAATTCCTATAGACAAGCTAAACCTCCTTCCTCCTTAAACAAAGCTAAATATTAAAGCTTATCATACATCTCAAATCCCCAAACAGTTTGTATATTGTGTAAAAAATCATGGTTGTAATTAATATCTGAACTTATATATATGAACTCAAGCGTAACATCTGGTATTGTATTACTTTGGCAGTCTTTGGTGACACTGTATTTACTGAGGATATGTTTTGAGTAAGGACGAGAAACAACAGTGGACTTAATGTTGTGTCCAAGACATTTCACTCTGATATGTTTTGAAGAGAACATCGCTCTCTGCTGGTCTTATCTCCTGTAAGGCCTGATCAAATGAAGAGAAAATGGAAACTAGTTGTTTCTCATGGTCGGGTCAACGTGTGACTGCAAGGCACCTTGAAGGTCGCTCAGTCCTGTTTCCTTCACTCAAGGCCTCTTGACAATTTGTTAAATAATCAACTTTGGTGAGGTTCCAGCAGTTTGCAGGTTTCTCTAATCACACCAAAGTCTGGACTGACATCTCTAGAAGGTGAGGAGTGCTATTACCATGGTTACTGGTTTAGTAGTAATGTGCAAATAATAGAGCAACTGTTTGCTCATGAACCTAAAGGATCATGATATGTTCACATCTGCTCAGCAGAGATTTGGATTCATAAAGAAATCTTCATTTTAGCAGATTTGTCCTCTCATCAAGTGAGTCATTGAAAAGAAGTTGGACAGAAAAAAAGAGTTGAGAGTAGTTTGGATAAACATGTGATCTCTGATTAAACTCCTTTGCTTAAAATAAAGATGCACTTTAACTGAGTCCTGCTTTGTCTGGGTCCAGTGAACTGGTGGACAAAGTTAGTTTGTGAGATAGTAGCTTATAGCTCTGCCATTTGGCCAAGTTATGTCATTTCTTTTCATAGGTGAAAGAAACATAACATATCCTCCATCAGGAAGTTGCCCTGAGTAGCCACTTGCAGTTATTTTTGTATTTTTGTTATGGTGAACATGGAGCCATCTGGCAGCGTTTGGCTGTGGAGGCCCATCCCGAAAATGTCTCCTTTTTTTTCATGGAATATTTTTGTGCACTTTGACATGTTTGGACCAATTCTTTATGTGCACTTGCTACTGCCTGATCCGGATCAGGACTGGAGCTACACCGGGCTCCAGACTGAGAGAGATGATGAGGAGGATTCATTCAACCGGTTGGCTGGCTGAAGTTTCACAGTAAGTTCAGATTAATTCTGTCAAGTGTCCACGTCCTTGTCCATGTGTGGTTTAAACAATCACAGTTACGCTGGAAAGAAATATTCTGTAACTCTAGTGGCGCTCTTTTAAGTGATTGTTTGGGTTGAAGGAAAACAGTTCACAGGTTTTGGTTTGTCTCGTAGTTAAAATCAAACTTTCTTTTTCGGTCACTTGATACTCACTAAACCGGTGGCTTTGATTTATTCAGCATCAATCCAAATGGCAGCATATCTAGCACAAAACACGTGAAAACAAGCTGGACAATTTACAATACTTTTCTGGTTTTGATTTGTTATTTATTCATTTATTTATCGTTTGCTGTGAAGAAACAGCATCTCAAGTCATTCCTGGAAATAAATAAATAAATAAATAAATAAATAAATAAATAAATAAATAAATAAATAAATAAATAAATAACATTGTGACCCGGAATGATTAACGATCACATGACCACTGCGTCATCCTAAAACGTCCAGGTACGTACCTATTCATCAGCTGATTGGACAGTGACTCCCTTTGAACTAAGAAGACCGCGAAAGCACAGAAGAGGAAAGAAACCCAACAGTGATATTATTCCGGTCCTGGCATAATGTAGAAGAAATATTTCAGTAGAATTATTAAGTGTACTCCTTTGGTAATCTAGTAGACACCCTGTGAAGAGTCTCCGTGTACGCAGGAACGTGCGTCGAAGTGTGTTTCCCTACAGCCATCGATGGGCCTTCTCCCGTTTCAAATAATTACGAAAGGTAGGGAAATAACTGGAAATGGTTTTTATTTCAGGTCAACATTGTTGTTTTCAGTGCATTCAACCTTATCCGGGTTTCCTATTTGCTTGTTGTGTGAAAATAACAGTCTAAACTAAAAAGAGCTAAGGAAAAAAACAAAAATGCGTAGTCTGGGCAGGATACACGATGGAGAAGGGCGTACACATTTTAGATGAAGTTAAACATGGAAATGGTAATTGGTGAAGGATAGGCTTATTTATTTTTTATTTTATTATTATTATTATTATTTTTAATTTATAAAAACCGTATGTGCATTTTTATTTGAATTAACAACCTACACGGCTAACTAGTATACCAAAGCTTCAACACAACAAGAAAAAGAGCAGGTGTAATTAATTAACAGTAAAGTCCAAAAATAGTTTTTTAAACTGCGTGTTTAAATGGGGAATGGCACTCATGTGCATTTTTTGCAGCAAAGCAATTTGGAAAAATTGAATTAAACTGAATGCAATAAAAATTAAGGTGTTTCTGGCTTGGCCTGTAACTGAGAGTAGACTGCATTTAAGTAAGTCAAAAAATATTTAGGACATTGTGGAGTCTTATTTTGCAATAGACTGGAGACCTGTCCAGGGGTTTACCTCCCCTCTCACCGGATGACACCTGTTAGTCTCCAGCACGTCCGCGACCTTTCACAGGACAAAATAAGTAGCGTCTTTTCTCTGTGTGTGTTGTGAGACTGTGACACAGCGCAAGGCTATTTTTCGTAGAGAACAAAGATTTACTCATGCTGCAGTAGTTTCTCAGTCAAATGTCATAACCTAACATCATTTCTTAAAGTCAGGGAGACCCTCCCATAAAAAAAAGAGACCCGTACTGTTCAGCCATCCTAAATGTAGGTTAGTACAATAGTTCCCGGCTTGTGTTCCACTCTCTCATCTGGCTGCCTGCCAGGTCTATACAGTAAAAATCCTGAGCCTGAATGGAGGATAAAAGTCCCAGCTGTGGGAGCAGCAGGCAGTCAGACAAAAGTAAATGGAGTCATTCTCCAAATCAAGGCCAACTCGTTGGGCTGCTGCAGTTGTAACCCAATTATTCCCAGGCCACATGTTTTCAAAGCAGGGGCGTCGTGGCAGAGGGGGAAGCCCTCCTTCTTTCTTTCTCCTGCAGTCACCCCATTAAAACACAGTGCGGAGAGACGAGGGGGTGGTGGAGGCAAGAGAAAGTTGGGAAGCCTTAAGTGTTATTCCACATGACCTAAGTATAAAACCAGTTTCAAGTACCGTGGCCATGGGTGAATGCTGGCATATATTGTAGTATGGTGCATATGGAAAAATGATTCCAGTGTGCATGGGAATCCCACTTTGAAAACACGGCTGTGGCAGCGAAGGAGGTGTGAATGCAATATAGTGTTCTCAATGCTAATTTTATTCTAGGACGTTTCATAGGAATGCCATAACATTAACACTGTTTTTATAAAGTACGGTGAATTCTTGTAAACTCGCTGATGGGTGACGTTAGGACATTTTTAATACTAAAACGAAAGAAAAGTAACACAGCAAAGCATGAATAGCTAAAAAGAGACTGCAGGCTCAGGACAGAGAAACTGAGACAGCTCCAAAATGGATGTGGTTTGCACTCCAGTGTATCAAGTGAGAGTGAGCAGTCGTTCCAGGCAACCGTACATAGGATTAAGAGTCCAGTCATTTAACTCATTAACATTTACTATCCTCCTCATCCTCTTCTTTCTCTTTTCCTCTTAGTTTCTCATCGAGCCCAAAGAGCGACGGCCATCCTGCTCCACGAAATTCAGCAAAAATGGGGTGTCCCAGCACTGCAAATGGGTGAGTTTTTTTTTTTTTTAATTGATGTGATAATCTGATGTTGCCTTACGTGGCAAAGGTAACTGAGACAAGTCCAATAGCAAATGCATTATTTACTGCACCATGTTGCCACTTCATTACAGTACATAATTAAAAAAAAATCTGTCTGTTGATCATTAGTGCAGTCCTGCTCCTCCGACAAAGTTACCTCAGATAAGCTGATAATTTTGTTTTTTTTCTTACCTAACTATCATCTGTTTTGGCCTATGGCGCCATCATGTGGACTTTGATGAGCAGTGCAGTACTTGCTGACTGCAGATGTCAACCATGAACTTGAAACTTTAAATTTGACTTGAAAATAAGGACACAGGAAAAGTAACATTCAACAAGCATAAGAGCAGCACTTTATCAAACTCTATATTTATTTAAAGCCATCCACGATTACAAAACCTTGCAGCAAAGCGGAAAACAAAATTAGGAAAATAATTTATTGTTTGTGAAAGGCTTGAATGTTCCTGCATAATCTGCAGTTTTAAAATCGTGGCTCAAGAATCGAGCTGCATTCGCAGTTTGGCGAATGTTTGTTGTAGACTAAACTCTGAACAGGTCCCCGTTTACGCTTCCTGTTTGCTGTCTGGTTTGTCATAAGAATGGAGGAAGTGTCTGTTTGTCATGCACTCTGAGTGCACAAAAACATACATGCAAAGGTCAGCGATAAGCCTTTAGATTTAAGAGGGTTAGTCTTAACTTCATAAAAATGTTGACTCCCTTCACCTCTCGGTTGTGCACAGAAAATGCAGATAGAAGCTGATCAGATCATTGTCAAAACAAACAAATCCAAGTCATCTTTTGCATGAATCGGATGAAGAGATTATTGAACAGTCTGCAAAAAACTGTATGTACTGTCTGTGTACTTGTGTGCGCTACAGTTAGGTAGCATCATTTCATGGCGCTGCTGTTTGCCTGGGCTCCAGGGACACTCTAACATCTGAGTAGATGATTGCATCTTCATCGTTATCTGAAAGAAGTAAAAACAAACACATATCTTGTATAATTCACTACAATTTTAGATTCATTTGCCAGTCTTATTTATTTATTTTTGATAACTTAGTAGTGGTTATGATTTTTGCAGTAAAATGAGAAAAAGTCTGTTTTTTGTTTTTGTTTGTTTAATATAGATTTTGATATTTCAAACTCAAATCCTGAACCCTCAAAGTGTCCTTCCAAAATGCAATAAAAAATATTATATGTTGATTATTATTTTTTACATAAATCTGTTAATCAACTTCAGTCCTAATCATAAATGTCCACAATGTTACTTCTGAATTTGTACCCTTTATATGCGAGTATCACACATTTGTTTTGTAAAAACATACAAATCTTTAATATTTTTGATAGTCTTAATGCAAAATGGATTTTTCTTGGGGGCTGGGGGCGTAACAGCCTCTCATTAAAACCCCAATTGCAAACTGAACTTGGACTTTTTTTCACATTCACTCTAATTTATGTGTCGTTGAAGTAGCAGGGGATTCATGGCGTACTTCACTTAGCTGCACAATTTTACATTCAACTTTTTTTTGAATGTTTTTTGACATTTACTGTACCGCTTACCTTGGTCGTTGTTGTTGGCCATGGGGCTTGCTGTCTTTCTATGATGTTTTATACTGACAGCAACAGCCACGTAGAGAAGTAGAATTGCGACACCTGCCATCACAGTTGCTATTACAACCATGGTCACAGTGCGCAACATGTTACCTAAATCAACAGAAGTTAAATTAGGTATTGAAATGACGCACATACTTGTCATTTATTTGACTAAATGCTATAGTCTTATTTGGTGTCTATGCATTGTACTACCCATCTATTAAAGCTGGAACAGCCGGCAGATTAGTTTCCTGATCATTCGTATAAAAAGTAAAGAATTTAATTATGTGGACTTTTAATGAACGATTTTTAAAAGAAAATACTCTACCAGAACTGGAACATCTTGTGAGCTGGATGGCTGTTTGTCCTCTGCTAATGTTGTTATGAACATCACACGTCAGGTTTCCTGTCAGCTGACCGTATAAAGCGACGGTAACGTATTGTGTTCCTGTAGGCATAGGTCTGCTGTGTATCAATAAGTTATTGTCCAAAGATAAAGTAATCTCTGCTCCATCTCCCTCAGAGGAGCAGCTGACCTTCATCTGTTCTGGTGACAAACATGTCTGAGACACAACTGGTTTAGACACAGGAGCTGGAAGACAAACATATGATCACATTAGTACCAACTGAAACATTCAGATGATAAAACAATGTTTAAAATAAGTTATTATTTTTAGTCCTACCTCTTATTTCTAGATGGATGGTAGATCTGTACAATAATTCACCACTGGTAAGAAGATGTGTTTCCAGCTGGTAATCCCCAGAATCTTCCTTTGTCGTCTTGTTGAGTTTTAATTTCCCATTATTTAAAAATGCAAAACGTTTGTCAGCCTCATCCTTTCGTGACACTTCTGAATCATTGACTAACTTGATAATGATACGGTTGTCATTTTTCAACATTTTCCTTGTATTCATATTTTTGGGCAGGTAAAAAATCAGTGGCTCCCCGAGTCCTCCAAAACACGGCTTGGTTTCAGTAGATTCAGTAAAGTTGCATTCCACAGACCCTGATAGGTATAAAGAATAAGATGTTTTATACATTATTCATTTTGGTAAAATTAAATAATAAACGGACAAATATGGATTGATCATTTCTAATGAACTACGAGGCTCCTGCAGGATTAATTAATCTATATGAAAACAAGACCATTTACCCTTTAACTCTTTGTTTTTTGAAGCATATCATCAGGTGGTAGGCAGGGTACATGTGACGTTGGCGAACAAACCGAATCTTTTGACAGGCTCTTTAAAGTGAACAATGAGAATCGTGTCGCAGTACTTTTTTTTTTATTTTTTTTATTTCGCACACAGATGCCCATAGAAGCTAAGCTATAAACATCAAAATGAGCCAGTCTTTGGAACGGCTCTTTGAAAGTAACTGATTCACAAGATCCGGCTCTCTTCAGAGAGCCATAAATCCCATCTCTACTGACAAGCATGTCTTCAGATTGTGGAAGACACTAGAGAATCCAGAGAAAGCCCATGCAGGCACAGGGAGAACATTTAAATTCCAGCCTTCTGCTGTAAGGCCGTAGTGCTAACCACTGCACCACCTGGCCATGCTTAAAATACTGTATTTATAGTAGTGCAATATTAAATATTGCACTATAACTGTACCTTTTGCCAGAGCTGTCGATGCCAGAGATGTGATTATCATGTAGATCTGAATCATTTTCTCCTACGACACAGAGTATCAAGCCAAACATTTAAAAAAAAGAAGAAAAAACCTTGGTTAATTTATAAGCAATACAATTACTTTAAATACTAGTGTACTACTAAGCTGATGCTTATTTATTTATTTATTTATTCCTAGTCACTTTTCTATTCTATTTTATTTTATTTATTTATTTATTTATTTTTTTTTTTATATAGTTTTTATATAGTTCTTGTCTTGTATGTTTCAATGTATGTCACTGCTACTGGATGCTTGAATTTCCCCTGGGATTAATAAAGTATCTATCTATCTATCTATCTCTTTAAAATTAAAACAATATTGTCATAATGTGTGCATAGTCAGACTATAGTAATTTATACTGCTAACCACTGCACCATTTTAGTAATTTATATACTTTAGAGATTGAGATAACCACTGACATAACCATCACTGAGGTATGTTTTGCAGTGGTTGGGTCTCATTTAACTCACCACAGTTAAAATAGGATGTCTCCTCCCTTGTGACCGACTGGCAGTTTCTGTTTGACCGCCAGTTACTATATTTGTCTTCTGAGAAGAGAATTAAGGAAGTTATTTACATGGAGCTAGGTGTACCAGAGAAATTGCAGTATTCAAATCAAAACTACTGTCTAAGATGTTTTGTCTAGTCCCCAGTGCTTTGTTCAGTTCTCATAAAAGTCTAAAAGTCACTATATACTTACCCTAAAAGTCAAGGAACTTGCTTGTCGTGTACTTGGCAGCTATGGATAGATGAGAATTGGATTCTAGACAACATAAATGAGATGTTGAAATGACGGCAAGTTGTCAATAGTGGGCTGCAAATATTTATCTGAAAGATTCATGGTCTGTGCTTGTCTTGTACGTGCATATCACATCAATGAATATTAATTTGCTAATATGAAGTCCCAAAATAGAAAAAACATACATGGACAAACCGAACTTATGGAAAGAAGTTCATCCCTAAAATCTACACAAATGTTGCATTTTCCTTTTTTTCCATCTCTCTTTAGATGAAACGCTAAATGGAGGACTTGTTTGGGAAGATAATGGGTTACCACTAATATTGTTTCAGACAGCTAACTTTAAAAGTGGGACAGGACAGGGTCACCCACATGATTACAGCACATATCACAGACATGGATAATACAATATACTAGAATAGAATATATTATATAATGCTTTTGCCCAGTTTTAAAGTTTGTGTACTTATGTAGTTACCCACCCAAAAAGTCTGTCAGTGGACAATATAGACATGCTGTAGAATATCTGTACTAATTGTGAGGATTTGCATCTTTTCAAATTGATATTCTATATTTTTCTTTAATGTTGGCATCACTCACCTGCAATACGACGTCCTCTGCATGCCTTATTGACTGGCCTGTGACTTCTCCACTGACAGCACAGCGTTGTGCTCCATCTACTCCAATTGACTTTTGCGGAGAGAACTGAGGAAGTGAGTATTTAGATTCACTGAACCATTACTGAGGTACTTGGCTGTCCTCAGTCTAAGTTTTAACGCATAAAACTTAAGTCGTCAGTCTTAACCAGTGGGCGCGATTTCACACTTAGGTGTCGTCTTCCTGTCTGCATTACGGTGCCAGAGATCATCTTGGTTCATTTAGTCGTTGAAAGTTGAAAGTTTATGGGTGTGCTAAATATGCAAGGAGATATCATTTAGGTCTCCTTTTATTTTGGAAGGTGGGAGTGTGTTTGGAACATGTAGATATTGGGAGAGATTGGTCACTGAATGTGGAAAATGGATGTTACCTGATTGCAAAACATTGGAATTCTGAGGACATTTGATCGAGGAAATCAACTTCTATACTTGTATAATGTAGTATAGTTATTATTCACACACTCGTCACTATGGACTGCGTCACCAAACTTTGTTGGTAATGCATGAATTTTAACATGAAAACCTAAAGTGTGATGGTATCTGTTGAAACCATAGACGGAGACAAAGACAGACCAAAGACAGAAAACAAAACCCAGTGGTGCAGTACAAGATAGCAAAAGCTAAATAGAGTAGATATGATTACAGTATTTTTTTAGTTTAACTGAAGGATCTGGCAGGAGAACATTACACATGGAGGCCAAAACTGGTTGGACTGCTTAAAAATATACAAAGCCACCTACTTTTGAATATTATCAAAAATGGACTTTTGAACATTCACGAAAACAGGTTTTTGGAAGACAGCACCTCTTCTACATGTTATCCATGTAGACTGTGAAGGTGGCAGTGGATTTAAGGGAGACCTACACCGTATTAGGAAGGTGATCATAATGCCAGTGTAACTAACGGGCCAAAGATGGACTAAGAGTTAGATGGTTACTTTTAATTAGCTTGGGCGCCATCATGTGGTGTCATACTCTCTGGCACTGGCTAGAATCAGTTACTATCAAGAGATTCCAGATATTCCACATGAGCTCAGTGCTCAATTACAGGGCAACTGGTGATCATGGACATGTGTCATAAGCTTAAAATGTCTTCTTTTTTTTGAATTTCATAATTGATTAACCATACAGTGAACACAACACTGAAGATGATTTGTTTAGCATAAGATTTCTTTATTATATTTACACATTTTTACAATAAGCCACACATGATTACAAAACCAAATGCGTCACAGCAAAATATTCTGCAGTTTTAAAAATCAGTCATGTTTTGACTGCAGTTTAACCAAATACGCATTAATACTTAGTGTTCCCTTTATGTTCATTTTAAAGGTTCCTCGTTTCACAAATAGCCTTTCAAACATGGGGTTTTAGTTGGCATTTACTGCATTGAGAGGATGGTTGTCTTATTGCGGGTTGTTGTACACCAACGTCTGAACAGTTTGCACTTCCTGTGTCACGTATGAGTCAAGGAAGTGGTTATTTGTCATCCATCCAAAGACACATAAAAGCAGGTAATGTAAGGTAATATGTAAAGCGAACCTTAAAGTTAAGAAATAATAACAAGGATGGACAGTAGATGGATGGTTTCTAACCTTCATATGGACTGGACGCCCTCTTATCTAGTTGTAATTTATGTGTATTTTTCAAGGTCAAATCAGCAAATCTAGGCCTTACTGCCTCGAGCTAACAGAAAGGGAACAGGAACTCCAGTAACCACCTGTAAAAACAGTTATGCAGCACCAACTGTGTCACAGACTTTGACCACAGTGAACCCATATTCTAATGGCTTTTTTCAGCAGGATAATGTGCCATATCACAAAATTCAAAGCATCTTAGATGCTTTTCTTGAAGATGAGTTCACCACAGTCAACAGCACTGGGATATGGGGTAATGAGAGATTCCCATCTTGGATCTGCAGCAATTGAATGTTATCGTGTCAGTATGTACCAGCACCTTGCTAAATCGATGTCACAAAGAATTAAGGTCAAGACGGGTAGTACGTTTTGTTTCTCTGCCGAGTGAATGTAAGATGTTTGAATGGTGCCAGTACTGAGCCGGTTAAATAGACCCTAGATTTGATTCTCGAGTCGTCTTTGGTGGCTGGTTGTATGAACCTAATCTTTTTTTTCCACCACTACTGAATTAATTAAAAATGAATGAAATTTAAATGCTACTGAATTGTTATATTTTTTTAAAAATTAAAATGACACATAAAAATGGGTTATGCCGGGATTTTTATGACCCTGTCAAATGACAGACAACGAAAATTAAAATCTAGCGCACTGCAGCAGTGTCATAGGACAAATCAAAGCGATATAAAGAAATAACGGATGCAGCTTAGCACAGCTGAGAAGTCTGAGTAGAATAGGTTAAAAAAAAAATGAATCAATAATTATCGATATCGACTGATGAAACACTTATATCGTGATACATTTTTCCGCCATATCGCCCAGCCCTAGTCGCCGATCACGTGACAGTAACAAGACGGATGCCTTCGAGACGGTTGGTGAGGAGCCCAGCAAACTAGCAACATTTTGTCAAGGGTGTGAAAATACTTAAATATTAAGCCCATTCTACCATGACGTGCAGAATATGCAGGTCCTGAAATACAACAATACTGCAATACACATTCATCTGAAGAGGCATCAACTAATGCTAGCAGAGGAACGGTTCAAAACCTCTCAATCTAACAACTTCACCAAATGTCCTGTGGTAACAGAGAGAGTGAGGGTGCAAATCAACAATTTGCTGTTGAATTTTAGCTGCTATACACAGAGAAGGCTTCATAGATGTACTGCTTTTTTTTTTTTTTTTTTGTAAATCCCAGCTATATTATCATGGATGTTGAGGCTGAACATAGATACTGGATGGAGTTACAATTTGATGTGAATGGCGTCTTGTTCTTCCTTGTTTTTCCGAGTGGGCGATTTCATCTTCAGCACCTGACAGAAGTAAAAAGAGATCATTCAGAATATTATTTATTTAAAAAAAATAGTATTAAGAGTCAATATGGGCAGTGAGACATGAGAATGAGGAGAACATTTATCTCTTACCATAGGTAACTGCCATGGATCTTCTTGACTTTAAGTATTTAAAACAGAGAAGAAGAAACAAAGACAAAAGGAGCAGAAGAGCAGCAGCACTTGCTCTCACAGCCGCAGTCACAAGAGAGACGGGACAATTATCACCTGAAAAATATGAATAGAAATCCACATTAGGTACTGATATCACATACATACTGTTTGCCATTTATAGGTCTACAGGGATCACATGACATGGTCCTGTAGCTGCTATTATTTTTTATTTAAATACTTTATTTGAAGGGAATCATTTAAAAGGTAGCCCATGAAATAAAGGAAATACAATACTGTGATAATGAATGATTTCTTGAAATACTCTACCTGAACTGGAACAGCTTGTGAGCTGGATGACTGTTTGTTCTCTGCTGACCTCGTTGTAAACGCCACACATCAGGTCTCCCGTCTGCTGACCGTATAAACTGATGGTAACATTCAAAACGCTGTGTTTTTCTGCAGCTCTGCTGTGTATCGATAAGTTATTGTCCAAAGATAAAGTGATCTCTGCTCCATCTCCCTCAGAGGAGCAGCTGACCTTCATCTGTTCTGGTGACAAACATGTCTGAGACACAGCTGGTTTAGACACAGGAGCTGGAAGACAAACATATGATCACAATCCGCTGTCAGTTATCCAGACTTTCTATTTCACTGAAACATTTAACTTTCTCAACAAAACACTGCAGAGATTATGAAATATGACAAAGGCGTGTAGTCATTTGCAAATTGTCAATTTAACCAAATAAATTCCATTAAGATAAAAAGATTTTTTTCTCCTACCTTGTATTTCTACATGGATGTCGGTTTCATTCAAAAATGTACCAGTAGTGGAATTATATATTTTCAGCAGATAATCACCAGAATCGTTCCTTGATGCCTTGTTAAGCTCAAATGTTGCAATTTTTTTGTTAATGGTATTACCATTTTTGTTCAGAGCTGATTTAGTTGAAGTGGGTAGATGAAAAATCAGTGGTGCCCCAAGTTTACCAAAACACAGTTGTGTTCCTGCAGTAGGATCAGATAAGTTGCATTCAAAAGAATCTGATAAGGACAGAAAACAGAATACGCATCAAACATTTTTACAGGGAGTGAAAGTAAAATGAGGCTTGATAAACTAAGACAAAGATCCTTGGATAAAGAACATTTTTAACTTGAGCATTTCCACTTAAATGTGAGGAAGGCTCTCTAGTGTATGTTTCTCATCTATTTGTACTTGCAGTATGATAGTAATTTTAACTCATTAAAGGAAAAAATGACTCATAAAAACTTACATCGACACATCTTGAGTGATTGACTGTATGACGCAGTTACCTTGTATTACATAGACTTCAGCAAATGTTTTATCAGCATAAGAGCTCACAAACATATTCATGCTTTCAAAGAATGAGTAAAGTGTTTATAGTGAAGTATTAGTGCAATATTAAATGTTAAATCTTGAATTGTACCTTTTGAAAGCACCGTCGTTGCCAGGAATGTGGTGATCATGTAGATCCAAATCATTTTTGCCTGTGACAGAATCATTTTATCAGTGAAACATTGCACGGTGTCTTACGTGGTCTCATGGAATCCTGCTGTTATCCACTCCTACCTGAATGAACGATTCTCCAACCTGCTGATGATTCCCCTTACATTTTCTAACCGTCATGTAACATCATTAGTTTGTACCATAGCATCCCACCTGTATGCTTTAGTCAGATGTGTGTATCTATGACTGATGTATGTTTATCTTGCTGTTCTCTTTCTCTGTCTGTACCCGGCTGGCCTTAGGCAGATGGGTCCCTCCATATGAGCTGGGTTCTGCTCAAGGTTTCTTCCTGTTAAAAGGGAGTTTTTCCTTGCCACCGTCGCCTGCAGGCTTGCTCTGGGGGTTTCAGGCCGGGTCTTGTAAAGCGTCTTGAGACGATTTGTATTGTTTTTGACGCTATATAAATAAAGCTGAATTGAATTGAATGATCAACTTTCTTTCAACTTGAAAATTGAGCTATAAAATATGAGGTTTAGGTCTAAAACATATTTTCTGTGCCTGTTGGTATTGGCAGTAGTCTCATTTGAATGAAAATCATTTTACTGTTTTGAAACAATGCAGTTATCTTTAAAACAGGAAATGTAAGTTGAAGGCAAAACAAACAACCGGTTAAAGCTTCATTAGTTTGATACTTGGTTTCTTGTGTACTGTCAAGGAGTCTAAAAATGTTAAAATTATGCATAAAACTAATGGAATTCTCTACATTTTGCGCTTCAGTAATGTTGGCATCATTCACCTTTTTATTATGAAGTCTTCTGAGTGCCTTATTGACTGGCCCCTAACATCTCTGCTGGCATCAGAGCGGTTTGCTCTATTTACTCAGTTTGTCTTGTGCGGCGAGAACTGAGGAAGTGAGTATTTAGATTCACTGAACCATTACTGATGTACTTGGCTGTCCTCAGTCTACGTTTAAGGTAACTGAACAGTGTCGTATTGTGATAAAGAGACAAAACTGTTGTTTTAACCAGTGGGTGTGATTTCACATTTACAAAAAAAGAATGTTATCTTACTGTGTGCAGTTATATCCTACTAAGGAGATTATAGTGCCTGAGTTCATATCTTTTTTAGTCAACTATAGTTGAAGGTGGAAGTGTGTTTGCAATGTGTAATTATTGGGAGAGATTAGTCACTGAATATGGATGTTAAATGATTACAAAACATTATACTCACAGGAGGACATTACATTCACATAACGCTGTGCATTCATTACTCACCCAATCTTCACTATAGACTGCATCACCAAACTTTGTTAAAGGAAACATGAAAACCTAATGTATGTTGGTGTCTGTCTGAAACCGCAGTTTTTATTTTTTTTTTCCATTCTCAGCATCTCCGCTGCAGTGGCATGCTAGTGTATATTTTTAGCTGCAAAAAAGTGCAGTGCGTGAAAGCAAAAGCTAAATAGAGTAGATATGGTTGCATTATCTTTTAGTTTGAACACCTGTTAGGAGAACATTTATACATGAAAGCCAAAACTGATTGTACTTCTAAAAAAAACAAAAAACAAAGCCACCTCCATGGAGCAGAATCAAAAGTGGACATTTGAGCATTCAAGCTTCATTTGTTCATTGGAGGACAGCAGCTCTTCTACATGTAGACTGTTATGGCAGCAGTGGCAGCTGGTTAGGAAACAGTGGTGTTTCACACTAAACTGGAGTCTGGTACCACAGTGGCAACTCGCTGAAACTAGTTTTGTTATTGCATGATCTCACCCTTGTGTATTTGAAGAACCTTTAGCTCCATCGTGTGGTCAGAAATGTTACTAACTCACTAATACTAATTTATGTGGAGATCAAAAATGTTCCAAAAACAAACAAAAAAACAACTGATGTGATGATGACCTGCCATTGCCTGACATGAGAAGTAAAACTGACCAAAGAAGCAATACGCAATAACTTCCTTTGAAAATTAACTCCCATACCAAGAACATGATTTGTTTAGCATATTTCTTTATTATATAGAATGCCATATATTATTACAAAACTTCATAAATCTACTGACAACCAATGCGTTGAAGGGGGTGGTGGGTGGGGTGAGGGGGTGTTTTTATCCCTGTTCTCTTTCCCTGTGATTGGTGCTTTAATGACTATTTTCCGTCAGAGGCTCCAGTGTCATGGTGTGAATGAGGCTGAAACGTTTTGGGTACATAAGTTAAAACTGTATTGTAATAGATGGCAGATTAGATCTCAGTCCACTTCCTCTATTCAGAGAAAGGTTTTCCAATCATAGATGACATAGATGAGCCTGACATAAATGGCATGTACCAACACAGGAGAGCCTACTCATCAGGAAATGATTCAGTGGTCCACGTACACCTGAAGGACAAAGAGCATTCCTTTGAAGACAGCAACGTCCAAATCTTAGCCAGAGAGGACCGATGGTTTCAAAGAGGGGTAAAGGATGCCATCAATGTCAGATTGGAAAAACCTTCTCTGAACAGAGGTGGACAGAGATTTAAAAACTAATGAGTAGTGAAACGTCTTCTCAATAAACTGTAAAAGTCCAGTTGCCTTTTTTTGAACTTTTTTTGGAGCCAAAGCTGGTTGGACTGTTTAAAATATACAAACTCATTTGAGCATTCATGAAAATGTTTTTTTGGAGGACAGCAGCTCTTCTACATGTTGGTTCTTGACTTATGTGATTACCTTTAATGGCCTTTGGCTCCATCATGTGCTCAATGGTGCTCACTGCATTACTTAAACTCATTACTTAAGCCTCCATACTCTCTGGTGCTGACTGGAGTCAGCTACTATCAAGAGATTCTGGACATTTCATATTTTGAGCTCAGTGTTGAATAATAGGACAATTAGTGTTCATAAACCAGTAAAAAAAACATACTTTGTGTCCTAAGCTTTAAACATTTTTGTCCTTTATTTGATTTTAACCAGACAGTGAACACAGCACTCTGAACATGACTTGTTAAGCATACGTATATTTCTTTATTATATAAAATGCCACACATTACAAAACTTCATAAATCTACTGACAACCAATGCGTTTTTCAGTTAAATAATTTATTTGGAACTAAATGCATCAATGCAGAGTGTTCTGCAATTTTAAAATCATTCATCATCAAATAACCATTAAAGCTTAGTGTTGGAATAGGTTTCACTTTAAATGTGCCTCTTTTCACAAATGACCTTTCAAACATGTGGTTTTAGTTGGAATTTACTGCATTCAGTGTGTGGTCGTTGTAGACCAACCTCGGAACATTTTCTCTTTCATGTTTCAGGTATGAATCAAGGATGTGGCTATTTGTCATCCTCTGCCAGTAAACAAAAACACAATAATGAAAGCATATCGGTTGGAGGCATTTGTTGACCTGTGTGCTACCTTAAATAGTGGGTTGGGATTTATGTGTTTTTTAACGTGTGAACAATGAACACAGTGAAGACCATCTAAAGAATATATTAAGCTACGAGCTGTTGCTTGACTAATTGCGTCACAAGATGTTAACACACAAAATGTTTTAGAATACATTCAAATCAGGACTGGTAACCAAATTAGGCACACCCTGTTCAACTGCCCTCTAAACCAAATATGTAATGGCAACTCTGTGCATTTAGGTGTATAGACATGGTCAAGATGATTTGCTAAAACCACAATTGTGTGAAAAGAGAAAATATCCAGTGAGCGGAGTAAAAACATTAGCAGAGATCAGGAGAACTCAACCAGCTGTGCTACAGACTAGCTGAGTGTTCTTGCTGGCCATGTCCAACCTTGTTTTGACTAGTGAACTAGGGATGTGCGATATTCATCGTTTACGATATATCATCAAAAACATTCCCCACGGTAAGAATATGTCATTCCGCGATAAAAACGATAAATTCCCAGTGATGACGTATATGTGCACGACACGCTCACAGCCCAACGCGTGTGGAATATTGACAAACTGACAATGGTGGAAGGCGGAACAGATACGCCGGGCAGCGAGGAGCTCGTTCCTAAACGAGGCTCCACCTCCATTATCTGGTTTGGTTTTAACCCCTTAATGCCTGAATTGATTTTTCAATTATATAAAGAAATTAAATATTTGTATTTTTGCTTACCAGTCTGACCGGTCTAACTAGTGCAAACCGTCATTGGAGTAATGCGTTATTTCGGCTGCAGTCTCAACGGAAACAGTGCGTCGGGAGTTTGCAACACTAGGCATGAAGGGGTTAAAAAGTCTGATGTGGAGTAGCAAATAACAACATGCAAGGTTTGCTAACAAATAGTGCATTAAAAGGACAGAAACGCCACTAATTTGTTCCACCACCTCAAACACGAGCACAAACCAGAATATGAAGAAGCAGCATCTACTTCATCCAAAGAGTCCGGTAAAAAAACAACTCAGACAAAACTTGCCGATGCATTATAGTCAAAAAGATTAGGCTGAATTGGTGTTTACTGCCATTTTTATCGTTACTGTGATAAATACCAGAAATTATCGGGATAAAATTTTTAGTCCATATCGCACATCCCTACAGTGAACCCATGTTCTGATGACTTCTTTCAGCAGGATAATGTGCCATATCACAAAGCTTAGATCATCTCAGACGGCTTTCTTGAACATGAGTTCACCACAGTCAACAGAGCTCAATCTAATTCTTGGGATATGGGAGATTTGCATCTTGGTTGTGCATCCAACAAATGTGCAGCAACTGCATGTTATTATCAGGTCAGTATGGACCAAACTCTCCAAGGAATGTTTCCAGGACATTGTTGAATCTATGTCACGAAGAATTAAGGCAGTTCAGAAGACAAAAGGGTGTCCGACCTGGACCTACCAAGGTGTACCTAATAAAGTGGCCAGTGATTACACGTTTAAAGAATGTAAACACAGATAGCAGGCAGTACCTATTGTAGCCATTGTATTTTTTTAGGTTGATCATGAAAACATCTGGTTTGGTGGCTAACACTAAGATTAAGATTAAGGTTAAAAATGAAGCTGTAGGAGATTAAGTTACATTTTGTTGGAAATGATGTCTTGCTCCTCGTTTGTCTGAGTAGTCGATTTCATCTTCAGCGACATCTGATAGAAGTAAAAAATATTTATTATATATGCAGAATTTAAAAAATGATCAATACATGCAGTGAGGCATGAGAATGGGGAGAACATTTATCTCTTACCATAGGTAACTGTCACGGATCTTCTTGACTTTAAGTATTTGACACACAGAAAAAGGAAGAAAGACAAAAAGAGCAGAAGAGCAGCAGCACTTGCTCTCACAGCCATGGTCACAGGAGAGTCGAAACAGTTATCACCTGGAAAATCTGAACGAAAATCCAAATTAGGTACTGATATCTCATACATACTGTTCTATCATTTATAGGTCTACAATGGCCACATGACATGGTCCTGTAGCTGCTGTTAGTTTTTATTGAAACACTCTATTTCAAGGGAATCGTACCCCACGAAATAAAGTGAGTATAGAAACTGGAATACCTGAAGTGGAACAGCTGGTGAGCTGGATGACTGTTTGTTCTCTGCTGACGTTGTGTTGAACATCACACGTCAGATTTCCTGTCAGCTGACCGTATAGATTTAAACTAACATAGTGTGTTCCTGTAGTCCTATTTCTGCTGTGTATCAATACGTTATTGTCCAAAGATAACATGATCTCTGCTCCATCTCTCTCGAAGGAGCAGCTGACCTTCATCTGTTCTGGTGACAAACATGTCTGAGACACAACTGGTTTAGGCACAGGAGCTGGAAGACAAACATATGATCACAATCCACTGTCAACTCTGCAAACTTCCCAGTTTATACGTTTCAATTCCTCTTTCAGTGAAACTTTCTCACACCACTGAGGACAAGTATGACAAACACCTGTACTCATTTGCAAACGTGTCTTTTTAACCAGCGAAATTCCATTGAATTAGATTTAAGTAAAATTGTAAACAACTAGAATTATTTTTTTGTCCTACCTCGTATTTCTACATGGAGGTTGAGTTCAGTCAAGAATTTACCATTGGCGGAATTATATATTTCCAGCTGATAATCACCAGCATCTTCCTTTGATGCTTTGTTGAGCTTTAATGTTGCGTTTTTGAAAAAAGACAATTTTGTGACTGGTTTGTCATTATCCAGTACGTCCACACGATCAATTAACTTAAAAACGATATCATCATTCTTTTTCAAAGTCAGTTTTGTAGTTCCAGCGGGCAGGCAAAAAAACAGTGGCTCCCCAAGTTCTCCTAAACACTTTGTGGTTGTGGCAGTAGGATAACTTAAGATGCATTTAAAAGAACCTGAGAGGAACACAGAACAGAATACGCGTCAAACGTTTTTACAGGGAATGAAAGGGTAAAACAGTGCTTGATCATTTTCCCCTTCGCCTAGTGTCGCCTATTTCTATGTGTAACCTATGCCCTTCGGGAAAAAATGAGTCATAAAAACTTGCATCGACACATCTTGAGTGAGCGACTGAATGATGCTGTTACCCTTTTACCATTCCATTAAGTATATGAGTGTCAACAAATGTCTCATCAATATAATAAGTCATGGTAACCTAAAATATGACATGCTTAAACAGTTAAATATATTAATAAGAGCATGTAATGCAAGTATAAATGTTGAATTGTACCTTTTGAGAGCGCTGTCGTTACAAGAGATGTGATGATCATGTAGATCCAAATCATTTCCTCTTTTGATAGAATCAGTTCATCAATAAAAATGGTGTCACATGTGGAACAACAGAGATACAGTTTCAAACACAGGACTTCATATCGTTAAGGGGGAATTTCCTTTTTTTAAAACTCATCCATATAACTTTGGTGTTATTTGGAGTCGATCGGGAGATATTTGGATCCAGCGGAGCGCCTCGTATATCCATATAGTGGGAGTGACTGGGTCACCGAAACGCAGCCTCTAAATAACACATTATCTGCCGCGAGACCCGTTCATTTCACCAATTGTTTGTTATGACACGCTAGTGCTCTTTCCCGTTGAGTCTGGAGATATCTATCCGCAGACGTGCAGTAGCTTGTTGTTCTTTGACCAGCTGCCTCCGCGTCCTCATTTCAACGAGCTCCCCATCCGTATACTCTGTTCACGCTGGACGTCCTTACTGTTTTGAGCCAAAGTCGTCGTCCACAACCTCAGAATCGGAAGAATATTTAGCCATGCTAAAAACTAGCAGTCGCAAATGACAGGTAAACAAGCTGTGCTGTGTACGCGTGCTGCTCAGAGATAACAACATCCAGGTCGGAGGTCAGTAGGTCAATCTACAGACCCCCGATGATGATGATGATGAGGTAACTCCAGACTCAACGGGGAATAGCACGAGCGTATGTAACAAAATATTGGTGAAATGAACGTGTTTCGTGGCAGATAATGCGTTATTTAGAGGCTGCGTTTGGGGGCCCCAGTGACTCCCTACTGTATCGATATATGCAGATCTAAATAACATCCGAACGACTCCAAATGACACCAAAGTTATATGGGCGAGTGAGCGATTGTATTTTATGCCAGAAATAAGGTCCAGGTTGTAAAAAAGGGTAATTTTCCTTTTAAGACTATAATGATTACGAAACACGCGCTTTAACTACTGTCAACATTCGTAGGGTCAAATTAAACAGTCACTCACCACATTAACAGCAGAATATCGTCTTTGTAGAGTATCGTCTGGCTGATAGGTTTCCTACCAACAACTGGTTGGTATACTTTTGGTATTTTCAGCCGTCTGAGAAGAGAATTGAGGAACGAGTTACAAGACGAGAACAACTTGTTTTTACGTTGTTTGTTGAGACTATGAGCTCTAACTGCACATTCGCACATTCTACCATATTGATGAGATCACACACAGAAAAATAAGCCATGTGGTTAGGATGTGGTTCGGACATGTACTTAGCACTAAGCGACGTTGGATAGGGCTGCTTGGTATATGTCTATATTGGCAGTGTAATGTAACACTAACAATCAGCATCAGAAACAAGAGAAATGTTTCATTAACAATACACGTAATCTTTATCAAGAGAAAACTGCAGGGCTGTGGTATAATACTGCTTTAAGTGTAGTTTTAGCACAACTTCACAAAGTGTAAGCTGCTAACTTTAATATTTGAAAACGCTAACTTCAGAAAATATAACTCTTAAACCAGTCGGTGGAGTTCTATACATTCTGCACTTTTTAAGTAATATTATCATCACTCACCAACTCAGGCTTCTGTGTGGCTTCTTGACCAGCATGTGGCATTTCCACTGACTGAGTAGTCTGCACTCTCTACTCTCTTACGTGTCTTTTGATGTGGAAACTGAGGAAGCGGGTATGCCGTTTCACAGAACTGCTGCAGAGTTACTTCTTGTTGTTACGAAGTGAAAACACCTTTTGTTGTTTTGTGAGATTTCCAGATAACATGCATTACCTTACCGTGTTCAGTTCCTTCTTAGGAGATTTGAGGACTTGAGATCACTTTAACTTATTCAGTTGTTGGTAGTTTAAAAGCATTTATTTATTTATTTTGCTATGCTACATGGGACAACTACAGAGATTGAGACACAAGAACATCACATAATGTCAGTCTCATAATGTCTGTGTGGACACAAAGGACCGTGAAATGTAAGGAGAAAATGGAAGTGTGTTTAATTTAGTCAAAGACAAAGGTTGCTGTTAATTTCTCAGAAATGAATCATCAAAGCAGATCAGAAAGATTCCTTTTGTTACTTGCTGTAGTGGATGCCAGTAGCACACTTCAAGCATGTTGTTTTTTGGTACAGAGAGACATATTATTCATGTAAAACATACACAACATCCGAAAAGATAACACAACATCCACTGTGTAACAGGCATATGTGTGGATACTCCTCAAATGAACGTACTTTATAATCCTATGTGGGTTTTATTTCTCTGGGGACTATAGTCTGCGTAACCAGAGTCTGATAGAGCTAACAAAAAGAAAGCATGAACGTAGGAACAAAAGGCCTAACGTGTGATGATGTGTGTTAAAACCACAGCTTTTTCCACTCTGTGTCTGTGCTTGAGCCACCGCAGCAGGCCAGAGTATATTTTTAGCTGTGAAGAAAAAATAAGAGACGCAACTGATTAAAACAAAAGCAAACTATGGTAGATGTTATCACTGTATCTTTACACTGACTGGTGGTGTCTGGTAGGAAAGTTATATTATACATGGGGGAGGAAAAAAAATCTAATGTGTACTCTTGAGCATTAAAACTCTTCATTATTTGTGGACTGTAACTTTTCACACAGCGTGTGAAAGTTGTTTGGTGGCAGTGGCAGCTGTATTGGAAACAGTCTGGCATTGAAAGTAAAGACACACCACACTAAAATATACATCGCTATCAGAGTAGATTTGCTTAGACATATGTTGTTATTGAGGGTCTCCCAACAACATGAACTGTTTGGCTCCATCATGTGGTCAGAAATGTTTCCTACAAGGCCTCCAGCTTGTACTTCTAATTCTCTGGTAGTAGCTGTAATGAACTCCAGACATCACACCAGAAGAAGTGAATGATACTGACTATTATCATTGCATGTGCCAGTGGACGGCACATATTGGGCAACAGGTTGATATTTTGTAGGGGCTGAACAACTTCCATTTTTTTAAAGTTTACTAATATGTGGTGGAAGTCGAGCAGTCACATAAAAACACAGTAGAAAGTAATGCTTTGCAACAAGGAAATCTATATTCTTAACCTGAATACATATTGTAGCGTCTCACACAGAAGAAGCTACAGAGGCTTTTCTGCAAGGTAATCAAAGCCGTAGCCTACATTAACACGATAAACACCATCAGTTTGACACTTCTAATATGCGGTTGTCTCGCTCAGCAAACTCTGCTCTATGCTTCAAGCGTCATGCCACAGCAGTAAAGCTTACTGCATTACATTACTTAACTGTTAGCAGATCTTTGGAAACAGTATTCTCTGATGACAGTGGCCTCTTTCAGTGGGATAATGCGCCTTTCAAAAGTGGTTTGAGTGGTTTCAGGAATGCAATGGAAGTCCAAATCTTGGACTTCAAGTTCCACAGATCTCAAACCAATCTGTGGGATATGCTGGGCAAACAAGTCCCATTCAAGGAGGACCCACCTTGCAACTTTGATAAGGCTTTATCAATCCCCAAGTGATAATTTAGGTTTCTTACGGACTTTGAGGATCTGCTGCTAATGTCATGTTTCCAGATACCACAGCACATCTTTAAAGGTCTAGTGAAGAACAAGCCTCTATGGGTCAGGGTAGATGAGGTCAGTATGCAATTATGTTTATAACTACTGCCTGAATAATTTTTGCAACTATATGAATTACATCAGTGTGCACCAATCAGCCAAAACATTATGACAGGAGAAGTGAATCACATTGACCACATTCTGTTGCCAGACACAATAGGACACCCTCAGAAAGCCCATGTCCATTCTCTGATGAGGCACAAGGGTGACCTACACAATATTATGAAGGTGGTCATAATGTTATTCATGAACAAAGAAGGTAGCTCACAATGAAAGCTTGTTGTCTGCACTGCAAACCCCTAATCTTAATGGCTAATTAGAGAAGGTCTGTAATGTTTCACGAGAGAATGAAGCTGGAATTTAAAATCAGTTGCATCTTGTCTTCCTTGCAGGCGTCTTCACTCTAACATCAGAGTAGACTATTTCTTCTGCAGTGTCATCTAAAAGAAGTTAAAACAGTTTAAATGTTTCTTCCATAATCCATGTTTTAAACTGTCATACCACAGAATACTAACAACACTAATGAACTAATGAATGAACACTAATGAAAGCCTACATGATTTTCAAAAAGTTCATTATTAGTTTACAATTTTAGAAATTTTAAATATCAGTTTGTGCCTGAGTGAACCTGAAGGCCAATGACATGTTTATCAGTAGAGCATTTACTGTATCTCTCACCTGTCCCAGCAGTCACAGGGCTTGTTGTCTTGTTGCTTGTTGTCTTATTGAAACATCTGATACCAAGAAACACGACCAAAAGGAGAAGTAGAGTGGACACACTTGCTATCACAGCCGCAATCAAAGGAGAGAGATGAGAACAGACGTTACCTAGAAAATACAAACATCAAACCAGATTAGGCAGTGAAATTGTCGATATACTTATTGTCAAGAAATTGAATGAATTACCTGAACAGCCTGTGAGCTGGATGACTGTTTGTTCTCTGCTGACGTTGTTTTGAACATCACACGTCAGATTACTTGTCAGCTGACCATGTAAACTGATGGTAACATTTGAAACACTGTGTTTTTCTTTATCTCTGCTGTGTATTGATAAGTTGTTGTCCAAATATAAAATGATCTCTGCTCCATCTCCCTCAGAGGAGCAGCTGACCTTCATCTGTTCTGGTGACAAACATGTCTGAGACACAGCTGGTTTAGACACAGGAGCTGGAAGACAAACATATGATCACAATCCACTGTCAGTTATCCAGACTTTACAGTATATACTGTATGTTTTAATTTCTGTTTCTGTAAAACATGTAACTCATCAAAACAACACTGAGATGATAAAATATGACAAATACCTGTGGCATATTTTTTGACCAGCTAAATTCCATAAAAAGTTAATGTAATTAGTATTTGTTGTTGTTGTTTGTCCTACCTTGTATTTCTACATGGATGCTCTTCTTATGCAAGAGTTTACCACTGGTGGAATCATGTATTTCCATCTGGTAATCACCAGAATCTTCCTTTGATGCCTTGTTGAGCTTTAATGTTGCATTTTTGAAAAATGATATTTTTTTGTCCTTTTTGTTATTGTTATCTGATACGTCAGTATTATTGGTCAACTTAAAAATCACAGTATTATTCTTTTGCAAACTCAATCTTGTAGTTGAAGCTGGTAGGTAAAAAAACAGTGGCTGTCCAAGTTCTCCAAAACACTGTTTGGTTGTTGCAGTTGGATCAGTTAAGTTGCATCCTACAGAACCTGATAGGGACAGAAAGCAAACAATAATCATATTAAACATTATTTGGTGGTCCATAAAGTATTTAATTCTAACAGAAAAAGTAAAACAATGCTTGATCGTTTCCACTTAAATATGAGGATAATATGTTCACAACCATAAGTTCACTCTGTGTATGTTTTAAACCTATTTCCATCTGCTGTCAGCCCTTTACAGGAGAAAATGACTTCAACATGACCTCTTCAATGAATCTTGAGAGAACGACTGAATAAGCTATTACGTTCCATGAAAGATATGAGCTTCAACAATTGTACAATCAATATAATCAGTCATGATAACCTACAATATAACAGAATTTTAATGCTTTGGCATTTTAATATCAAGGTATTAATATTACTGTAGTCTTAAATGCTGAATTATACCTTTTGAAAGCGCTGCCTTTGCCAGAAATGTGATGATCATGTAGATCCAAATCATTTTCTGCAATGACAGAATCAGTTTATTTATAAACTAAATATTACATGGAACAACACAAATACAGTTTTAGACACAGGACTTGTTATTCTTACACTGTAAATATTAGGAAACCATGACAATACTAGGCTTTTCATGCACAGCAAATTTAGTATAGTCAAATGTCAGGGTCACTGACTACATTTATAATATTATGTCTTCTTTGTAGATTAGTATCTCGGTGTTGAGTATCCTGCACACAACTGGTTGATATATTTTTGGTATTTCCTTCTTCTGAGAAGAGAATTGAATGCGTCATTCACACTTAGTAGCAAGAATACTGAAGCACTAAACTATTCTCTACTTGTACTTTCACATGTACATTTAATGAGTTTCTCAGCTTCATATTGTTTCAATGTTGAACAAAATGTTTGTTAAAAGCCTTTATCACGTTTATTAATTATGATTCAATGAGCTACAGCCTGCAAGATGCCTGTGTTGTGCTTTTGACAATAAAATGAAAATATGTTGTTATAGTAATAGTAGTAATATTTTGCTAGGGGAGAAAATCTCATATTTAAAAGTGGTGAAAATGTCACAATGAGTTGTTAACTTGTTCTTAGGTGAAATATTAAATGACATTTTCGTCCAGTCTCCTCAATGACAGCTTACACATGTCTGGTCATCATTTAGTCATCAAAGAGCCATGTTTTGCTTGTCGCTGTCTCGTTATCGTCAGCAAAACAATTACGTTATCATCGTTGACGAAAGTATAACTTTAAAAGTTAGATGGACAGAACACAGTGAGCCATGTGGTTAGGACACCTACTGTCAGCAATGAGTACCTGGTTTGGTTTAGATATATAAACATTTAGAAAATACATTTTATCTATCTAACATATTTGACTGTATAGTCAGGTAGACACTTGGTGTGTAATTTAACACTAACAAGATAAATGTTTGAAATTGAAAACACACAAAATCTTTATCAAAAGAGGATTGCAGGGCTGTGGTGTCATACTGCTGTAGTTTTAGGACAGTGTAATTCGAGTTTTCAATTCAAGTTATAAATGCTTATGTGCACATCTGTATATTTGAAAAGGTTTTTGAGTCGGTCTCAAATAGGGCGGCACAGTGGCGTGGTGGTTTGCAGTGTTGCTTCACAGCAATAAGTTTCCGGGTCCAAATCCATGGGTCAACTTCACAGGACAAGCATTTACAGAAGCTGAATGAATAAATAATTTGAACTAACTGCACACAACCATCAAAATTCCAAGTCTAAGTCATATCCTATTATTAATAATTTGGTAAAGCCTGTGAAAGGTCGATGCAAATATGGTTTAAGAGTTTATTTCTAAATTAAACTAATATTTGTACAGTCATTTTTATAACGCTATATGATAAATGTCAGGATTTTACATCCTTTGTAGGTTAGCTGTTGTAATACTATGCAGGTCTCTCTAATTTCTCTTGAAGGTAAAGTCAACAAATTAAACCTTCATTAGTGTCATAGTTGGGTTCTCTTAATATGTTTAAACTTACAGAATTCTACACTTTCTGCTTTCTTTAAAGTCACTCACCTTCAGTTTGAAGTCTTCTGTGTGTCTCATCAACTGGCCTCTGACTTCTCCACTGACAGCAGGGTAGTGTACTGTACCTGCTATATTTGTCTTGTGATGTGGAGAGAAATGAGGAAGCGGGTATTTAGAGTCACTGATCTACTACTGAGATACTTAGCTGCTGATCTTAGATTTGCTTACCGTCCCTTCATTGCAGATGTTTTTTTGTTTTAACGCTGTGTGTGTGACTTCACATTTATAAATGACATCTGATCTCGGCCCTTAACATTTAACTGATCAGCTTACTTTAGTAGATTGAGGCATATACGTTCATATCAGTTGACTGAATTTGTGAAAGTGGAACCCAAGTGTTGATGCTAAATTTCATGTCAGTGGACACGAACCATGCAGACAACTGTGGAGAGGAGTTGGAATTATGTTTGTAATATGAAGTCATTGTGAATTGCCAGTGAATGTGAAAAGTTTCTATTACTTGTATTAAGTTCCTGTTATTTGCTACGGACCACAGAAGTAGCACATTTTGCATATGTTTTCTAATTTGAAGTAACTGTCTTGTCACGCAACAGTTTGACACATAATACTCAAAGATAACGCAACATCCACTGTGTGACATGCAGACAGAGCTTTCTTCCTCTTTTAGCTGCTTTTATGAGTATCTGTTGATACTTCTTAAATGAACCTAATTTATAAATCCCACGTGATTGTTTATTTTCTGTTGTCTACATTACCAAAGTTTGATGGCGCGAATGAAAAGTAAATTTGAACTTTAAACCCCTAAAATGTAACCACAGCTTTTCCCACTATGTCTCTGTTTCAGCCACAGTAGCAGGCTAGAGTATATTTTGAGCTGTAAAGAAAGAATAAAAAAGATGCAATGGATTAAAATAAAAGCAAACTACATTAGATAGAATCACTGTACACTCTTTACACTGACTGGTGGGCTCTGGTAGAAAAGTGTGTTTTTTTTTTTCGAGCATTCAAACTCATTTGTGGGCAGTAGCTTTTGACGTGGTGTCCATGTTTAGAGAGCAGTACTGGAAATGGTCTGGTATTCAAGACAACACACTAAAATAGACATTGGTACTATAGAATAGATATAATAATACAAATGATGTTTTGCGGGGTCTCCCTACTATATGAACTGTTTGGCTCCATCATGTGGTCAGAAATGTTTCCTACAAGGCCTCCAGCTTGTTCTCTGGTAGTAGCTGTAATGAACTCCAGATGTCACTCCAGTGAATGACACCGACTGTTGTACCATTTGTCCTTTTGCCCTTTGTTCTGATCATGTCTGGGAGCCACACCTGCCCCCTACTGAGTTCCCCCTCCTGTATGAAGTTGCCCTCAGCTGACCAATATACATCCACTATACGATCTAATCAGGAACTGTCTGCAACCTCACCCGGGGGCAGGGTATATCTGTGCTCTGGCCTTACATTCACGGTCAGTCTCTGGTCTCTGACCCACTCTGTGTCGGTAGGCTCACCATGACCTGGAACTCCAATAAACCTCCACCACTTCAGCAAACTTGGAACTAGACTCAGATTGTTTGTTTTTTTTCCCCTCAACAGTGGCTAAGGCTTTATTAATCAGATCATACAGAACTTAAAGATCTGCTGCTCACGTCATGATCCCAGATATCACAACACACCTTTAAGGGTGGGCGGCACAGTGGGGAGGTGGTTAGCACTGATGCCTCACAGCAAGAAGGTCACCGGTTCGAATACATGGGCCAGCTGGCCTTTCTGTGTGGAGTACTCCAGCTTCCTCCCACCATCCAAATACATATTCATTAGGTTAATTGGGGATTCTAAATTGCCCGTAGGCAATATACAATATTAAGTAAGTGGACATGTTCTGATATTTAGTTCCCACATCCAGAGAACTTGCTACAGGGTCAAGGGCAATAGCTGACCCATGTGGTCAGATTTGTTAATTGTGTATACTCGTACTTTACTTTTGATGTGACTTCACCATCTTTATATAGTATTGAATTAAATAGATGGCCTCTGTCAAGTACCCTCTACATTATTGTTGAGAATCAATGTCCTTATTTCTGTCAGTACAGTCTTTGTGTAGAGAGAAGGAAAACAGAGACACTATTAACACCCAATGTCGTTGAGTCGTTGGCTCCATCATGTGGTCAGTGATGCTTACTGCATTACTTACAACTCAGTCATTCATACTATCAGTTTTTCCAGATTGTCCTTTCTTTTATTTATATTAAACACAACACTTGATTCATCCATCCAAATTTTGATTACAAATCTTACAATAAGCCACCAATTATTCCAAAACATTGCCAAAAATAACTGAAAAAATAAAAAATAAAAAATGGTGAAGTTACTTATTTTGGATCAAGATTTTTCACTTTGATTATTTTTGTTAAATATGGACTAAATAGGTACATGCACGTAAAAATACGAACAGGTCTACATTTATTTTTCTTATACATCATGTTCAAAAATTCATGTATTTAACTTAACAGCTAAATATTACCAAAACATAAAATCCTGAAGTGTTGTTGAACTGTTATTAAATTAAAATGGAACTAAATACACCACTATACTCTGTTTGATAGTGAGTGAAAAACAAATGCTGCATGATTTTGCATTAACATATTTGGATTGCACTCTTCGTCACTGCTGTTAATGATGGAAGTTATTTTTGCAACCATGAAAATAAACTGCCGTTGAAACCTCATGTTAACTTCATTCTGCTTATTATAGTTATTGTTCAACAGCCCCCGCTTTCACAAAGGGCCTTTCAGATATGTGGTTTTAGACACTCATTGCATTCAAACTGTGGTTGTCATCTTTCTGCTTGTTGAAGACAACGGAATTTCTCAGCAGCAGGTGTGAGTTTGCTCTTCCTGTTTGTTGTCTTGCTTTTGTGAGATGATCAAGGAAGTGGTTATTTGCGGTCCACTACCTGTACACAAAGACTTAATAATAAAAATGGGTATATACTGTATGAACAGTGGACCCAGAGCTTTAAGAACATTAGGCATTAGCAGCGATGCATAGAGGATGCATGCTATGTAACCTTAATATTTTAAAAGGCTGTGTATATGTAAAATATAGCATCACCTTTTAGTTGACCTTTGTGCTACTTTATGTAGGCATCTTGGTGTGTCATGCTTTAGCTCCTCTGTAGAACTGAGTCTTCTATGTGGTCCTTAAGATTTACAGTATAGATTAGCTAGTAGTAAGTAGACATGTACCACCCACCTAGACCAGATCAGATAGGCAGCCTGATCAAGTATCGGTGAGATGATCCAGAGAGTCCCCTCCCCTTAAACCAGAGCACCCAAAGGCCCCCCCCACTAACAACATTCTTTTGCCAGAAGTTAGTTAGTCTTCCTTGCAGGCGTCTTCACTCTAACATCAGAGTAGATTACTTCCTCTTCAGCGTCATCTAAAAGAAGTTAAAACAGTTTAAATGTCAGTCAGTCATTTTCTAAACCCGTTTAGTCCTGTTAGAGGTCACGGGGGTCTGCTGGAGCCTATCCCAGCTGTCTTCGGGCGAGAGGCAGGGGTACACCCTGGACAGGTCGCCAGTCCATCGCAGGGCCCAGTTTAAATGTATCTTCCATAATCCATGTTTTAAATGGTCATACCAAAGAATAGTAACAACACTAATGAACTAATTATTTAATTATTTTCAAAAAATGATTTTAGGTAATCACAAGTTCACTTTATGTATACTATTTTACAGGTTTTAAATATATTTGGACATTTATGAGCCAGCGAGTCAGTAGAGCATTTACTGTGTCTCTCACCTGTCCCAGCAGTCACAGGGCTTGTTGTCTTGTTGCTTGTTGTCTTATTGAAACGTTTGATACCAAGGAACACGACCAAAAGGAGAAGTAGAGTGGACACACTTGCTATCACAGCCGCAGTCAAAGGAGAGAGGTTACCTAGAAAATACAAACATCAACCTGCATTAGGCAGTGAAAATATTGATGTACTTTTTGTTAAGAAAATGAATTAATTACCTGAACAGCTTGTGAGCTGGATGACTGTTTGTTCTCTGCTGACGTTGTGTTGAACATCACACGTCAGTATTCCTGTCAGCTGACCATGTAAACTGATGGTAACATTTTGTGTTCCTGTAGTTCTAGGTCTGCTGTGTATCAATACGTTATTGTCCAAAGATAAAATGATCTCTGCTCCATCTCCCTCAGAGGAGCAGCTGACCTTCATCTGTTCTGGTGACAAACATGTCTGAGACACAGCTGGTTTAGCTGGAAGACAAACGCATGATAAAAATCCAAGTCAATTGTCACTGGCACTGATAACTTTCTTAATGAAACACAACTGAGACGGTAACAAACATCTGTAAGTCTGTGAATGGAAACTTGTAGTAGTAGTGTGTACATTCATTAACATTTATTTATTTATTTTTTTAATCAGTGAAATTCCATGAAATTTTAATGCAATGACCTGACCTTGGATACGGAGAAGGAATATGAATGAATTAAAAAAAAAAGAATCCTACCTTTTATTTTTATGTGGATGTTGATTTTATTTAAGAGATCACCACTGGTGGAATCATATATTTGCAGCACGTAATCACCAGAATCTTCCCTTGATGCCTTGTTGAACTTTAATGTTCTACTGTTGAAAAATGTCACTTTTCTGTCCTTTTGGTTATTCCTATCCACTATGTCTGTATTATTTGCTAATTTAAGAATGATATCACTGTCTTTTGTCAAAGTCAATTTTGTAGTTGAAGTTGGTAGATGAAGGATCAGTGGCGCCCCAAATTCTCCAAAACACTGTTGTTCTGTGGTTGTTGCCAAGTTGCATTCCACAGAACCTGATGGGAACAAAAAAACAAAATGCACATTAGACATGTTTTTTGTGAAATATAATATTTTATCTTAACAGGAAAAAGTAAAACAATTCTTGATCTTTTCCACTGAAATGTGAGGATAATATGCAGCTACTTGCCATGACGGCTACTATACAGTAATTCACAGTTATAAGTTCACTCTGTATATGTTTTAGACTTATTTCTATCTGCTATCTTTTAGTTTTAACACAAGTTCTTTACAGGAGAATATGACTCGTAAACACTTCAGCATGACCACCAACAAATTTTGAGTGACCGACTGAATTACACAATTAAGATGAATTACTTTCCATTAAGAATTTGGGCCAAATGTTAAAATCAAGGTATTAATATTACTGTAGTCTTAAATGCCAAATTGTACCTTTTGCAAGAGCTGTCGTTGCCAGAGATGTGATGATCATGTAGATCCAAATCATTTTCTGCAATGACAAATTAAATTAAGGAACAAAATATTGCATGGTGTAACGTGGTCTCTCTAGTGTAGTGCAAAGTTGAGCTTTATTTCAAATTTACTAAATATTACAAACAAAGACACAGTTTTGGACACAGGGCTTCAGATAATTCCTGATATTACATTTTTAACTCCATATCGGACATCCCTAATAACAACTATAGTCAATTTCAACAGTCACATTTGTCTTGTTGATGAGTTTCCCACCAACAACTAGCTGATATATTTTTGGTATTTTGGTCTTCTGAGAAGAGAAGAATGAGTTATTGGTACTAGGTCTGCTATACTGCCCTGTATTGACAGAAGCAACATGAAACATGTTTCTGTCTTGTATTGTACAATATGGAAATTAGCTTGTGCTAAATCTCATGTGCCCATTTTTTCCTTTTTTTCTTTAAAAAGATTAATGTAAGCGCATGCTTTCCTTAAACTGAATAAAATGAAAATAAATTCAATATCCCGTTGTATCATATTCTTTCTGATATGTAGTTACAGTGATAGTAGTTGTAACATTTTGCAGTGAGGTAAAAATAATCTGTAATCCCTAAAAATGGTGAAAATGTATCAGACTACAATGAGTTGTTAAATGACGTTGAGGGACTTGATTGTCGTTCTCTTTATGTTTTCTTTGCTCATGTAAGCAGAGACAATAGGTTTGCATTGTTTAGTTGTACAGTCAGGCTGTAATTGAATATGACACCACATTCACTCAGGAATAATGTGTTAAATAGAATTAATATCCTTATACCCGAATAAATTATACTGTTTATTATATCATAGTTTAAAAGTATGGCTTTAGAAGTTAGATTGGACAGAACACAGTGAACCATGTGGTTAGGACACATACTGTCAGCAATGACTACCTGGTTTGGTTAAGATATATAAACATATAGTAACTACATATTAGCTGTATTACATATCTTAAACATATTTGACTGTATAGTCAGGCAGACACTTGCAATGCAACTTGATAAATTATGATTGCATAACTTTGTGCACATCTATATATATATATGAAAATACATTTAAATCTGAGTTAATCTGAACTAACTGCACTCATATAACTGTTAAACTATAGAACCTTCAGGACAGGTTTCTGATAATAATGTTACTATATTTTAGTATTAATATAAGATTTGCTACATGTTACTAATACTTTGGCAAAGCTTGTGTTTAAACACATGAGTGAGAATTCAATGCACACACGTTTTAAGAGTTTATTTCTAAATTAAACTAATAAATGTAAAATCATTTTTTAAAGTGAGTTATAATGCATATCAGGAATTGACATCCTTTGTTGGTTAACTGTTGTAATACTATGAGTATGCAGGTCTCTTTAATTTCTCTTGAAGGTAAAATGATCAACAAATTAAACCTTCATTAGTGTCATCGTTGATTTTCTTGATTTGTTTAAACTAATAGAATTCTTCACTTTCTACTTTATTTAAGTAGTAATGTCACTCACCTTCAGTTTGAAGTCTTCTGTGTGTCTCATCAACTGGCCTCTGACTTCTCCACTGACAGCAGGCTAGTGTACCGTACCTGCTCTATCTGTCTTGTGGTGGAGAGATTTGAGGAAGCGGGTATTTAGTTTCACTGGTCTACTACTGAGATACTTAGCTGCTGATGTTATTTAGATGTACTTGCTGTTCTTAAAACTCAGACACTTTATTTTAAACAGTGGGTGGCTGTGTGTGTGACTTCACACATTTAGAAATTACATTTTGTGCATCTTATCTCAACACTTAACATTTATCTGATCAGCTTACTTTAGTAGATTGTTGTGTATAAGTTCATATCCGTTGACTCAGTTTGTTATTTTGGGAAATGGATGACATGATTTCAGGATTTCAGTGGACATGAACCACGCAGACAAATGTAGGTTATGTTGTCAGTGCCATAGTCATGGTGTATTCTCTGAAGCTTTAAGCAGAACCCAATAGAGGAATATGAAAGAGGAAAATGAAAACTGAGATTATCACTCCTCTTATTTTTATTCAAATATTACATTTCACTACTCTATCCGGCTACTCATAGACATTATATTCACACACATCACATAATCTCAAATATAACACAACATCCACTGTGTGACATGCAGACAAAGCTCTCTTGCTCTATCAGGTGCTTTATGTGAATATATCTAAAATTAGTATCTTGTAAGGGTAAGGGCTCTTTACCAAGCCATGTTCACACTATTCACTGTTGTCTGTATTACCATCCATTTGATGGAACAAACTAAAGGGAAATGTGAACTTATATGTAACACCCCTAATGTGTGATGATGCCCAGTGAAACCATAACTATTTCCACTCTCCACTGTGCTTCTGTTTCAGCTACAGTAGAAGGGCAGAGAATAGTTTTAGCTCTGAAGAAAGAACAAAAGAGATGCAGTGGATTAAAATGGAAGTAAACTATGGTAGATATAATCACTGTAGCTCTACATTAACTCTGGAGGGAAGACATTATACATGGGGGAAGAAAAATAATGTGTACTTTTGAGCTTTCAAACTCTTGTCTGTTTGGTGGCAGTTATTGGAAACAATCTTGTATTGAAAGCAGAGGCACCACACTAAAATAGACATGGGTACTACTGAGTAAATTTGCTAGTACATATGTTATTGCGGGGTCTCTCTATTATATGAACTGTTTGGCTCCATCATGTGTTCAGAAATGTTTCCTACAAGGTCTCCATCTTGTACTTCTAAAACTTGGTTAAAAGATTTCAGTGTGTGTTCAGTACTTGTTGGACATTTTGATCACATCTAACAATACTGTGATAATATTGTTAACTGTGATAATTTTGGTCACAATAACTGTGATAAGAAATTTTCATATCGTTACATCTCTACCGCTGCAGCCACTCACTCAGCCAGCAGATAAACTAAACTTAACCGACTCTTAAACTAATCAAGAGAGACATGAGCCAATTAATATCGCCACCAAGTTTGTAGACAACAGCTGTCTGACTCTTGTCTGACTTAAAATAATCAAAATATGCCAAACTGCTGACTTGACCTTTCTTTTTTTTTTTTTCTACAATTTCCACTTTCGATGTCGTATTCACATTCTCCTTTGACTCCACACTGTTCTTGTTTGTTGTTGTTGCTGATGCCAACAACCAGGCTAAGCTGGGCCGTGATAGATAGATAGATAGCTGGTTCGGGATTTTCCTCCTATTTTTCCCTCTAACGGAGTTCAAGTGAAATGATCAAACATTCTATCAAACGTATTTTCTGTTGATATTGATCACCTGTCTATCGTGATGGATATAGTTATCGTTTTATTGCCCAGCCCTAGTAGAAAGTAATGCTTTGCAACAAGGAAATCTATATTCTTGACCTGAATACCTGAATGAATTGCAACGTCTCACACAAAAGAAGCTTTTCTGTGAGGTAATTGACATACAAACTGCTGTTGGCCGTAGCCTACATCAACACCGTCAGTCTGACTCTTGTAATATGCGATTGTCTCGCTCGGCAAACTCTCTGCTCTACCATAACGTCTGTCTTTCGCATGGTGCATTCACTGACATCAAGGACAGAAAACACTCTACAACCACAGCAACAATATCAACTAATAGAACACAACAGAACTGATCATAAACACATGCACTTATCAATACTGTGTACTGCAGTTATGTATAGCCAGTGCTTACTGCATTATTTACAGTGTGATTTGGCAGTGTTCTGTTAGCAGACCTATTCTCTGACGACAGTGGCCTATTTCAGTGGCATGATGCGCCCTGCAAAAGTGGTTTGAGGAATGCAATGCAATTCCAAACCTTGGACTGCACGTTCCACAGATCTCAAGCCAATCTGTGGGATATGCTGGGCAAACCAGTCCGATTCATGGAGGCCCCACCTCACAACTCAGAGAAGGCTTTTTTAATCCGCAAGTGATAGTTTAGTCTTACAGAACTTAAAGGATCTGCTGCCAATGTCATGTTTCCAGATACCACAGCACATCTTTAAAGGTCGAGTGAAGAACAAGCCTCTATGGGTCAGGGTAGATGAGGTCAGTACGTGATTATGTTTATAACTACTGCCTGAATAATTTTTGCAAATATATGAATTACATCAGTGTGCACCAATCAGCCAAAACATTACGGCAGGAGAAGTGAATCACATTGACCGTATTCTGTTGCCAGACACCATAGGACACCCTCAGAAAGCCCATGTCCATTCTCTGCTCTATGGGTCAGGGTAGTTTGGGCTGTGAAGGGGGACCTCTACAATATTAAGTAAGTGGGCATGTTCTGACTGATATTTAGTTCCCTTTTGTCTTAATTCCCGCATCCAGAGAACTTACTATAGGGTCAAGGGCATCCAAGCACATGCACATGTGGAGCAATAGCTGACCCATGTGGTCAGATTTGTTAATCGCGCATATTCATACTGTTTTGTACTTTTGATGTCAGTTCATCATCTTCATATAGTATTGAAATAAAATGAGGGTCTTTATCAAGTCCCTCAATCCCTCTACATTATTGATCAGAATTAATGTCCTTATTTCTGTCAGTACAGTCCTGGTGAAGAGAGAAAGACAACGGAGACACTATTAACACTCAAAGGGACTTGATGTTGAGTCGTTGGCTCCATCATGTGGTCAGTGATGCTTACTGCATTACTAACATCTCAGTCATTCATACTATCAGCAGATTGTGGCGGCTGTGGCTCAGTAGGTAGAGCGGGTTGTCCACGAACCAGAGGGTTAGCGGTTCGATCCCCGGAATGTGCCACATGTCGAAGTGTCCTTGAGCAAGACACTGAACCCCCAGTTGCTTCCAGTGCGTGGCACTGGTGTGTGAATGTGTGCGTGAATGGGTAGATGTGTCTCTGACTGTAAAAAGCGCTTTGAGTACCAATAGGTAGAAAAGCGCTATATAAAAGCAAGGTCATTTACCATTGTCATTTCTTTTATTTCATATTTGTTAACACTCACAGTAAACACAACACTTGATTCATCCATCCAACTTTTGATTACAAGTCTTACAGTAAGCCATACATTATTTCAAAACAAATTGTTACATTACTTATTGTGGTCCAAATGCATGAATGTTCAAGTAGATTCTGCAGTTTGATAATTTTTGCTAAATATGGACTAAATATTAACATGCACGTAAAAATACAATCAGGTCTACATTTATTGTTTTTCTTATACATCATGTACAAAATTCATGTATATAACTTATGCTAAATATTACCACAACATAAGTTACGGAAATATTGTTGAACTGTTAATAAATTGAAGTATAACTAAATACACCATTATACACCGTTGATAGTGAGGGGAAAAACAAATGCTGCATGATTTTGCATTTACATATTTGCTGTGCACATCAAGTTCACTCGAATGCACTTTTTGTAAGTGCTGTTAATGATTATGCAGATGATGGAAGTTATTTTTGCCACCACAAAAATAAATTGCAGTTAAAACCTCATGTTGGCTTCATGCTGTATATTTGTATGTGGTTTTAGACGACACTTGCAAATAAATTGGTTGTTGTCTTTCAGGATTGTTGAAGACAACAGAATTTCTCAGCAACAGGTGTGAGTTTGCTCTTCCTGTTTGTTGTCTTGTTTTTGTGAGATGATCAAGGAAGTGGTTATTTGCTAGCCACTGCCTCTGCACAAAGATCTCATGATAAAAGCAGGTATAGACTGTATGAAGAGTGGACCCCGAGCTTTGAGAACATTAGCAGTGATGCATAGTGGATGGGTGCTGCGTAACCATAATAGATTCAAAAGGCTGTGTAATGTGAAATGTAACATCACATTCTAGCTGGCGTCTGACCTACTTTACATAGGCGTGTTCATGTGTAATGCTTTAGCATCTCTGTAAAACTGGGTTGTGATTCATGTGGTCTTTAAGATTAGAACAATCAACAGTGTGAAGACCAGCTAGAGAACATATGGAGTGATGAGGCCACGGTTAATGTTTGACTCAAACTGATGACGTATCAATGGGATGATCCATACTATAAAAGACTGTTGTCTGCATTGCAAACCCCAAATGTTAATGGGTAATTAGGGAAGGTTTGAAATGATGTTTCAGGAGAGAATGAAGCTGGATAAAATCAGTTGTGTCTTGTATTCCTTGCAGATGCCATCACTCTAACATCAGAGTAGATTACTTCCTCTTCAGCGTCATCTGAAAGAAGTTAAAACCGTTTAAATGCATATTCCATAATCCATGTTTTAAACTGTCACACCATAGAATAGTAACAACACTGGGGGGTGCCATCCCTAATTATTTCAGGTTTTGCAAAATTATTTTATCACAAGTACAGTATACATATTTTGCAATTTTACAGTTTTCAACAATATTCACGCCTTAGTGAACCTGAAGGCCAATGACATGTTTACCAGTAGAGCATTTACTGTGTCTCTCACCTCTCCTAACAGTCACAGAGCTTGTTGTCTTGTCACTTGTTGTCTTACTGAAACGTTTGATACCAAGAAACACGGCCAAAAGGAGAAGTAGAGTGGACACACTTGCTATCACAGCCGCAGTCAAAGGAGAGAGATGAGAAGAGACGTTACCTAGAAAATACAAACATCAACCCAAATTAGGCAGTGAAATCATCTACATACTTTTTGTCAATAAAATACAGTAATTACCTGAACAGCTTGTGAGCTGGATGACTGTTTGTTCTCTGCTGACGTTGTTTTGAACATCACACGTCAGGTTTCCTGTTAGCTGACCGCATAAACATACAGTAACATTTGAAACACTGTGTTTTTCTGCATCTCTCCTGTGTATTGATAAGTTATTGTCCAAAGATAAAATGATCTCTGCTCCATCTCCCTCAGAGGAGCAGCTGACCTTCATCTGTTCTGGTGACAAACATGTCTGAGACACAGCTGGTTTAGACACAGGAGCTGGAAGACAAACATATGATCACAATCCACTGTCAACTTCAAAAAACAGTATATATGTTTGACGTCCTATTTCAGCCACACCGTAGCGTAACTAAAGGCCAAAATATGTAGGTATATAAATTTAATTGGGCGCCAGATAGACAACCATGTCTGTCAGTTAAAATCTCAGGGTAGAGAAAAAAACAGATTTAAAGACTAAAGGAAATAACAATGTCGCTACAAAAAAATGAAGGCCAAAATCGGTTAGATAACGCTTTTTGTATTTTCATTACCTAATCAACAACAAAAAGAAATTCTCAAAATTTCTTCATATGATTAGTCAATAAGAAAAACAATTTCAATATCCCAAGACCATAGTCCTTCCCCTCCAATTGTTCAAGCAAATCAAAATTAAGAGCTCTTCAAAAAACCAGTCCTTCAGTCAAATGTCCCCTTATTCAAAGTTCTTGCAAAACCAAATAAAATATTCTCAAGTCCAAACAAAATTAACCAACCCAAAGTTCAATGCGGATATGTAATGTTATTACCTGGGTAGTCCTGGCAAAAGAGTTCAGTGCCCCGCGTGTAGAAGATTTCTTTGTTACTGCGTTTAGATTTCAAAGCTCCACGTATGTTTCCAGATTTTCAGGGTCGATTAATTCACCCACTCTGGTTTGCTATGAACTTCCGTTTTCCTTGGCAGATATATATCTTTAAAACAAATGCTTTTTTTTTTTTGGATATTTTTGCACTCCTTCTGCTCTTTGTCAGACTCCTTCTACTCTGTCACACTCCCTCCTGATTTCCATTGTCCTCACACAGCTCACAGGCGTCTACAATTAACTCACCTCTATGCTACCCCCCCCCCCCCCCCCCCCTCACCACAATGCAGTGCAGCAGCAATCACTTGCCTGCTACAACACTTTTAACTTTCTCATCAAACACCACTTGAGATATGACAATTACATGTACTTTTTTTGCATATTGTTTTTGTAACTAGCCAAACTGTATTCAGTTAGATTTAAATGAAATACAATTAGATTTTTTTTTGTCCTACCTTGTATTTCTACATGGATGTTGATTGTATGCACAGTTTGGCCAGTTGTTTCATATGATTCCAGCAGGTAACGACCAGAATCTTCCTTTGATGCTTTGTTGAGCTTTAATGTTCCATTGTTGACAAAGGACATTTCTTTGTCCTTATTGTCATCCAGTTTGTATGTGTTATTAACCAGCCACAAAACGAAATCCCTATTCTTTTTCAAACTCAATATTTTAGGGGAAGTTGGTAGGTGAAAAATCAGTGGCTCTCCAAGTTCTCCAAAACACCATTTGGTTGTTGCAGCTGGATTGGTTAAGTTGCATCCTACAGAACCTTATAGGGACAGAAATATGCATTAAACATTTTTACAAGGTATGAAAGAGTAAAACTATGCTTGATCGTTTCCACTTAAATGTGAGGATAATATGCAGCTATCCATCATGACGGCTACTATACAGTAATTCACAACCATAAGTTCACTCTGTGTATGTTTTAGACCCGTTTCTATCTGCTATCATCCCTTTACAGGAGAAAATGACTCAGTATGTTAATATCAAGGTATGTATTAATATTAGTGCAAGCTTAAACGCTGATTTGTACCTTTTGAAAGCGCTGCTGTTGCCAGAGATGTGATGGTCATGTAGATCCAAATCATTTTCTGCAATGACAGAATCAGATTATCAATAAAACATTGCATGGTGTCATATGTTGTCTCCCTAGTGTAATACCATGTTCTTTATTTCAAATTAACTAAATATTATAAAATTATAGAGCATGGATGCACAGCAGCATTAGTAAAGTCAAATTTAAAATTGTCACTCACCATATTTACAATATGATGTTTTGTCTGCGGATTATTATCCAGGTGTTAAGTTTCACATGGACAACTGGTTGATATATTTGGTAAGAGAAAAGAAGAGTTATTAGTACCCAGTGTACTGTAAAGCCCATACAGACAGAAGCAAAATGAAATACAAAAAAAAAATAAAAAATCTGTAATCCCAAAAACCAGTGAAAATGTGCCAAGCTACAATAAACTGTTTCCTTGTTTTATAGGTGAAATGTTAGGACAGCGAGGGACTTGATTGTCAAACTAATTTTCAAGGACGCTTCTTTACATGTTTTCTTTGCTCACCTCAAGTCAAGACAGTAGGTTTGCATTGTTTAGCTGTACAGCCAGGCTGTAAAGGCACATGACACCGCATTCACTCAGCAATAATGTGTTAATAGAATATATTAGTTCTATTAATATCTAATAAATTATACTGTAATTAAGTTATCATCGTTTAAAAGTATTATTTTAAGAGTAAAATCAGACAGAACAAATTGAGCCATGTGGTTAGGACACATACTGTCAGCAATGACTACATGGTTTGGTTAAAATACATAAACATATAATAAATACATTTTATCTCTTACATATCTTAAACATATTTGACTGTATAGTCAGGTATACACTTGGCAGTGTAATTTAACAATCGGCATCAGAAACAAGAAACATGGCTGTAGTGTTTTAACACAATGCAACGAGACAAATTATAAATGCATAACTTTGTGCACATCTGTAAATTTAAAAATGTTTTTAAGTCTGAGTTAATCTGAACTAACTGCACTCATATCACTGTTAAACTATAGCACCTTCAGGAAAGGTTGTTGATAACAATGTTACTATATTTTTTATAAATATTAATATAAGATTTGCCGCATGTTACTAATTTGGCAAAGCTTGTGTTTAAACACAGACGGGTGAAAATCCAATGAAAACATTTTTAAATTTTTTATTACTATTTTAAACTATTAACTTGCATTATAAAAATACTTAGTAATGATAAATGTCAGGATTTTACATCCTTTGTAGGTTAATGGTTGTAATACTATGCAAGTCTCTAATTTCTCTTGAAGGTAAAATGATCAACAGATTAAACCTTCATTAGTGTCATCGTTGGTTTTCTTGATTTGTTTAAACTAATAGAATTCTACACTTTCTGCTTTATTTAATGTCACTCACCTTCAGTACGAAGTCTTCTGTGTGTCTCATCAACTGGCCTCTGACTTCTCCACTGACAGCAGGGTAGTGTACCGTACCTGCTCTATTTGTCTTGTGGTGTGGAGAGAAGTGAGGTAGTGGGTATTTAGTTTCACTCATCTACTGCTGTGATAGTTAACCAACTGTTGTTTTTAACAGTGGGTGTCTGTGTGTGGGACATTTTACACATCTGATCTCAACACTTAACAAAACAACATTTATCTGATCAGCTTACTTTAGTAGACTGTGTTGGTGCTGAATATGCAATTCATCATAATTTCAGGATGTCGGTGGACACAAACCACATAGATGACTATTGAACGGAGATGGAAGTATGTTTTAATGTGAGGTTATTGTGAATTGTCAGTGAATATTAAAATCTGTTATTTGTAATCACTTAATATTGAGAGCAGACACTTTGCATATTTTGTTTTCTGATTTAAAGTTAGTATATTATCACAACAGTTTGACAACATTGGTTACGTTTATTACTGTCGGTCATAACTATGCCAAAGTAACAACAATGACAAACTTATCTGGCAGCTTTTACTTCTTCCTCTGCTCCTCACTCATACCCCAAACCATGACACACATGCAGGCCTCTGTCTTCCTCACTTACACCGCCCCCTTGCTTTCCAACCACAGACCTTCCTGTATCAAACACATTCACAGTCAGAAATCACAGAACTTAAACTTAACAAGAACATTACTGCATAGTCACTACATCTGAAAGTGTGGCTGTCCTCTCTGGGAAGGTGTCGCGGGTCCAGGGCGCTGATGTGGACGTGCATGTCCTCTGTATGGTGCCATTCAGTCCCTGTGGAGAACCGCCCGTCTCCCCCTAGGAGGCAGCAGGAGCCTATATACCACCTCAGCCAGCTCTCCAATACCTCACAAGGCCCCACCCACCGGCTGTCCAACTTGGGGCACTGACCCTTCTAACAAAAAAAGTATGTATGCACAAAAACGTTGCGTACACTCTTGTTCACGCAACAGTTCAGATGACTATAGACATATAGCATATGGCATTTTGTAAAATAATCCATGGCGGCCAGAAACGGTGAGGAAACGGGCTAATTATGTCCATTGCCACCCTCTCCATCAGGGCCCCCACTACCATTTGACAGTCCAGTGAAACCCTTCAGCTCTTGCAGGTTGGTGGGGACCGGCCAGTCCTTCACTGCCCACACTTTCTTCTCCAACATCCAACATTTCTTGGCAATGCAGTTTAGTGGTCTGTTGTCGACACAGAACCTCATCATTGATCTTATTGACCATCACAACCAACCTCCTCTGTTGTGCAAAAATGTCCTTAAATTCCAACAACACCTGCCACAGCTTCTCTTGTTGCACAGGCTCCAAGTTATCACAGCTGTATTACCGCACCTCTCTTATTCCTACCAGTCTGTCCACTCCCCTTGCTGTGGGCTGCTGGTCCTGGGCGGGGGGCTTGACATCAATTCATGTACAGGATGTGGGGGGCAAGGGTGTAGGGGTGGAAGCATAGAATGAGGGGTCCCACCTGCGCAGGCGTGGTCTTGAGGCCTGTGTAGGATGCACCATTTCAACTGTGTCCCCCTGGAAAGGCTCTCATACAGCAGGCAGTTCTCAGGAAGTCCAATCCTTACATGCAGGGATCGTGCACTGCTGCAACCCACACCCTAAAGTTCACTTGTACAGCCACCGTCCCTTTTCCAAGCATAGGGGCTAAATCGCCAGTCACTGTTCAGAGCTTTACCACAGTAGGTTCCAACTGTATCCCTGATGGGACCATGGCAGGTATCACAACACATCTTTAAAGGCCTAAGAGAAGTCCATTCCTCGACAGGTCAGGGCAGTTTTGGCTGTAAAGGGTACTGTACGATATTAAATATAGTGGGCATCATGTTCTGACTGATATTTAGTTCCCTTTTGTCGTAATTCCCACTTTCAGAGAACTTGATACAGGGTGAAGGGCATCCAAGTATCGCTGATACACATGTGGAGCAAAAGCTGACCCATGTGGTCTACTGAAGCATTAATCTGATGAGCTTAATCATGCATACTCATACTTTACTTGTACTTTTGAGGTCAGTTCATCATCTTCATATAGTATTGAAATAAAAAAGCCTTTGTCAAGTACCCTCTACATTATTGTTTAGAATCAATGTCCTTATTTCTGTCAGTACAGTCCTGGTGAAGTGAGAAGGAAAATGGAAACACGATTAACACCCAAAGGGACTTGATGTTGAGTCGTTGGCGCCATCATGTGGTCGGTGATGCTTACTGCATTACTAACAACTAATTAATTCATCCTGTCAGTTATTCCGGATTGTCCACATTTTAACCATGAGCTCTGCTGTGACTCAAGGGACAGTTACTAATCATAAATCTAGATTAATGGTAAGGTTAAACAGAGCTCTTTTCTTTTATTTCATATTTATTAACACTAATGGTAAACACAACACTTGATTCATCCATCCAGCTTTATTTGTTTACAAGTCTTACACACATTATTTCAAAACTTTGCCAAAAATTACTGTGGAAAAACAACAACACTAAATTGTTTTAGACCAAATGACCTGAACATTCATGCTGTATATTATAGTCACAGTTTAAAAGTCCCTGGTTTCACAAATGACCTTTCAGATATGGGTTTCATTCGACACTCTTTCAGGTTGTTGAACGCAACTGAATTTCTTAGCAACAGGTGTGATTTTGCTCTTCCTGTTTGTTGTCTTGCTTTTGTGAGATGATCAAGGAAGTGGTTATTTGCTAGCCACTGCCTGTGCACAAAGATCTCATAATAAAAGCAGGTATAGAGTGTATATGACAGTGGACCCAGAGCTTTAAGAACATAGGAAGTAGCAGTGATGCATAGAGGGTGGAGGCTGTGTAGCCTTATAGATTTAAAAGCCTTTGTAATTTAGAATGTAATATCACTCAAGTTCACCTCAGAGCTACTTTATATAGGAGTCTTGTTGTGACATATTTAAGCATCTGTAAAACTGGGTTTTAATTCATGTGGTCTTTAAGATTAGAACAATTAACAGAGTGGAGGCCAGCTAAAGGACATTGGGACTATGAGCCTATGGTTACTGTTCTCAAACAAGACACTCCCTTCACCTGTAGACACAAATGATACTGTTTATTCAAATCTAAGTCATGCATCAACAAGACCAGATGAAAAGACACTGACCAGTGAGACTTTCTAATCTTTGCAAATCAATGCATGGTTATGTTTATAACTACTGCCTGAATAATTTTTGAGACTATATGAATTACATCAGTATGCACCAATCAGCCACAACATTATGACCACTGACAGGAGAAGTAAATCACATTGACCCATATTCTGTTGCCAGACACCACAGGACACCCTCAGAAGGCCCATGTCAATTCTATGATGAGTCACAACTGTTTTGGATGCACAAGGGACACCTGCACAATATTGTGAAGGTGATCATAATGTTATGCCTGATTGGGTGTATATTTAAGAAAGGTGAACAAACAAGGTAGCTCACAATGAAAGACAGTTGTCTGGATTGCAAACCTGTAATGTTTATGGCTAATTATTTGGGAAGGTTTGAAATAATGTTTCAGGAGAGAATGAAGTTGCATTTCAAAGTTAGTTGCATCTTGTCTTCCTTGCAGGCGTCTTCACTCTAACATCAGAGTAGATGATTTCTTCTGCAGTGTCATCTGAAAGAAGTTAAGACAGTATAAATGTATCTTCCATAATCATATTTTAAACTGTCATACCACAGAATATTAACAACACTAATGAACTTTTGCCTACATGATTTTCAAAAAGTTGTGTAAGTGTTTTACAATTTTAGGAATTTTAAATCAGTTTGTGCCTTAGTGAACTTGAAGGCCAATGACATGTTTATCAGTAGAGCATTTACTGTATCTCTCACCTGTCCTCACAGTCACAGGGCTTGTTGTCTTGTCGCTTGTTGTCTTACTGAAACGTTTGATACCAAGAAACACGGCCAAAAGGAGAAGTAGAGTGGACACACTTGCTATCACAGCAGCAGTCAAAGGAGAGAGATGAGAAGAGACGTTACCTAGAAAATACAAACATCAAACCAAATTGGGCAGTGAAATCGTCTATGTACTTACTGTCAAGAAAATTAATTAATTACCTGAACAGCTTGTGAGCTGGATGACTGTTTGTTTTCTGCTGACATTGTTTTGAACACCACACATCAGGTTTCCTGTCAGCTGACCATGTAAACTGATGGTAACATTTGAAACACTGTGTTTTTCTGCAGCTCTGCTGTGTATCGATAAGTTATTGTCCAAAGATAAAATGATCTCTGCTCCATCTCCCTCAGAGGAGCAGCTGACCTTCATCTGTTCTGGTGACAAACATGTCTGAGACACAACTGGTTTAGACACAGGAGCTGGAAGACAAACATATGATCACAATCCACTGTCAGTTATCCAGACTTTACAGTATATACTGTATGTTTTAATTTCTGTTTCTGTAAAATATTCAATTGTCTCATCAAAACACCACTGACATAAAACATGACATTACAAATACCTTTTGTTCTCTGAATGGAAATTCAGTTGTGTAAAATATTTACTCATTTACGACACTTCTTTCAGTAGGTTAATTCCATTAAAATTGTACGTAAATGTTTTTTTTTTCTTTCTCTTACCTTGTATTTCTACATGGATGTTCATTTTATTCAAGAGTTTACCACTGGTGGAATTATGCATTTCCATTATGTAATCACCAGAATCTTCCTTTGATGCCTTGTTGAGCTTTAATGTTGCATTTTTGAAAAATGATATTTTTTTGTTGTTATCTGATACATCAGCATTATTGGTCAACTGAACAATCACAGTATTATTCTTTTTCAAACTCAATCTTGTAGTTGAAGCTGGCAGGTAAAAAAACAGTGGCTGTCCAAGTTCTCCAAAACACTGTTTGGTTGTTGCATTTGGATCAGTTAAGTTGCATCCTACAGAACCTGATAGGGACAGAAAACAAAAGAAGTCATATTAAACATTTTTTGGTGGTATATAAAGTATTTAATTCTAACAAAAAGTAAAACGGTGCTTGATCGTTTCCACTTAAATGTGAGGATAATATTCAGCTATCTATCATGACGGCTACTATACAGTAATTCACAGCCATAAGTTCGCTCTGTGTATGTTTTAAACATATTTCTATCTGCTATCAGCCCTTTACATGAGAAAATGACTTCAACATGACCACTTCAAGAAATCTTGTTTGAACGACTGAATAAGTTCTACTACACTGCATTAAACATTTGAGTTTCAGCATTCTTTCAGTCACCATAAGCAGTCATGATTGCCTATCTATCTGTCTGTCTATCCATCTAGTTACCTTTTGAAAGCGCTATTGTTGCCAGAGATGTGATGATCATGTAGATCCAAATCATTTTCTGTTATGACAGAATCAGTTTATCAATAAAACATTGCATGGTGTCATATGTGGTCTCTCTAGTATACTATCAGCGGAGTTTTATTTCAAACTAAATATTACACGGAACAAAATAGATACAGTTTTAGACATAGGACGACTTATTCTTAAAAATACTGTAAATATTAAGAAACCATTAAAATACAATGCTTTTTTTTATGCACAGCAGCATTCGTATCGTCAAATGTCAAAGAGTTACTCACCACATTTACAATACGATGTCTTCTTTGTAGATTATTACCTTGTTATGCTTCGCATAGAGAACTGGTTGATATATTTTTGGTATTTCTTCTGAGAAGAGAACTGAAGAATGAGTCACACTTAGTAGCAAGAATACTGAAGCACTAATATGTCCTACTTTCACATGTACATTTAATGACAGTCTCTCAGCTTCGTTTTGTTTGAATGTTGAACAAAAGGTTTGTTAAAAACCTTGATGAAGTTAATTATGATGTTCATTGAGCTGCAATCTTCAAGTTGCCTGTGTTGTTTTAGATAATAAAAAATCTAAATGAAATCAAAAATAAAATAAAAATCTAAATTCAAATACATTTCTGAAATGCTAGTCTTGTATTGTGCCCTGAACATACAGCAAAAGCTTTTATTTTTTTATATGTAGTTACAGTAATAGTAGTTGTAATAATTTGCGAGGTGTGGAGAAAAAAAAAGAAATAAATTGTAATCCCTAAAACCAGTGAGATGTTTCAAATTGTAAACGCAGTCTTTATCAAGAGAGGATTGCAGGGCTGTGGTGTTGTACTGCTTTAAGTGTTTTTTTTAGCACAATGCAACCTGACAAATAATAAATGCGTAACTTTGTGAACATCTGTATATTTGAAAATGTTTTTAAATCTGAGTTAATCTGAACTAACTGCGCTCATATCACTGTTAAACTATAGAACCTTCAGGACAGGTTGTTGATAACAATGTTACTATATTTTTTATAAATATTGACATTGGATTTGTTACTCATAATTTGGTAAAGTCTGTTTAAACGCAGACAATGGGTGAAAATTCAACGCAAACACATTTTAAGAGTTTATTTCTAAATCAAACTAATAATTGTAAAGTCATTATTCTGAAGCTAGTTATGATAAATGTCAGGAATTTACATCCTTTGTAGGTTAACTGTTATAATACTATGCAGGTGTCTTTAATTTCTCTTGAAGGTAAAATGATCAACAGATTAAACCTTCATTAGCTGGTTTTCTTGATTTGTTTAAACTAATAGAATTCTTCACTTTCTGCTTTCTTTAAGTAATGTCACTCACCTTCAGTTTGAAGTCTTCTGTGTGTCTCATCAACTGGCCTCTGACTTCTACACTGACAGCAGGGTAGTGTACTGTACCTGCTCTATTTGTCTTGTGGTGGAGAGAAATGAGGAAGCGGGTATTTAGTTTCACTGGTCTACTACTAAGATACTTAGCTGCTGATCTTATTTAGATTTACTTACTGTTCTTTAATCTCGGACACTTTATTTTAAACAGCGGGTGGCTGTGTGTGTGCGCGTGACTTTATATTTATAAATGACATTTTACTCTTCTGAGCTCAACACTTTAGTAGATTGAAGCGTATCAGTTCAGATCAGTTGACTGAATTTGTTAAAAGTGCAAAATGTTTGTTGGCACCAAATAGAAAATGGATGGCATCATTTCAGGATAACAGTAGACACAAATCACACAGACAAATGTTGAGAGGGGATGAAGTATGTTTGTAATGTGAAGTCATTTTATAATGTGAAGTGAATGTGAAAAAATTCTGTTATTTCTAAGACACTTTGCATATGTTGTTTTCTAATTTAAAGTTATCGTGTTGACAGCATGGGTTATGTTGTCAGTGCCATATTCATAGTGTATTCTCTGATGCCGTAAGTTGAACCCAATAGAGGTTTATGAAAGATGAAAACAAAAACGGAAATTATTGCTCCTCTTATTATTAAAATATTGCATTAAACATCTCCATCAGGCTACTCATATAGACATTTTAATCTCATTCGTCACATTATCCTCAAAGATAACACAGCATCCACTGTGTGACATGCAGATGGAGCTCTCATTCTCTGTCAGGTGCTTCTATGAATATCTGTAAATATACCTAAAATGAGTATATCTTATAAGCAAGTGTTTTTTTTGTTTTTTATTTCCAACCTATGTTCATGCTATTCACTGTTGTCTGTATTATTAAAGTTTGAAGGAACAAACTAAAAGGAAATGTGAACTTAGACATTAAAACCCTAATGTGTGATGTTGCCCAGTAAAACCACAGCTATTTCCACTCTGCGCTTCTGTTTCAGCCACAGTAGCAGGCTAGAGTTTATTTGTAGCTGTGAAGAAAGGTTACAAGAGATGCAAAGGATTAAAACAAAAGCAGACTACGGTAGATGTAATTACTGTATCTGTAAATTGGTGGATCTGGTAAGAAAGTATTGTTATACATGGAAAAAAACCTAATGTGTACTTTTGAGCATTCAAACTCTTAACATTTATTTGTGTCTCTGGGCAAACTCTTTGCTCTACCCTAACTTCCGTCTCTCGTATGGTGCATTCACTGGCATCAAGGACTGAAAAAACAAAGTCGACTCAACTTTACTGCAGTGATGCTTACTGCATTACTTGTGTGATTTGGGCATGTTCTGACTGATATATAGTTTGGTTTTGTCTTTATTCCCACATTCAGAGGCCTTGCTACAGTGTCAAGGGCATCCGGGCATCACTGATACACATGTGGAGCAAAAACTGACCCATGTGGTCTACTGAAGCATTGATCTGATGTCAGTTCATCATCTTCATATTCGTATTGAAATAAAAAGAGGGCTTTTGTCAGGTACCCTCTACATTATTGATTGAAATCAATGTCCTTATTTCTGACAGTTCAGTCCTGGTGAAGAGAGAAAGACAACGGAGACACTATTAACACCCAAAGGGACTTGATGTTGAGTCGTTCGGCGCCATCATGTGGTCAATGATGCTCACTGCATTATTTACAACTCATTCATTCATCCTGTCGGTTATTTCAGATCATCCAAATCTTAACCATGAGCTCTGCTGTGAGTCAAGGGAAAGTTTCTAATCATAAACCTAGATTAATAGTAAGATTAAACAGAGTTGTCCTTCCTTTATTGTCAGTGTAAACAAATATGAAACAAACACTAAATTCACTGATTATGACCAAATTCTTAAGCTTTGATTATTTTTTCTAAATATAGTAAAAATATTTACAAACGTAATAATACAAATAGGTCGACATCTATTGTTTCTCCTATACATCATGTACAAAATGAATGCCTATAATTCATGCTAAATATTTCCACTAATATAACACTATGGAAATATTTTTGAGGTATTAATATATCATTGGAAAATTTAAATGCGAATTTGTACAACACCATTATACACTCTTTAAAACGTCATGTTAACTTCACACTTTATAGTGAAGTTAGATATAGTGAAGTCGCTGGTTTCACAGAGGGCCTTTGAAATATCTGGTTTTAGCCGACACTTCCTGCGTATAAACTGCGGTTGTTGTCTGTCAGGTTGACGACAGAATTTCTTAGCAACAGGCTTACTTTTGCTCTTCCTGTTTATTGGCTTGCTTTTGTGAGATGCTCAAGGTAGATGTTTTATGCTAGCCACTACCTGTGCACAGAGACCACATAATATAAGCAAGGATATAATTTATGAACAGTGGACCCCAAGCTTTAAGAACACAGGAAGTAGCAATAATGCATAGTGGGTGGAGGCTGTGTAAACCTAATAGATTTAGAAGCCTGTGTAATGTGAAATATACCATCACTTTCTAGTTGACCTCTGTGCTACTTCACAAAGCGCTTGGTAACATCTCTGTAAAACTAGGTTGTAATTAGGTCTTTAAGGTTAGAACAATCAACAGAGTGGTGACCAGTTAAAGGGCATTGAAGCTATGAGCCTATGGTTACTGTTTGACTCTTCTCAAAGAAGAGACTCCCTTCACCTGTAAACACAAATACTGTTTTTTTAGATGTTTTTTTATTAAAAATCAAAAAGTTTCATACCATCACACAGACCAGTGAAATAGATCATAGCTAGGAATGAAGCTGAGTATGTTTAAACCATCTGCCTGAATCATTTTTGAGACTATATGAGTTACATCAGTATGCACAAATCAGCCACAGCATTATGACCACTGACGGGACATGTAAATCACATTTACCACTTTCTGTTGCCAGACACCACAGGACACCGTCAGAAAGCCTATGTCCATTCTCTGTTTTGGAAGCACAAGGGAATCCTACATAATATTTGTCATAATGTTATGCCTGATTGGTGTATGTTTAAAGCAGGTGAACAAACAAGGTAGATCACAATGAAAGACTGCATTGCAAACCCCTGATGTGTCTAATTAGGGAAGGCTTGAAATAATGTTTGAGGAGAGAATGAAGCTGGACTTCAATATCAGTTGTGTCTTGTCTTCTGTGCAGGCGTCTTCACTCTAACATCAGAGTACGTTATTTCTTCTGCAGCCTCACCTGAAAGAAGTTAAAACTGTTTAAATGTATCTTCCATAATCATACCACAGAATAGTAAGCACACAAATGAATGCCTACATGATTTTCAAAAAGTTCACTGTAAGTATTTTACAATTTTCGGAATTATAAATATCAGTTTGTGCCTTAGTGAACCTGAAGGCCAATGACATGTTTATCAGTAGAGCATTTACTGTATCTCTCACCTGTCCTCACAGTCACAGGGCTTGTTGTCTTGTCGCTTGTTGTCTTATTGAAACATTTGATACCAATAAGTGCGGCCAAAAGGAGAAATAGAGTGGACACACTTGCTATCACAGCCACAGTCAAATGAGAGAGATGAGAACAGACGTTACCTAGAAAATACAAACATCAACCCAAATTAGGCAGCGAAATCATCAGCATACTTTTTCTCAAGGAATTGAATGAATTACCTGAACAGCTTGTGAGCTGGATGACTGTTTGTTCTCTGCTGACGTTGTTTTGAACATCACACATCAGGTTTCCTGTCAGCTGACCATGTAAACTGATGGTAACATTTGAAACACTGTGTTTTTCTGCAGCTCTGCTGTGTATCAATAAGTTATTGTCCAAATATAAAATGATCTCTGCTCCATCTCCCTCAGAGGAGCAGCTGACCTTCATCTCTTCTGGTGACAAACATGTCTGAGACACAGCTGGTTTAGACACAGGAGCTGAAAGACAAACATTTGATCAGAATCCACTATGAATTATACAGACTTTACAGTATATATTTTTCAATTCTTATTTCAGTGAAACATTCAGTGTTTACACCAAATAACCATAGAGGTGATACAATGTGGCAAATACCTTTTATTCACTAAGTGGTAATTAAAGTGTGTAAAATACATTGCTTGGCCAAAACAAAAGTTGCCACCAAAAAAAGGGTAAAACACTCCAATATTTCATTAGACTGCCTTTAGCTTTGATTACAGCACACATTCGCTGTGGAACTATTTTGATGAGCTTCTGTACTGTCACAAGGTTTATTTCCATCCAGTGTTGCCTTAAATTTTCACCAAGATTTTGTATTGATGATGGGAGAGTCTGACCACTGCGCAAAGCCTTCTCTAGTACATCCCGAAGATTCTCTATGGGGTTAAGATCTGGACTCTGTGGTGGAAAATCCATGTATCAAAATGATCTTTCATGCTCCCTGAACCACTCTTTCACAATGTGAGCCCCATGAATCCTGGCATTGTCATCTTAGAATATGTCCATGCCATCAGGAGGAAAAAAAATCCATTGTTGGAATAACCTGGTCATTCAGTATATTCAGGTCATCAGTTGACCTCATTCTTTGGGCAACATGATGTTGTTAAACCTAGATCTGACTAACTATAGTAACCCCAGATCATAGCACATAATGGGTGCATCACTTCATCTGCCTCTCTTCTTTTTTCCGATCACATTTCTTCTTTAAAGGTGATGGTTTCCCACTATCCGTCCAGTTTTTAGTAATCAATAGACAGTGCTTAACCAAATTTTAGTAGTTTCTCCAATCTACTTAGAAGTTACGCACTTCCTCAGAAGCTACTTAGAAGTTAAATAACTTGTTGCCAACTGAAAGATAATGGCCCATGCAGTAATTATCCAATAGGAGGCTCGTACATATTTGCTTAGTTAAATCCGGGTGGCGACTTTTTTGGCCAGGCAGTGTACTTACTCATTTGCAAATTTATTTATTTTTCACCAGCTAAATTCCATTACAAATTTGATTTAAAGAATATAACTAGAATGTTACCTTGTATTTCTACATGGATGTTGAGTTCATTCAAAAACAAGCCACTGGTAGAATTATGTATTACGATCTGGTAATCACCAGAATCTTCCCTTGATGCCTTGTTGAGCTTTAATGTTCCATTGTTGAAAGAAGTCATTCTTTTCTCATTTTTAAGAACATCATCACCATTTTTCTTCAGAGTTAATTTAGTTGAAGTGGGTAGATAAAAAATCAGTGGCTGCCCAAGTTGTCCAAAACACCGTTGGTTTGTTGCAGTTGGATTAGTTAAGTTGCATTCAAAAGAACCTGATGGGGACAGAAAAACAGAATACGCATCAAACAGTGAAACAAAGAGTAAAACAGGGCTTGATCATTTCCACTTAAATGAGAGGAAACCTGTCCCTGTCTAGAGAAAATGACTCATTGCATGACGTGTATCAACAGATCTGGAGTGAGCGACTGTATGATGTTGTTACCTTGCATTCCATTCAATTAAATATATGGGTTTCAACAAATATCTCATCAGCATAATCAGTCATGATAACGTATATGTTTTTAATGACTGAAATTTTTATAGAACACTACTAGTGCAAACTTAATCTTGAATTATACCTTTTGAAAGCACTGTCGTTGCCAGAGATGTGATGATCATGTAGATCCAAATCATTTTCTGCAATGACAGAATCAAATTATCAATAAAACATTGCATTGTGTTATATGCGGTCTCTCTACTGTACTAGTACAAGTTGAGCTGTGTTTCAAACTAACTAAATATTACCCAGAACAGCAGAGATACGTGTTTAGACTTCGTACTTCATATTCTTAAATTACTGTAAAGATTAGGAAACCACTGAATATGTTTCATGCACAGCAGCATTAGTCAACAGTCACCACATTTACAATACGATGTCATCTTTGTAGACATAATGCTGCTGAACCTAGACCTGAACAACTGCAACCCCAGATCATAGCACTGCCCCCACAGGCTTATACAGTAGACACTAGGCATGATGGGTGCATCACCTAATCTGCTTCTCTTTTTACCATGATGCGCTCATCACTCTGGAACAGGGTCAATCTGATCAGACACGACCTTCTTCCATTGCTCCAGAGTCCAATCTTTATGCTCCCAAGCAAATTGAAGCCTTTTTTACGGTTTCTTAAGGCTACACAGCTGTTTAGTCCCAATATCTTGAGTTCTCGTCACATTGTATTGTGTGGAAATGCTCTTACTTCCGCTATAAAAACATATCCCTAAGTTTTTTTTTCTTCAATTTCATTTCACCAAATGTTGAAGTGATCGCTGATTACAGTCAATCAGGATTTTTTCTGACCACATTTCTTCCTCAAAGGCAGTGGTTCCCTACTATCCTTCCAGTTTTTAACCCTCATGCTACCCTCTTGCATGCTCTCTATCTGTCTATTCACTTGGGGTCCCAGAGACCCTAAAGGTAGCACGAGGGTTAATGTATGACAGGTGTCATGCTTGCGAACCTACGTTCCTCATTGTGATGATCCAATCTCCATAGTATCTGCAGCCTGTCAAAAGCCTTGGAAGGTGCTATGATGCAAACCTGACGGACAGGACAGGTGAAGCAACTGCGCAAAGACATTAGCATGGGCCTACAATCCATCAACAACACTCAACTGGTCCCTTGCAGGCTATGATGTTCCCATCTCAGCAGTAGAGAAGATGGAAAGAGGAGTTAGAGGTTATCTCAAAAAGTGGCTTAGACTCCCACGATGCCTTACTACCATAGACCTCTATGGGGATGGTGTCCTCATGTTGCCCCTCACCAGTCTCACAGAGGAGTTAAAGTGTGCTAAAACACAAGTCCAGATGACACTGAATGAATCTATAATAGTGAGGAATTATACACCAACCTTCGCCACTGGGCACAAAGATCCAGGGTACACCCTTTGCTCCAGGCCAGCCTCCCTCCTGCACATACTGTAAAACAAGTCTTAGTTCTAAAGAGCCTTGCATCCACCCTGGAGGACAAGTGAGCTGCCATCAACTTGCATCAATTGCTCTCCCTCTCTCTTCTCTAGTCACTCACTCATCTCCACGCATGAGACCCCCAGCTGCTCACCTGCAGCTCGGTGCCGGGTAGTCTGCTAAAGAGAGCAGCTACTCCAGGCCTGTCCTCACAGCAGTGACACGAGAGCCTGCTGAGAACAAGTCTTTTAGCCACCAAACAGCAGGTTTGCATGCCAACTCTTCAACCAACAGGAGTCACAAAGCTAGTGAGCACCGAGCTGCTAATAAGCTACTTCAAAGCAGCAGCGGAGAGTTTGGCTCCACCGTCTGCCATCAGGACCACATGGCAAAGTCTGCCTTCAGCACTGGAACATCAGTTTGGCCCTTCCACACGAAAGTGCCCCAATATTTAGTGCCTTAGTACACAGACCCAACACTGAACTAACGGCAGTCATATCACTCAAATATTGATTTGCTACATGTTACTAAGAATTTGGCAAAACCTGTGTTTAAATACCAATAATGAGTGAAAATTCCACACATGCATTCTAAGAGTTTACCATTGCTAATAATTGTAAAGTAATTTTTATAAAGCTGATTATGATTAATGTCAGGATTTTACGTACTTTGTTGGTTAATTGTTGTAAAAATATGCAAGCATCTTTAAAATGTAGAATTTCTCTTGAAGGCAAAATTTTCAACAAATTGGTGTCATAGTTGGTTTTCTTAATTTGTTTAACAGAATTCTACACCTTCAACTTCAACTTAAGTAATGTCACTCACCTTCAGTGCGAAGTCTTCTGTGTGTCTTATCAGATGGCCTCTGACTTCTCCACTGTCAGTAGGATAGTGTGCCGTCTTGTGATGTGGACAGAACTGAGGAAGTACGTATTTAGTTTCACTGGTCTGCTGCTGAGATACTTAGCTGCTGATCTTATTTAGATTTACTTACCGTTCTCACACTGTATTTTTAACAGCGGGTGGCTGTGTGACTTCACACATTTAAAAGTTTCATTTTACGCATCTGACCTCAACACTGAATATTTATCTTACTTTAATGGATTGAGTTGTATAAATTCATATCAGTTGACTGAATTTGTTGAAAGAGGAACCCAAGTGTTTGTTGGTGCTAAATATGCAATTCATTTTGGAAAATGAATATCATAATTTGAGCATGTAAGTTGACAAACAATGCAGACAAATGTAGATAAGAGATGGAAATGTGCTTGTAATGTGAAGTCACTGAATTGTCAGTGAATGTAAAAAGACTTTGTAATAATTTAATATTGAGAGCAGATGAGGGAAATGTGACTGCAAATTCCTGCTATACTTTGCATATAGCTAAAATGAGCACGAGATGTAATGATTGAATCTTTACACTGCCTGCTGGGATCTGATTGGAGGAAAGCATTATACATTGGGAAACAAAATCTAACATGTACTTTTGAGCATTCAAACTCTATGTCTATGTTTGGGAGTGGCAGCTGTATTGGAATTAGTCTGGTACTGAAAGTAAAGACACCTCACTAAAACAGACATTGGTACTACAGAGTAGATTTGCTAAAACAAATGTTATCATTGTTGGGTCTCCCTACAGTATGATGTGTTTGGCTCCATCATGTGGTCAGAAATGTTCCCTACATTGCCTCCATCTTGTACTTCTAGTTTTATGTTAGTAGCTGCAATGAAGTCCTGACGTCGCTCCAGAAGAAGTGAATGACACCGACTATCTTGTTATCATTGCACCTGCCAGTGGGTGGGTTTTATCAGGCAGCAGGTTGGTATTTTGTACGGTTTGAAGGACTTCCAATTTTTCAAAGTCGACTTATATGTGGTACAAGTCAAGAAGGCACACATAACAACACAGTAGAAAGTAAAGCTTTGCAAAAAAGAAATCTATATTCTCGACCTGAATACATTATGTGGCATCCTACACAAAAGCAAGTACAGAGGCTTTTCTGCGAGGTAACTAAAGGTGGAAAACAAACTACTGTGGGCTGTCAACACCATAAACACCGTCAGTCTGACACTAGGGCCACTAATATCCAATTGCCTCGCTCTGCAAACTCTCTGCTCTACCACAACCTCCATCTCACGCATGGTGCATTCACTGTCATCAAGCACAGAAATCACGCTCTACAACCACAGCAACAACGTCAACTAATAGAACACGATGTTGAGTCGTTGGCTCCATCGTGTGGCCAATGATGCTTACTGCATTACTGGCAACTCATGCATTTATCCTATCAGTTATTCCAGATCATCCACACCTTAACCATGAGCTCTGCTATGACTCAAGGGACAGTTACTAATCATAAACCTAGATTCAAGGTAATATTAACCAGTCTTGTCCTCTTTTAATTCATATTTGTTAACACAAGACTTGCTTCATCCATCCACCTATATTTGATTACAGGTCTTACAATGAGCCACAAATTATTTCAAAACTTTGCTAAAAAAATTACTGTAAATTTATTACGGACCAAATGCATGAATGTTTAAGCAGGTTCTACAGTTTTATGTTCACTTTGGTTATTTTTGCTAAATGTGGAGGAAATACTTACATACACATAAAAATACATACAGGTCTGCATTTATTGTTTCTCCTGTACATGTACAAAAATTCTTGTGTATAACTAATGCTAAATACTGTTTGATAATAAGTGAAAAATGTTACATGATTTTGTATTAACATATTTGCTATGCACATCAAGTTCACTGGAATGCACCTCTTGTCAGTGCTGTTAATTATTATGCAGATGATGGAAGTTATTTTTGCCACCATGAAAATAAATTGCCATTAAAACATTATGTTAACGTCATGCTTTATATTACAGTCACTGTTTAAAAGTCACTGGTTTCACAGAGGGCCTTTCAAATATGTGGTTTTAGTCATTACTGCATATAAACTGCGGTTGTCGTCTTTTGGGTTGTTGACGAGAAAGGAGTTTCTTAGCAACAGGTGTGCGTTTGCGCTTCTTGTTTGTTGTCTAGCCTTTTGTGAGATGAATCAAGGAAGTGGGTATTTGTTAGCCACTACCTGTGCACAAAGACCTCATAATAAAAGCAGGTATATACTGTATCAACAGTTGACCCTGAGCATTAAGACGTTGGGAATTAGCAATGATGCATAGTGGGTTGATGCTATGTAACCCTAATAGATTTAAAAGGCTGTGTAATGTGAAATATACCATCGCTTTCTAATTGACCTCTGTGCTAATTTACATAGGTGTCTTGGTGTCACATGTTGTAGCATCTCTGTAAAACTGTGTTGTGATTCATGAGGTCTTCAAAATTAGAACAATCAACAGAGTGAAGACCAGCTGAAGGACATTTGCAGCTATGAACCTATGGTTAATGTTCTCTAACAGATCAAGTTTCTGTGGGATGATCCACAAAGTCCCCTCACTTCAACCCAAAGGCCCCCACTAACAACATTCAGTTGCCAAACACCGCAAGACACCCTCAGAAGGCCCATGTCCATTATCTGATGAGGCACGCCTGTTTTGGAGGCACAGGGGAGATCTATACATTATTAGGAAGGTTGTCATAATGGTATGCCTGATCGGTGTAACTTCCATATCAAAGATGTAATCATTATAGTCAGGTGGACTATAATGAATTATAGTCAGGTCCATCATGGGCTCAGTGATGCTCACTGCATTACTTAAACTCAGCCTCCACACTCTCTGGTACTGACTAAAGTCAGTTACTATTCAAGAGTCCAGATATTTTAAACATTTTAAACATGAGGTCAGTTGGGAATAATTTTCCAGGCAATTAGTGATCATAAAAAAAAAATCTATATATGTATATGGAAAAAAATATTCATAGTTATGTCTCATACACTTAAAATGTTTTTGCCCTCATTTGAATTTCATAATTGCTTAACCAGACAGTGAACACAACACAGCATGATGTGTTGAGCCTGAGCACATTTCTTTATTATATATATATTTATTTACACATTTTACAATGAGCCACACGTGATTACAAACCATCAAACCACCAAATCCGTCAATGCAGCATAGTCCGCAATTTTAAAATCGGCCTTTTTTTTTTTTTTACTACAGTCTAATCAAATAACCAATAAAACTTCTTGTTCACTTCTTTATGTTCAGAATAGGTTTCATTTTAAAGGTTCCTTGTTTCACAAATGACCTTTCAAGCATGTGGTTTTAGTTGACAGTTACTGCATTCAGAGTGTGGTCAGCTTCTTGCGTGTTGCTGTAGATCAACCTCTGAACAGTCTGCTCTTTCTGTGTCACGTATGAATCAAGGAAGTGGCTATTTGTCATCCTCTGCTAATGATCAAAAACATAATAAAAGCGGTCATATTTGTAAAGCAGTTCTTAAATATGGATAGTTGTCATGTAAAATGTAGGTCTTGTTGACCTATGTGGTACATCTGTTCAACTGCTCTCTAAAACAAATATGTAATCATTCAATCACATAACAGCAACTCTGTGCATTTAGGTGTGTAGACATGGTCAAGAAGATCTGCTGAAACCATTGGAGAGTTTACAGACAATGTTAGGAAAGCTAACTGAGTATTCCTGCTGGCCCTGTCCATCCTTTCTATGACCACAGTGTAGCCATGTTCTGATGGCTTCTTTCAGTCAGACGGTTTTCTTGAAACGTTTTCTATAATTAAATGGCTTCCACAGTCAACAGACCTCAATCAAAATGGGATGTGGTGAAATGGGAGAGGGTGGCACAGTGCTGAGGTGGTTAGCACTGATGCCTCACAGCTAGAAGGTCCTGGGTTTGAACCCATGGGCTGACTGGTACCCTACGTGTACCCTCTGGCTTTCTCTCACCATCCAAAAACATGCTCAGTATGTTAACTGGTGATTGTCAATTGGCCTTTTGTCTCTCTGTGTTAGCCCTGCGATGGACTGACAACCTGTCCAGGGTGTACTCCCGTCTCTTGCCCGGCGACAGCTGGGATAGGCTTCAGCAGACCCCCAGGACCCTTAACAGGAATAAGTGGGTAGACAAGATGGATTGATGAATGAATGAAGTGGGAGATTTGCATGCTTACAAATGTGCAGAAACTGCATGTTGTTGTCATATCGCTACAGACTCTCTAAGGACTGGTTTCAGTGCCTTGTCAAGAGGAATTAAGGCAGTTCAGAAGACAAAAGGGTGTCCAACTAGCAAGATGTACCTAATAAGGTGGCCAGTGAGTGTGAGTTAGTATGCAGAGATATCAGATGGACAGACAGATAACTTTATTGATCCCTTTGGGAGAACGTTCAGACTAGGATCAGGAATAAGGTTAAAGATAGGTACTGGATGAAGTTGTAGGAGAATATTACGTTACATTTTGATGTGAATGGTGCGTTTTTCTTCCTTGTGAACCTGAGTGGGTGATTTCATCTTCAGCGACATCTGCCAGAAGTAAAAAGAGATCATTCAGAATACTTATTTATTTAAAAAAAACAGTCTTAATAATCAATACAGGCAGTGAGGACATTTATCTCCTACCATAGGTAACTGCCATGGATCTTCTTGACTTTAAGTATTTGAAACAGAGAAAAAGAAAGAAAGACAAAAGGAGCAGAAGAGCAGCAGCACTTGCTCTCACAACCGCAATCACAAGAGAGACGGGATTATCACCTTAAAAATATGAATAGAAATCCACATTAGGTACTGATATCACATACATACTCTTTGTCATTTGTAGATCTACAATGTTCACATGACATGGTCCTGTAGCTGCTATTATTTTTTATTTAAATACTCTATTTCAAGGGAGTCATTCAGAAGATACCACAAGAAATAATATGAATAAAAAACTGGTGTGATAATGAACGGTTTCTTGGAAATCATCAACATAATTTTTGTCAAGAAAAGTAATTTCTTACCTGAACAGCTTGTGAGCTGGATGACTGTTTGTTCTTTGCTGATGTTGTTATGAACATCACACGTCAGGTCTCCTGTCAGCTGGCCATGTAAACTGATGGTTACATATTGTGTTCCTGTAGTTCTAGGTCTGCTGTGTATCAATAAGTTATTGTCTAAAGATAAAATGATCTCTGCTCCATCTCCCTCAGAGGAGCAGCTGACCTTCATCTGTTCTGGTGACAAACATGTCTGAGACACAGCTGGTTTAGACACAGGAGCTGGAAGACAAACATATGATCACAATCCACTGTCAGTTATCTAGATTTTATGTATATACAGTATTTATGTATATATGTTTCAATTTCTGTTTCAGTAAAACATTTAGCGTTTAAATCAAATAACCACGGAGGTGTTAAGATGTGGCAAATACCTGTAATTCGCTGAGCATATAAAATATTTACTCATTTGCAAAGTTAATTATTTTTAACCTGCTAAATTCCATTTAAATTTTGATTAAAGAATATACATTTTTATACATAATATCATTTTTTTTCACCTACCTTGTATTTCTACATGGATGTTGAGTTCATGCAAAAACAAGCCAGTGGTGGAATTATATAGTTCGATCTGGTAATCACCAGAATCTTCCCTTGATGCCTTGTTAAGCTTTAATGTTCCATTCAAAGAAGTAGTTTTTTTCTCGTTTTTAAGAATATCATCACCATTTTTTTTAAGAGTTAATTTCACTGAAGTGGGTAGATAAAAAATCAGTGGCTCCCCAAGTTCTCCTAAACACCGTTGGGTTGTTGCAGTATGATTAGTTAAGTTGCATTCAAAAGAACCTGATGGGGACAAAAAACAGAATATGCATCAATCATTTTCAAAGAAAATGAAAGAGTAAAATCGACATCTGCAGGGAGGGACTAAATGACGCAGTTACATTGTATTACTTTCCATTAAATATATGGACATCAGCATATGTCTCATAAACATAATGGGTCATGATAATGCATGTTTTTAATGAAAATATTTATAGTAAAATATTAGTGCATTAAATCTTGAATTGTACCTTTTGAAAGCACTGTCGTTGCCAGAGACGTGATAATTATGTAGATCCAAGTCATGTTCTGCTGTGACAGAAATAATTTATCAGTAAAACATTGCATGGTGTCATATGTAGTTGATATAATTTTGGTATTTCCTTCTTCTGAGAAGAGGTGTGAAGAATGAGTCAGTCACACTTAGCAAAGTATACTAAAGCACTAAACTTGTAAACACTAAATTAGTATGTACTTGTATTCTCACATGTTCATTTAATGAGTTTTCCTGCTTCATATTGTTTTAATGTTGAACTAAAGGCGTTGGATTCACTAAAAACCTTTATCAAATGTATTAATTGTGATATTCAATGAGCTACCAATGAACTGCAGTCCATAAGTTGCTTGTGTTGTGTTTTAGACAATATAAAAAAACTAAATGAAAACAAAAATAACAAAAACAAGATAACAAACATTTGGGCACATAATGTTGCTGAACCTAGACCTGAGCAACTGCAGCAACCCCAGATCATAGCACTGCCCCCACACTAGGCATGATGGGTGCATCACTTCATCTGCCTCTCTTCTTACCCTGATGCCCCCATCACTCTGGAACAGGGTAAATCTGGACTCATCAGACCACATGACCTTCTTCCATTGCTCCAGAGTCCAATCTTTATGCTCTCTAGCAAACTGAAGCCTTTCTTTTCCAGTTAGTCTCACTGATTAGTGGTTTTCTTAAGGCTACACAGCGGTTCAGTCCCAATCCCTTGAGTTCTCTTCACATTGTACGTGTGGAAATGTTCTTACTTTCACTATTAAACATAGCCCTGAGTGCTACAGTTGTTTTTCATTGATTTGATTTCACCAAAGCTATTAGTGATAACAGATTACAGTCAATCAGGATTTTTTTCCGATCACATTTCTTCCTCTAAGACAATGGTTCCCCACTATGCTCTTAACCCAGTTTTAGTAGTTTCTACAATCTCCTTAGGTGTTTTCTCTGCTTGATGCATGCCAGTGATTTTACCCTTCTCCAACATCTTTTACATGACATGGTTATTGAAGAAATGAGAAACTACTCATTGTATTAGTTGGGGTTAAATATGTTGCCAGCTAAAAGATAATCGCCCATGCAATAATTATCCAACAGGAGGCTCGTACCTATTTGCTTACTGTAGTTAAATCCAGGTTGTTGTTGTTTTTTGGCCGGGCAGTGTAGCTTAAACATATTTGATTGACAGTATAGTCAGGTAGACACTTGGCAGTGTAACGACCAGCATCAGAAGCAAGAAAAATATTTGAAATTGCGAACAAAATCTTTATCAAGAAAGGATTGCATGGCTGTGGTATTATACTGGGTTTAGTGTAGTTTTAGCACAATATAACAAACGTGACCAATTATAAATGTGCAACTTCTGCACATCTGCATATTATCTGCAATTTAAAAATGTAATTTGAATTAGTTAATCTGAACTAACTGCATTCATATCACTGTTAAACTATAGAATGTTACTGTATTTTTTATTAAATATTAGTATAAGATTTGTAACATGTTACTAATAATTTGGCAAAGCCTGTCTTTAAATGGAGATGAGTGAAAATTCAATGCAAACACGTTTTAAGAGTTTATTTCTAAATTAAACTAATAATTGTGAAGTCATTTTTCTAAAGCGAGTTAAGATAAATGTCAGGATTTTACATCCACTGTAGATTAACTGTTACTATGCTATGCAGGTCTCTTTAATTTCTCTTGAAGGTAAAATGATCAACAAATTAAACCTTCATTAGTGTCATAGTTGATTTTCTTGATTTGTTTAAACTAATAGAATTCTACACTTTCTACTTTATTTAAGTAGTAATGTCACTCACCTTCAGTACGAAGTCTTCTGTGTGTCTCATCAACTGGCCTCTGACTTCTCCACTGACAGCAGGGTAGTGTACCGTACCTGCTCTATTTGTCTTGTGGTGGAGAGAAATGAGGAAGCGGGTATTTAGTTTCACTGGTCTACTACTGAGATACTTAGCTGCTGATCTGCTACTGAGATACTTAACTGACGATCTATTGACTTACCGTTCTTCAATCTGAGACGGTTTATTTTTAACAGTGGGTAGCTGTGTGTGTGACTTTATATGCATCTGATCTCAAAGTTTAACATTTATCTGATCAGCTTACTCTAGCAGATTGTTGGGTTCCACTTTGCGTATGAACACATACACAAGTGTTTGTTGGTGCTAAATATCCATTTCATTTTAGAAATGGATATCACAATTTCAGGATGTCAGTGGACACAAACCATGCAGACAAATGTAGAGAGGAGATGGAAGTATGTTTGTAATCTGAAGTCATTGTCAGTGGAAAATGTCTTAAGTTAATATTGTGAGTGAATGAGGGAAATGTGTCAGTAAATTCCTTTTATTTGCTACAGAGCATGGAAGTAGCACACTTTGCATATGTTGTTTTCTGATTTAAAGTTGGTGTGAGTTATGTTGTCAGTGCCATATTCATTGTGTATGTTCTGAGGCCTGAAGTAGAAGCTAATAGAGGATTATGGAATATGAAAAATATGAAATATGAGATTATTGCTCCTTTTATTATTAAAATATTGCATTGCACAACTTCAGGTGCAGGCTACTCATTTACATGTTTTATTGACACACATCACATGGTCCTCACAGATAACACAACATCTACTGTGAGACCTGTAGACAGAGCTCTCTTTGTCAGGTGCTTTTATGAATATGTGTGAATATACCTAAAATGAGTATATCTATTAAGCCTAATGTTTCTTTTTATTCCCAAGCCCTGTTTACACTACTCACTGTTAAATACTGTCTGTATTTAAAAGAAAGAGAAAACTAAAAGGCAATGTGAACATAAAAACCCTAATGTGCGATGGTGCCCAGTAAAACCACAGCTATTTCCACTGTGCACTTCTGGTTCAGCTCTGTTAACTATTGCCTGCATTACAAAAGTTTGATGGAGCTTAGACAAAAAAAAAAAAACCTACATGTGATGGTGTGTGTTAAAACCACAGCTATTTCCACTCTGACTGTTTCAGCCACATAGTCTTGTGTCCCAGTTAACATTCATAGTTCACATTTTTTTATGTTTATACACTTCACGTAAATATTTTCTGACATGTCCGCTGTCATACATTGCTGCTGCAACAGAGAAATGTTCCAGTTTGGGATTAATAAAGAAACTATCTAAGGCCACACCAATTTAATTTGTTGGTTCTCGGATTTTTTCAGGAAAAAGTTGAAGCGATAGGGCGAAAAAAAAAAAAAAAAAATTAGTCGTGTGGTAATGCCACAGATGTAATAAGGGGACTGTTATGTCTTGTAAATGCGTACTATGCCATACACTGGCTGCTGCCCCAGGGGGTTGCTTCCTCCAAGCAGGACCATAGTTGTTGTTTTTCTTTTTTAAAACTGCTACCCCACTCCACTAATTCCACTAAGAGCCATACTGTGTTTCACCGCTGCTACTGCTAACCCGCAGGGGCTTCAACTTGCCATTGCACGTTTGTCTGTAAAACCATTTGAATGTAACACGTTTCCTGATTCGCTAGTCGTAATCGGCATGTTGAAAGGAGTGGTTTTATTGGTTCTCTACGTCACATGACCTCCAACTACTAAAGAGACACCTCTCCGTTCATGAAAACATGCAGTCTTCGTTTTTTTTCTAGCGATTTCATTTTTTGGGGTATTGAAACTGAATTTTTTTTTTTTTCCATTTTGATACAAAATACAAGCGGCGAATCTGAGAACCAACTAATTTAATTGGTGTGGCCTAATCTAATCTAATCATAAAACTTGTGTGGAATGTGGGGAGTTGGTAGGGGAAACGGTCATTAAATCCGGAAGCGTGCTGTATGGGTCTGATCTGTCCCTGTGTAGGACCACCCATCCCCTGATAGGAGGCAGCTGCAGCCTATATACCACCTCACCCAGCTCCTGCAATACCTTACAAAGCCAGTGACTGTCCACCTTGGGGCACCTTCCCTTCTTCCTCTTTGGACTATACACCTACACCGGATCCCCAATATTAAAGTCCCTCCTCCTTGCCCTCATGTCATAGTTTCTTTTCTGTCTCATGACCGCTTTCTGCAGCTCGTCACAAGCAAGGACATGAGCTGACTCCATTTGGTCGTGGAGCCTTCTGGTATATTCTGGTCCTCGTGACAATGCCGATGTGTCAGGTGGTCTGTCAAAAGCCATTCCACTGCTGTCACCCCAGCATGAGCAGGGCAGGTGTGATGGAATCCTGCACTGCTGATCTGTAGGCCAATAAGACAATCACATTGATGTTCTGCTGTGAGGATTCGGCTATAAAGGGCCTGGATGCTGAGATACAGTTTTTGAGACTCCAAAGTGTCCTGCTTCAGTAGTCCCATAAGAGGCTTTTAGCACCATCCTTCTCGGTGCACTGTGGACCACCACCTGCCACCTCTCTTCCCCTGTAGCTGACTCTTTCCAGGCTCTCAGGCACACTCCATCCTTCACCCGCAGAGCTCCAAACTTTGCAAACAGTCATTTAGTGGCAGGCGAGCACCCAGTGACATCATTGCACTGTGGCTTTTGTCCTGACTCCACCCACTGCAGCACTGGTTGCAGATCAGCATCCTGTTCCTTGTATAGCCATAGGGGCCAACTCTTCAGTCACTGTTTACAACTTTACCACAGTAGGCTCCAACTGGAGCTTAAACATTATAACAAGAACATTACTACAGGGTACAACAATATGACTATATTCATGCACAACACTGCAGTCACACTAAAACAGAAACTGGAACTACTAGATTTGCTAATACAATCTCCCTACTATGTGAGCTGTTTGGCTCCATCATGCGGTCAGAAATGTTTCTTACAAGGTCTCCATCTTGTACTTCTAGTTCTCTGATAGTAGCTGTAATGAACTCTAAACATCACTCCAGACGAAGTGAATAACACTGACTATCTTGTTATCATTGCACCTGCCAGTGGGTGGCATATGTGGACCTTTTATTGATGGTTGATTGGTTACTGGCTGTAAATTCATTGCATTTCGTTGCAATTTTTTTCAATATTCACTAATCTTACATTTCTAGTAAATACTGTTTCTGTCTGTTTATCTGTCTGCCTGGGTTGAGCAAATTCCGATTTGAATTAATAGTTAATTGTGTGTGGTGAAAATCGTGCTGACATCGACAAGTCGATGATGTCGGGCATAATAACAAAGTAGAAAGTAATGCTTTGCAACAATTTAATCTATATTCTTGACCTGAATGTCTTGTAGCATCTCACACAAAAGAAGCAGCTTTTCTGAGACGTAACTGAAGCTTGTACACCAGCTACTGTCAGCTGTAGCCCACATCAACACCATCAGTCTAACACTTGTATTATGTGGCTGTCTCTGGGCAAACTCCGCTCAACCATAATTTTCGTCTCTCACACGGTGCATTCACTGACATCAAGGACAGAAAACACTCTCTACAACCACAGCATCAGCTAATAAAACAACAGAACTGATCATAAACACATGCCCTTATCAATACTGTGTGTTGCAGATATGTATAGCCTGCAGTCGTCTGTGTTATTTGTCAAATGATCGCGAATAGTTGACTTCCTGCTTAAAGCATCATTGCACAGCAGGAAAGTCGAGATGACCTTTAGAAACGGTAATCTCTGATGGCAGTGGCCTCTTTCAGTGGGATAATGCACCCTGCAAAAGTAGTTCACGAGTGGTTTGAGGATTGTAAAGAAATTCCTAATCTTGAATGGCAACTTCCACATATCTCAAGTCAACCTATCTAATGTGCTGGAAGTCCCACCTTGCAACTTAGATAAGGCTTTATTAATTCTCAAGTGGAAATTTAGGTGTCTTCCAGGACTCAAAGGATCTGCTGCTTGTGTCATAGTGCCAGATACCACAGCAGGTATTTAAGGGCATAGAGAAGTCCATGCCTCAAGATAAGTGGGCATCATGCTCTGACTGATATTTGGTTCCCTTTTGTCTAGATTCCCACATCCAGACAACTCGCTACAGGGTGAAGGGCATCCAAGCATTACTGATGAATGAATCAGTAATGTAGAGACAATGTCCTTATTTCTGTCAGTACAGTCCTGGTGAAGAGAGAAGGAAAACTGAGACACTGTTAACGTCCAAAGGGACTTGATATTGAGTCTTTGGCTCCATCATATGGTCAATGATGCTTACTGCATTACTTACAACTCATTCATTCATCCTATCAGTTATTCCAGATTATCCATACAGTACCTTTAACATGAGCTCTGCTATGACCCAAGGGACAGTTAATAATATAACATATATATAACATAACATAATATACATAAACCTAGATTCAAGTAAAAAGATTAATATTAAACAGTATTGACATTTCTTTTATTTCATATGTGTTGACAGTAAACACACGACTTGCTTCACCCATCCACCTGTATTTGAACTTATTTCAAAACTTTGCTAAAAATCACTGTAAAGTTATTCCAGATCATCACATGTTAGCGCTGCTATGACCCAAGTGTGTTACTTATCATAAACCTAGCTTAATGGTAAGATTAAACAGAGTTGTCCTTTCTGTTATTTCATATTTGTTTACACTGACAATAAACACAACATTTGATTCATTGATTGTGAATCGAATTCTTTATTAAACTTCATTTGATTACAAATCCTACAATAACCCAGACATCAATTCAAAACTTTGCAAAATTAATTATTGTTATTTTTTAACAAATGAATAAAATAACTTATTTTGGACCAAATGCATGTAAACAATTCATGCTAAATATTACCTCAACATACAGTATGAAAAATATTGTTGAACCATTAATAATAAACTGAAATGTAACTAAATGCAACATTATGCACTGTTTGATATAGAGTGAAAAACAAACGCTGCATGATTTTGCATCAACAATTTTTTTTAAAAGTCTTGCAAAGGGCCTTTCAAATATGCGGTTTTAGTCGACACACGCTGCACGGAAACTGTGATGTCTTTCAGGTTGACGACAACGGAATGTCTTAGCAACAGGCTTGAGTTTGCTCATCCTGTTTGTTTCTAGTTGACCTCTATGCTACTTCACATAGGCGTCTTGTTGTAACTCCTGTGGTGTTTAAGATTAGAACAATCAACGGAGTGAAGATCGGTTAAAGGACAGTGGAACTACAAGCCTATGGTTAATGTTTGACTCTTCTCAAACAGGAGACTCCCTTCACCTCTAAACACAATAATTTTTGAGACTATATGAATTACATCAGTATGCACCAATCAGCCACAACATTATGACCACTGACAGGAGAAGTAAATCGCATTCACCCATATTCTGTTGCCAGACAATACAGGACACCCTCAGAAGGCCCATGTCTATTCTCTGATGAGTTGCAACTGTTTTGGAGGCACAAGGGAGACCTACACAATATTAAGAAGGTGGTTATAATGTTATGCCTGATCGGTGTATGTTTACCAAACGTGAACAAAGAAGGTAGCTCACAATGAAAGACTGTTGTTTGCACTGCAAACTTAAAATGTTAATGGCTAATTAGGGAAGGTTTGAAATAATGTTTCAGGAGAGAATGAAGCTGAACTTTAAAGTCAGTTGCGTCTTGTCTTCCTTGCAGGCGTCATCACTCTGACATCAGAGTAGATTATTTCTTTGTCATCTGCGTCATCTGAAAGAAGTTAAAACAGTTTGAGAGTAGAAATACTAATGAACTAACGCCTACATGATTTTCAAAAAGTTCACTATACGTATTTTACAATTGTAGGAATTTTCAGTAGGCTATCAGTTTGTGCCTTAGTGAACCTGAAGGTCAATGACATGTTGCTCAGTAGAGCATTTACTGTATCTCTCACCTCTCCTCACAGTCACAGGGCTTGTTGTCTTGTTGCTTGATGTCTTATTGAAACGTTTGATACCAAGAAGCACGGCCAAAAGGAGAAGTAGAGTGGACACACTTGCTATCACAGCAGCAGTCAAAGGAGTGAGATGAGAACAGACGTTACCTAGAAAATACAAACATCAACCCAGATTAGGCAGTGAAATCATCTACGTACTTTTTGTCAATAAAACTAATGAATTACCTGAACAGCTTGTGAGCTGGATGACTGTTTGTTCTCTGCTGACGTTGTTACAAACATTGCACATCAGATTTCCTGTCAGCTGGCCATGTAAACTGATGGTAACATTAGAAACACTGTGTTTTTCTGCAGCTCTCCTGTATATCAATAAGTTATTGTCCAAAGATAAAATGATCTCTGTTCCATCTCCCTCAGAGGAGCAGCTGACCTTCATCTGTTCTGGTGACAAACATGTCTGAGACACAGCTGGTTTAGAGACAGGAGCTGGAAGACAAACATATGATCACAATCCACTGTCAGTTATCTAGATTTTATGTATATATTTATGTATATATGTTTCAATTTCTGTTTCAGTAAAACATTTAGCGTTTAAATCAAATAACCACGGAGGTGTTAAATGTGGCAAATACCTATAATTCGCTGAGCATATAAAATATTTACTCATTTGCAAAGTTAATTATTTTTAACCTGCTAAATTCCATTTAAATTTTGATTTAAAGAATATACATTTTTATACATAATATAATTTTTTTTCACCTACCTTGTATTTCTACATGGATGTTGAGTTCATGCAAAAACAAGCCAGTGGTGGAATTATATAGTTCGATCTGGTAATCACCAGAATCTTCCCTTGATGCCTTGTTGAGCTTTAATGTTCCATTGTTGAAAGAAGTCGTTTTTTTCTTGTTTTTAAGAATGTCATCACCATTTTTTTTAAGAGTTAATTTAACTGAAGTGGGTAGATGAAAAATCAGTGGCTCCCCAAGTTCTCCTAAACACCGTTGGGTTGTTGCAGTTGGATTAGTTAAGTTGCATTCAAAAGAACCTGATGGGGACAAAAAAACAGAATATGCATCAAACATTTTTACAGAGAATAAAAAAGTAAAACAAGGCTTGATCATTTCCATGTGAGTAAACCCCTCTAGAGTATGTTTCCAGCATTTTTCTAGCTGTAACCTGTTCCTTTCGGGAGGAAATGACTTGTAAAAACTTGTAATCGACACATCTGGAGTGAGCGACTGAATGACGCAGTCATCTTATCTATATTACATTCCATTAAATATATGGAGTTCATCAAATATCTCATCAACATAGTAGGTCAAGATAATGTACTTGTTTGTAATGTCTGAAATATTTATAGTGCAATACTGGTGTAAAAAAGAAACTGAGTTATACCTTTTGAAAGCGCTGTCGTTGCCAGAGATGTGATGATCATGTAGATCCAAATCATTTTCTGCTATAACAGAATCAAAATATCAGTAAAACATTGCATGGTGTCATATGTGGTCTCTCTAGTGTACTACCAAGTTGAGCTGTATTTCAAACTCAATATTACCCAGCATAACAGAGATCCACTTTTAGATGCAGGACTTCGTGTTTTTAAAATACTATGAAGATTAGGAAACCATTGAAATACTGACCTTTTCATGCACAGTAGCATTAGTATAGTCAAATGTCAAAGAGTCGCTCACCACATTTACAATAAGATATCTTATTTGTAGATTAGTATCTAGGTGTTAAGTAGTGTAGTGCAGACAACTGTTTGATATATTTTTGGTATTTCCTTCTGAGAAGAGAATTGAAGAATGAGTCATTCGCATATAGTAAAGTATACTGAGGCACTAAACTGTTTATGTACTTGTACTTTCCCATATACATTTAATGACAGCTTTTCTGCTTCATATTGTTCAATGTTGAATAAAAGGTATTAGATTCACTAAAAACCTTGATTAAGTTTATTAATTAAAAAGTTCAATGAGCTACAATCTGCAAGTTAAGTTGTATTTTAGACGATAAAAAATCTAAATGAAAACAAAAATAAAATAAAAACCTAAATACAAAGTACAAAAAGTTCTGGGAAAAAAAAATAGAAAAATTCTGAAATGCACTGTGCACTCAACATACAGCAATAGCTTTTTCTTACAGTAATGTAGCGGTAATATTTTGTTAGGGGAGAACATCTGTCATCTCAAAGTGGTGGAAATGTGTCACACTGCATCCTTATATTTAATAAATTATACTGTAATTAAGTTATCATATTTTAAAAGTAAGGTCACACAGAACACAATAAACCATGTGGACACATCCTGTCACCAATGAGTGGCTGGTTTGGTTACTATATATAAATATATAGTAGTATTGCCAGCTAGTCTCTTGGCAGTGTAAACTAACACTAACAATCAGAAACAAGGAAAATTGATTGAAATTATGTTTTAGTAGTATTACTTTTATTGTTGTTTTACACTTGAATGCACTTTGTGCACTTTTTTGCGGCGCAGCTGTGTCTTAATTATGTTCTAGTAATATTGCTTCACGTTACAACTTTAAGAGTCTAATAATTTGGCTTCCACACAAACACATTTTAAAAGTTTATTTTTAAATGAAACTAATAATTAAGTAAAGTTAAAAGTCAGGAATGTACATCCTTTGTTGGTTAACTGTTGTAATGATATGCAGATCTCTTTAATTTCTCTTGAAGATTAAACCTTCATTAGTGTCATAGTTGGTTTTCTTGATTTGTTTAAATTAATAGAATTCTACGCTTTCTTCTTTCTTTAAGTAATGTCACTCACCTTCAGTACGAAGTCTTCTGTGTGTCTCATCAACTGGCCTCTGACTTCTCCACTGACAGCAGGGTAGTGTACTGTACCCGCTCTATTTGTCTTGTGGTGGAGAGAATTGAGGAAGCGGGTATTTAGTCTCACTGATGTACTACTGAGATACTTATCTGCTGATCTTATTTATATTTACTTAATGTTCTTTAATCTCAGATACTTAATTTTAACAGTGGATGGCTGTGTGTGTGACTTCACACATTTATAAATGACATTTTCTGCATCTGATCTCAACATTGAACATTTATTTGATCAGCTTACTTCAGTGGTTTGTAGTGAATAAGTTCATATCAGTCAACTGAATTTGTTGAAAGTGGAAACCAGTTGTTTGTTGGTGCTAAATATGCAATTCATTTACCCTTCATCTGTAACGGTTTGTCCTGTGAAGGGTCGTGGAGGCCAGAGCCTGTCATTGGGCGAGAGGCAGGGTACACTCTGAGCAGGGCTAACACAGAGAGACAACCATGCACACTCACACCTACGACCAATTTAGAATCATCAATGAACCCATGTCCCATGAGCATGTCGCTGGACAGTGGGAAGGGTACCCAGAGTGAATCCATGCAGGCACAGGGAGAACATGCAAACTGCACACAGAAATCCCCCCCAATGGTCCTTTACAGGACAAGTTGGACCACATATTTGGACATGTATATTTGTCAGATGCTTTTATGAATATGCGTGGATACTTCTTAAATTAACCTACTTTATAATCCCACATGATTTTTTATTTTTCTGTAAACTATAGTCTGCATTACCAAAGTTTGATGGCACGACCAAAATGAAAGTATGAACTTAGATATAAAACCCGACATGTGATGGTGTGTGTTAAAACCACAGCTTTTTCCACTCTGCCTTTGTTTCAGCCACAGTAGCAGACAAGAGTATATTTTTAGCTTTGTAGAAAGAACAAAAGAGATGCAGTGGATTAAAATAAAAGGTAACTACAGTCGATGTAATCACTGTATCTTTACACTGACCAATAGGGTCTGGTAGGAAAGTATTATACATGCAAAAAAAAAAAACACCTAACCTGTACTTTTGTGCATTCAAACTCTTCAAAGTTATTTGTGAACAGTAGCTTTTTACGTAGTGTCTATGTTTGGTGACAGCTGTATTGGAAACTGTCTGGTATTGAAAGTAAAAACATCACACAAAAATAGACATTGGTATCAGAGTAGATTTGCTTATACAAATGTTATTGAGGGTCTCCCTACTACATGAACTGTTTGGCTCCATCATGTGGTCAGAAATGTTTCCTACAAGGCCTCATCTCTAGTTCTCACCAGAAGAAGTGAATAACACTGACTATCTTGTTATCATTGCACCTGCCAGTGGGTGGGATGTATCTGTTTGCAGTTGGTATTTTGCAGGACTTAAAGGACAACTTTTTAAAGTCGACTAACACGTGGTGAAAGTCGAACTGACATTGATTAGTCAATGACGTCACACATAAAACAAAGTAGAAAGTAATGCTTTGCAATAAGGCAATCTATAATCTTGACCTGAACATATATTACACATATATACACAAACTACTGTTGGCCGTAGCATAGCCCACGTCAACTCTAAGAATACTGTCAGTCTGACACTTATATCTCTGCTCTACCATAACTTCTGTCTCTCGTATGGTGCATTCACTGACATCAAGGACAGAAAACTCAAAGTTGACTCGACATTACTGCTAGTGATGATTACTGTATTTCTCGCAGTGTGATTGGGGCAGTGTTCTGTTAGGAGACCTTTGGAAACGGTATCCCCTGATACCAGGGGTGTCTTTCAGTGGGATAATGCCCCCTGCAAAAGTGGTTCCACTGTGGTTTAAGGAGTATGATGAAAGTCCAACTCTTGGACTGCAAGTTCCAGAGATCTCAAGCCAATCTGTGGGTTGTGCTGGACAAACATGGCCCCACCTAGAAAAGCCTTTATTAATCCCCAAGTGATAATTTAGGCATCTTTCAGAACTTTAAGCGACCTGCTGCATATGTCTTAGTGCCAGATACCACAGCACACCTTAAAAGGTCTAGTGTAATCCATGCCTCGAGTTAAGTGGGTGCCATGACCTGACTGATATTTAGTTCCCTTTTGTCATAATTCCCACATCGAGAGAACTTGCTACAGGGTCAAGGGCATTGATGCACATGTGCAGCAATAACAGACCCATTGTATATATTTGTACTATTTACTTTTCATTTTCACATAGTATTGAAATAAAAAAGGGTCTTTATCAAGTACCCTCTACATTATTGATAGAATCAATGTCCTTATGTCTGTCAGTACAGTCCTGGTGAAGAGAGAAGGAAAACAGAGACACTATTAACACCCAAAGGGACTTGTGATGTTGAGTCGTTGGCTCCATCATGTGGTCAGTAATGCTTACTGCATTACTTACAACTCATTCATTCATCCTATCAGTTATTCCAGATCGTCCACATCTTAACCATGAGCTCTGCTTTGACACATGGGACAGTTACTAATCATAAACCTGGATTAATTGTCCTTTCTTTTATTCATATTCAATAACACTGAGAGTAAACACAACACTTGATTCATCCATCTAATTTTATTTGATTACAAATCTTACGGTAAGTCACAAATTATTCAAAAGTTTGCCAAAAATACAATTAACAATGAAAATGAACAAATTAGTAAAATATTTTTTTGTGCACCAAATCCATGAATTAGAGTAGATTCTGCAGTTTTATGTTTACTTTGATTATTTTTGCTAAATATGGACTGAATATTTACATGCACGTAAAAATACAAACAGGTCTACATTTATTGTTCATCTTATACATCATGTACAAAAGTTCATGTATATAAATTAAGCTAAATACCACAACATACATTACGGAAATATTGTTCACTGGAATCCCTTTTGTCAGTGCTGTTAATGATTGTGCAGATGTAGGCAGTTATTTTTGCAACCAGGAAAATAAATTGCAGTTAACACCTCATGTTAACTTCATGCTGTATATGAAGGTTACAGTTTAAAAGTCCCTGGTTTCACAAATGACCTTTCAGATATGTGGTTTTAGTCGACACTCACTGCATATCTACTGCGGTTGTCCTCTTTCAGGTTGTTGAAGGCAACAGAATTTCTCAGCAAGGTGTGAGTTTGCTCTTCCTGTTTGTTTTCTTGTTTTTGTGAGATGATCAAGGAAGTGGTTATTTGCTATCCACTGCCTGTGCACAAAGACGTCATAATAAAAGCAGGTATAGAGTGTATGTGGACAGTGGACCGTTAACTTCAAGAAGATAGGAAGTCGCAGTGATGCAGTGGATGCATGCTGTGTAACCCTAATATATTTAAAAGCCTGTGTAATATGGAATATAACATTACTTTGTAGTTGACCTCTGAGCTATTTGACATAGGTGTATTGGTTTGTCATGCCTTAACGCCTCTGTAGAGATTCCCTTCACCTGTAAATACAAATAATACTGTTTAGATTATTCAAATCTAAATCCTGCATCAACAAGGACCAGATGAAAATTCACTGACCAGTAAGATATTTCTAATCTTCACAGATCAATAAATGATTATGTTTATAACTACTGCCTGAATAATCAGCCACAACATTATGGCCACTGAAGAACAAATAAATCACACTGGCCCATGTTGTATTTCCAGACACCACAGGACACCCTCACAAGGTCCATGTCCATTCTCTGATGAGTCACAACTGTTTTGAAGGCCTACACAATATTAGGAAGGTGGTCGTAATCTTATGCCTGATTGGTGTACGTTTAATGAAGGTGAACAAACAAGGTAGCTCACAGGAGAGAATGAAGCTGGATTTTAAAGTCAGTTGCATCTTGTCTTCCTTGCAGGCGTCGTCACTCTAACATCAGAGTAGATTATTTCTTCTGCAGCACCATCTGAAAGAAGTTAAAACAGTTTAGATGCGTCTTCCATAATTTATATTTTAAACTGTCATACCACAGAATAGTAACAACACTAATGAACTAACGCCTACATGATTTTCAGAAAGTTTACTGAAAATATTTCACAATTTAAGGAATTTTATATATCAGTTTGGACCTTTTCTCTCACCTGTCCCTACAGTCACAGTCACAGGGCTTGTTGTCTTGTCACTTGTTGTCTTATTGAAACGTTTGATACCAACAAACACGGCCAAAAGGAGAAGTAGAGTGGACACACTTGCTATCACAGCCGCAGTCAAAGGAGTGAGATGAGAAGAGACGTTACCTAGAAAATACAAACAACAACAACCCAAATTAGGCAGTGAAATCATCAACATACAGTACTTTTTGTCAAGAAAATGAATTAATTACCTGAACAGCTTGTGAGCTGGATGACTGTTGTTAAAATATTCTATTTCAAGGGAATCATTTCAAAAGGTACCCCATTGAATAAAGGGGATTAAAAGTATTCTTGGAATACTCTACCTGAACTGGAACAGCTTATGAGCTGGATGACTCTTTGTTCTCTGCTGATGTTGTTTTGAACATCACACGTCAGGTTTCCTGTCAGCTGACCGTATAAACTGATGGTAACATTAGAAACACTGTGTTTTTCTGCAGCTCTGCTGCATATCAGTGAGTTATTGTCCAAAGATAAAATGATCTCTGCTCCATCTCCCTCAGAGGAGCAGCTGACCTTCATCTGTTCTGGTGACAAACATGTCTGAGTCACAGCTGGTTTAGACACAGGAGCTGGAAGACAAACATATGATCACAATCCACTGTCAACTCATCACTGGCACTGATAACTTTCTTAGTGGAACACAAGTGAAAATGGCTTAAGTGTGTAAAATATATTGATTAGTGAATTGTTTTTTAACCAGCTAAATTCCATGAAAATGTTATTCTGGTAATGTAACAACCTGACCTCAGATAAATGGATGAACAATGTACTTTTTTTTGTCCTACCTTGTATTTCTATGTGGATGTGGATTTCATTCAAGTATTTACCAGTGGTGGAATCATGTATTTCCATCAGGTAATCACCAGCATCTTCCTTTGATGCCTTGTTGAGCTTTAATGTTGCATCATTTTTGAAAAATGTCATTTTTTTGTCCTCTTTGTTATTGGTATTTGTTTTTTCAATTTCTTCATCCGACCTAAAAACTACAATGGTATTCTTTTTCAGAGTGATTTTTGTAGTTGAAGTGGGTAGGTGAAACATCAGTGGCGCCCCAAGTTCTCCAAAACACTGTTTCGTTTTTGTAGTTGGATTAGTTAAGTGGCATTCTGCAGATAAAACAAACACGCAACAATACACAATATTATTATTATTATTATTTTTTTTTTTTATTGATGTATGTTATTTATTTTTGAATAGAAAAACTTAAATGCTGGTTGATCGTTTCCAGTTAAATGTAAGGATAATATGCAGCTATCTACAGTAGTTACTATACAGTAATTCAGTTCACTCTGTGTATGTTTTAGACCTATTTCTATCTGCTATCAGCACTTTACAGGAAAAAATGACTCAATACGACCAGTACAACAAATCTTGAGTGAACGACTGAATTACGCAGTTAAGCTCTATTTTATTCCATTACAACTTTGAGCTTCAACAATCTTCCAGTCGACATCATCAGTCATGATAACCTACAATATAACATACTTCAAGTTATTAATATTACTGTAGTCATAAATGCTAAATTGTACCTTTTGAAAGTGCAGTCGTGGCCAGAGATGCGATGATGATGTAGATCCAAATCATTTTCTCCTATGACAGAATTAAATTATTGAAAAGTTACATGGTGTCACATGGTCTCTCTAGTGTACTATCCAGTGGAGCTTTATTTCAGCTTAATTAAATATTACACAGAACAACATAGATACACTTTAAGACACAGGACTTTATATACCTAAGATTAGAACGTTTAGGCTACAGCTTTAAGGGTCGACATTTAAGGGTCATTTACAATAGAACATCAAAAATGTGTTTCTGAAATGTGTCTGGTGTTGTACTTTTAAGATCCACAAAAATTAATTTTTCTGATATGTAGTTACAGTAATAGTAGTTGTAACATTTTGCAAGGATTAAAAAAAAATCTTTAATCTGTAAAATTGGTGAAAAATGTGTGAAGCTACAATAAATTATTTCCTTGTATTTTAGGTGAAATGTTAAATGACAGCGAGCGGCTTGACTGTCAAACTGACTTTTGAGGGATTTTTCTTTATATTTATTCTTTGCTCACATAAGCAGAGACAATAGGTTTGCATTGTTTCGCTGTACAGCCAGGCTCCAACTGCACATGACACCACATTCACTCAGCAAGAATGTGTTAAATAGAATTAATATCCTTAGATGTAATGACATGTATTCTAATAAAGTTATCATAATTAAAAAATATATAACTTTAAAAGTTAGATCGGACGGAGTGAAGTGAGCCACGTGGTTAGGACACGTACTGCTAGCAGTGACTCGGAAACAAGAACTATTTGAAGTTGGAAACGCACAAATTCTTTATCAAGAAAGGACTGCAGGGCTGTGGAACTAAACTGCTTTATTAAATGGTTGATAACAGTGTGACTATATTTTTGTTACGTGTTACTAATAATTTGCAAACTGAGATAATGAGTGAAAATTTGAGGTACACATGTTGTAACATTTGACGAAGATGTATTTGATTCCTACATGAAACTAATAATTGATATAATATTTAAATAGTTACAATACATTCTGTAGGTTAACTGTTGTAATACTATGTAGGTTTCTTTAATTTCTCTTGAAGGCAAAATGATCAACAAATTAACCAACTATGACACTAATGAAGATTCATCTTGATTTGTTTAAACTAACAGAATTCTACACTTTCTTCTTTCTTTAAGTAATGTCACTCACCTTCAGTACAAAGTCTTCTGTGTGTCTCATCAACTCCACTGACAGCAGGGTAGTGTACTGTACCTGCTCTATTTGTCATGTGGTGGAAAGAATTGAGGAAGCGGGTATTTAGAGTCACTGATCTACTACTGAGATACTTAGCTGCTGATCTTATTTTGATTCTTGAATCTCAGACACTTTATTTTAACAGTGGATGGCTGTGTGTGTGCCTTCACATTTCTAAATAACATCTGATCTCAACACTTAGCTTTTATCTGATCAGCTTTTTTTAGTAGATGGAGGCGTATAAGCTCATATCAGTTGATAGACTTTGTTGAAAGTGGTTTATTGGTGCTTTTCAGGATGTCAGTCGACACAAACCATGCAGACAAATGTAGAGAGAATATGGAATTATTTTTGTAATGTGAAGTCATTGTGAATTGTGCAAAAAGTTAATATTTACAGCAGCCGAGGGAAATATGTCAGTAAATTCCTGTTATTTGCTACGGAGCATGGAAGAAGCACACTTTGCATATGTTGTTTTCTGCTTTGAAGTTACTGTATTGTCACACAACTGTTTCAGATGTAAATGTAAATGTACTTTATTTATATAGCATCTTACAAAGTCCCACAGGTGAACGCAGGTGCTTTATGAAAGATTAAACGACGATTTAAAACACACTAGAAAACAAGTACATTATTAAAAGAAGCTAAAACAAAAGTAACAGCATAAGATAACACAACATCCACTGTGTGACATGCAGGCAGTGCTCTCTTTCTCTGTCAGGTGCTGTTATGAATATGTGTTGATACTTCTTAAATGAATGTACTTTACAATCCCACATGATGTTGTATTTCCCTGTTAACTATAGAGAACTAACTATCTGTATTACCAAAGTTTGATGGCACGAACAAAAAGAAAGTATGAACTTGCACATAAAACCCCTAACGTGACGGTGTGTGTTAAAACCACAGCTTTTTCCACTCTGTGTCTCTGTTTCAGCCACAGTAGCAGGCTAGAGTATATTTTTAGCTGTGAAGAAAGAACAAAAGAGATGCAATGGATTAAAATAAAAGTAAATACATTAGATGTAATTGCTCTTTAGACTGACCAGTGGTTCTGGTTGGAAAGTATTATACATGGAAAAAGTCTAAAAAAAGTCTAATGTGCACTTTTTAGCATTCAAACTCTTCAACATTATTTGTGGGCAGTAGCTTTTTACATGGTGTCTATGTTTGGTGGTAGTGGCGGTTGTATTGGAAACAGTCTGGTCTTGAAAGCAGGGATTGATAAGTTATGTAGTTATTGAGGGTCTCCCTACTACATGAACTGTTTGGCTCCATCATGTGGTCAGAAGTGTTTCCTTCAAGGCCTCCAGCTTGTACTTCTATTTCTCTGGTTGTAGCTGTAATGAACTCCAGGCGTCACACCAGAAGAAATGAATGACACTGACTATCTTATTATCATTGCACCTGCCAGTGGGTGGGTTTTATTAGGCAGAAGGTTGGTATCTTGTAGTTTTTTAACGTTGATTAATATGTGGTGAAAGTCGAGCTGACATTGAGGTAATTGAAACTTGAACACGAACTACTGTCGGCCGAAGTCCATGTCAACTCCATGAACGCTGTCAGTTTGACACTAATAATATGTGGCTGCCTCTGTGCAATCTCAGCTAAACCATCACATCCATCTCTCGTATGGAGCATTCACTGACATCAAGGACAAAAAAGGATAAGCATCACTGATGCACATGTGGAGCAAAAGTTGACCCATGTCGTCTACTGAAGCTGATAAGCTTAATTGTGCAAACTCGTACTTTACTTTTACTTACTTTCTGCATTACTTGCCATGTAATTTGGACCGGGTTTCAATAGGAGACGTTTGGAAATGGATTTCCCTGATAGTAGTGTCCTCTTTCATTCGGCTTAATGCGCCCTGACAAAAGTGGTTCCAGGATGGTTTGAAGAATGCAATGAAAGTCTGTCTGTTGTGCATACTTTTCATGTACTTTTGAGTTTATCATCTTCATATCGTATTGAAATAAAAAGAGGGCCTTATCTCTCTCAGTATAGTCCTGGTGAAGCGAGAAGGAAAACAGAGACACCCAAACTTGGTGTTGAGTCATTGACTCCATCATGTGGACAGTAATGGTCACTGCATTCCTTAAATCTTGAACCTCTCAGGTACTGACTAGAGTCCGTTACTCGACGAATATGTGGTAAAGATCGAGCTGACATCGACTAGTGAATGGAAAAGGAAATCTATATTCTTGACCTGAATACGTGTCGTCGTGTCTCACACAAAAGAAGCTACGGAGGCTTTTCTGTGAGGTAACTGAAGCTGGAACAGAAACTACTGCTGGCCGTAGCCCACGTCGACTCCATGAACACCGTCAGCGACACTTCTAACATGGCTGTCTCTGCGTAAATTCTCTGCTCTAGCATAACTTCCGTCTCTCGCATGGTGCATTCACTGACATCAAGGACAGAAAACGCAAAGTTCACTCGACTTTACTGTAGTGATGCTTACTGCATTTCTTGCAGTGTGATTTTTACCCTGTAAAAGTGCAAAATCTAGAGATCTTAAGCCAGTCTGTGGGTTGTGCTGGACAAACAAGGCCCCACCATTAAATTTAGATAAGGCTTTATTAATCCCTAAATGACAACTTAGGTTTCTTGCATCTTTGCTGCTCAAGTGGAGCAAAAGCTGACCCATGTGGTCTACTGAAGCTTTAATCTGATGAGCTATATTGTGCATACTCATACTTTACAGTAGGTTTCAGTTCACCATCTTCATATAGTACTGAAATAAAGAGTACCCTCTACACTACTGATTAGAATCAACGTCCTTATTTCTCTTTGTGCAGTCTTAGTGTAGAGAGAAGGAAAACAGACACTATTAACACCCAAAGGAACTTGATGTTGAGTTGTTGGCTCCATCATGTGGTCAGTGATGTTTACTGCATTACTTATAACTATATAATCAGTTAGTCCAGATCATCCAAATCTTAACCATGAGCTCTGCTTTAACATCAGGGACAATTTCTAATCATAAACCTAGATTAATGGTTAAAGATTAAAGACTTACCAGAGCTGTCCTTTCTTTTATTTCTTATATATTTGCACTGACAATAAACACGGCACTTGATTTGTTAATTATTAAACTTTATTTGATTACAAATCTTACAGCCACACATCATTTCAAAACTTTTTTTTAATTTTTTTTTTTAGAAATTAATGAAATACAATAAATGTTTATTCTGATTATTTTTCTTAAACATGGACTAAATATTTACATACACATAAAAATAGAAACAGGTCTACATTTGTTGTTTCTCCTACACATAATATACGAAAATTAATGTATACAATTCATGCTAAATATTACCACAACATACTTTATGAAAAATATTGTTGAACTATTAATAATAAATTGAAATATAACTAAACACACTATTATACACTGTTTGATATAGAGTGAAAAACAAATGCTGCACAATTTTGCACCAACAATTTTTAGAAGTCCCTGGTTTTACAAAGGGCCTTTAAGATATGTGGTTTTAGTCGACACTTACTGCATATACACTGTGGTTGTCCTCTTTTAGGTTGTTGAAGACAACAGAATTTCTCAGCAACAGGTGTGAGTTTGCTCTTCCTGTTTGTTGTCTTGTTTTTGTGAGATGAATCAAGGAAGTGGTTATTTGCTAGCCACTGCCTGTGCTCAAAGACGTCATAATAAAAGCAGGTATAGACTGTATGAAGAGTGGACATTAAGCTTTGAGAACATCAGCAGTGATGCATAGTGGATGCATGCTGTGTAACCTTAATAGTCTTCGCAGATCAATACATGATTATGTTTCTAACTACTGTGTGAATAATGTTTGAGAATTATGAATAACATCAGTATGCACCAATCAGGAGTTGTTCTGTTGCTGGACACCACAGGACACTCTCAGAAGGCCCATGTCCATACTCTGATGAGGCACAACTGTTTTGGAGGCACAAGGGAGACCTACACAATATTAGGTGGTCATGATGTTTTGCATGATTGCTGTATGCTTAATGAAGATGAAACTGGATTTTAAAGTCAGTTGCATCTTGTCTTCCTTGCAGGCGTCTTCACTCTAACATCAGAGTAGATTATTTCTTCTGCAGTGTCATCTAAAAGAAGTTAAGACAGTATAAATGTATCTTCCATAATCCATGTTTTAAACTGTCATACCACAGAATAGTAACAACACTAATGAACTAACGAATGAACACTAATGAACGCCTACAACTTTCAAAAAGTTCACTGTAACTATTTTACAATTTTAGGAATTTTAGAATCAGTTTGTGCCTTAGTGAACCTGAAGGCTAATGACATGTTTATCAGTAGAGCATTTACTGTATCTCTCACCTGTCCTCACAGTCACAGGGCTTGTTGTCTTGTCACTTCTTGTCTTATTGAAACGTTTGATACCAAGAAACACGGCCAAAAGGAGAAGTAAAGCTGATACACTTGCTATCACAGCCACAGTCAAAGGAGAGAGATGAGAACAGACGTTACCTAGAAAATACAAACATCAACACAGATTAGGCAGTGAAATCGTCAACATACTTTTTGTCAAGAAACTGAATGAATTACCTGAACAGCTTGTGAGCTGGATGACTCTTTGTTCTCTGCTGACGTTGTTATGAACATCACACATCAGGTCTCCTGTCAGCTGGCCATGTAAACTGATGGTAACATTTGAAACGCTGTGTTTTTCTGCAGCTCTGCTGTGTATCAATAAGTTATTGTCCAAAGATAAAGTGATCTCTGCTCCATCTCCCTCAGAAGAGCAGCTGACCTTCATCTGTTCTGGTGACAAACATGTCTGAGACACAGCTGGTTTAGACACAGGAGCTGGAAGACAAACATATGATCACAATCCACTGACATCAGTTATCCAGACATTACAGTATATATATTTTAATTTCTGTTTCAGTAAAACATGTCTGTAAAATTATCTCATCAAAACAACACTGAGATGATAAAATATGACAAATACCTGTAGTTCTGAGAATGGAAATTCAACTATGTAAAATATTTACTCATGTACAAATCATTTTTTTTTATTATTATTATATTATTATTATATATGTTTTTGACCTACCTTGTATTTCTACCTGAATGTTCATTGTATGCAAGAGTTTACCACTGGTGGAATTATGTATTTCCATTATGTAATCACCAGAATCTTCATTTGATGCCTTGTTGAGCTTTAATGTTGCATTTTTGAAAAATGAAGTGTTTTTGTCCTTTTTGTTATTGTTATCTGATACGTCAGTATTATTGGCCAAGTTAAAAATCACAGTATTATTCTTTTTCAAACTCAATTTTGCAGCTGAAGCTGGCAGGTAAAAAATCAGTGGCTCTCCAAGTTCTCCAAAACACAGTTTGGTTGTTGCAGTTGGATCAGTTAAGTTGCATCCTACAGAACCTGATAGGGACAGAAAACAAACAAAAGTCATATTAAACATTTTTTGGTGGTCAATAAAGTATTTATTTTTAATAGAAAAAATAATGTGATACTTGACTGATTCCACTGAAATGTGAGGATAATATTCAGCTATCTACCATGACGGCTACTATACAGTAATTCACAGCCATAAGTTCACTCTGTGTATGTTTTATTTCTATCTGCTATCAGCCCTTGAAAGGACAAAATAACTTCAACAACTCTTGAGTGAACGACTGATTAGATCTATTATATTCGATTAAAGGTTTGAGCTTCAACAATCTTCCAGTCGACATAATCAGTCATGATAACCTACAATATTACATACTTTTATTGCCTCAACATCTTAATATCAATGTATTAATATTACTGTAGTCATAAATGCTGAATTATACCTTTTGAAAGCGCTGTTGTTGCCAGAGATGTGATGATCATGTAGATCCAAATCATTTTCTGCAATGATAGAATCAGTTCATCAATAAAACATTGCATGGTGTCATATGTGGTCTCTGTAGTGTACTATCCAGTGGAGCTATACAGCAAATTAAATATTACAACACAGATACAGTTTTAGACACCGGTCTTCTTATTCTTATACTATGAAGACTAGGAAACCTCTGAAATACAATGCTTTTCATGCACAGGGAGCATTAGTATAGTCAAATGTCAAAGAGCCCCTCACCACATTTACAATACGATGTCTTTTTTGTAGGTTATTACCTTGTCAAGTTTCCCACGGACAACTGGTTGATATATTTTTGGTATTTCCATCTTCTGAGAAGAGAATTGAAGGATGAGTTATTCACACTTAGTAGCAAGAATACTGAAGCACTAAACTGATTTTTATGTCCTTTCACATATACATTTAATCACAGTTTTTTTTTTTATTTTTTTTTTTAGGTGAAATGTTAAATGACAGCAAGGGACTTGATTGTCAAACTAATTTTCAAGGACTCTTTATGTTTTCTGTGGTCACGTAAGCAGAGACAATAGGTTTGCATTGTTTAGCTGTACAGTCAGGCTCTAACTGCACATGACACCACATTCACTCAGCAAGAATGTGTTAAACAGAATTAATATCCTTATATCTAATAAATGATACTGTTTATTAAACTATTTAATTAAATTATGATACTTTAAAAGTATAACTTTCAAAGTTAGATCAGACAGAACACAAGGAGCCATGTGGTTAGGACACATACTGTCAGCAATGAGTACCTGGTTTTGGTTAAGATATATAAATGTATACTAAATACATGTTACCTACATTACATATCGTAATCATATTATAGTCAGGGTAATTTAACAGCATCAGACTTAGATAAACTTTTCCACAAGGGAAATTGCGTGGTCACAGTATCGGTAACAAAAATGAGAAAATAAAAACTAGTAAAAGAAAGAAATAGAGATGGAAGAATATATATTATATACACAGGAATGATGGTAAGGTGAAATAGTGTCCATTACCATGACTGTTACAGAAAGATGAGCTGTTGTACAGCTGGACTGAGAATGGTATGAAAGTAGTCCTGTAGCGTTCAGTGTGGGAGCGGAGCTGGGTCAGTTTGAGAATGAGCTCTGCTGCCCCTGTATTGTTTGGTGTCGTGGATGTGACAGATAAAATGTCACAAATAATCATTTAGTAATACACAGGACAAGATGTTACAATCACTTGTGCCGAAATCCCAGGCAAAACACGTTTAGAGGCCCTATTCGACTAAGAGGCCCTACCAAGCCTACAATCATGTAATATGACCAGTAACCTATATTCTACCTAGGCTAACTAGAAGCTGCCGGCTTGTAAGCCCATTGAGCAGCAGAGGATACTTCAGATATTGTAAAACATACCTTAACTAAACGCTGCTGGCTTGTATGCCCCGCTCAGCAGCAAACCATGGCTACCAAGTAACATGAGAACATGATCTGAACAACAGCAGTATGAGCATATCATTGGGGTTTTCGCTTAGTTTTTCACTAATAATTACTAATAATTTGGAAAAAGCCTCTGTTGAAACACAGATAATGAGTGAAAATTGCAGAATTAAAAATTCTAAATTTAACTAATTATGAAGTCATTTTTCTAAAGCTAGTTATGATAAATATCAGGATATTACGTCCATTGCATGTTAACTGTTATAATGCTATGCAGGTGTCTTTATTTCTCTTGAAGGTAAAATGATCAACAGATTAAACCTTCATTAGTGTCATAGTTGGTTTTCTTGATTTGTTTAAACTAATAGAATTCTTCACTTTCTTCTTTCTTTAAGTAATGTCACTCACCTTCAGTTTGAAGTCTTCTGTGTGTCTCATCAACTGGCCTCTGACTTATCCACTGACAGCAGGGTAGTGTACCGTACCTGCTCTATTTGTCTTGTGGTGGAAAGAATTGAGGAAGCGGGTATTTAGAGTCACTGATGTACTACTGAGATACTTAGCTGCTGATCTTATTTAGATTCTTAAATCTCACGCACTTTATTTTAACAGTGGATGGCTGTGTGTGTGACTTCACATTTCTAAATAACATCTGAACTCAACAGTTAACTTTTATCTGATCAGCTTTCTTTAGTAGATTAAGGCGTATAAGTTCATATCAGTTGATAGACTTGTGGTTTATTGGTGCTTTTCAGGATGTCAGTCGACACAAACCATACAGACAAATGTAGAGAGGAGACAGAAGTACGTTTGTAATGTGAAGTCATTGTGAATTGTCAGTGAATGTGAAAAAACTTTTTTACAGCAGCCGAGGGAAATGTGTCAGTAAATTCCTGTTATTTGCTACGGAGCATGGAAGAAGCACACTTTGCATATGTTGTTTTCTGATTTGAAGTTATTGTGTTGTCACACAACTGTTTCAGCTGTAAGATGTAAATGTAAATGTACTTTATTTATATAGCACCTTACAAAGACCCACAGGTGAACCAAGGTGCTTTACGAAAGATTAAACAACGGAAAACAAGTACATAATTAAAATGAAGCTAAAACAAAAATAACAGCATAAGATAACACAACATCCACTGTGTGACATGCAGGCAGACCTCTCTTCTTCTGTCAGGTGCTTTTATGAATATGTGTGGATGCTTCTTAAATGAATGTACTTCATAATCCCAAATGATTTTGTATTTCTCTGTTAACTATAGACCGCGTTAGCGAAGTGTGATGGCACAAATGAAAAGAAAGTATGAACTTAGACAGAAAACCCTAACATGTGATGGTGTGTGTTAAAACCACAGCTTTTTCCACTCTGTGTCTCTGTTTCAGCCACAGTAGCAGACTAGAGTATATTTTTAGCTTTGAAGAAAAAATAAAAGAGATGCAATGGATTAAAACAAAAGCAAACTAGACAATCACTGCACACTCTTTATACTGAGTAGTGGTTCTGGTAGGAAAGTATTATACATGAAAAAGTCTTATGTCTAAAAAAAAGTCTAATGTGTACTTTGAAGCATTCAAATTCTTCAGCATTATTTGTGGGCAGTAGCTTTTTACATGGTGTCTGTGTTTGGTGGCAGTGACAGTTGTATTGGAAACAGTCTGGTATTGAAATCAGGGATCGATAGATTATGTTGTTGTTAAGGGTCTCCCTACAACATGAACTGTTTGGCTCCATCATGTGGTCAGAAATGTTTCCTACAAGGCCTCCAGCTTGTACCTCTATTTCTGCTGTAATGAACTCCCGTCGTCACACCAGAAGAAGTGAATGACACTGACTATCTTGTTATCATTACACCTGCCAGTAGGTGGGTTATATCATGCAGAAGGTTGATATTTTGTACAGTTTAAAGGACTTCACATTTTTTAAAGTCGACTAAAATGTGGTGAAAGTCGAGCTGACATGGATGAGTCAGTGACATCGCACATAAAACCACTGTAGAAAGTAACTTCCATCTCGCATGGTGCATTCACTGACATCAAGGACAGAAAACACAAGTATTTTCGACTTTACTGTAGTGATGTTTACTGCTTTACTTGCAGTGTGATTGGGGCAGTGTTCTGTTAGGAGACCTTTGGAAACGGTATCCCCTCATACCAGGGGTCCCTTTCAGTGGGATAATGCGCCCTGCAAAAGTGGTTCCACAGTGGTTTGAAGAATGCAATGAAAGTCCAACTCTTGGACTGCAAGTTCCACACATCTCAAGCCAATCTATGGGTTGTGCTGGACAATTAAGGCCCCACCTCACAATTTAAACAAGGCTTATTTAATCCCAAAGTGATAATTTAGGTATCTTGCAGGATTTAAAGGATTTGCTGATTATGTCTTAGTGCCAGATACCATAGCACACCTTTGAAGGTCTACTGTAATCCATGCCTCGAGCTAAGTGGGCATCATGTTCTGACGGATATTCAGTTCCCTTCTTCTTAATTCCCACATCCAGAGAACTTGCTACAGGGTGAAGGGCATCCAAGCATCACTGATGAACATGTGGAGCAAAAGCTGACCCATGTTTAAGCATTGATCAAATAAGCTTAATTGTTTCTACTAGTCCTTTTTACTTCACATTGTCACATCTTTATCAAGTACAACCTACATTATTGATTAGAATCAATGTCCTTATTTCTGTCAGTACAGTCCTGGTGAAGAGAGAAGGAAAATGGAAACACTATTAACACCCAAAGGGACTTGATGTTGAGTCGTTGGCTCCATCATGTGGTCAGTGGTGCTTACTGCATTACTTACAACTCATTCATTCATCCTGTCAGTTATCCCAGATCATCCACATCTTTACCACGAGCTCTGCTTTAATACTAGGGACACTTACTAATCATAGACCTAAATGGTAAAGTTAAACAGAGTTGTCCTTGCTTTTATTTAATATTTGTTAACACTGACAGTAAACACAACACTTGATTCATTCATCCAACTTTATTTGATTAAAAATCTAACAATAAGCAACGAATTGTTTCAAAATGTTGCCAAAAATGACTGAATAAAAAAAAATGTACACATCAGTAAAATCATTTATTTTGCACCAAATGCATGAATATTTAAGTCGATTCTGCAGTTTTATGTTCACTTTAATTGATTTAGCTAAATATGGACTGAATATTTACATGCACGTAAAAACACAAATAGGTCTACATTCATTGTTTGTTCTATGGATCATGTACATGAATTCATGCAATACAACTTATGCAAAACATTACTACAACATAGATTATGGCAATATTGTCGAACTGTCAATAAATTTAAATATAACTAAATACACCAATATACACTGTTTGATAGTGAGTAAAAAACAAATGCTGCATGATTTTGCATTAACATATTAGCTATGCACATCAAGTTCACTGGAATCCACTCTTTGTCAGTGGTGTTAATGATTGTGCAGATGATGGAAGTTATTTTTACAACCATGAAAATAAATTGCCATTGAAACCTCATGTTAACTTCATGCTGCATATTAAGGTTATAGTTTAAAAGTCCCTGGTTTCACAAATGACCTTTCAGATATGTGGTTTTAGTCGACACTTACTGCATATACACTGTGGTTGTCCTCTTTCAGGTTGTTGAAGGCAACAGAATTTCTCAGCAACAGGTGTGATTTTGTTCTTCCTGTTTGTTGTTTTGCTTTTCTGAGATGATCAAGGAAGTGGTTATTTGCTAGCCACTGCCTGTGCACAAAAATCTCATAATAAAAGCAGGTATAGACTGTATGAAGAGTGGACCCAGAGCTTTTAGAACATAGGAAGTAGCAGTGATGCAATGCCTGTAAATACAAATAATACTGTTTAAATTATTCAAACCTAAGTCATGCATCATCTGTGTAAGCTTTAATGAAGGTGAACAAATAAGGTAGCCAACAATGAAACACTACTGTCACCATTGCAATCCCGTATTGTTAATGGCTAGTTAGTGAAGGTTTGATGTAATGTTTCAGGAGGCTGAAGCTGGATTTTAAAGTCAGTTGCATCTTGTCTTCTTTGCAGGCGTGTCCACTCTAATAACAGAGTAGATTATTTCTGATGTAGCGTCATCTGAAAGAAGTTAAAACAGTTTAAATGTGTCTTCCATTGATAAGCTGTCATACCACAGAATAGTAACAACACTAATGAACTAACGCCTACATGATTTTCAAAAAGTTCACTGAAAATATTTTACAATTTTAGGAATTTTAAATATCAGTTTGGCCCTTTTCTCTCACCTGTCCTCACAGTCACAGGGCTTGTTGTCTTGTCGCTTGTTGTCTTATTGAAACGTTTGATACCAAGAAACACGGCCAAAAGGAGAGGGAGATTGGACACGCTTGCTATCACAGCCGCAGTCAAAGGAGAGAGATGAGGAGAGACGTAACCTAGAAAATACAAACATCAACCCAGATTAGGCAGTGAAATCATCAACATACTTTTTGTCAAGATAAGGAATTAATTACCTGAACAGCTTGTGAGCTGGATGACTGTTTGTTCTCTGCTGACGTTGTTTTGAACATCACACGTCAGATTTCCTGTCAGCTGACCATGTAAACTGATGGTAACATTTGAAACACTGTGTTTTTCTGCAGCTCTGCTGTGTATCAATAAGTTATTGTCCAAAGATAAAATGATCTCTGCTCCATCTCCCTCAGAGGAGCAGCTGACCTTCATCTGTTCTGGTGACAAACATGTCTGAGACACAGCTGGTTTAGACACAGGAGCTGGAAGACAAACATATGATCACAATCCACTATCAACTCATCACTGGCACTGATAACTTTCTTATTGGAACACAACTGAGATGGTAGCAAGTAGCTGTAATTATGTGAATGGTGATTTAAGTGTGTAAAATATATTGATTAGTGAATTGTTTTTTAACCAGCTAAATTCCATGAAAATTTCATTCTGGTAATGCAACAACCTGACCTCAGATAAATGGATGAACAGTGGTAAATTTGTTTGTCCTACCTTGTATTTCTATGTGGATGTGGATTTCATTCAAGTATTTACCAGTGGTGGAATCATGTATTTCCAGCTGGTAATCACCAGAATCTTCCTTTGATGCCTTGTTGAGCTTTAATGTTGCATCTTTTTTGAAAAATGTCATTTTTTTGTCCTCTTTGTTATTGGTATTTGTTTTTTCAATTTCTTCATCCGACCTAAAAACTACAATGGTATTCTTTTTCAGAGTGATTTTTGTAGTTGAAGTGGGTAGGTGAAACATCAGTGGCGCCCCAAGTTCTCCAAAACACTGTTTGGTTGTTGTAGTTGGATTAGTTAAGTGGCATTCTGCAGATAAAACAAACACGCAACAATACACAATATTATTATTATTATTATTATTTTTTTTATTGATGTATGTTATTTATTTTTGAATAGAAAAACTTAAAAGCTGGTTGATCGTTTCCAGTTAAATGTAAGGATAATATGCAGCTATCTACAGTAGTTACTGTACAGTAATTCAGTTTACTCTGTGCATGTTTTAGACCTATTTCTATCTGCTATCAGCACTTTACAGGAAAAAATGACTCAATACGACCACTACAACAAATCTTGAGTGAACGACTGAACTACGCAGTTAAGCTCTATTTTATTCCATTACAACTTTGAGCTTCAACAATCTTCCAGTCGACATCATCAGTTGTGATAACCTACAATATAACATACTTCAAGTTAATATTACTATAGTCATAAATGCTAAATTGTACCTTTTGAAAGTGCAGTCGTGGCCAGAGATGCGATGATGATGTAGATCCAAATCATTTTCTCCTATGACAGAATTAAATTATTAAAAAGTTACATGGTGTCACACGGTGTCTCTAGTGCACTATCCAGTGGAGCTTTATTTCACTTTAATGTCTGTATAGTCAGAAGTAAAATGAAAAATGTGTTTTCTGAAATGTGTGCCTGGAGTTGTACTTTTAACATCCAGAAATATTAATTTTTCTGATATGTAGTTAGACTAGGGATGTGCGATATTTTATCGTTTACGATGTATCGTCAAAAACATTCCCCACGGTAAGAAAATCTCATCCCGCAATAAAAACGATAAATATCCATTGATGTTGTATACGTATATGCGCGCAACACGCTTGCAGCCCAACACGTGTGGGATATTGACAAAGGCTATGACGATAGGCTAAAATGGTATCATTTTTATTGTTACCATGATAAATAGCAGAAATTATCGGGATACATTTTTTTGCCCATATTGCCCATCTCTAAGTCACAGTAATAGTAGATGTGACATTTTGCAAGGAGTAAAAAAAAAAAAAAAAAAAAAAAAAAATTTGTTAAATTGGTGAAAAATGTGTCGAGCTACAATAAATTGTTTCCTTGTATTCTATGTGAAAAGTTAAATGACATCGAGGGGCTTGAGTGTCAAACTGACTTTTGAGGGCTCTTTCTTTATATTTATTATTTGCTCACATAGCAGAGACAATAGGTTTGCTTTGTTTAGCTGTAAAGCCAGGCTCCAACTGCACATGACACCACATTCACTCAGGAATAATGTATTAAATAGAACTAATATCCTTCTATGTAATGACATGTACTCTAATAAAGTTATAATTAAAAAATATATAGATTGGACGGAGTGAAATGAGCCACGTGGTTAAGACACGTACTGCTAGCAGTGACTCGGAAACATGAAATGTCTGAAGTTGGAAACGCACAAAATCTTTATCAAGAAAGGACTGCAGGGCTGTGGAACTATACTGCTTTATTAAATGGTTGATAACAGTGTGACTATATTTTTGTTATGTGTTACTAATTTGCAAACCGTGATAATGAGTGAAAATCTGAGGTACATATGTCTTTTATTTCTACATGAAACTAATAATTAATATAATATTTAAATAGTTACAATACATGTCAATATTTTACATCCTCTGTTGTAATACTATGTAGGTGTCTTTAATTTCTCTTGAAGGTAAAATGATCAACAAATTAAACTTTCATTAGTGTCATAGCTGGTTTTCTTGATTTGTTTAAACTAATAGAATTCTTCACTTTCTGCTTTGTTTAAGTAATGTCACTCACCTTCAGTATGAAGTCTTCTGTGTGTCTCATCAACTGGCCTCTGACTTCTCCACTGACAGCAGGCTAGTGTACTGTACCTGCTCTATTTGTCTTGTGATGTGGAGAGAACTGAGGAAGCGGGTATTTAGAGTCACTGATGTACTACTGAGATACTTAGCTTCTGATCTTATTTAGATTCTTTAATCTCAGACACTTTATTTTAACACTGGATGGCTGTGTGTGTGACTTCACATTTATAAATGACATTTTCTGCATCTGATCTCAACATTGAACATTTATTTGATCAGCTTACTTTAGTGGTTTGTGGTGAAGAAGTTCACAACAGTCAATTTGTTGAAAATGGAAATCAATTGTTTGTTGGTGCTAAATATTCAGTTCATTTACCCACCATCTGTAACTGTTGGTCCTGTGAAGGGTCGCGGGGGCCAGAGCCTATCCCAGTTGTCATTGGGCACTGAAAGGGTCATTGTTCCAAATAAATTCCTGTTATTTGTTACGGAGCATGGAAGAAGCACACTTCACATATGTTGTTTTCTGGTTTGAACTTACTGTCTTGTCACACAACAGTTTGACACATAATCCTCAAAGATAACACAACATCCACTGTGTGACATGCAGGCTGTGGTCTCTTCTTCTGTCAGGTGCTTTTATGAATATGTGTGGATACTTCTTAAATTAACCTATTTTATAATCTCACATGATTTTTTATTTCTCTTACATATAGTCTGCATTACCAAAGTTTGATGGCACGAACAAAAAGAAAGTATGAACTTAGACATAAAACCCCTAATGTGATGGTGTGTGTTAAAACCACAGCTTTTTCCTCTCTGGTTCTCTGTTTCAGCCACAGTCGCAGGCTAGAGTATATTTTAGCTTTGAAGAAGGAACAAAAGAGATGCCATGGATTAAAACAAATGTAAACTACATTAGATGTAGTCGCTGGACACTCCTTATACTGAGTGGTAGTTCTGGTAGGAAAGTATTATACATGGAAAAAGTCTTACATCTAAAAAAAAAATGTAATGGGCAGTAGCTTTTTACATGGTGTCTATGTTTATTATATGAACTGTTTGGCTCCATCATGTGGTCAGAAATGTTTCCTGCAAGGCCTCCATCTTGTACTTCTATTTCTCTGGTTGTAGCTGTAATGAACTCCAGGCGTCACTCCAGAAGAAGTGAATGACACTGACTATCTTGTTATCATTGCACCTGCCAGTGGATGGGTTATATCAGGCAGCAGGTTTGGTATCTTGTAGGGGTGGAAGAATTTCCAATGTTTTAACGTTGATTAATATGTGGTGAAAGTGGAACTGACATCGAGGTAATTGAAATTTGAACACGAACTACTGTCGGCAGAAGTCCATGTCAACTTCATGAACGCTGTCAGTTTGACACTAATAATATGTGGCTGCCTCTGTGCAATCTCAGCTAAACCATCACATCCATCTCTCGTATGAAGCATTCACTGACATCAAGGACAAAAAAGGATAAGCATCACTGATGCACATGTGGAGCAAAAGTTGACCCATGTCGTCGACTGAAGCATTGATCTGATAAGTTTAATTATGCATCCTTGTATTTTACTTTTGATGTCCGTTTATCATCTTCGTATAGTATTGGAATAAAAAGAGGGCCAATTCAAGTACCCTCTACATTACTGATTAGAATAGATGTCCTTATTTCTGTCAGTACAGTCCTGGTGTAGAGAGAAGGACAACTGAGACACTATTAACACCCAAAGGGACTTGATGTTGAGTTGTTGGCTCCATCATGTGGTCAGTGATGCTCACTGCATTACTTACAACTCAGTCATTCATCCTATCAGTTATACCAGATCATCCACATCTTAACTATGAGCTCTGCTGACTCAGAGTTGTCCTTTCTTTTATTCATATTTGTTAACACTGACAGTAAACACAACACTTGATTCATCCACCCAACTTTATTTGATTACAACTCTAACAATAAGCCACAAATTATTTCAAAAGTTTGCAAAAAAATACTGAAAAAATGAACAGATTAGGAAAATAACTTATTTTGAACCAAATGCATGAATGTTTTTAAATTCTGCAATTTATGTTCACTGTGATTATTTTTCCTAAACATGGACTAAATATTTACATACATGGAAAAAATACAAACAGGTCTACATTTATTTTTTTCTCCTATACATACTGTACAGAAATGAATGTATATAAATTATGCTACATGTATTACTGAAATATACTTAGACTATTAATAATTAATTGAAAGTAAATATGTTATTGGGAAATTCAATTCAAATTTATACAGCACCTTTATACACTGTTTGATAGTGAATAAAAAACAAATACTGCTTTATTTAGCATTTTCTGTGCACATCAAGTTCACTGGAATGCGTTTTTTGTCAGTGCTGTTGATGGTCATGCAGATGATGGAAGTTATTTTTGCCATCATAAAAATAAATTGCCTTTAAAAGCTCATGTCAACGTTACACTTAATAGTGAAGTTACATTAAAGGCCCCGGTTTCACAAAAGGCCTTTTGAATATGTGGTTTTAGTCGACACTCACTGCATATAAACTGTGGTTGTTGCTTCATGTGGTCTTGAAGGTTAGAAGAATCGAGAGAGAATCAGTCTAACTAATAGGCCAAAGATGTAATCATTATAGTCAGTGGTTCTTGAGTTAGGTGGTCACCTTTAATTATTCTCAGTGGTGCTCACTAATTTCAGGTTTGGTGGCTAACGTTAAGATTAGGAATAAGGTTAAAGATGAAGTTGTAGGAGAATATTAAGTGACATTTTGATGTGAATGGCGTCTTGTTCTTCCTCATTTGTCTGAGCAGGTGATTTCATCTTCAGCGACATCTAATGGTAGTAAAAAGAGATCATTCAGAACATTTATTTTAAAATGAAGTAGCATTAATAATCAATATGGGCAGTGAGACATGAGAATGGGGAGAACATTTATCTCTTACCATAGGTAACTGCCATGGATCTCCTTGACTTTAAGTATTTGAAACAGAGAAGAAGAAACAAAGACAAAAGGAGCAGAAGAGCAGCAGCACTTGCTCTCACAGCCGCAGTCACAAGAGAGACGGGACAATTATCACCTGAAAAATATGAAAAAAAGTACACAGTCCTGATATCACACATACTGTTTGTCATTTATAGGTCTACAATGGCCACATGACATGGTCCTGTAGCTGCTGTTAGTTTTTATTTAAACACTCTATTTGAAGGGAATCATTTAAAAGGTAGCCCATGAAATAAAGTGAATACGAGACTGGTGTGATAATGAACAATTTCTTGGAATACTCTACCTGAACTGGAACAGCTTGTGAGCTGGATGACTGTTTGTTTTCTGCTGACGTTGTTTTGAACATCACACATCAGGTTTCCTGTCAGCTGACCATGTAAACTGATGGTAACATTTGAAACACTGTGTTTTTCTGTATCTCTGCTGTGTATCAATAAGTTATTGTCCAAAGATAAAATGATCTCTGCTCCATCTCCCTCAGAGGAGCAGCTGACCTTCATCTGTTCTGGTGACAAACATGTCTGAGACACAGCTGGTTTAGACACAGGAGCTGGAAGACAAACATATGATCAGAATCCACTGTCAGAAATTAAAAGATATATACTGATCATTTTTTTAACCTGCTAAATTCCATGGAAATTTTATTTAAATAATACAGAAATAAAAAAAAAAATGTCTATGTCCTACCTTGTATTTCTATCTGGATGTTCATTACATTCAAGAGTTTACCGCTGGTGGAATCATGTATTTCCATCTTGTAATCACCAGAATCTTCATTTGATGCCTTGTTGAGCTTTAATGTTGAATTTTTGAAAAATGAAATTCTTTTGTCCTTTTTGTTATTGTTATCTGATACGTCAGTATTATTGGCCAAGTTAAAAATCACAGTATTATTCTTTTTCAAACTCATTTTTGTAGTTGAAGCTGGTAGGTAAAAAATCAGTGGCTCTCCAATTTCTCCAAAACACTGTTTGGTTGTTGCAGTTGGATCAGTTAAGTTGCATCCTACAGAACCTGATAGGGACAGAAAACAAACAACAGTCATATTAAACATTATTTCTATAAAGTATTTAATTCTAATAGAGTAAAACAATGCTTGATCGTTTCCACTTAAAAGTGAGTATAATATGCAGCTATCTGCCATGATGGTAACTATACAGTAATTCAAAACCATAAGTTCACTCTGTGTATGTTTTATTTCTATCTGCTATCAGCCCTATATCTTGAGTGAACGACTGAATTACACAGTTGAGCTCTACTTTATTCCATTAACAATTTGAGCTTCAACAATTTTCCCACAGACATATCAGTCACGATAACCTACAATATAGCATACTTTTCGAAAGGTAATTACAGTAATGTTACCTTTTGAAAGTGCTGTCGTTGCCAGAGATGTGATGATCATGTAGATCCAAATCATTTTCTGTTATGACAGAATCAGATTATCAATAAAACATTGCATGGTGTCATATGTGGTCTCTCTAGTGTACTATCCAGTGGAGCTTTATTCATTCATTCATTAATCTTCTATACCCGTTTAGTCCTGTTAGGGGTCACGGGGGTCTGCTGGAGCCTATCCCAGCTGTCATCGGCCGAGAGGCAGGGGTACACCCTGGACAGGTCGCCAGTCCATCACAGAGCCAACACAGAGACAGACAACCATTCACACTCACACGCACACCTACAGGCAATTTAGAATCACCAATTAATTAATTAATAAAGCATGTCTTTGGATGGTGGGAGGAAGCCGGAGTACCCGGAGAGAACCCACGCACACACAGGGAGAACATGCAAACTCCACACAGAAAGGCCAGCCGGCCCATGGATGAGGCATCAGTGCTAACCACCTCGCCACTGTGCCGCCCCCAGTGGAGCTTTATTCAAACTAAATATTACCCAGAACAACATAGATACAGTTTTAGATACAGGACTTCTTTTTCTGAAAATACTATAAAGTTTAGGAAACCATTGAAATACAAGATGTTTCATGCACAGCAGCATCAGTATAGTCAAATGCCAAAGAGTCACTCACCACATTTGCAGAATGATATCTTTGTTGTAGATTATTATCTAGGTGTTAAGTTTCCTGCGGACAGCAGGTTGATATATTTTTGGTATTTACTTCTTCTGAGAAGCAAATTGAAGAATGAGTCATTCGCACTTAAGAAAGTATACTGAAGAACTAAACTGTTTTTATGTCCTTGTACTTTGACATGTCCCTTATTGTACCTTTAAGAGGCTTGGTACACCCTGGACAGGTGGCCAGTGTATCACAAGGCTAACAGGGAGAGACAGTGTGTTGGAACTGTTTATGTTATGTTCATCCAGCCGCTAGGAGGCGCTATTGACAATTGTGGTGATGTATTCAACCAGTAGGTGGTCAGAAGGAAAAACAGCTAGCTTGGAAAGTGACGATCAGTCCATGAGGTGTGTTTTTCCTCACTGAAGCCATCCTCTCATTTCCAGCCCTTTGAGTGGAAATATGAGTAAGTTTTATGTTAGTTATGAATCTTGGCAGGTATATTTGTTGCACTTGTCATAGGTTGTGATAGTTTTTTAGACAACATTTGCATTTGATTTGAGTTGTGTTCCAGTGGTGATAGCGGAGCCTATTTAAGTTGTCTGTGCTAATGCTTAGCTACTGTTAACAAGTAATTGTCTACATAGTGATAACAGTTAATGTGCATTGTCAATTTTACATAATACTTATTTGTATTTTGTATCTTGTATGTTGCAGTTTCACACTTTTTGTATTAAATCCTGGCCAAACACAACACCTGTCTGTTCCTTGGAGGAAATGATGCAAGAAGAGTTTAGCTGGCTGTGAAGCTCAATTAGGACACGGGGTCACATTGGGTGTAACAGTACAGACAGGCAACCATTCACACTCGCACACATAAACCTACAACCAATTGAGAATCACCAATTAACCTAACCAGCATGTCTTTGGATGGTGGGAGGAAGCCAGAGTACCTGGAGAGAACCCACGCAGACACAAGGAGAACATACAAACTCCACACAGACAGGCCGAGTTGGGCATGGATTCAAACCCGGGGCCTTCTCGCTGTGAGGCGTCAGTGCTAACCACCTCTCCACTGTGCCACCCCACTTTGCTCATGTAAGCAGAGACAATAGGTTTGCATTGTTTAGCTGTACAACCAGGCTCTAACTGCACATGACACCACATTCACTCAGCAAGAATGTGTTAAAAAGAATTAATATCCTTATAACTAAAAATTATACTGTTTACTATACTGTTTAATTAAATTATAATTTAAAAGTACATTCTGTCAGCAATGAGTTCCTGGTATATAAACGTATAGTAAATAAATTTAATCTATATTACAAATCTTAAACATATTTGTTTGACTGTATAGTTAGGTAGACCTTTGGCAATGTAATGTAACAATCACCATCAGAAGCACGAAGAATGTTTTATATTGGAAACACACAATCTTTATCAAGTGAAGGTTGCATCGCTGTGGTATTATACGACTTTTACTGTAGTTTTAGCACAATGTAACTTGACAAATTATAAATGCGTAACTTGGTGCACATCTTTATATTTGAAAATGTTTTTAAATCTGAGTTAATCTGAACTATGTTACTATATTTTATTAAATATTAATATAAGATTTGCTACCGGTTACAAAAATTTGGCAAAGCCTGTGTTGAAACACAAATAATGAGTGAAAATTCCATGCAGACACCTTTTAAAGAGTTAATTTCTAAATGAAACTAATAAAAGTCAGTTTTATAAAGCTAGTTATGATAAATGTCAGGATATTACATTCTTTGTAGGTTAACTGTTGTAATACTATGCAGGTCTCTTTAATTTCTCTTGAAGGTAAAATGATCAACAGATGAAACCTTCATTAGTGTCATAGCTGGTTTTCTTGATTTGTTTAAACTAATATAATTCTACACTTTCTGCTTTCTTTAAGTAATGTCACTCACCTTCAGTACGAAGTCTTCTGTGTCTCATCAACTGGCCTCTGACTTCTCCACTGACAGCAGGCTAGTGTACTGTACGCGCTCTATTTGTCTTGTGGTGTGGAGAGAATTGAGGAAGTGGGTATTTATTTTCACTCATCTACTGCTGAGATACTTAGCTGCTGATCTTATTTGGATTTACATACCGTTGCCTCATTGCAGACACTTTTTTTTTTTTTTAACAATGGGTGGCTCTGTGTGTGACTTCACACATTTAGAAATGGCCTCTCAACATTTATCTGATCAGCTTGCTTTAGTAGATTATAGCGTATAAATTCATATCAGTTGACTGACTTTGTTGTGGAATCCAAGTGTTTGTTGATGCTAAATATGCCATTAATTTTAGAAAATGAATATCATAATTTCAGGATGTCAGTGGACACAAACCAGGCAGACAAATGTAGAGAGGAGAACAGTGAAAATATCTGTTATACATAATAAGTTAATATTGAGAGCAAACGAGGGAAACGTGTCAGTAAATTCCTGTTATTTGCTACAGAGCATGGAAGTAGCACACTTTGCATATGTTGTTTTCTAATTTGAATTTACTGTCTTGTCACACAACAGTTTGACACATAATCCTCAAAGATAACACAACATCCACTCTGTGACATGCAGACAGAGCTCTCTTCCTCCTCTTTCCGGTGCTTTTATGAATATGTGTGGATACTTCTTAAAATGTTCTTTACAATCCCACATAACTTTTTTATTTCTCTGTTAACTGTCGTCTGCATTGCCAAAGTTTGATGGAGCGAACAAAATGAAAGTATGTACTTAGACATTAAAACCCTAACGTGTGATGGCGTGTGTTAAAACCACAGCTTTTTTCACTCTGCCTCTGTTTCAGCCACAGTAGCAGGCTAGAGTATATTTTTAGCTGTGAAGAAAGAATAAGAGAGATGCAATGGATTAAAACAAAAGCAAACTACAGTAGATGTATCTTTACACTGACTGGTGGGGTCTGGTTGGAAAGTATTAGACATGGGAGAAAAAAAGAATTCATACTCTTCAAAATTATTTGTGGACTGCAGCTTTTTACATGGTGTCTATGTTTAGTGGCAGTGGTAGCTGTAGTGGAAACAGTCTGGTATTGAAAGTAGGGAGTAAGTTATAAGTTATGTTGTTATGGAGGGTCTCCCTACTTTATGAACTGTTTGGCTCCATCATGTGGTCAGAAATGTTTCCTACAAGGCCTCCATCTTGTACTTCTCGTTTTCTGGTAGTAGCTGTAATGAACTCCAGACGTCACTCCAGAAGAAATGATTGACACTGACTATCTTGTTATCTTTGCACCTGCCAGTGGGTAGGTTATATCAGGCAGCAGGTTGGTATTTTGTAGGTGTTGAATAACTTCTGTTTTTTAACGTCGACTAATACATGGTGAAAGTCGTGAAAGAAATGCTTTGCAACAAGGACATTTATATTCTTGACCTGAAAACATTTTGTAGGGTCTCACACAAAAGAAGCTACAGAGGCTTTTCTGCGAGGTAATTAAAGCTTGAATACAAACTACTGCTGGCCAAAGTCGGCACCATGAACACCGCAGCGGCTGTCTCTGGGCGACCTCTCTACAATAACCACTTTCTCTCGTATGGTGCATTCGCTGACATCAAGGACAGAAAGGAGACCTATGAAAATGGTATTCCCTGATAGTAGTGTCCTCTTTCATTCGGCTTAATGCGCCCTGACAAAAGTGGTTCCAGAATGGTTTGAAGAATGCAATGAAAGTCTGTCTGTTGTGCATATTTTTCTTGTACTTTTGATGTCAGTTCATCATCTTCATATTGTATTGAAATAAAAAGAGGGCCTTATCTCTGTCAGTACAGTCCTGGTGAAGCGAGAAGGAAAACAGAGACACCCAAATTTGATGTTGAGTCGTTGGCTCCATCATGTGGTCAGTGATTGTCACTGCATTCCTTAAATCTTGAACCTCTCTGGTACTGACGTCGTAGCTGACATTGACTAGTGAATGGAAAAGGAAATTTATGTTCTTGACCTGGATACATATTGAAGCATCTTACACAAAAGAAGCTACAGAGGCTTTTCTGTAAGGTAACTGAAGCTGGAACAGAAACTTCTGTTGGCCGTAGCCCACGTCAACTCCATGAACACCGTCAGCGACACTTCTAAAATGCGGCTGTCTCTGCGTGAATTCTCTGCTCTACCATAATCTCGTCTCTCGCATGGTGCATTCACTGACATCAAGGACAGAAAATGCAAAGTTCACTCGACTTTACTGTAGTGATGCTTACTGCATTTCTTGCAGTGTGATTTGGGCAGTGTTCTGTTAGAAGACCTTTGGAAACAGTATTCCCTGATAGTAGTGACTTTCAGTGGGTTATCGCACCCTGTAAAAGTGCAAAAGTCCATAGATCTTAAGCCAGTCTGTGGGTTGTGCTGGACAAACAGGGCCCCACCATGAAATTTAGATAAGGCTTTATTAATCCCTAAATAACAATTTAGCTATTATTAGCTATAATCTGTGCTGCTCAAGTGGAGCAAAAGCTGACCCATGTGGTCTACTAAAGCTTTAATCTGATGAGCTAAATCGTGCATACTCATACTTTACAGTAGGTGTCAGTTCACCATCTTCATATAGTACTGAAATAAAGAGTACCCTCTACACTACTGATTAGAATCAACGTCCTTATTTCTCTTTGTGCAGTCCTAGTGTAGAGAGAAGGAAAACAGACACTATTAACACCCAAAGGAACTTGATGTTGAGTCGTTGGCTCCATCATGTGGTCAGTGATGTTTACTGCATTACTTATAACTATATAATCAGTTAGTCCAGATCATCCAAATCTTAACCATGAGCTCTGCTTTAACATCAGGGACAATTTCTAATCATAAACCTAGATTAATGGTTAAAGATTAAAGACTTAACAGAGCTGTCCTTTCTTTTATTTCTTATATATTTGCACTGACAATAAACACAGCACTTGATTTGTTAATTATTAAACTTTATTTGATTACAAATCTTACAGCCACACATAATTTCAAAACTTTGCAAAATGAATTTTTTTAATTTATTTATTACAAATTAATGAAATACAATAAATGTTTATTCTGATTATTTTTCTTAAACATGGACTAAGTATTTACATACACATAAAAATAGAAACAGGTCTACATTTGTTGTTTCTCCTACACATAATATACGAAAATTAATGTATACAATTCATGCTAAATATTACCACAACATGCTTTATGAAAAATATTGTTGAACTATTAATAATAAATTGAAATGTGAAAAACAAATGCTGCACGATTTTGCTCCAACAATTTTTAGAAGTCCCTGGTTTCACAAAGGGCCTTTAACATATGTGGTTTTATTCGACACTCTCTGCATATACACTGTGGTTGTCCTCTTTTAGGTTGTTGAAGACAACAGAATTTCTCAGCAACAGGTGTGAGTTTGCTCTTCCTGTTTGTTGTCTTGTTTTTGTGAGATGAATCAAGGAAGTGGTTATTTGCTAGCCACTGCCTGTGCTCAAAGACGTCATAATAAAAGCAGGTATAGAGTGTATGAAGAGTGGACATTAAGCTTTGAGAACATCAGCAGTGATGCATAGTGGATGCATGCTGTGTAACCTTAATAGTCTTCTCAGATCAATACATGATTATGTTTCTAACTACTGTGTGAATAATGTTTGAGAATTATGAATAACATCAGTATGCACCAATCAGGAGTTGTTCTGTTGCTGGACACCACAGGACACTCTCAGAAGGCCCATGTCCATACTCTGATGAGTCACAACTGTTTTGGAGGCACAAGGGAGACCTACACAATATTAGGTGGTCATGATGTTTTGCATGATTGCTGTATGCTTAATGAAGATGAACAAAGAAGGTAGCTCACAATGAAAGACAGTTGTCTACACTGCAAACCCCTAATGTTAATGACTAATTAGGGAAGGTTTGAAATAATGTTTCAGGAGAGAATGAAGTTGAATTTTAAGTTAGTTGCATCTTGTCTTCCTTGCAGGCGTCTTCACTCTAACATCAGAGTAGATTATTTCTCCTGCAGTGTCATCTAAAAGAAGTTAAGACAGTATAAATGTATCTTCCATAATCCATGTTTTAAACTGTCATACCACAGAATAGTAACAACACTAATGAACTAACGAATGAACACTAATGAACGCCTACAACTTTCAAAAAGTTCACTGTAACTATTTTACAATTTTAGAATCAGTTTGTGCCTTAGTGAACCTGAAGGTCAATGACATGTTTATCAGTAGAGCATTTACTGTATCTCTCACCTGTCCTCACAGTCACAGGGCTTGTTGTCTTGTTGCTTGTTGTCTTATTGAAGCGTTTGATACCAAGAAACACGGCCAAAAGGAGAAGTAGAGCTGATACACTTGCTATCACAGCCACAGTCAAAGGAGAGAGATGAGGAGAGACGTTACCTAGAAAATACAAACATCAACCCAGATTAGGCAGTGACATCATCAACATACTTTTTCTCAAGAAATTGAATGAATTACCTGAACAGCTTGTGAGCTGGATGACTGTTTGTTCTCTGCTGATGTTGTTTTGAACATCACACATCAGGTTTCCTGTCAGCTGACCATGTAAACTGATGGTAACATTTGAAACACTGTGTTTTTCTGCAGCTCTGCTGTGTACCGATAAGTTATTGTCCAAAGATAAAATGATCTCTGCTCCATCTCCCTCAGAGGAGCAGCTGACCTTCATCTGTTCTGGTGACAAACATGTCTGAGACACAGCTGGTTTAGACACAGGAGCTGGAAGACAAACATATGATCACAATCCACTGTCAGTTATCCAGACATTACAGTATATATATTTTAATTTCTGTTTCAGTAAAACATGTCTGTAAAACTGTCTCATCAAAACACCACTGAGATGATAAAATATGACAAATACCTGTAGTTCTGAGAATGGAAATTCAACTATGTAAAATATTTACTCATGTACAAATCATTTTTTTTATTATTATATTATTATATATGTTTTTGTCCTACCTTGTATTTCTACCTGAATGTTCATTGTATGCAAGAGTTGACCACTGGTGGAATGATATATTTCCATCAGGTAATCACCAGAATCTTCCTTTGATGCCTTGTTGAGCTTTAATGTTGCATTTTGGAAAAATGAAGTGTTTTTGTCCTTTTTGTTTTTATCTGATACGTCAGTATTATTGGTCAAGGTTAAAATCACAGTATTATTCTTTTTCAAACTCAATTTTGCAGCTGAAGCTGGCAGGTAAAAAAACAGTGGCTCTCCAAGTTCTCCAAAACACAGTTTTCTTTTTGCAGTTGGATCAGTTAAGTTGCATCCTACAGAACATGATAGGGACAGAAAACAAGCAAAAGTCATATTAAAGATTATTTGTGTAAAGTATTTATTTTTAATAGAAAAGTAAAGTGATACTTGATTGATTCCACTGAAATGTGAGGATAATATTCAGCTATCTGCCATGACGGCTACTATACAGTAATTCACAGCCAAATACGTTCACTCTGTGTATGTTTTATTTCTATCTGCTATCAGCCCTTGAAAGGACAAAATAACTTCAACAAATCTTGAGTGAACGACTGATTAGATCTATTATATTCAATTAAAGGTTCAACATCAGCATCTTCCAGTCGACATAATCAGTCATGATAACCTACAATATAACATACTTTTTATTGCCTCAACATCTTAATATCAATGTATTAATATTACTGTAGTCATAAATGCTGAATTATACCTTTTGAAAGCGCTGTTGTTGCCAGAGATGTGATGATCATGTAGATCCAAATCATTTTCTGCAATGACAGAATTAATGTATCAATAAAACATTGCATGGTGTCATATGTGGTCTCTGTAGTGTACTATCAGTGGAGCTATACAGCAAATTAAATATTACAACACAGATACAGTTTTAGACACCGGACTTCTTATTCTTATACTATGAAGACTAGGAAACCTCGGAAATACAATGCTTTTCATGCACAGGGAGCATTAGTATGGTCAAATGTGAAAGAGCCCCTCACCACTTTTCTAGGTCACTGCCTTGTTAAGTTTCCCACGGACAACTGGTTGATATATTTTTGGTATTTCCTTCTTCTGAGAAGAGAATAGAAGAATGGGTCGTTCACACTTAGTAGCAAGAATACTGAAGCACTAAACTGATTTTCATGTCCTTGTACTTTCACATATACATTTAATCACAGTTTCTCAGCTTCATCGTTCGCTAAAAACCTTTCTCAAGTTTTTTAATTATGATGCTCAACGAATTACAATTTGCAACTTCTGGTCTGTTATTTAAAAGTCTAAATAAAAAATGTTTCTCTAACGCTTGTATTGTAATGTGGACTTAACATATTGCAAAAGCTTTTTCTAATATGTAGTTACAGTAATAGTAGATGTAATATTTCGGTAGGGGAGAAAATCTAACAGTGGTGAAAATGTGTCAGACAATAAGTTAACTTTTTTTTAGGTGAAATTTTAAATGACAGGGACTTGATTGTCAAACTAATTTTCAAGGACTCGTTATCTATGTTTTCTTTGGTCACGTAAGCAGAGACAATAGGTTTGCATTGTTTAGCTGTACAACCAGGCTCTAACTGCACATAACACCACATTCACTCAGCAAAAATGTGTTAAAAAGAATTAATATCCTTATATCTAATAAATGATACTGTTTATTAAACTATTTAATTAAATTATGATACTTTAAAAGTATAACTTTCAAAGTTAGATCAGACAGAACACAAGGAGCCATGTGGTTAGGACACATACTGTCAGCAATGAGTACCTGGTTTTGGTTAAGATATATAAACATATACTAAATACATTTTACCTACATTATATATCTTAATCATATTTGATTAACTGTGTAGTCAGGGTAATTTAACAGTCAGCATCAGACTTAGATAAACTTTTCCACAAGGGAAATTGCGTGGTCACAGTATCAGTAACAAAAATGAGAAAATAAAAACTAGTAAAATAAAGAAATAGAGATGAAAGAATATATATTATATACACAGGAATGATGGTAAGGTGAAATAGTGTCCATTACCATGACTAACATGGAGTTATCTGTTACAGAAAGATGAGCTGTTGTTCAGCTGGACTGAGAATGGTATGAAAGTAGTCCTGTAGCGTTCAGTGTGGGAGCGGAGCTGGGTCAGTTTGAGAATGAGCTCCGCTGCCCCTGTATTGTTTGGTGTCGTAGATGTGACAGATAAAATGTCATTAATAATTACTAATGTTACTAAGAATTTGGCAAAGCTTGTGTTTAAACACAGACGATGAGTGAAACTTGCAGACACATTTTAAGAGTTCATTTCTAAATTAAACTAATAATTATGAAGTCATTTTTATAAAGCTAGTTATGATAAATGTCAGGATATTACATCCATTGCACGTTAACTGTTATAATGCTATGCAGGTCTCTTTAATTTCTCTTGAAGGTAAAATGATCAACAGATTAAATATTCTACATAAATAAACTTATAAAATATTAAATATTATTCTACGCTTTCTTCTTTCTTTAAGTAAAGTCACTCACCTTCAGTTTGAAGTCTGTGTGTCTCATCAACTGGCCTCTGACTTCTCCACTGACAGCAGGGTAGTGTACTGTACCTGCTCTATTTGTCTTGTGGTGGAGAGAACTGAGGAAGCGGGTATTTAGAGTCACTGATGTACTACTGAGATACTTAGCTTCTGATCTTATTTAGATTTACTTACCGTTCCTTTATTGTAGACACTTTATTTTGGGTGGCTGTGTGTGTGACTTCACATTTATAAATGACATCTGATCTCAACACTTAACATTTAGCTTACTTACATACTTTTGAGGGCCTATAAGTTGGAAGAGAACATTTTATTTATATGTTTGTGCTGAGAAATAAATATGCATATTCATTTTAGAAAACAAATATTATAAATTCACAGACAGACAAATGTAGAGAGAAGATGGAAATGTGTTTATGGTGTGTAGTGATTGACAATTGCCCGTGAAAGGGAGGTATTCTATCCCTTCTTTTGTCTGCTACAGAGCATGGACGTAGCACGCTGTGTACACGTTGTTTTCTAATTGTTGTCACACAACAATAATAATTAATAATAATTAATAATAATAATAATTAGTGATATTGGCCAAGTATACTTGTGTATACATGGAATGTGTTTTCTGCATTTATCCCATCCGTGAATTAGTGAACACACAGTGAGGTGAAGCACACACTAACCCGGAGCAGTGAGCTGCCATGCTACAGCGGCGCTCGGGGAGCAGTGAGGGGTTAGGTGCCTTGCTCAGGGGCACTTTAGCCGCTTTCTACTGGTCGGGGGTTCGAACCGGCAACCCTTCAGCCACAAGCCCAAAGCGCTAACCAGTAGGCCACGGCTAAATCTAGCTTTCACAGATTTCATTGCGTATTCAGTGTAAGCCTGGCATAGCCCCCAATTAGAGTTTTATAAAATATAAGAACAATATAAGAACAAAAACTGAAATTATTATAATTGAAATGTTGCATTACACATCTTGCATCTTTGCATTATCATCCACTCTGTGACATGCACACAGAGCTCTCTTCCTCTGTACATACACCTTAAATATAGAACGTACTTCATTATTCTAGGTGTTTAATTTTGTCCAGTCACGCTTTCACACTAATCGCTATAGTCTGCATACCAAAGTTTTTTATGGCTAAGAGGAAGTATGAAACAAAACTAATGTGTGATGGTGTGCGTTCAAACCACAGCTTATTCCACTCAGAGCCTCTGTGTCAGAAAAAGTAGCAGGTTAGTGCATCTACAGTATCTAGCTGTGAAGGAAAAGTAAAAGCCTAGAGGTGGGGTACATTAAAACAAAAACAAAAAATACAGTAGATATAGCTGCAGTATCTTAGGCTTGACTGGAGGGCCTTGACTTAGTTTAAAATGAGTATAGTCAGACACATATTTAAATATAGGAAGTTGCAGTTCAGCTGCCTCCATGTTGTAGAATCAAAAGTGTACTTTTGTGCATTGACGTCTCCAAATCAGTTTTGGTGGACAACTGTTTTTTTTTCGGGAGTCCGTGACAGCTGGTCTGAAAAACTGTCTAGTATTTGAATTAAAGCCACAGAAGTTGAGAGAGGCTGCTGCAGCGCAAAGTTTGTTATCTGGCATTTACATGGGAGAGTTTTCGGCGCCATCGTGTGGTTGAAAATGCTCCCTACAGGTCTTGCAGTTTAAGCTTCTTGGTACTAACTTAATAAAATACATACTGTACGTCACCAGATGTCACTGTGTTGTAGTGTTAAATCACTTTTAAGGAGGACTGAAGTGGGCAGAATCTAAAGTAAATAAATAGCACAATGACTTAATTAACATGGTATAGAGTTAAAAAGAAAAGATTCATTAATTGATTTATTCATGGATTCAAGGTTTATTATGCGTCGCCTGCATGGCTTACAGGTACAACAGTAGTGAAATAAAATTCCAACAATTGGACTAAGACATGGTAAAGAATAAAGTAATAATGAATGAAGAATAAAAATGTCAGTTAAATAAATGTCGGCTTATAAAATGTGTCATTGATATTGATATTTTTTTATTTTCATTTACCTTTTCTTATCAGGTCCCACAAACAGTGAACCTGTTACAAGATCAAAAGCGTCCAAGGCTCCTTGATAAAACTGAGCCACGCACTCCTTCCATCTCAAGGCTCCATCGGTCAGTCCCAGCACATCTCACGTTAAATTTTTACACTTACTTCATATGAAGGGGCTTTTGACATGACGGGAATCAATGCAGCATTAAATGAACAAGAAGGTTTTTACATTTGAGTAAAAGTAAAACGTCCCTCTCATCCTCTCAGGGTGGTATCTGTGTCATCCTTAAGCTCAGGTTCTCTACCAGAGGCCTGGGAGTTTGAGGGTTCTGCGCAGTATCTTATCTGTTCCTAGGACTGCGCTCTTCTGGGCTGAGGTTTCTAATGTTGTTCCTGGGATCTGTTGGAGCCGCTCCCCCAGTGTGGGGGTCACTTCCTTGCGGCTTCCTCGTGGTTTCCATTAGCCTGTGGGATACCAAGGTACTTGTAGCTGTCTTGGATATCACCTATGTTGCCCTCTGGGAGGTCAACCCCTTCAGTTCTGATCATCTTGCCTCTCTTTGAGACCATCCAGCCACACTTGTGGTGTGGATCATTGGGTCCATTTCTTGCTCATTCTTGGTGTACAGCTTGATGTCACCCATGTAGAGCAGGTGGCTAATTGTTGCTCCAATTCACAATTAGCACCGTAACCACTCTTTGTGATGATTATACTGATGGGGTTCAGTCCGATGGAGAACAGCAGTGGTGATAGTGCATCTCCTTGGTATATGCCACATTTGATATTGACTTGGGCCATTGGCTTTGAGTTGGCCTCTAAGGTTGTCTTCCACATTCCCATCGAGTTCTGGATGAAGGCCCTTAGGTTCCTGTTGATCTTATACAGTTCCAGACATTCCAGTATCCATGTGTGCGGCATTGAGTCGTAAACTTTCTTGTAGTCGATCCTGGCGGTGCACAGGTTGGTCTGTCTGCTCTTACTGTCTCGGGCAACTTCTCTATTGATCAGTAACTGGTACTTGTCTCCTCTGGTGTTGCTACCAATTCCCCCCATCGGCAGGCGTGCTGCTAGGCGTTCATGGAGTGCCGTTGGCTTCTTCAGTCAATAGGCATGGATCACATCAGGGCCTGGTGCTGTCCAGCTCTTCATCGTTGATACTCTTTCTTGGATGTCTGCCATTGAGATGGTTACTGGTTGTTGTTCTGGGAGGTTGCTGTGGTCTGCTCTTAGGTCCGCTAGCCATTGGGCATCTGGATTGTGCAATGCCTCTTTTTCCCATACACCCTTCCCGTATTCTTCCACCTCAGCTCTTGGTGGGTCTGACCACTTGTTATTTCCTCCCTGCCACTAAGAATACACCTGGCCTCTGTGTCCTTGGTGCATCTCTTCTGGGCCTCTAACCATATTCTACCTGGTGGATGCTGTCTCTTCTGGTTTGAGCCCATCTTGTAGCCAAGCATTTCTAGGATTACTGTTGCTGTACTGTGTATCAGCTCAGTAGTACTGTATGTCTGTGTGTGCGTGTGTGTGTGTGTATACATGTATATATCTACTTTTTTAAGATTCTATATTTGAGAAGCTAGTATTTTATAAGGAAACAAAACTGAGAGAAAATAAAGCAATTATGTCTACAGCATCGGCAATCACATTTTATTTATATTTAAGGTGAGGAAATAGGTTGCCATTACATAATAAAAGGGGCACTGACGATGTTGTAGGAATAAAATGATGTTGCGTTCTGAAGTTAGTTGTCCTCGTCTTTTCTTACGGTTGCTTTGAATTTAACATCTGTGTAGACAATTTCATTTTCAGAAGGATCTGTTGAAAAAAACGACAATACATGATGTGAAATGTTATTTCCCAGCTGTATTACAAAGGGTACATTTAAAAGTACGTTTTTGCATTTTCACTTACCAACACTGTGAGGTTTGGGATGAGGTGTGGGATGAAATGTGGGTTTAGGTGTGGGTTCAGGTGTGGGTCCCAGTGGTGTACGACGGTATATTAGAAAAAGACTCAAAGCCACAAAAAGAGAGAGCGCGACAGCAATGGCTATTACAGCCATGACGACAAAGGTTGAAACACCTACAAAACAACAGCATTAAATACTATCATGATCGTTTTTCTGATGCCAACGTAAATCACACATATTTCTTATTCTTTCAATTAAGTAAAAATATGTTAAATATAGTTGTGTATCTGTACCTTTACAGACTTGCAGGCGGATAACCGTTTCATCTCTGCTGACATTGTTGTTGACTTGACACATCAAGTTTCCAGTTATCTGGCCGTGTAAGTTGATGGTTACACTTGAGGCACTGGCCTTGTTAGCTGGCCAGTTTCTAATTGATTGGCTGTGGTCTCTGGTTTGGATCAGTAACTGATCGTCCAAGGTCAGAATGATCTCTGCTCCATCTCCCTCAGAGGAGCAGCTGACCTTCATCTGTTCTGATGACAAACATGTCTGAGACACAGCTGGCTTAGACACAGGAGCTGAAAAAAAACACACGCATAGTTGCATGTATTATCTACTTGCAAGTTAATCATTTAATCATTCATTGAAATCCAATGTCATCCACTAACGAGAAATCTAATGTTCCATAAACTCACAGCTCCAAATATTGTCACTGTCAAATGTGCCATCTTTAAGAATATATTTTGCATTTCTTGTAAAATCACATAAATGTACAACAAATAGTTTGTGTGTCTCCCTGAAAATTGGATTTTTATTTATTTGTTTATGTGTTTGCTTTAAGTGATAAAACGAGAATCATGATGATAAAAATAATAAATAGATTAGGTTACTAGTTCTCTACAAGTCAGAGGCCGCTGCTAAACCCACTCTCTCTTGTTACTGCAATTCCTTTTTTTTTTTTTGTCATCACAATACTTTACATTTTTAGAGTTTGGTGTTTATGTTTTTTATATACAACCCAAATCTTACTTCACCTACCTAGTATTTCTAGACGCATGGTGACGTTTCTCCGTAAAGAGCCATCGGACCCATGTTCTTCCAGTGTGTAATCCCCAGAGTGTCTCTTCGTGGCCTTACCAAGTTTGACTATTCCATTATTGTATACATATTTGTGTTCATCAGAGAATTTAATGTTTCCATGCTTGACCGATTTTAAAATCCAGCTCGTGTCACCTTTCGTCAAAGAAAGGGAAGTACCTTCTTTATTCGTCAGTTGAAAATTGAGCAGCTGTCCTGCTGCTCCACGACACTGACAAGTTCCACTACACTGAAGGAAATTACATTCAATAGAGCCTGAAAGAAGCAAAGAGAAAATGTTTAATGTAAAATACAATACGCTTTCTAAAAATGTTAATGAGTGGAGTTCTTTTTAGGGAAAACTCAAAACAAGATAATTTCCATTTTTACTACAAATCAGTCTATTTTGACTGAGCCCAGCAGATCATCCTGTCACACTTCTGTACCTTTTGCCAGAGCTGTTGCCACGAGGACAGAGATGATCGTGTAGATGGAAAACATCATTTCTGTAATGCACGGAGGAAAACATTCAGATGTAGTTAGACTTGGTTTTGATGCTAAAAATGAGTAAATATCCACTGGGTTCAGTTCAAACCTTTCACTCACCTTCCTCTCAGTGGTGTGATCTCTTGCCTGTTTACAAAGGACCTGTGAACTTTCTGCTGTCAGAAGGCGGGCGGATGCTCTTCTTTTTAAGCGTCTTGTAGCCTGATGAGAATCAAAGAAGCGTTGTTTTTTTTTGTCTCATCACCCACGACTAGAGCAGCGAACAGAAGCTTCACAGCTTTTGAAGATGCCTTTTATCAGGTGAAGGGAGAAAAAATATACAGATATATATATATCTGATGCACAAAAATCCATGTGCAGTTAAAAACAACAGTTATGCAGAGTTACCATGTGGACTGGAGTGTAGTGGTGTAAGTATGAAAGACGCTGATCTGTGCAGAAAAATCTACAATAATCAGGTTGAGGGATCAATAGTTGGGCAGAACACATTTTCCCTTTATGAGCTCACAGTTAGTTGAGGATGCTCTTCTTACTTCCTTAGTGGCATGCTTTAATTTTCAACACTTCAGATTTTAACAAGTGTGTGCTGGTGGTTAACACGTCACAAGCTGTTCACACCTTCTTCAGCTGTAGTAGAGAATGAACAGCTAGAAACAGTGTGCAGCGCCAACCCTGGCACTGGCCCTTATTTTGCACAAAGAGCAATATAAGGATTTAAAATGTCTTAATTATTAATGACTGTCCACGATCAGGATTTTAAAAGCCACTTGATAGTCCCTAGGGTTCTGCAGAATAATGAAACCTGAACACGTGCAGCAGTGAACAAGTGAGAATTTCCATTTCAGCTGCAGACATACTAAAAAAAATCTTAAAGGTTACAACCGCCACACCTTTATATAGTCTGAACATTTTGAGAGGCCACCTTTCGGTTGCTCATGTGCGTAAAATAATTTCTCTGGAACATGCTGTTTGAAGGGATGTGCTGTCTGCTCACGTGGGCTAGGGCTAGCAGCGGTACAGTGGAAGAAATAAACACGTCCTGCTTCTTAATGTCTGCAGCCAAGCCGTTCGTGAGAAGGCATGCGCATCTGTGACAAACGCCTGCACAAAAATAAACCTTCTCGCAAGCATCAGTGGTGGCATAAAATTAGACCTTGTGGTTTAACTCGCTGCTTTGTCCATGCATTAGACACACTACCTAAACTTAAACCTGACAGGCCTGGGGTAGACTCACGCTGCTGTGAACACATGATATGAGTTTCCACTTACACTGTAAGCATCATTACAAAGAAGACCGACAACCGTTAGATTTTTATTTATTTATTTATTGATTTTTTTAAATTTACTTAATTTGCCCATATCAAATATATGACTTTAGGCACAGAAAAGGCAGCTTTTCTGTACCTAACACTTTTTCATACTTACTATTGATAGTATCAGACATTACTAGCAAAAAGGAGGAAATATTTTGGTATAGCCTTTTATGGAAGACATATGTACAGTAAATACATTACATTCTTTCTTTGTCCCTCAGCTTGAAATACGCACCTTGAAACTTGTTCTCAAGTATGTGTAACCTCAGTCTATAGCTGTGAAGTCATTTGTGAAAGAGCACTTCCTACTGCACAGCTTCAACACTAAGTGAAACTAACAACTGCTGCACTCTATCAACTAAGGAAGCAGAGAGCACAGGTGTTTTTACCACAAACATCCAACTACAAACCATCTGTGTTTAAAGGCATCAGCTTATGCTTCAGAACAGACATGTTACATTTAATAGACCCAACAGGGAACCCATTATTTGTGACACGTATGGGTCTAAATTAACATTTCATTTATGTTTAAGTTCATTTCTAAACATTTCATATATTACTTTAATCTGGCAGAGCCATACTTGGTTCTTATCAGAATAGGAGTCTGGTAACATGCCATTTAGATTTTGCTATTGGGTGTGTTTTAGCTGATACACAGAAAAATAATAAATTAAACAAAAGATGCAAGAGCATGAGTGGAATCAGCACCATGGACAGAGACATGAGGCTCATGCTTGTTGATCGAGCTCAGAATAAAGGAGGTTTTAACAGGGTGTTTGTCAAACCTTCCTTCTGAGAAGAGAAAACATGCATCAGTTCATCAAATCAGTCTTATAGTAGTTACTAAATTGTCGAGTTGGTGCTCTGATTAAAAAATAACTTAATAACTACAACCAAAATGACCACACAAGGAATTTGGAGTTCTTAACAGTGTAGAGGTTGGCAAAATTCATTCTTGTGCAACATTAAACAGACATTATTAACAAAGAGTAAAGTAAAACATGCAATCTATCTACAATGTACTTAGTGGTGCGTGTGCATGTGTGGGTGTGTCAAAATGGCTGCTGAGGCCTTGAGGCCTTGAACAAAGAAAACCAGACGGCTGACCGAGTAGGGACACTCAGACCATGTGTTGGCTGAGTATGGGTGGAATGCAATAAGAGTGATTTATGAGGTGCCAGGTTAGAGGAAGGATGATTAACTTAGCATGCAAGAGATCCTGAGTCTAAGTGTTGTATAACCTAAACTAACATCATCTTAACAATGTGGCAGAACCAACAATATTATGACGTTATCATCACAGCAACTTAAAAAACAAATATCACATCAACTCAGAATTCATATTTCTATGCTTAGCTTAGCTTAGCTTAGCTTAGCTTAGCTTAGCTTAGCTTGACTAGGCCTTGGTCACACTACCAGTTTTGGTGGAAAAGTCAATTTCTGGCATGTTACTCCTTTAGCTGGTGGTTCCTGATGGAAGGGCCACGCTGGGAAGAGTCTTTGCTGTGTGGTCCTGATCGCAGACGCTGGAGGGAAACTGGCTGCTCCTTTTGGATCCTTTAAAGTAGCTCAGTGTTAACTAGATGTGTGGCTCCTGTTGTTTGGAGATTTAGCCAGCAAACCTCCTGTTTGGTTGCTAAATAGACCTGTGCAAATTGCTCAGCAGGCTCTTGCGTCGCTGCTGTTAGGAGAGAGGTCTTGAGTAGCTGCTCTGGTTGGCAGACTACCTGGCAGCCAGCACCTGTAGAAGTGAAATGGCAAAAAAAACAAAAGCATGATATCAGATACGGTTTGTCAACGTATTTGTTTTTTTCGCATAATTATTTTTTACAAACTATGTTAAATTCTCAGACAGGGAAAGAAATCTATGGCTTTCCTATTTGTAGTGAGAGCAACATTATGTTTCAGTTTCACAAGATGGGGCAGACTTTGAAAAAAAATATGTTGGTTCCCTCCATGTAACATGAGATCTGTAAATTTAGATTTAAATTATATTTCTTAGTGATAGAATTGTCTTACCTTCATTAAGAGACAGAGATCTTTTTTTTCTTAGGTGCCAGACACCAAAGCACAGAGCCAAGTTAAGAAAAGCGGTGAGAACAGCTCTCACAGCTATGGATGCAACAGGAAAAGGAACACTGGAATCTGGAAAACACAATGAAAACATTAAAACAGGAGACGTGAATAACATTGACCATCTTCTGACAGTTTGTTCTGCTGGGAAACTTTTGAATCTGGCCTTCATGCTGAGACATGTATCACCCACCTAGACCAGACCAGTTACCTCACACACACAAAAAACGGTTTAGGAACAACTCAAAAAACATGAAGAACAGCACAAGGTGTTGACCTGGCCTCCAAATTCACTAGCTCCCAAACTGTGGGATGATCCACAGTTTCTCAACGCATGGGACCCCCACTAACAATATTCTGTTACCAGACACCACAGGATATCCATTCTCTGATGAATCACAGCTGTTTTGGAGGCACAAGGGAGACCTACACAATATTAGAAATGTGGTATCATCATGTTATGCCTGATCAGTGTACACCTGGAATAGGCTTTTTTCAACAGCCACATGTTGCAATAGGATAAACACCACATATGAACCGACCTACAAGTTAAACAGTTGTTGTTTAAGGTTTAGATGCTACATTATTTTTATCTTAAAAGTGATTTGGATTTGTGTAGTAGACTAAGAAAATGATCTGTCATCTGAAATCCACGTGTGTCTTGTGTCCTGAGACACTTGAGTGATAGCTCGTCTGAGAAATACATCTTTCTACTGCTCCAGTGATACCAGTATTTGGCCAAGCTAACAATAGCTGTAGAAACTGATCATAAACCTTTACAGACTTCCAGGCGGATAACCGTTTCAGCTCTGCTGACATTGGTGTTGACTTGACACATCAAGTCTCCAGTCGTCTGGCCGTGTAAGTTGATGGTTACATTTGAAACATTGGATTTGTCAGCTGTCCAGTTCCCCATTGATGGGCTGTGGTCTCTGGTTTGGATCAGTAACTGATCATCCAAGGTCAGAATGATCTCTGCTCCATCTCCTTCAGAGGAGCAGCTGACCATCAGCTGTTCTGATGACAAACACGTCTGAGACACGGATGGCTTTGACACTGGATCTGAAAAAAACAAAAACAAAAAAACACAGTTGCATTTATTAACTACTTGCAATGATGAATAATCAGTCATAGAAATCCAACGTCATCTTTTGACAGCTTGTTTGCATCAGCACGTTTAAAGAATGGGTCATTTTTTTTTCTGTATTTGCTTGTTATAAATGACACCATAATCCCAACAAGTCTAACGAGTATTGTTTATATTTTAAGCGGCTTATTATTACAGTATCACTGGCAAATGTGGCATTTAGTTATTTATTCATTTATTTTTTTCTTTCCCCACATTCTCCCTATGTATAATCTATCTTTAAGAATATATTTTGCATGTCTTGTAAAATCACATAAAAGTACAACATATTAAGATGAGATAAGAGAAACTTTAAATAGTTTGTCTGTTTCCTTGAATTCTGAGTAACTCTTAAACTTTTAATTTGGTGTATTCTTGAAATATTTATTTTTACTTTAACAAATTTAAAATCCTGAAACTTGGATTTATTTATTTATTTTTGTTGCTTTAAGTGATAAAATGAGAATCATGATGATAAAAAAGAGTACATATATTGTTAGTTTGACAAGTCACAGTCCGCTGCTAAACTCTCTCGGTGCTGCAATTCCTTCCTTCTTCTCTTAAAGTTTATTTTTAAGTTTCAGTGGATATAATAATGAATAAGATGTATTTGTCTGCTTAATTAAAACTAACTTTTAGTCAACATAATACTTTACATTTTCAGTGTGTTTTAATTTTTTATATACACAACACAAAACTGACTTCACCTACCTAGTATTTCTAGACGCATAGTGACGTTTCTCCGTAAAGAGCCATCGGATCCATATTCTTCCAGTGTGTAATTCCCAGAGTGTGTCTTCGTGGCGTTACCAAGTTTGACTGTTCCGTTATTGTATATATATTTGTGGTCATCAGAGAATTTAATGTTTCCCTGCAGGTCAGATTTTAAAATCCTGTGCCTGTCGCCCTTCATCAAAGTAAGAGAAGTATCTACTTTATTTGTCAGATGAAAGATGAGCGGCTGCCCATCTGCTCCAACACACTGACAACTTCCACTACACTGAAGGAAATTACATTCAATAGAGTCTGAAAGAAGCAAACAGAAAATGTTTAATGTAAAATACAGTACGCTCTCTAAAATCTTTTATGTGGAGTTCTTTTTAGGGAAAACTCAACACAAGATCTTTTCCACTTTTACTACATATCAGTCCATTTTGACTGAGCCCAGCAGATCATCCTGTCACACTTCTGTACCTTTTGCCAGAGCTGTTGCCACGAGGACAGAGATGATCGTGTAGATGGAAAACAACATTTCTGTAATGCACGGAGGAAAACATTCAGATATAGTTACACTTGGTTTTGATGCTAAAAATGAGTAAATATCCAGTTTATATAAGCCAGGAATAAAATGATGAAATAGTTGAAGTTAAAGCAGATAAAAATGAAGCAAAAGCAGAGTTATAGAAAAGCTGTTGAAACACTCCCTAACGCCAGCAAATTTGGGTTCAGTTCAAACCTTTCACTCACCTTCCTCTCAGTGGTGTGATCTCGCCTTTGCGTGTCTTTATGAAAGGACCTGTGAACTTTCTACTGGCGGAAGGCGGGCGTATGCTCCTCTTCTTTTTAGGCGTCTTGTAGCCTGATGAGAATCAAAGAAGCGTTTTTTTTATTTCATCACCCACAACTAGAGCAGCAAACAGAAGGTTAACAGCGTTAACAGAGTTTTTTTCTTTTTCACTGTAAACTCACTGAGAAACTTCAGGTGAAGAGAGAAAAATATACATATGTATGATGCACAATATCCACGTGCAGGTAAAAACAATTATGCAGAGTTACCATATGGCCTGAAGTGTAAGTATGTGTAAGTATGAAAGAGGTATCAAAGCCTGATCTGTGCAGAAAAACCTACAATAGTCAGGTTGAGGGATCAATAGTTGGGCATAATACATTTCCCCTTCATGAGCTCACAGTTAGTTGAGGATGCGCTTATTATTTCCTTGGTGGCATGCTTTAACACTTTAGATTAATTCAATTTAGGGGAGAGTTTCCATTTCAGCTGCAGACATACTAAAAGAAATCTTAAAGGTAACAAACAGCCACCACACCCTTATATAGTCTGAGCATTTAAAGAGGCCACTTTTCAGTTGCTAAGGTGCACATAAAATCAGCTTCTCTAGAAGCAGTACACTGGAAGAAATAAACACTTCCTGCTTCTTAATGTCTGTAGCCAAGCCGTTCGTTAGAAGGCATGCGCATCTGTGACAAACCTCTGCACAAAAATAAACCTCCTCGCAAGCATCAGTGCTGACATGAAATTAGACCTTGTGGTTTAACTCCCTTCTTCTTCTTTGTTAACAGCAAATATCACATCAACTCAGAATTCATAGTTCTATGCTTAGCTTGATTGACTAGACCCAGGTCTGGGCCAGGTTCCCGCATGTTGCTCCTTTAGCTGGTGGTTCCTGAAGGAAGGGCCAAGCTGGGAAGAGTTGGAAGTCTTTGTGGTCCTGATTGCAGACGTTGGAGGGAAACTGCCCGCTCCGTTTGGATCCTTTAAAGTAACTTGTTAGCAGCTAACTAGCTGTGTGGCTACTGTTGTTTGGGGATTTAGCCAGCAAGCCTCCTGTTTGGTGGCTAAATAGATTCCTCAGCACGCTCTTGCGTCGCTGCTTTTAGGAGAGAGGCCTGGAGTAGCTGCTGCTGCTGACTTGACACATCAAGTCTCCAGTCGTCTGGCCGTGTAAGTTGACGGTTACACTTGAAACATTGGATTTGTCGGCTGGCCAGTTCCTCAGTGATTGGCTGTGGTCTCTGGTTTGGATCAGTAACTGACCATCCAAGGTCAGAATGGACTCGACTCCATCTCCCTCAGAGGAGCAGCTGACCATCATCTTTTCTGATGTCAAGCACATCTGAGAGACAGCTGGCTTTGACACTGGATCTGAAAAAACAAAGAAAAAACATAGTTGTATTTATTAACTACTTTCAATTTAAATTGCACATTTCTGTGTGGAGTTTTCATGTTCTCCATGTCTGCGTGGGTTCTCTCTGGGTAGTGTGGCTTCCTCCTACCAAAGACTTGCTCTAGGTTAATTGGAGATTCTAAATTGGCTGTAGGTGTGAGTGTGAATGGTTATCCGTCTCTCTGTGTTCGCCCTGAGATAGATTGGCGACTTGTCAAATGTCTACCCCACCTGTTGCCCAATGACAGCTGGTATAGGCTCCAGCAGACCACGCAACACTTCACAGGTACAAGCGGTCACAGAAGATGAATTAATATCCTTATAAATTATACTGTTTATTATACTATTTAATAATTAAAATTTTAAATTTTAATTTCAGAATTTAAAAGTATAAGTTTAAAAGTTAGATCGTACAGAACACAATGAGCTATGTGGTTAGGATACATACTGTCAGCAATGAGTACCTGGTTTAAAAGACAGAAATGTGTGAAAATTCAATACAAACATGTTTTAAGAGTTTATTTCTAAATGAAACTAATAATTGTAAAGTCATTTTTATGAAGCTAGTTATAATAAATGTCAGGAATTTACATCCTTTGTAGGTTAACTGTTGTAATACTATGCAGGTGTCTTTAATTTCTCTTGAAGGTAAAATGATCAACAGATTAAAACTTCATTAGTGTCATAGTTGGTTTTCTTGATTTGTTTAAACTAATAGAATTCTACACTTTCTTCTTTCTTTAAGTAAAGTCACTCACCTTCAGTACGAAGTCTTCTGTGTGTCTCATCAACTGGCCTCTGACTTCTTCACTGACAGCAGGGTAGTGTACTGTACCTGCTCTATTTGTGTTGTGGTGTGGAGAGAATAGAGGAAGCGGGTATTTAGTTCCACACATCTAATACTGAAATACTTAGCTGCTGATCTTATTTAGATTTACTTACCGTTCTTTAATCTCAGACACTTTATTTCAACAGTGGGTGGCTCTGTACGTGACTTAACACATACAGTATAGAAATGACATTTTGTGCATCTGATCTCACACTTAACATTTATCTGATCAGCGTACTTTAGTAGAGGCGCATAAGTTCATATCAGTTGACTGAATTTGTCAAAAGTGGAACCCAAGTGTTTGTTGGTGCTAAATATGCAATTCATTTTAGAAAATGGACATCATAATTTCAGGATGTCAGTGGACACAAACCACATAGACAAATATAGACAGGACATGGAATTACAGTATGTTTGTAATGTGAAGTCATTGTGAATTGAAAACTTCTGTTATTTGTAATAAGTTAATATCGAGAACAGACAAGGGAAATATATTATTTGCCGCGAAACACTGAAGTAGCACACTTGCATATGTTGTTTTCTAATTTAAAGACAGTGTGTTGTCACACAGCAGTTTGACGACAAACCTAATTGTGGATTATAAAATATGAAAATAAAAACGGAGAGCATGCTCACACTTTTCTTGTACTTTTTGTTGGGGGGGGATTTGTTGTGATGCCGATGAAGAAGAAGAAGCACCTGGGTCCTGTATGTCTTATGCTGAAGGAGTTTATTTAGGCTTGATCGAGAAGAACCTAAGCTTTGTCATCACAACATAAGTGCATGAGTTCCACCTCAATTCTCCAGTAAACTCAAAATCTTATACTAAGAAGGTGGACAGAAGCAGGGGGGATGTGTCGATATCCAACTGGCTATTGTGCATAAACATGAAGATAAGGATTCACACCAGCTAGGAAATACAAATTGTCAAACAGTGACAGAGGACATTATCATTTAACTCTACAGCTGCGTCTGTTGAGAGCCAGACAGTGAGACTGATGGTGCCAAAAGAGGGACCATGGCCTTGGCATGTTCTTCAGAGAGAAAGTCGGGCACATAACTGACCCTAGCAGTAGGGAAGAGAAATTATTCTCTTTTGATGTCAGTTCATCATCTTCATACAGTATTGAAATGAAAACAGGGCCTTTATTAAGTACCCGCTGCAAAAGTGGTTAGAATCAATGTCCTTATTTTTGTCAGTACGGTCCTTGTGAAGAGAGAAGGGAAGCAGAGATGCCGAAAGGGGCTCGATGTTGCGTCGTTGGCTCCATCATGTGGTCAGTGATGCTCACTGCATTCCTTAAAACTGAACTCTCGTCTCTCGGATGGTGCATTCACTGACATCAAGGACAGAAAACACAAAGTTGACTCATAGTTGTTAGAAGACCTTTGGAAACGGTATTCCCTGCTAGCAGTGACTTTCAGTGGGTTAGCCCACACTGAAAAAGTGATTCCACAGTGTTTGGAAGAATGCAATGAAAATCAAAGACTGCAAGTTCCAGAGATCTCAATCCAGTCTGTGGGTTGTGCTGGACAAACAAGACCCCACCTTGCCACATAGGTAAGGCCTTATTAATCCCTAAGTGACAACTTAGGTTTCTTGCGTCAAGTTTGCTCAAGTGGAGCAAAAGCTGACCCATGTAGTCTACTGGAGGATTAATCTGATAAGCTAAATCGCGCATACTCATACTTTACTGTAGGTGTCAGTAAACCATCTTCATATAGTACTGAAATAAAGGGTACCCTCTACACTACTGATTAGAATCAACGTCCTTTTGTCTGTCAGTGCAGTACTAGTGAAGAAAGAAGGAAAAGACACACTATTAACACCCAAAGGAACTTGATGTTGAAGGTTGAGTCGTTGGCTCCATCATGTGGTCAGAGATATTTACTGCATTACTTACAACACATTCATTTATCCTATCAGTTATTCCAGATCATCCACATCTTAACCATGAGCTCTGCTATGACCCAAGAGACAGTTACTAATCAAAAACCTGGATTTATGGTAAGACTAAACAGAGTTGTTGTTTCTTTTACTTCATATATATTTGCACTGACAATACACACAACACTTGATTTGTTGATTATTAAACTTTATTTAATTACAAATCTTACAGTAAGCCGCACTTCATTTCGTTCGCTAAAATTAATGATTTTCACTAATTAATAAAATACAAATACATAGATTCTGCTTATTCATGTTCATTCTGATTGTTTTTCCTGCACATGGACTAAATATTTACATACACATAAAAATAGAAACAGGTCTACATTTGTTGTTTCCCCTACACATAATGAACAAAAATGAATGTTCACAATTCATGCTAAATATTACCACAACATTCTTTATGAAAAATATTTTTAAACTATTAATATATTGAAATGTAACTAAATACACTACTATACATTGTTATTATTGAGTGAAAAACAAATGCATGATTTTGCATCAACAATTTTTAAAAGTGTCTGGTTTCACACTGTACACTGAAAACCCCAACTGTTTATGGCTAATTAGGGAAGATTCAAGGAGAGAAAGAAAACTGGATTTTAAAGTTAATTGTGTCTCGTCTTCCTTGCAGGCGTCGTCACTCTAACACCTTAGTAGAATTTATTTCTTCTGCAGTGTCATCTGAAAGAAGTTAAAACAGTTTAAATGTATCTTCCATAATAATAAACACTAATGAACATCTACATGATTTAAAAAAGTTCACTAAGTATTTTACAATTTTAGGAATTTTAGAATCAGTTTGAGCCTTAGTGAACCTGAAGGCTAATGACATGTTTATCAGTAGAGCATTTACTGTATCTCTCACCTGTCCCTACAGTCACAGGGCTTGTTGTCTTGTCGCTTGTTGTCTTATTGAAACATTTGATTCCAAGAAACACGACCAAAAGGAGAAGTAGAGTGGACACACTTGCTATCACAGCCGCAGTCAAAGGAGAGACGTTACCTAGAAAATACAAACATCAACCCAGATTAGGAAGTGACATCATCAACATACTTATTGTCAAGAAAATGAATTAATTACCTGAGCAGCTTGTGAGCTGGATAACTGTTTGTTCTCTGCTGATGTTGTTTTGAACATCACACATCAGGTTTCCTGTCAGCTGACCATGTAAACTGATGGTAACATTTGAAACACTGTGTTTTTCTGTAGTCTCTGCTGTGTATCAATAAGTTATTGTCCAAAGATAAAATGATCTCTGCTCCATCTCCCTCAGAGGAGCAGCTGACCTTCATCTGTTCTGGTGACAAACATGTCTGAGACACAGCTGGTTTAGACACAGGAGCTGGAAGACAAACATATGATCACAATCCACTGTCAGTTATCCAGACTTTACAGTATATATGTTTTAATTTCAGTTCCAGTAAAACATGTAACTGTCTCATCAAAACACAGTTGAGGTGATAGAATATGACAAATACCTGTAGTCCTGAGAATGGGAAATCAATCGTGTAAAATATTTACTCATTTACAAAACAATATTATATATTTATATATTTATTTATTTATTTTTATTTATTTTTTGTCCTACCTTGTATTTCTACCTGAATCTTCATTTTGTGCAGGCATTTACCAGTGGTGGAATCATGTATTTCCATCAGGTAATCACCAGAATCTTCCTTTGATGCCTTGTTGAGCTTTAATGTTGCATTTTCGGAAAATGAAATTCTTTTGTCCTTCTTGTCATTGTTATCTAAAACACCTTTAAAAATCACAACATTATTCTTTTTCAAACTCAGTTTTGTAGTTGAAGTTGTAGTTGAAGCTGGTAGGTAAAAAATCAATGGCTCTCCAAGTTCTCCAAAACACTCTATGGTTGTTGCAATTGGATCAGTTAAGTTGCATCCTACAGAACATGATAGGGACAGAAAACAAACAAAAGTCATATTACACATTATTTGGTGGTCCATAAACTATTTCTAATTAGTAGAAAAAGTAATGCAATGCTTGATCGTTTCCACTCAAATGTGAGGATAATATGCAGCTATCTGCCATGACGGCTACTATACAGTAATTCACAGCCATAAGTTCACTCTGTGTATGTTTTAGACCTATTTCTATCTGCTATCAGCCCTTTACAGGAGAAAATGACTTCAACATGACCACTACAACAATTCTTCAGTGAATGACTGAATAAGTTCTGTTACGTTCCATTAAAGGTTTGAGCTTCAACAATCTTCCAATCAACATTGTCAGTCATGATAACCTACAATATAACATACTTTTAATGCCTCAACATTTTAATATCAAGGTATTAATATTACTGTAGTCATAAATGCTGAATTATACCTTTTGAAAGCGCTGTCGTTGCCAGAGATGTGATGATCATGTAGATCCAAATCATTTTCTGCAATGACAGAATTAGTTCATCGGTAAAACATTGCATGGTGTCATATGTGGTCTCTCTAGTGTACTATGACACAAAACAACATAGACACAGTTTTAGATGCAGGACTTCTTAGTCTTAAAATACTATGAAGATTAGGAAACCATTACAATACTAGGCTTTTCATGCAAAGCAGCATTAGTATAGTCAAATGTCAAACAGTCACTCACCACATTTACAATACGATGTCTTCTTTGTAGATTATTACCTTGTTATGTTTCCCGTGGACAGCTGGTTGATATATTTTTGGTATTTACTTCTGAGAAGAGAATTGAAGAATCAGTCATTTACATTTAGTAAAGTATACTGACGCGCTGTTTATGTACTTGTACTTGCACGTGTATATTAAATGACAGTTTCTCGGGTTCATAGTTCACTAAAAGCCTTTCAAGTTTATAAATTATGATACTCAGTGAATTGCAATTTGCAACTTGTAGTCTGTTATTTAAAATGTTTCTGAAATACTTGCAAAAGCTTTTTCTAATATGTAGATACAGTAATAGTTGTAATATTTTGGTAGGTGTGAAAATCTATAAAGTGGTGAAAATGTGTCAGACTACGATGAGTCAGTAACTTGTTTTTTAGGCGAAATGTTAAATGACTGAGGACTCGTTATCCATGTTTTCTTTGCTCACGGAAGCAGAGACAATAGGTTTGCATTGTTTAGCTGTACAGCCAGGCTCTAACTGCACATGACACCACATTCACTCAGCAAGAATTTGTTAAATAGAATTAATATCCTAATAAATATCTAGTAAATTATGCTGTTTGTTTTAAGTTATCATAATTAGTATGACATTAAAAGTTAGATCGGACAGAACAAAATTAGGCATGTGGTTAGGACACATACTGTCAGCAATAAGTCCCTGATTTGGTTAAGATATATAAACATATAGTAAATACATTTTGTCTACATTATAAATCTTAAACATATTTGATTGACTTTACAGTAGGGATGTGCGATATTTCGTCGTTTACGATATATCGTCAAAAACATTCCCACGGTAAGAATATGTCATCCCGCGATAAAAAAAGATAAATTTCCATTCATGACCTATATATGTGTGCGACACACTTGCAGACCAACATGTATGGAAACTGATGGCAAACTGACAATTTGCGGAAGGCGGAGCCCAGGGATACTGGTTCGGTTTTAACCCCTTAACGCCTGAATAGATTTTTCAATTGTATGAAGAAATTAAATATTTTTGTGTTTTTTGCTTACCACTCCGGCCGGTCCTATGAGAAACCATTGCTTGATAAAAGTTCCTAGGAATTTTCTGAATGTGTACAAACCGACATTGGAGTATTACATCGACTGCAGTCTGATCGGAAACAGTGCGTCGCGAATTGGCGACACTAGGCACAAGGTTTTAACAAGTCTGATGGATCAATAAATTACAACATGCAAGGCTAGCAAACAAATAGCGCATAAAAATAACAGAAACACCACTAATTTGTTCTACCACCTTAAACACAAGCACAAACCAGAAGATGCAGAAGCAGCGTCGACTTAAGAAAACAACTCAGATAAAACTTGCCGATGCATTACAGTCAAAAAGATCAGGCTGAACTGGTGTTCATTTATCCTCATTTTTATCGTTACCATGATAAATACCAGAAATTATCGGGATAACATTTTTAATCCATATCGCCCATCCTTACATGTTAATTTGGCAAACCTTGTCTTTAAACACAGATAATGAGTGAAAATTCAATGAACACGTTTTAAGAGTTAATTTCTAAATGAAACTAATAATTGTAAAGTAATTTTTCTAAAGCTAGTGATGATAAATGTCAGGATATTACGTCCATTGCACATTAACTGTTGTAATACTATGCAGGTCTCTATAATTTCTCTTGAAGGTAAAATGATCAATAGATTAAACCTTCATTAGTGTCATAGTTGATTTTCTTGATTTGTTTAAACTAATAGAATTCTTCACTTTCTTCTTTCTTTAAGTAAATAACTCACCTTCAGTACAAAGTCTTCTGTGTGTCTCATCAACTGGCCTCTGACTTCTCCACTGACAGCAGGGTAGTGTACCGTACCTGCTCTATTTGTCTTGTGGTGTGAAAAGAATTGAGGAAGTGGCTATTTAGTTTCACTGGTCTACTGCTGAGATACTTAGCTGATGGTCTTATTTAGATTTACTTACCGTTGCCTTAATTGCAGACACTTTATTTTAATAGCGGGTGGCTGTGTGGGTGTGACTTCACATTTATAAATGACATCTGATCTCAACACTTAGCCTTCAGCTCACTTCTATATTTTTGAGGTCTATGAGTTCATATCAGTTCACTGAGTTTTTTAAAAGTGGAAGAGAATATTTTGTTTATATTTTCGTGCTGAGAAACAAATATGCATATTCGTTTTAGAAAATGTATATTATGAATTCGCAGACATCCTTAACAGGAATAAGCAGGTATAGAGGATGAATGAAATTCACAGACATACAAATGTAGAGAGAAGATGGAAATGTGTTTATGGTGTCTAGTGATTGTAGATTGGTAATTGCCAGTGAATGGGAGGTATTCTGTCCCTTCTTTTGTCTGCTACAGAGCATGGACGTAGTACGCTTGTTTTCTAATTGTTGTCACACAACAGTTTGACAACTCACTGACTCAAGCTTTCACAGATTTCATTGCATATTCTGTGTAACCCTAGCGTAACCCCCAATTAGTTTAATAAAATATAACAAAAACAGAAATTATTATTATTAAAATGTTGCATTACACATCTGTATCATCCACTGTGTGACATGCACACAGAGCTCTCTTCCTCTCTACCAATATCTGTACATACACCTTAAATATAGAACGTACTTTATTATCCAACATGGTTTTTGTTTTCAAGTCACGCTTTTACAGTTTTACAGCTATAGTCTGCATACCAAAGTTTGTTAGACAAGAGCAAGCATGAACAAAAAATAATGTGTGTGTGTGTGTGTGTGTTAAAACCACAGCTTTTTCCGCTCAGAGCGTCTGTGTCAGCCACAGTAACAGGGTAACACACCTACAGTATCTAGCTGTGAAGGAAAAGTGAAGCCTAGAGGTGGGGTACATTAAAACAAAATAAAAATACAGTAGATATAGCTGCAGTATCTTAGGTTTGACTGGAGGGCCTCAGCTCAGTTTAAAATGGGTATAGTCAGAAATATATTTAAATGTATGAAATTATAGTTCAGCTGCCTCCATGTTGTAGAATCAAAAGTGTACTTTTGTGCATTGACATCTCCAAATCAGTTTTGGTGGAAAGCAGCTTTTTTTTGGGACTCGGTGACAGCTGGTCTGAAAAACAGTCTAGTATTTGAATTAAAGCCACTGAAGTTGAGAGAGGCCGCTGCAGCGCAAAGTTTATCTGATATTTACACGTGAGAGTTTATGGCTCCATCATGTGGTTGAAAATGCTCCCTACAGGTCTTGCAGTTTATACTTGAAGAGGCTTCCTGGTATTAACTTAAAAACAACCTAGGAACTGTGTTGTAGTGTTAAATCACTTTTAAGGAGGACTGAAATGGGCAGAATCTAAAGTAAAGAGTAATTGTTTGATTTATTCATGGATTTATTTAGGTTTATTATCCATCGCGTGCATGGTATGTACTGGTACAGCAGCAGTGAAATAAAATTCCAGCAACCCACACTGTGCAAATCTGGCAAGTGCCCAAGAACTAAATAAGACATTGTAAAGAATAAAGCAATAATGAATGAAAATGTCAGTTTATAAAATGTGTAGATTGAATTTTTTTTATTATCATTATTTTTATTATTTTCCCTTTTATCAGTTGCCACAAAGTTCCCGCCCAAAGCTGAAAATAACTGATCCATGCGCTCCGGTTGGAGGAGGAACCATCTCAAGGCCCCATCAGTCAGTCCCAGCACATCTCAAGTTGGATGGTAAGTAATGTAAACACTGTTTTGCAGTACGAGAAAGTTTTTACGTTTCAGTAATCTTACTTTCATCTTATCTGCTAACAGGCCTTCAGCTTCTCCTCTCTATTAGTAATTGATGGAGAATTGTGCTTCAGATGTCACTCGCTCCTAGAATTTTCACTTATCAGCTATAAAGTTTAATACAAAGACTTAACAAAGACATGTTGATAAAACCGTATCATGTCTCTGCTGCAAAACATTAGTTAGTTGGCTTGCATGAAAAGAGACAAAGATTCTGCCATTATTACTGATGTATGTAGACATTTTTGACAAAAACAGACAAAATACTCAAAAACACCACAAATTACAAGTCAGCATAACATAAAATCTTTGCATCTATCCAAGATTCTGTATTTGACGATCTAGTATTTTTTTAAGGAAACTCAAAAACGAAGAGAAAATGAAGCAATTATGTCTACAGTAAAACTAATATATATATAACCATACAGGTGGTAATTTAATTCAATACAATTGTCAGCGATCAGTCACATTTTATTTATATTTAAGGTGAGGAAATAGGTTACCATTGAAGTTAACATAATAAACTGGGCACTGATGATGTTGTAGGAATAAAATTATGTTGCGTCATCTTTTCTTATGGTTGGTTTGAATTTAACATGTGTGTAGACAATTTGATCTTCAGAAGGATCTGTTTAAAAAACATAAACGACAATAAATGATGTGAAGTGTATTTGCCATTATTATTATTATTATTATTATTTCTACATTTTCACTTACCAACACTGTCAGGTGTGGGTTCAGGTGTGGGTCCCAGTGGTTTACGACGGTATATTAGAAAAAGACTCAAAGCCACAAAAAGAGAGAGCGCGACAGCAATGGCTATTACAGCCATGACAACAAAGGTTGAAACACCTACAAAACAACAGCATTAAATACTATCATGATCGTTTTTCTGATGCCAACGTAAATCACAAATATTTCTTATTCTTTGAATAAAATAAAAATAAATCAAATATAGTCCCGTACCTGTACCTTTACAGACTTCCAGGCGGATAACCGTTTCATCTCTGCTGACATTGTTGTTGACTTGACACATCAAGTCTCCAGTCGTCTGGCCGTGTAAGATGATGGTTACATTTGAAGCACTGGCCTTGTCAGCTGTCCAGTTCCTCATTGATGGGCTATGGTCTCCTGTTTGGATCAGTAACTGATCGTCCAAGGTCAGAATGATCTCTGCTCCATCTCCCTCAGAGGAGCAGCTGACCATCATCTGTTCTGATGACAAACACATCTGAGACACGGCTGGTTTAGACACAGGAGCTGAAAAAAAAAAAACACACACACACAGTTACATTTATTACCTACTTGCAATTTAAACTGCAGATTAATCATTCATAGAAATCCAATGTCATCCAGTAACGATTGTCGTCTTAGTCTTTGCCGTAGACTTCCAATATTCCAAAAACTCAAAGCTCCAAATATTGTCACTGGTAAATATGACATCTTTAAGAATATATTTTGTATTTCGTGTAACATGTACATGTATGTACAACATATAAAGAGGAAATATAAATAGTATATTGTCTGTTTCGCTGAACTCTGAGTAACTCTCAAACTGTATTTCAGTGACAAATTTATTTTTACTTAAATTTGAAATGCTGAAAACTGGATTTTTATTTTATTTATTTTTTGCTTTAAGTGATAAAATAAATAAAATGATAAAAAATGAAGTGCTAAAAATGATAATAGATTAGTAGATTAGGTTACTAGTTATTTACAAGTCAGAGGCCGCTGCTCCATCTGTGCTGCGCTCTTTCAGTCTTTCTTCTCTTAAAGTCTATTTTTAAATTCCAGTGGATATAATACTGAATAAAAATGTATTTGTCTCCTTAATTAATACAAATGTTTAGTTATCACAATACTTACATTTTTAGAGTTTGGTGTGTTTGTTTATTTATATAAACCCAAAACTTACTTCACCTACCTAGTATTTCTAGATGCACGGTGACTTTTCTCTGTAAAAGCCCATCGGACCCGTGTTCTTCCAGTGTGTAATTCCCAGAGTGTCTTTTCATGGCGTTACCAAGTTTGACTATTCCATTATTGTATATATATTTGTGGTCATCGGAGAATTTAATGTTTCCATGCTGGTCAGATTTTAAAATCCTTTGTGTGCCGTCCTTCATCAAAGTAAGAGAAGTATCTACTTTATTTGTCAGATTAAAGATGAGCAGCTGTCCTGCTGCTCCACGACACTGACAACTTCCATTACACTGAAGGAAATTACATTCAATAGAGTCTGAAAGAGACAAAGAGAAAATGTTTAATGTAAAATACAGTACGCTTTCTAAAATGTTAATGACTGGAGTTCTTTTTAGGGAAAACTCAAAACAAGATCAGAATCAGAATAAGAATCAGCTGTATTGCCAAGCATGTTATACATACAAGGAATTTGCTGTGATCCTACAGAAAAGACCATGGCCGCCGATTATCAGCGCCATTTCCACTTTTACTACAAATCAGTCTATTTTGACTTAGCACAGCAGATCATCCTGTCACACTTCTGTACCTTTTGCCAGAGCTGTTGCCACGAGGACAGAGATGATTGTGTAGATGGAAAACATCATTTCTGTAATGCACGGAGGAAAACATTCAGATATAGTTACACTTGGTTTTGATGCTGAAAATGAGTAAATATCCAGTTTGTGTAAGCCATGAATAAAATAATGAAATAGTTGAAGTTAAAGCAGTTCAGTTCAAACCTTTCACTCACCTTCCTCTCAGTGGTGTGATCTCGCCTTTGCGCCTGTTTACGAAAGGAACTCAGAACTTTCTACTGGCGGAAGGCGGGCGTATGCTCTTCTTCTTTTTCTTCCTTTTTTTTCTTCTTTTTCAGTCTGGTAGCCTGATAAGAATCTAAGAAGCATTTTTTTTGTCTCGTCACCCACAACTTTAGCAGTGAACAGAAACTTCACAGCTTTTGAAGATTTTTTTTTTTTTTCTTTTTTGCGACTTTTATCAGGTGAAGAGAGAAAAATATGTACATATATATGATGCACAGAATCAACATGCAGTTAAAAATGCAGAGTTACCATGTAGACTGGAGTGTAGTTGTGTAAGTATGAAAGGTATCAAAGGCTGATCTGTGCAGAAAAATCTACAATAATCAGGTTGAGGGATCAATAGTTTGTCATAATACATTTCCCCTTCATGAGTTCACAGTTAGTTGAGGATGCTCTTCTTACTTCCTTAGTGGCATGCTTTAATTTTCAACACTTTAGATTTTAACAAGTGTGTGCTGGTGGTTAACACATCACAAGCTGTTCACACCTTCTTCAGTTGTAGTAGAGAATGAACAGCTAGAAATAAAGTGACAGTCTACAGGGATTCTTGATGCCTATTCACAGACATACTGTTGCAGATGACTTAATGTCATTTATTTTGTGAAGTGCTCTCTTTTATACACCTACCCTGGCACCGGCCCTTGTTTTCAATTTCAAAGATTTTAAAGGCCACTTGACTTAGTCTGCTGTTCTGCTGAACAATGAAAACTGAACAACGCGTGCAGCAGTGAACAAGTCAGAGATTTAATTTCGGCTGCAGATTTCTAAAACAGAAATCTTAAAGGTTACAAACAGCCACCACACCTTTATATAGTCTGAACATTTTAAGAGGCCACTTTTCGGTTGCTCATGTTCAAATCACTTTCTCTGGAAAATGCTGTTTGAAGGGTCATGTTGTCTGCGCACGTGTGCGTGGCTTTGAGGGCTAGCAGCGGTACACAGGAAAAAATAAACACTTCCTGCTTCTTAATGTCTGTAGCCAAGCCGTTCGTGAGAAGGCATGCGCATCTGTGACAAACGCCTGCACAAAAATAAACCTTCTCGCAAGCATCAGTGGTGGCATAAAATTAGACCTTGTGGTTTAACTTGCTGCTTTGTCCATGCATTAGACACATTGCCTAAACTGACAGGCCTGGGGTAGACTCACGCTGCTGTGAACACATGATGTGAGTTACCACTTACACTGTAAGCATCATTAGAAAGAAGAAGACCGGCAACCACTCAGTTAGATATTTATTTATTATTATTATTTCCTTTATTTGTCCAAATTAAGGACTTTAGTAACAGAAAATGCAACAGGACACTTTTTCATACTTTATTGATAGTATAAGACATTACCAGCAAGGAGAAGGAAAAATATTGGTATAGCCTTTTATGGAAGACATACTCATACGTACAGTAAATACATTACATTCTTTCTTTGCCCCTCAGCTTGGAACATGCACTTTGAAACTTGTTCTCAAGTATGCGTAGCCTCTGTGCTGAAGCTGTGCAGTAGGAAGTGCTCTTTCACAAAATGACTTCACAGCTACAGACTAAGTGAAACTAACAACTGCTGCACTCTATCAACTAAGGAAGCAGAGAGCACAGGTGTTTTTACCACAAACATCCAACTACAAACCATCGGTGTTTAAAGGCATCACCTTATGCTTCAGAATAGACATGGTACATTTAATAGACCCAACAGAAAACTAATTCAGAAGGTTATGTTACTGGTAATAAAAGCATTTGCTGGTGACCACATCACTGAACAGATGTGGTGTAATTTGGTTAGGTTCATTGTGATTGGGTGTATGCTATGGAGAAGGCTGAACCTGCTGAACAGACAGCTGCAGTATAGGCCTGACAAAGCAGGCAACAGGGAAGACATTATTTGGTGACCTGTATGGGTCTAAACATTAACATTTTATTTATGTTAATTTCTAAACATTTCATATATTACTGTAACCTGGCAGAGCCATACTTGGTTCTTATCAGAATAAGAGTCTGGTAACATGCTATTAAGATTATGCTACTGGCCGTGTTTTAGCTGATACACAGACAAATTAAAAAAACATGCAACTGGATCGTTCTACAACCAATCAGAACCAATCTTCTGAGCATATGGACAGAGTTAGAAGTTAAACAATGGCTACTCTACTTGTTGTTTACATCCATGATTTCCCCTTTGAGGTGAATTTTGTTAACTGTAAAAATGGCCCTGATCTAAAGCCACACATCTGGGTTCATTCATTGGGGCAACAGCTTGACTGTGTTTTAGTTACCAGCTAATATAATGAGAAATGTGTTTCCATAAATATATGAACATCATATTCGTAGAGGGAGGAAGCAAGAGCATGAGTTGAATCAGCACCATGGACAGAGACATGAGGCTCATGCCTGTTGATCCAGCTCTGAATGAAGGAGGTTTTAACAGGGTGTTTGTCAAACCTGTGACTCAGTTCATTTATTAGGGGCCAAGCAGCGAAGCTGTGGAGGCAACTATTGTGTTTGTACTTTTTCTTCCCTATTATTATTATTCCGCCATGGGAGTCTATGGCAGCCCCTAGAACCGTATGGTAAAAAGTTTTGAAATTTTGCACAAAGCTTAAGGACAGTCTCAATATTACTTTGACTGAGTTTCATGTAAGCACTAAGCACTGTCTAGTGCCACCAACGGATCAAACTTTGAAGTACATTTGCGCATGTAACTTTTGAACCGCGTGTCCGAAAATTAAAAACAAGGTATTGCTGGAATCCTTGGACCAAACCGAGTTCAACGCACCCCATGGCGTCAATTTCTGCCACGATGGATTTTCCGCCATTTTGGATTATATCAAAAACACAAAAAAAGTTTCACGGGTCGCAAATTTTGTCCGATTCTCACGAAAATCGACACAGACCGTCTTCTGACCAATGCGCACAAAAGTTATTATCAGCCGTCTTCGGGTTCGAAACCGTTTGGCCGCAACAGCCAATCGAAATCGGCGGCGAAGACGCTGTTTTCCGTTTGAGCCCATATCTCGCCAACGCTTCGGTGCAATGAAACCAAATTTGGTAGCACGCTTCCAGACTCGGCCCCAAGTGCACGAACAAAATCTGTTTTCTCGTGGCCACTAGGGGCGCTATAATTGGGAAAACATTGTTTTTGCTCATATCTCTTGATGCGTTTTTACTTGAAATGAAATTGTAATATCCGCACATACCTTGGGTTGCCCCGGTGACAGTTGATGCCAACTTTTCGCGTTAGCCAATCACAGTCTGGTACCGTTGGACTACTTGGATCGTGCCGAGATCAACGATACCTACGATGTTCATTTTGCCCCGTTGGATATTCCGCCATTTTGGATTGAATCAAAAACACTTCAAAGGTTTCACAGGTCACAAATTTTGTCTGATTCTCACGAAAATCAGCACAGGCCGTCTTCTGACCAACGCGCACAAACGATACCATCAGCCGTCTTCAGGTTCCAAACTGTTCGGCTGCTACTGCCAATCAAAATCGACGGCGAAGGCGGCAAAGGGATTTCAAGCTCACAACATATTAAGAGGAACTTCAAAAAGCTCATTGTCTGTTTCCCTGAATTCTGACTTCTAACTCTGTAACTTTAATTCAGTGTTAGGATGTCCTTGACAAATTTGTACCTGGTTCCACTGCACCTGGTTTGAAAATGTTTTTAAGTCTGAGTTAATCTGAACTAACTGCACTCCTGTCACTGTTAATTTATAGAACCTTCATTAATCTGATAATCTTATTTGTGCATACTTGCACTTTTCTTGTACTTTTGATGTCAGTTCATCATCTTCATATAGATTGAAATAATTATTGATTAGAATCCTTATTTCTGTCAGTACAGTGCTGGTGAAGAGAGAAGGAAAATGGAGACACTGTTGACGCCTAAAGGGACTTGATGTTGAGTCGTTGGCTCCATCATGTGGTCAGTGATGCTTACTGCATTACTAACAACACATTCATCCTGTCAGTTATTCCAGATCATCCACATCTTAACCATGAGCTCTGCTATGACTCAAAGGACTGTGTGTCTCATCAACTGGCCTCTGACTTCTCCACTGACAGCAGGGTAGTGTACTGTACCTCCTCTATTTGTCTTGTGGTGGAAAGAACTGAGAAAGTGGCTATTTAGTTTCACTGGTCTACTGCTGAGATACTTAGCTGCTCTTCTAATTTAGATTTACTTACCGTTTCCTTAATTGCAGACACTTTATTTTAATCGCGAGTGGCTGTGTGTGTGACTTTACATTTATAAATGACATCTGATCTCAACACTTAGCCTTCAGCTCACTTCTATATTTTTGAGGTGTATGAGTTCATATCAGTTCACTGAGTTTTTTAAAAGGGGAAGAGAATATTTAGTTTATAGTTTCGTGCTGAGAAATAAATATGAATATACGTTTCAGAAAATGTATATTATGAATTCGCAGACATCCTTAACAGGAATAAGCAGGTACAGAGGATGAATGAAATTCACAGACATACAAATGTAGAGAGAAGATGGAAATGTGTTTATGGTGTCTAGTGATTGTAGATTGGCAATTGCCAGTGAATGGGAGGTATTCTGTCCCTTCTTTTGTCTGCTAAAGAGCATGGACGTAGTACGCTGTGTACACATTGTTTTCTAATTGTTGTCACACAACAGTTTGACAACTCACTGACTCAAGCTTTCACAGGTTTCATTGCATATTCCGTGTAACCCTAGCGTAGCCCCCAATTAGAGTTTTATAAAATATAACAAAAACTGAAATTATTATTATTAAAATGTTGCATTACACATCTGTATCATCCACTGTGTGACATGCACACAGAGCTCTCTTCCTCTCTACCAGTATCTGTTCATACACCTTAAATATAGAACGTACTTTATTATCCAACATGGTTTTTGTTTTCAAGTCACGCTTTTACAGTAATCGCTATAGTCTGCATACCAACATTTGTTAGACAAGAGCAAACATGAACAAAAATTAATGTGTGTGTGTTAAAACCACAGCTTTTTCCACTCAGAGCCTCTGTGTCAGCCACAGTAACAGGGTAACACACCTACAGTATCTAGCTGTGAAGGAAAAGTGAAGCCTAGAGGTGGGGTACATTAAAACAAAATAAAAATACAGTAGATATAGCTGCAGTATCTTAGGTTTGACTGGAGGGTTTCATCTCAGTTTAAAACGGGTATAGTCAGAAATATATTTTAATATATGAAGTTATAGTTCAGCTGCCTCGACGTGCATGTATACTTTTGTGCATTACCTTCTTCAAATCAGTTTTGGGGGACAGCAGCTTTTTTTGGGACTCGCTGACAGCTGGTCTGAAAAACAGTCTAGTATTTAAATTAAAGCCACTGAAGTTGAGAGAAGCTGCTCAGATAAGTTTGTTATCTAGTATTTACACAGGAGAGTTTTTGGCTCCATCGTGTGGTTGAAAATGCTCCCTACAGGTCTTGCAGTTAAGACTTGAAGAGGCTTCCTGGTATTAACTTAAAAAAAAAAAATAGGAACTATGTTGTAGTGTTAAATCACTTTTAAGGAGGACTGAAATGGGCAGAATCTAAAGTAAAGAGTAATTGTTTGATTTATTCATGGATTTATTTAGGTTTATTATCCATCGCGTGCATGGTATGTACTGGTACAGCAGCAGTGAAATAAAATTCCAGCAACCCACACTGTGCAAATCTGGCAAGTGCCCAAGAACTAAATAAGACATGGTAAAGAATAAAGCAATAATGAATGAAAATGTCAGTTTATAAAATGTGTCAAAGATTGATATTTTTTTTTATTTTCATTTTTTATCAGTTCCCACAAACGGTGAACCTGTTAAAAGGCCATAGCGCCCAAAGCTGCAAAAACTGATCCATGCGCTCCGGTTGAAGGAGGAACCATCTCAAGGCCGTGTTGGTTAGTCCCAGCACATCTCAAGTTTAATCGTAAGTAATCTAAACACCACATTTTGCAGTACGAGAAAGTTTTTGCGTTTCAGTAATCTTGCTTTCATCTTATCTGCTAACAGGCCTTCTCCTCTCTATTAGTAACTTATCAGCTATAAAGTTTAATACAAAGACTTAACAAAGACGTGTTGATAAAACCGTAACATGTCTCCACTACAAAACATTGGTTAGCTGGTTATGACAAGAGACAAAGATTCTGCCATTATTACTGATGTATGTTTGAGAAATTTTTGACAAAAAAAGACAAAATACTCAAAAATGCCACAAATTACAAGTCAGCATAACATAAATCTTTGCATCTATCCAAGATTTTGTATTATGTCTACAGTAAAACTAATATATATATATACCATACAGGTGGTATTTTAGTTCAATACATTTGTCAGCGATCAATCACATTTTATTTATATTTAAGGTGAGGAAATAGGTTACCTTTGAAGTTAACATAATAAACTGGGCACTGATGATGTAGGAATAAAATTATGTTGCGTTCTGAAGTTCGGCGTCCTCATCTTTTCTTACGGTTGCTTTAAATTTAACATGTGTGTAGACAATTTGATCTTCAGAAGGATCTGTTTAAAAAAAAACATAAATGACAATAAATTATGTGAAGTGTATTTCCCATTATTATGATGTATTTCTACATTTTCACCTACCAACACTGTAAGGTGTGAGTTCAGGTGTGAGTTCAGGTGTGAGTTCAGGTGTGGGTCTCAGCATTTTACGACGGTATATTAGAAAAAGACTCAAAGCCACAAAAAGAGAGAGCGCGACAGCAATGGCTATTACAGCCATGACGACAAAGGTTGAAACACCTACAAAACAACAGTATTAAATACTATCATGATCGACATAAATAACAAATTCTTATTCTTTGAATAAAATAAAAATAAATCAAATATAGTTCCGTATCTGTACCTTTACAGACTTCCAGGCGGATAACCATTTCATCTCTGCTGATATTGTTGTTGACTTGACACATCAAGTCTCCAGTTATCTGGCCGTGTAAGTTGACGGTTACACTTGAAGCACTGGCCTTGTCAGTTGTCCTCATTGATTGGCTGTGGTCTCTGGTTTGGATCAGTACGTGACCGTCTAACTTCAGAATGGACTCTACTCTATCTCCTTTAGAGGAGCAGCTGACCATCATCTGTTCTGATGACAAACACGTCTGAGACACGGCTGGTTTAGACACAGGAGCTGAAAAAAAATACACATAGTTGCATTTATTAAATACTTGCAGCTTAAATTGCAGATTAATCATTCATAGAAATCCAGTGTCCAGCTTGTTAGCATCAGCATGTTTAAACAATGGGTTATTTTTTATGCTTTGTTATAAATGACCACCACAATCCCAACAAGTCTAACGAATATTGTCTATATTTTAAGTGGCTTATTCCTCTTTGCCGTAGACTTCCAATGTTCCAAAAACTCACAACTCTAAATATTGTCACCGGCAAATGTGCCATCTTTAAGAATATATTTTGCATTTCTTGTAAAATCACATTAAAGTACAACATATAAAGAGGAACTGCAAATACTTTATTGTCCATTTCCCTGAAATCTAAGTAACTCTGTAACTTTAACTCAGTGTTAGTATTTCCTTGACAAATTTATTTTTACTTTCGCAATTTTAAAAGCCTGAAAATTTGCTTAAGTGATAAAATAGGTTAGGTTACTAGTTCTCGTTTGTGTTAGTTTGATAAGTCAGAGGCCGCTGCTAAACTCTCTATGTGCTGCAATTCCTTCTTTCTTCTCTTAAAGTCTTTTTTAAAGTTCCAGTGGATATAATACTGAATAAAAATATATTTGTCCACATTGTTAATCATCACAATTCAGAATCTAGTGAGAGCGTTTTAATTTTTTATACACAACCCAACCCTTACTTCACCTACCTAGTATTTCTAGACGCATGGTGACTTTTCTCCGTAAAGAGCCACTGACATGTTCTTCCAGTGTGTAATTCCCAGAGTGTCTCTTCATGGCGTTACCGAGATTGACTGTTCCGTTATTGTATACATATTTGTGGTCATCAGAGAATTTAATGTTTCCCTGCAGGTCAGATTTTAAAATCCTTTGTGTGTCGTCCTTTATCAAAGTAAGAGAAGTATGTGCTTCATTCGTCAGATGAAAGATCAGCAGCTGCCCTTCTGCTCCAACACACTGACAAGTTCCATTACACTGAAGGAAATTACATTCAATAGAGTCTGAAAGAGACAAAGAGAAAATGTTTAATGTAAAATACAGTACGCTTGGAGTTCTTTTTAGGGAAAACTCAAAACAAGATCATTTCCACTTTAACTGCATATCAGTCCATTTTGACTGAGCCCAGCAGATCATCCTGTCACACTTCTGTACCTTTTGCCAGAGCTGTTGCCACGAGGACAGAGATGATCGTGTAGATGGAAAACATCATTTCTGTAATGCACGGAGGAAAACATTCAGATATAGTTACACTTGTTTTCAATGCTGAAAATGAGTAAATATCCAGTTTATATAAGCCTGGAATAAAATGATGAAATAGTAAAACAAGTTAAAGCAGGTAAAAATGAAGCAAAAGCAAAGTTGTAGAAAAGCTTTTGAAGCACTCACTAATGCCAGCATATTTGGGTTCAGTTCCAGCCTTTCACTCACCTTCCTCTCAGTGGTGTGATCTCGCCTTTGCGCCTGTTTATGAAAGGACCTGTGAACTTTCTACTGGCGGAAGGCGGGCGTATGCACTTCTTCTTTTTCTTCCTTTTTTTTCTTCTTTTTCAGTCTGGTAGCCTGATAAGAATCTGAGAAGCATATTTTTTGTCTCGTCACCCACAACTTTAGCAGTGAACAGAAACTTATTTTTTTTTTCTTTGTTTTTTTCTTTTTCACTGTTAACTCACTGGGAGCCTTTTATCAGATGAAGAGAGAAAATTATACATGATATACATATATATGATGCACAGAATCAACAAAAATGCAGAGTTACCATGTAGTTGTGTAAGTATGAAAGGTATCAAAGGCTGATCTGTGCAGAAAAATCTACAATAATCAGGTTGAGGGATCAATAGTTTGGCATAATACATTTCCCCTTCATGAGTTCACAGTTAGTTGAGGATGCTCTTCTTACTTCCTTAGTGGCATGCTTTAATTTTCAACACTTTAGATTTTAACAAGTGTGTGCTGGTGGTTAACACATCACAAGCTGTTCACACCTTCTTCAGTTGTAGTAGAGAATGAACAGCTAGAAATAAAGTGACAGTCTGCAGGGATCCTTGATGCATATTCACAGACATACTGTTGCAGATGACTTAATGTCATTTATTTTGTGAAGTGCTCTCTTTTATACACCTACCCTGGCACCGGCCCTTAAGATTTTAAAGATTTTAAATGCCACTTGACTTAGTCTGCTGTTCTGCAGAACAATGAAAACTGAACAACGCATGCAGCAGTGAACAAGTCAGAGATTTCACTTCAGCTGCAGATTTCTAAAACAGAAATCTTAAAGGTTACAAACAGCCACCACACCTTTATATAGTCTGAACATTTTAAGAGGCCACTTTTCGGTTGCTCATGTTCAAATCACTTTCTCTGGAAAATGCTGTTTGAAGGGTCATGTTGTCTGCGCACGTGTGCGTGGCTTTGAGGGCTAGCAGCGGTACACAGGAAGAAATAAACACTTCCTGCTTCTTAATGTCTGTAGCCAAGCCGTTCGTGAGAAGGCATGCGCATCTGTGACAAACGCCTGCACAAAAATAAACCTTCTCGCAAGCATCAGTGGTGGCATGAAATTAGACCTTGTGGTTCTTTGTGCTTGTGGTTCTTTGTCCATGCATTGACACATTACCTAAACTTAAACCTGACAGGCCTGGGGTAGACTCACGCTGCTGTGAACACATGATATGAGTTTCTACTTACACTGTAAGCAACATTACAAAGAAGACCGACAACCACTCAGTTATTTATTATTATTTCCTTTATTTGTCCAAATTAAGGACTTTAGTTACAGAAAATGCAGCAGGACACTTTTTCATACATCACCAGCAAGGAGAAGGAAAAATATTGGTATAGCCTTTTATGGAAGACATACTCATACATACAGTAAATACATTACATTCTTTCTTTGCCCCTCAGCCTGAAACACGCACCTTGAAACTTGTTCTCAAGTATGCGTAGCCTCTGTGCTGAAGCTGTGCAGTAGGAAGTGCTCTTTCACAAAATGACTTCACAGCTACAGACTAAGTGAAACTAACAACTGCTGCACTCTATCAACTAAGGAAGCAGAGAGCACAGGTGTTTTTACCACAAACATCCAACTACAAACCATCGGTGTTTAAAGGCATCACCTCATGCTTCATAATAGACATGGTACATTTAATAGACCCAACAGAGTTTTTGTTGTGATTGGGTGTATGCTATGGAGAAGGCTGAACCTGCTGAACAGACAACTAAAAGCAGAAAGACCCATAAACACCTGCAGGCAGCTGCAGTATAGGCCTGGCAAAGCAGGCAACAGGGAAGACATTATTTGGTGACCTGTATGGGTCTTTTTTTTTATGTTTAAGTTAATTTCTAAACATTTCATATATTACTGTAACCTGGCAGAGCCATACTTGGTTCTTATCAGAATAAGAGTCTGGTAACATGCCATTAAGATTATGCTACTGGCCGTGTTTTAGCTGATACACAGAAAAATGAAAAAAACATGCAACGTTCTACAACCAATCAGAACCAATCAAAAGAAGTGACATTATGCCATTATTCTAGGTCCAAACCACTGAGCATATGGACAGAGTTAGAAGTGGCTACTCTAGTTGTTGTTTACATTCATGATTTACCCTTTAAGGCAATTTTTGTTAACTGTAAAAATGGCCCTGATCTAAAGCTGCGAATCTGGGTTTAATCATTACAGTGAAAACTTGACTGTGTTTTAGTTACCAGCTAATATAATGAGAAATGTGCTTCTATAAATATATGAACATCATATTCGTAGAGGGAGGAAGCAAGAGCATGAGTTGAATCAGCACCATGGACAGAGACATGAGGCTTATGCCTGTTGATCCAGCTCTGAATGAAGGAGGTTTTAACAGTGACTCAGTTCATTTGTTGTGTGTGTATTTATTACACATATATAGATAATTTATTTTGGGCCTGTGTACTAAAGTCATCTTAAATGATTCATAATTACCAAAAATAATTATTAAATAACCTGATCTAAATTACTAAAACACCTCAGACCACCTCCCATCTGAGAGGGAAATAGATTCAGCAGTTCATCAAATCAGTCTTATAGTTACTAAATTGTCAGTTTGGTGCTCTTGACAGTCGAGAGGTTCGTGTGCAACATTACATGGGCAATAGGTTTGTTTAAAAGACATTACTAACAAAGAATAAAGTAAAACATACCATCTATTTACAGTGTACTTTATACCGTGGTGTGGTGTGTGGTGCGTGTGTGTCAGAATGGCTGCTGAGGCCTTGAGGCCTTGAACAAAGAAAACAAGATGGCTGACTGAGTAGGGACACTCAGACCATGTGTTGGATGAGTATGGGTGGAATGTGATACGAGTGTTTTATGAGGTGCCAGGTTAAAGGGAGGATGGTCTATGCATAACCTAAACTAACATCGGCTAAACAGTGTGGCAGAACCAAATATACTATAACCTTAATATCACATCAACTCGGAGTTCATATTTCTATGCTTAGCTTAGCTTAGCTTAGCTTAGCTTAGCTTAGCTTGACTAGGCCTAGGTCACACTACCAGTTATGGTGGAAAAGTCAATTTCTGGCATGTTACTCCTTTAGCTGCTGGTTCCTGATGGAAGGGCCAAGCTGGGAAGAGTCTTTGCTGTGTGGTCCTGATCGCAGACGTTGGAGGGAAACTAGCTGCTCCTTTTGGATCCTTTAAAGTAGCTTGTTAGCAGCGTGGTGCTAATTAGCCATGTGACTCCCATTGTTTGGGGGTTTAGCCTGCAAACCTCCTGTTTGGTTGCTAAATAGACCTGTGCAGATTCCTCAGCAGGCTCCCGCGTCGCTGCTGTTAGGAGAGAGGTCTTGAGTAGCTGCTCTGGTTGGCAGACTACCTGGCAGCTAGCTCCAGCTGAGCAGCTGGGGGTCTCCAGCATGGAGATGAGAAGAACTGAGACAAGAGCAGAGCTTTTACGTGACATGATGACCTCAGTGGTCACATGCCAGATTCGCAGATCGCATTTTCACACCTGGAGGACTGTGGGGCTTGCCTTCGTCTCCAAGGCAAAGAAGGCCATGTGTTCAAAACTTGGTTAATTTTAGCTAAAATTACACAACGGCTGATGTACACGTCATAGCCAGACTGTCTTCTTTGGAAACACCTGTAGAAGTGAAATGGCAAAAAAAACAAAAGCATGATATCAGATACGGTTTGTCAACATATTCGTTTTTTCCACATTTTTTTTACAAACTATGTTAAATTATCAGACGGGGAAAGAAATCTACAGATTTCCTTCGTAGTGAGAGCAACATTATGTTTCAGTTTCACAAGATGGGGCAGACTTGGTTCCCTCCACGTAACATGAGATTTGTAAATTTAGATTTAAGTTATATTAGGTGTGGGTGATAGCAAAAACCTTTCATAGTGATAAAATTCTCTTACCTTTATTAAAAGACAGAGATCTTTTTTTTCTTAGGTGCCAGACACCAAAGCACAGAGCCATGTTAAGAAAAGCAGTAAAGCCAGCTCTCACAGCTATGGATGCAACAGTAAAAGGAAAACTGGAACCTGGAAAAGACCATATAAACCTTAAAACCACTGACAGGAGACGTGAATAACATTGACCATCTTCTGACAGTTTGTTCTGCTGGGAAATGTTTGGATCTGGCCTTCGGGTGGATGCTACTTAGACATCGTCCACCCACCTAGACCAGACCAGGCAATGACACTCCTTGATGGCAGCAGCCATCCCCAGCAGGATGCAGCCTGACACAGGCACACATTCAAAAATGTTTTAGGAACTACTCAAAAAACATAAAGAACAGCACAAGGTGTTGACCTGTCCTCCAAATTCGCTGGATCCCAAACTGTGGGATCTACAGAAGGCAGAGGCCCCTCCCCTCAATGCATAGGATCCCCCCTAACTGTTACCAGACACCACAGGACACCATCAAAAGGTCCATGTCCATTCTCTGATAAGTCACAACTGTTAAACAGTTGTTGTTTAAGGTTTAGATCCTACATTATTTTGATCTTAAAAGTGATGAGGATCTGTGTAGTAGACTAAGAGCATGATCTGTAATCTGAAATCCACATGTGGCTTGTGTCCTGGGACACTTTAGTGACAGCTCGTCTGAGATATACATTTTTCTACTGCTCCAGTCAATATTTGGCAATATATGTAGAAATTGATCATATACCTTTACAGACTTCCAGGCGGATAACCGTTTCATCTCTGCTGACATTGTTGTTGACTTGACACGTCAAGTTTCCAGTTATCTGGCCGTGTAAGTTGACGGTTACACTTGAGGCACTGGCTTTGTCAGTTGTCCTAAATGATTGGCTGTGGTCTCTGGTTTGGATCAGTAACTGATCGTCCAAGGTCAGAATGATCTCTGCTCCATCTCCTTCACAGAAGCAGGTGACCATCATCTGTTCTGATGACAAACATGTCTGAGACACGGCTGGTTTAGACACAGGAGCTGAAAAACAGACAAACAGAAAACACACATAGTTGCATTTATTAACTACTTGCAATTTAAATTGCAGAATAATCATTCATAGAAATCCAGTGTCATCTTTTGACAGCTTGTTTGCATCAGCATGTTTAAAGAATGGGTCATTTTTTTTTTCTGTATTTGCTTGTTATAAAAGACCACCATAATCCCAACAAGTCTAACAAGTATTGTCTATATTTTATGCGGCTTATTCCTCTTTTCTGTAGACTTCCAATGTTCCAAAAGCTCACAACTAATAGTATCACCGGCAAATGTGGCATTTATTTATTTATTTATTTTTACTTTCACATTCTCCCTATGTTTAATCTATCTAATCACATAAAAGTACAACATATTAAGATAAACTTTAAATAGGTTATTGTCCGTTTCCCTGAAGTCTAAGTAACTCTTAAACTTTGATTCGGTGTTAGAATTTCCTTGACATATTTACTTTTACTTTAACAAATTTAAAATCATGAAAATTGGATTTTTTTTTATTTATTTTTTTTTTATTTTGCTTTAAGTAATAACATGAGAATCATAATAAAAATTATAATAAATAGAAGATAACTAGTAACCTTATCTGTGTTCCTTTGACAAGTCAGAGGCCGCGGCTAAACTCTCTCTGTGCTACACTCTTAAAGTTTATTTTTAAGTTCCAGTGGATATAATACTGAATAAAAATGTATTTGTCTGCTTAATTAAATTTTTAGTCATCACAATACTTCACGTTTTCAGAATCTTGTGAAAGTGTTTTTATTTTTTATATACAACCCAAAACTGACTTCACCTACCTAGTATTTCTAGATGCACGGTGACTTTTCTCCGTAAAGAGCCTCTGACATATTCTTCCAGTGTGTAATTCCCAGAGTGTCTCTTCATGGCGTTACCGAGATTGACTATTCCATTATTGTATACATATTTGTGGTCATCAGAGAATTTAATATTTCCCTGCAGGTCAGATTTTAAAATCCTTTGTATGTCGTTCTTTATCAAAATAAGGGAAGTATGTTCTTCATTCGTCAGATGAAAGATCAGCGGCTGCCCTGCTGCTCCACGACACTGACAAGTTCCATTACACTGAAGGAAATTACATTCAATAGAGTCTGAAAGAAACAACGAGAAAATGTTTAATGTAAAATACAGTACGCTTTCTAAAAATGTTAATGAGTGGAGTTCTTTTTAGGGAAAAAGATCATGTCCATTTTACAGTTTTTCTCAGTTGCTTTGGTGCTTTTCTCAGATCAGAATGAAAGTTCTCACAACTATTAGTTCAACCTCCACAACATTGTGTCATTTGTGCACATCATCGTAGCAGTTTCTTATTCCTTTGAACAAATTGCAAATGCTTTTGGACATGTAGCAGTTACGTTCATACAATTCTCTGCTGTTTTATATCATTATCATTTGCTTATGTCATGTCAGTCAAAATGAAACATACTCATTTCATTGCTTGAGTCATTACATACAAAATTGTTGAACTGGTTGTCAAAATCTGTCAAACTAATTTCATACATTCCTTTATCATTTTTTTTTTTTCCTGAAAATGTCTCCTAAATTGAACAATTGCTCTCAGATGAACTTCAGCTTTCACTCATGAGGAGGTGTGTGAAGCATTAGTTGTAACCAGTGACAAGCCACTTGTCCACAGTCACTCAGAGCTGAATCCCATGAACCCTCATTTGGCAAACATATATGAACCAAGCAGGTAGTGTGGACCATTTCTACAATTCTGTGACACAAAAATGGAACGTCAGCGTTGTGGAGGAGGGGTGAGGAGGAAGGGGACAAAACAGGGGCACAGGAAGAAGAGGTGAAGTACATAGGCAAAGTCCTGATGAAATTAGGGCTACACTTGTGGACCATGTTGTGAATCATGGCCTCACTATGGCTGAGGCTGGTCGACGAGTGCAACCAAATGTAGGGAGAACTACTGTGAATTCCATAATTCAGTTTCTGCAAACCATGTTGCGGTCCTTACAACACGCAGCATGGTTTGTAGCACATAGCAGGATGGTGGTTGAATATCTCTCCCCCTTCTCCCCATTCCTTAATCCAATAGAGGAGTTTTTTTCTGCCTGGAGGTGGAAGGTTTATGACCGGTGTCCACATGCCCACATGTCCCTGCTAGCAGCCATGGATGCTGCATGTGATGACAGTGGGGTCCTGCAGAGGGTGGATTCACCACTCAAGGAGATACTTTCCTCGTTGCCTTGCAAGGGAAGACATCCGCTGTGATGTAGATGAAAATATGTGGCCAGACTGAGAAAAACTGTATGTTCAGTTTACAGTAATATGTACTGTTATATTGTTTACATTTGTGCACAGTTCTACCATAATGGTATTTCTTATGTTTGTTCTAAATAAGTAACTGTGTATTTTTTTTTTTTTTTTTTTACAATGCTGTAGAATTGCAAAGAGCATATGCAGTAAGTATGTCACAATGAAAACATGACAAAGCCATTTTACTGTCTTGTTCATAAACAATGGTGACAGGACTTATTATTTTGATGACACTGACAGTTTCATTGACATGAATACTTGCTTTTGATGGATCAACTATTAATTTTGAGCAAGTGATGCACTTTTGCAGGTTATCCACTAGGTTTTGCAGTTTGTACTAATTGTTCTGAGAAATGCACTAACTGTTCTGAAAACTTTCATTCTGATCTGAGAAATGCACCAAAGCGACTGAGAAAAACTGTAACTACTTGCAATTTAAATTGCAGAATAATCATTCATAGAAATCCAGTGTCATCTTTTGACAGCTTGTTAGCATCAGCATGTTTAAAGAATGGGTCATTTTTTTTTCTGTATTTGCTTGTTATAAAAGACCACCATAATCCCAACAAGTCTAACAAGTATTGTCTATATTTTATGCGGCTTATTCCTCTTTTCCGTAGACTTCCAATGTTCCAAAAGCTCACAACTAATAGTATCACCGGCAAATGTGGCATTTATTTATTTATTTATTTTTACTTTCACATTCTCGCTATGTTTAATCTATCTAATCACATAAAAGTACAACATATTAAGATAAACTTTAAATAGGTTATTGTCCGTTTCCCTGAAGTCTAAGTAACTCTTAAACTTTGATTCGGTGTTAGAATTTCCTTGACATATTTACTTTTACTTTAACAAATTTAAAATCATGAAAATTGGATTTTTTTTAATTTATTTTTTTTATTTTGCTTTAAGTAATAACATGAGAATCATAATAAAAATTATAATAAATAGAAGATAACTAGTAACCTTATCTGTGTTCCTTTGACAAGTCAGAGGCCACGGCTAAACTCTCTCTGTGCTACACTCTTAAAGTTTATTTTTAAGTTCCAGTGGATATAATACTGAATAAAAATGTATTTGTCTGCTTAATTAAATTTTTAGTCATCACAATACTTCACGTTTTCAGAATCTTGTGAAAGTGTTTTCATTTTTTATATACAACCCAAAACTGACTTCACCTACCTAGTATTTCTAGATGCACGGTGACTTTTCTCCGTAAAGAGCCATTGACATATTCTTCCAGTGTGTAAATCCCAGAGTGTCTCTTCATGGCGTTACCGAGATTGACTATTCCATTATTGTATACATATTTGTGGTCATCAGAGAATTTAATGTTTCCCTGCAGGTCAGATTTTAAAATCCTTTGTGTGTCGTTCTTTATCAAAATAAGGGAAGTATGTTCTTCATTCGTCAGATGAAAGATCAGCGGCTGCCCTGCTGCTCCACGACACTGACAAGTTCCATTACACTGAAGGAAATTACATTCAACGGAGTCTGAAAGAAACAACGAGAAAATGTTTAATGTAAAATACAGTACGCTTTCTAAAAATGTTAATGAGTGGAGTTCTTTTTAGGGAAAAAGATCATGTCCACTTTAACTACATATCAGTCCATTTTGACTGAGCCCAGCAGATCATCCTGTCACACTTCTGTACCTTTTGCCAGAGCTGTTGCCACGAGGACAGAGATGATCGTGTAGATGGAAAACAACATTTCTGTAATGCACGGAGGAAAACATTCAGATATAGTTACACTTGGTTTTGATGCTGAAAATGAGTAAATATCCAGTTTGTGTAAGCCAGGAATAAAATGATGGATGGATGGATGGATGGATGGATGGATGGATGGATGGATGGATGGATGGATGGATGGATGGATGGATGGATGGATGGATGGATGGATGGATGGATGGATAGATGGATAGATGGATAGATGGATAGATGGATAGATGGATAGATAGATAGATACTTTATTAATCCCAGGGGAAATTCAAGCATCCAGTAGCAGTGGCATACATTGAAACATACAAAACAAAAACTATATAAAAAAAATATATGAAAAATAGAAAAGTGACTAGGAATAAAATGTTTGTACAGCTATATAAAAAGTTTTGTACAGGTATAAACTATGTTAAAAAATATTTTAAAAATATAAAGTGACAGTTAAAAAATATAAAGTGACCAGTAGAAGTTATATAAATATGAAAGCTACAGAATGAATGAAATCAGATGATGTGTCCATTGTCTATTGTGTCTCCTGCCATCACTGAGAGCTGTTGTACAGTCTGATGGCCAGGGGGACGAAAGAGTAGGGATTCTTGATGCATGTTTACAGACATGTGAGTAAATGACTTAATGTCATTTATTTTGTGAAGTGGCACTGGCTCTTATTTTGCGCCACTGGCTCTTATTTTGCACCAAGAGCAATATAAGGATTTAAAGTAATCACTTCCTGCTTCTTAATGTCTGTAGCCAAGCCACTTGTTAGAAGGCATGCACATCTATGACAAATGTCTGCACATAAAAATAAACCTTCTTGCAAGCATCGGTGGTGGCATGAAATTAAACCTTGTGGTTTGAGACTAACATTTAAACTTAAACCCTGATCCTGGGTAGACTCACTTTGCTGTGAACACATGATGTGAGTTTCCACTTACACTGTAAGCGTCATTTTTTTAAATTTACTTTATTTGTCCAAATTAAAAATAGGACCTAAGGTACAGAAAATGCAGCAGGAAACGTTTTCATACTTTATTGATGGTATCAGACATTAACAGCAAGGACGAGGAAATACTTTGGTATCGCCTTTTAAGGAAGACATACACACAGTAAATACATTCATTCAAAGCAATGTTAAACATGACGAACACACAGAAACTTGTTCTCAAGTATGCGTATGCTCTCTCCTGAAGCTGTGCAGTAGGAAGTGCTCTTTCACAAAATGACTTCACAGCTACAGACTAAGTGAAACTAACAACTGCTGTGCTCTGTCAAGCAGAGAGCACAAGTGTTTTTGCCACAGACATCACACCACAAACCATTTGTGTTTAAAGGCATCACCTTGTGCTTCAGAACAGACTGTAGTTTTCACATGTGTTTTTACATTTAATAGACCAAACAGATTTCAGAAGGTTATATTATTAGCAATAAAAGCATTCGCTGGTGACCAAATCACTGAACAGACTTTAGGCATATAGTATGGAGAGTCAACTACTTGATCTCAGCCCGATCGAGTCACATTTCACCTGCTGAACACACAGCTAAAAGCAGAAAGACCCATAAATACCTGCAGGCAGCTGTAGTATAGGCCTGGCAGTGCAGGCAACAGGGAAGACAGTATTGGTGACCTGTATGGGTCTAAAAAATAACGTACTTAACTTAAAGCTGTGAATCTGGGTTCATTCACTACAACTACAACTTGAATATGTTTTAGTTGCTAAAATCGTGAAAAATTTGTAGATTTCCATAAATATATAAACATCATATTCATAGAGGGAGGAAGCAAGAGCATGAGCTGAATCAGCACCATGGACAGAGACATGAAGCCCCTTTCAAACCTATGATTCAGTTCATTTGATGTGTATGTATTCTGTGTGGAGACAGCACGTTCTCCCTGTGTCTGTATGGGTTCTGTCTGGATACTCCGGCTTCCGTCCAGATTGCTGATTTAATTGGTGATTCTAAATTGGCCGTAGGTGTGAATGCGAGTGTGAATGGTTGTCTGTCTGTATAAACTGCCGACATGTCCAGGGTGTATCCCACCTCTGGCCTGATAACAGCTGGGACAGGCTCCAGCCACCCCGCGTGACCCTTCACAGGATAAGAGGTTACTGAACATGAGTGAATTACGCAACCGTTGATATAGAAGTCACGAGTAGACCGTCTTCTTTGGAAGCACCTGTAGATGTGAAATGACACAAAACAAAAGCACGTTATCAGCTATGGTTTGTCAACATATTTATTTTCCTGCATTACTCTTAAATTCTCAGACTCTACGAATTTCCTTCCATGTAACAAGAGATCTGTAATATATTTAAATTATATTAGGTGTTGGTGTTAGCAAAGGTCTTTCTTGGCGATAAAAATCTTACCTTCATCAAGACACAGAGATCTTTGTTTCCTTTGGCGGTAGATAATAAAGCACAGAGCCAAGTTAAGTAAAGCGATAAGAACAGCTCTCATAGATATGGATGCAGCACGAAAAGCAACACTGGAATCTGGAAAACACAATAGAAATATTAAAGCAATGTCTTTACCGAAATGACACTGATCAGCCACAACATTAAAACCACTGACAGGAGAATTAAATGGTGCTGGCTGTGACAGTGCAGTGTTCTGCTGGGAAACCTTTGGATATGGCCTTTCGTGTGGATGTTACTTAGAGATGTAGCACCCACCTAGACCAGACCAGGTACCCCCACCCCATAGCAATGACACTTCTTGATGTCAGCAGCCATCCCACTAACAATATTCTGTTACCAGACACCACAGGACACCCTGAGAAGGCCCATGTCCATTCTCTGATAAGTCACAGCTGTTTTGGAGGCAACAAGGGAGACCTATAGGCTGGTGGTCATAATGTTATGCCTTATTGTTGTATATCTGGAACAGGCTTTTTTTCAACAGTCACTTGTTACAGTAGGATAAACACAGCATGTAGACCAAGCTAGAAGTTAAACAGTTGTTATTTAAGGTTTACATCCCACATTATTTTTCCTCTTAAAGGTGAGTAGGGTTTGTGTAGTAGACTAAGAGCATGATCTGTAATCTGAAATCCACATGTGGCTTCTGGATTAGTGTCAGCTCGTCTGCGAAATACATCTTTCTACTTCTCCAGCAATATATATATATTTGGCCAAGCTAACAATAGCTGTAGAAACTGGTCATATACCTTTACAGACTTCCAGGCGGATAACCGTTTCAGCTCTGCTGACATTGTTGTTGACTTGACACATCAAGTCTCCAGTGGTCTGGCCGTGTAAGTTGACGGTTACATTTGAAACATTGGATTTGTCAGCTGTCCAGTTCCCCACTGACTGGCTTTGGTCTCTGGTTTGTAGCTGTAACTGACCGTCCAAAGTCAGAATGATCTCTGCTCCATCTCCTTCAGAGGAGCAGCTGACCTTCATCTGTTCTGATGACAAACACGTCTGAGACACAGATGGCTTTGACACTGGAGCTGAAAGAAGAAACAGACATGAACTGCATTCAGAATATCACTTTTTAAGGTATACGGGTATGCATTAAAATGATAGGGCTTTAATACATTTTCAAGTACTTTTATATAGTCTTTTGTATCGACGAAAAACAAGTGAATAGACTGGTACTTATTTCCCCAAAAACTAAAAACCCAGAAATAACCTTTAACCCTACCTTTTATCTGTAGCTGGATAGTGACTTTTCTCAATAAAACGCCATCAGATCCATGTTCTTCCAGTGTGTAATCTCCAGAGTGTCTCTTCGTGGCGTTACCCAGCTTTACTGATCCGTCGTAGAAGTCTTCGGACTGTCTTACATTTTTATCGTAGCGTGTCACTGTTCCATATTTGTCTGATTTTAAAATCCTCTGGTTGCCGTCCTTCATCAAAGTAAAGTAAGTATTTACTTTATCTGTCAAATGAAAGATCAGCAGTTGTCCAACTTCTCCAAAGCACAGACAGATTCCATTACACTGAGGGAAACTGCATTCAGTTGTGCCTAAAGGGAAAGAAAAGGTAATTTTAGAAAAGACAAAACAAAAGTATTTCTTGTTACTAATGTGGAACATTTAATTTCAACAGTCTGCTCTTTACTGGTAATAAAACGATGTTGACTGCATACCATTATGATCATTTTTATGATGCCGATCTGACCTGACACCTGTGTGTTTACAGACTTCCAGGCGGATAACCGTTTCATCTCTGCTGACGTTGTTGTTGACTTGACACATCAAGTCCCCAGTCATCTGGCCGTGTAAGTTGACGGTTACATTTGAAACACTGGATTTGTCAGCTGTCCAGTTCTTTACTGATTGGCTGTGGTCTGTGGTTTGGATCAGTATATGACCGTCCAAGGTCAGAATGATGTCTGCTCCATCTCCTTCAGAGGAGCAGCTGACCTTCATCTGTTCTGATGACAAACACGTCTGGGACACGACTGGCTTTGACACTGGATCTGAAAGAAGAAACAGACAGTCATTAACTGCATTCAGAAAATCATACAGCATCCTAAGGAGCCAATATGTATTTTCTTTATTAGATTTTTGAGGTATACGGGTATGCATTGAAATGATAGGGCTTTAATACATTTGTAAGTACTTTTATACAGTCTTTTATAGCGACGAAAAACAAGTTAATAGACAGGTACTTATTTCCCTATAAACTAAAAACCCAGAAATAACCTTTAACCCTACCTTTTATCTTTAGCTGGACAGTGACTTTTCTCAATAAAACGCCATCAGATCCATGTTCTTCCAGTGTGTAATCTCCAGAGTGTCTCTTCGTGGCGTTACCCAGCTTTACTGATCCGTCGTAGAAGTCTTCGGACTGTCTTACATTTTTATCATAGCGTGTCACTGTTCCATATGTGTCTGATTTTAAAATCCTCTGGTTGCCGTCCTTCATCAAAGTAAAGTAAGTATTTACTTTATCTGTCAAATGAAAGATCAGCGGCTGTCCAACTTCTCCAAAACACAGACAGATTCCATTACACTGAGGGAAATTGCATTCAGTTGTGCCTAAAGGGAAAGAAAAAGTAATTTAGAAAAGACAACAAAATGATTTCTTGTTCAACTGTCCTTTTACTGGAAATAAAACTACGTCGACTGCACTATTAGTGACATCTTCTGCCCTAGCTAGAATATTCAGTTTATATATTTTTACCTTTTGCCAGAACATTTAATGCCTGAACTGCGATGATCATGAAGATGGAAATCATTTCTGGGTTTTTCTGTATCGCAGCAAAGATAAACGCCTTTACATGTTATCCCATTATATTTTCCTGCTTACAGTTGGTACATACAGTTGTTTTTCTTCCTATGCAGGCTGACAGTCCATGAGTTATTTTGGTGCAAGCTTAAAAGGATCAGACGGCTTTGAAAAAGCAACAAGAATGTATCCTCTTAGAACGTGAGAACGTTAGAACGTGTTGGAAGTCTGCAGTGTTTCTGCTCTGTAGAGTCTGCATGTACGCATTTAGATTCTCATCGTCACTCACCACGTTCAAGTTAGTGCTATGTCTAGGCTTGTGCAACATTTCCACTGAAGGCGGGTTCTTTTCTTTTCGTTGTCTGATGGTGTGATAAGAGTCGAGGAAGCAGTCACTGCGCTGTAACCTCTAACATCTCCAAACATATATTGCTTTCGTAGTTAAACTAAACTCCCTTCTTTTATCTGTCTTTTATCTGGATGTGTTCAGACTGCAGACAGTCACAGTTTGGTTTTGGTTTCTCTAAAATGAGTGTATGTCTCAGCTGTACGACTTCAGGCCAGATGAGCTATTGGGGCACAGCTAATAAAATACACTGATCAAGCACAACACTATGACCTAATATTGTGTAGGTCTCCTTTGTGCCTCCAAAACAGTTGTGACTCATCAGAGAATGGACATGGGCCTTCTGAGGGTATCCTGTTGTGTCTGGTATCAGAATGTTGTTCGTGGGGATGCTATGCGTTGAGGAGCAGGACCTCTGTGGATCATCCCACAGATACTTGATCAGTTTGGGAGTGTCATTGCTATGCTATGGGTACCTGGTCTGGTCTAGGTGGGTGCTACATGTCTAAGTAACATCCACAAGAATAGCAGGCCCAGAAAGTTTCCCTTCAGAACAATGAATTGTCACAAGATGGTCAATATTATTCTCTTCTCCTGTCAGTGGTTTTAATATTGCGGCTGAGCAGTGTTCATTCTGCAGTTGGGGTTGAGTACAACTTTAGGCGGAGTTAAAGTCGTTTGAACATTTGAAAAGACCTTGTATATATTTACAAGCCCCGTCTCTTAAACCGCTGGTCTGCGGCCTGGTAGTGCAGCACTGTGAAACTTTCATGTACTCTGGTTTACATGGGGTTCAGTGCAGCCAGATCGGTACTTCCTTTAAAGAAACAACTGAGTGCTTACAACGTGAGGTTAAGCGAGGACAGATGACAGACCTTCATGCTGCAATACGAATGATCCCCTCCACATAGTTATCACTTAATTTCGTTGTACTTGTACAATGACAGTAAAGACATTCTATTAAATTCTATCTGCATCTCCAGCACCTGTCCGTTTTGTGTTAAATGTCTTTCAGGGATCACTTTGCTCAGTGTTTTGAGTGTAGCAGCGTTTGTACTTTAGTTATTTCAAACAGTTTTAACAAATTGGAGCAACGTGCATTGCAAACTGCTTAATGTCACCTTGTTCATAAATGTTTCCCACGTGCCCGTGTCACTTCTTCCGAGACAGAAGAGGCGTTCGAAAATGTTAGAGTGGCAGCTTAAAAAAAGAAAACCACATATCTTTTTTCTTTTTTCGGTCTCTGCCTCAGCCATGAGGCTGTACTTGACTCTCTTGCTTGCATAGGCCACGTCTCTGCTGTAAATGCATCTTGACGGAGCAGTTGATAATTGGTCCACTAGTTTCCATTTAGTCCCACAACAAAGCAGACTGGTAAACACTGGATTTGGTTTCAGTTTAAAGATTTATTTGCTCATATAAAGTTAAAAGAAAACAACAACACATGTCGGCAAGCACCAAAAAAGGAGTTACTCTGATACTAAGCACTGTTTTTTCTTTCCTCATTCCTCGATACAGAATTTCAGTTCTGGGTTTGTTAGTTCATGCCACTACAGAATCACTACATTACAAGTTACCACAATTAGCAGTCAAAGAGTCTTCTTCTATCAGTTGTGTTAAATAAAAAGTCAACTTGTTAATATTCTCTTTTGTGTAGTAGAAATAAACCGATGTTAGCTCGCCTAGCTATGCTTTAGCTTGCCTCACTGCTCTGCTTGCAAGTGTATATACCCAACTGATATGGTTTTCTTAGTTAGACACTGGAAACTGTCGTGTAGGCCGGTATATCTGGCTCCAGAACGTCTCTGATGTACTTGACTGTTTTAGTTAAGGCAAGCTAAAGTGTAGCGTTTAAGTATGATTAATTCTCCACCCTGATTCTTCCATCTGGCATTTTGTTTGCTCTGTTACACTGTCCCATGCAATCACCTGATATGTATCTAATGAGTCTAATGACGTCTTTGTTTTATTGGGTCGGACAAAAAGTATATAAAGACTTTACGTAAATGGACTACAGGCGAGTGCTTTGTAGTTGAGTGCTGCCATTGTCTGAGTTTGTGTTTTTCTCCATTGATTGTGTTGCAGCCAAGGGATGCAAAATGTTTCCTGATATCATGTTGTCTGTATTAATTTCCTCATAAAGTTGCAGACATCCTGGACCGCCCAGTCCTCTTTGTTTCACCCCAATGTCATCGCTTTCTTCTCTAATCTGCTTACGCTTCTCCTGCACTCTTGTCTCAGCGTCGACAGTAATGCCCTCTAGGGACGTTACTGGACAGTCCTTTCTCTTAAAACTCCACCCTAGATGCAAAAACAGCACAAGGAGAGCATCTGGTGTTTAGAAACTAATACAAGAAAGAGGTAAATCAGCGTTAAATTTATAATATGAGATGGGTATTTGAATCTTGATCAATATTTACCACTCCCTCTCCTGCAGCACAGGGTCACTCTGGTGATGAGGTCGTCCAGCGGCTGCAACGAGGTCATCCAAGTAGGGAGAAAGTCCCAGTTCTGTAGTCTACGCGGCAAACAATGTGGCCTGTGTACCTGGAGGACGTTTACTGCTGCAACCAGTATAATCACCGCAATGACCGGCACGCCGATCCCAGTCATCACCTTCCAGCCAGCCATGGAGAGCGCAAACACGAGGGACGGAAGCAGCAGAAAGCAAACGAGAAGGTACAAGACGGCACACCAGCGATACCTGGATACGTGAGTGTTAGGATGGTTATTTATTTCATAAGACGTTTTGTTTGACTAGAAGGTGTCGCTTATCGTACCTGGCAGTGCAGCTGCCAAGAGCACAGGCCATACGAATGGGTAAGCGGGTGGCTGGTACGGGATACCACAGCAGGATACCAAGAAGGTTAAAGAAGAAATGACATAAAGCAACCTGAAACAAATAAGGAAATGAAGATTAAATATGCTGGTACTGGGACTCCAGGGTTACAGGGAAAACCGGAGAAGACAGAGTCAAACAGGGAGAGTTATAAGAAGTTGAGAAGGTATAACCCACAATATATGCACAAGACATTTCCTCAGAAGGACACGACAGAAGAATACACCTTGCTTTTGGGTGCTTGAGGGTTAAAACTAGACATAGGTTTAGTTAGGTGTTTCCATCCGGCTGGTTTAAGCATCACGTCTCACAAAAATGCAAGGTGCAAGCTGTGGGTGCGTGTGTGTGTATTCGCCTGTGCAGCTATCTTTGTGAGGACCAGTTTGAGTTTCAGACCATCAAAGTAAGGTGAGGACATTTTTGACCACTTTTTCACGCCTCCTCTAAGGGCTGTACCGGTACGTGGTATTTGGGCACAAGTTATAATTAGGTCTGTCTCATTTTAGTTCAGGGGCCTCATACAGACCAGTTTGATCTCAAGGGGACAGGACCAGTGACATAACAGCATAATAACCTATAAACAACAGCTTTGTTTTAGTGCAAAGGAGCACAAGTACATTATGAAAATGTTTATATTTAATGAATGGTCCTTTTACAAGAGCAATTTCTGCACATTTCCGCCATCTGCTGTTTAGTTCTAGGTCTCAGTGTCGTGTTGTCTGTCTGCTACTCTGACTTTAACAGTGCGACCCCTAGTATACAAATTAGGAACAGCAGTTCATTTTTTTCTATGCAATTTTCACACCTTGCAAATTCATCCTGCAGGCCGGCTTGGACCCTCTAGCGGGCCAGTTTTGGCCCCCGGACAGTATGTTTGTGTAGGTCTGTCTTATGTTCCTTTCAGGGACACACACTAGACTCAGGATCAGGTAACTTGCAATTGGGGATGAACGCCACATCTTAAAGGTTTGGGTGAGGGTTAGAAAAGTAGTTGCTATAATTTGGGTACATCTCCAAGAAAAGAATGTATGTCTTTTCAAATTCCCCCGTAGTAATTATGTGTGTACTTGTACCTGTGTAGCAGCAGCTAGTTTATCTCCCGGACTGGCCAGGGCTGCCAGTGTAGCTGTAGTAGTGGTTCCCAGGTTGGACCCCAGGGTTAAAGGGTAGGCTCTTTCAATATTTATCACACCAATCCCTACAGGAGGGGACAGTTTGGTAAAGTCCAGTCAGCGATATCTCCAATTCTACATTTGTACATCTAGAAGTGACTGCAGCTTAAATCACAAAACACTGAGACACATGTAAGAAACAATTGATTGAAAAGAAAAAGCCATGCATTACGTTGTGCATAGACAAATCGTATTAACAGGATGCTTTAATAGCTGAGTATGGGTTTATATAGTATGATGGAACCATATAAATATGCTGTAGGTTGTAACTGTGTCTTAGAATCGTGCTTAACTGTGATCCATTACAGTCCTGTTAATGCTGTACCAAGCATGCAAGACGTCTCCACGAAACTAAAAGACTGAAGTGGTAATTCATTGACAGTTAATGTCGACTGTAAAACAGATGAGAACAAGCTCCAGTGTTTATCTAAAATATCTCAATTCTTGTAAAATATGCAGTAGTTTGCAAGGTTTCAAATACATATTACAAGTTCAGGTGCTTGGGAAAGCACCGATCTAGATGTGAATATCACTTACCTATAAGCGGAGTGATGGCAGATGTGAAGACTGAACTACTCTGAACCAAAAAGGTCATTCCTGCTCCCACTAATAGAGCCAGATAACCTGCCAGCCAGGTAAAAGGGTACGGGAAATCTACAGGACCAGACAGCAAGGGAGAGATAAAAAGATGTGGCTCATCGTACATGAGCCAAACGTGGTTACGTCTCCTGCATATCACCTGTGTTAACAATGCTGTTAATAGCACTGGCCACCTGGCCCTTCAGCAGGGAGTTGAGGAGTTTAACCAGCAGTATCAGGCAGCTGCAGAGGACCAGCAGGGAGCAAGCCAGGAGAATCAGACCTATGGCCAAGTCTGACAAAGAGCAGTTCACAAAGAGGTGCCTGCCTGAGTGGAAAGACAAAGACGTGATGAGGAGAGCAAGATGGCTGGAGTAAGAAAATAAATTCTACCAAGAACTACCAGGAAGAAAAGGAAGGTGGGAATTACAGCTTCTATCTCAGAGCAGCAACTAACTAGCTAGTGTTTCATTTGCAGTGGAGGCTATTGCTTGATTATCAGTGCACAAGTCAAATGTGGTGACACGCAAGTAGAAGCAGAGGAATTATTGCACAGGCGGCCAGGCGGCTTTAAAACCTAAAATCACAGAAATATGGAGAGCTGCGTACATTTCTCTGTTTGCTCTGATAGGTTGTGTGCTCCCCAAGATGTTCCGTTGCCCTGTTAACAATAATAAAGAGGCAGACTGAGACTTTAAAGGTATTTCAACACACAGTACTCTTCTAGAAGAAGTGGTATTTAATAGGTATATTGTATAAATGTTATACCTGTAATTTGACAGTTGTGACTGGACACCACTGCTTCACCAGACTCCTGTTCTTCATGCTCTGGTCTCCTCTAGCAATGGCTGTGATAACGGACCGGTCAAGCTGCACAGAGATAGTCATATCAGGACGTTATTGTTACTTTGGTACAGTCTAGTACTGCCATTCATTATTTATCTACAGGTAAAATTCAGGGATAGCAGCCGTTATCATCTATGTTGTGCAACTTACATCAATCCAACATGGGTTTGTACTTTTTTTGGAATTTTGGATGTACGAAAATGATCTTTATCCACTGCTCAGGTTAGCTTTACAAGCCACTGCCAATTTAATGTTGTTATATTTTATACACTTTCTCTTGGTAGTGTCGTTGCACTGAAGGGAGCACTAGGTTTGTTAAGTTCAGCTCTCTTTCTCAGTAATGACTGACTCCATCTTTTAATAGGTAACCCTTTGATGCAGAATAATTATGCAAAATGTATATTAATATGCAGCATTTCCATGCATGACGTCTTCCAAGAATTAGGCAGACACAGTACCTGGATTATCATTTTAGTCAGGGGTTCGGTTATGACTTTGAGAAGTTCAGGAGCTTCTTCTCCGCTGCTGAGCTGCAGCGTGTCGACCACGGCCTGCGAGAGTCGCCTCAGCAGCCCGCTCGCAGCTTCGAGAGGGAGGAGCACCAACACGGACAACCAGTTGAAACAGTCGTGGACAGTAGCTCCGGCAAATGCCCTGAAAAAAAAAAAAAAAAAAGATGAGTTAGATGAGTTCAAAATGTATAAAACTCTACACAGCATACACACACTGACGTACCTTTCAAATTCATCCCTCTCTCCAGCCTGCATTAGTGCAACAATGGTATTAGTCACCGATGTACCAATGTTTGAGCCCATGATGATGGGAATGGCTGACTGCACATCCAGCACTGCACAGACACATATAAACTGAGGTTATTTTCAGTATATTATCACAAATAATATAATTCAAATGTGTCCGTATTTTCACTCACAACCAGAAGATACTAGGCTGACTACGATAGAAGTAGAGGTAGAGGAGCTCTGGACTAATACCGTCACCAGAATTCCCACCACCAGCCCCGCCACTGGGTTAGACAGGATAGCATTTTCCTGGAAGATATCCCCCGCTACCTTGCCTGGGAGGAAACGCAGGCAAAGAGAGATGAGCCATAGGTCAAGCTTGGTTTATGCTGCTTATAGAATAACTAAACGGCAACTGTCTGTGCTTACCTCCGGCTAGTTGGAAGGCAGAGCTTAAAATGTCAAGGGAGCACACAAAGAAGTACAGCAGCTGAAAGAGGAGGGGGATTTTGCAGAGAGTCAGCGTCAACGTTTTCACCTGCTGTGGTCTGCACAGAGTTTCCATGGTTTTAGCTGAAAAAGAAGCAGAATGAGTACTAGTTAGTGCACAGACTAATGGTACAGGTAAATAAAATAAAATTAAATAGACAGCAGCTGACCGTTTAGTTTTAGTGTTAGTTCAAATAGTTGTAGTCGTAATAGTGGTGTAAGTACTTCTGGGAGCTGAAAACTCAAAAGTTAACGAAGTTTACATAAAACCAATGCCTGGTTTACATATTCTGTATATCAGTTTTACGAAAACAAAAGATCTGTTATAGATTCAGTACGGAAAATACAGTATTTTACACAAATCCTATTTAACATACCTTGAATTTCGATGAAATGGTCCCACTGCTTCAGAAAGTTAATGCTTTTAACAATCATAAACAAAGAACTTTTTGTGTGTGTGTGTGGGAAAATTAGAACCAAACCATGTGTGTTTAAAAAGTGAAACACGAGAGGATGAAACGTGAGGAAGAGCAAAATGAAAGAAAAAAAAAGAGAGAAGGGGTGGTGCTACTGTGTAGTGTAGATTAACTCGATTAGCAACGCATGGATTACTGGTGTAATGGACAGCTAAGACTAACTTTATAGATCAGTGTTGTAGTTTCATTGTCTTAATTTAATATTCCAGCAGAAAAACTCTGGCTATTTGATTTTGCGCTGATCGGAGTCCTGTCAAATTGAAATTCACTAGTATGTCAAAAAACAAACTGGTCTTTATTAAATATCAAACCATTTTCTTGTACTTATCAGATGCTGTAGCAAGTGAGTTTCCCCTTTGTGGATCCTGAAGTTTGTCTTTCAGATAAGTGCAACAGCAACATCTAGTGGTAGACCTTAGCTTTTATCATTGTCTGAATTTGTTCATTTAGAGCATATACAAATTAACATCACTCATGTTGACAATCTTTTTCAAACTGTCAAACAGAACAATGGACAAAGAATACCCTGCATTTGGACACCAAATTTTTCTAGGTTTTTTGAAAAACAGTTCTAGAAAAACTGTTCCCAAAGTTGAAATCTTCAGTTGGGTTGGCCCATTGATTGAGACCCTCAGGCAGGCAGCGAGGTGTTCTCCTTGCAACCTGTTGCGCAGGTCTGTTTTGACCTGAAAATTAAAATAACTACAATTAGTCAAAGGAATTTGTCAAAGGAATGAAAATAAAACACAGTTTGCACTCTCCTTTAGTGCAAAGGGTTAAGTATTTAGCACACGTCTCAGCAACTCCAGTCATGCCTTTGTCCTTACCCTGTTCATCGTGGAGAAGTCTCTCTCACAGTTGACACTTGACACTGGAATGACCAGAGTAACTGCTGCCAAGCGGCTGAGTAATGGGTAGATTTGTCTCCATTCATCACACTCACTAGCCAGCAGAGACATCACCTCTGCTTGGTTCTTGTCCTAGGAAAGATATTTTAGAGAGATGTTAATTTATAATATTTAAATTACACAAGTTGTGCCTTCAGCATAAATTGATTAATTATGTCTTAAGCATTGTTTTAAGCATTAAATTTGGGATTTAAGCTATCAAAACTTTTGATCCTGCTGCAGAACAATAATTCATGCTGACAGTGGCCTGTTTTGACAGCTGTGCAAAATGTGGCAATATGTCAGCCTGAATGTATACAGATGCCACAAATCTGTAGGTTGCACAAAAAATATATAGGCCATTGGCAATCGTGTCTTTCACCTCCTAGAAATTATGAACCAGTGATATGTAATTAAAAACTTACAGTCAGTGTGAATCTAAATGTATCATGGTAATATGGTATAGCTTATACTCATAAGTGGTAAAAAAAAAAAACAAACTCAGTTTTGCTTGGTGACATTCTTAGGGCTGATTTATATAATTAAAGGGCACCTGTGCTCATTTCAGGGGCCTTTAAAATGATACGAGACCCCAGTGGATCACTATTGAAAGTTTCGATCACGGGGAAGCTGTCATTCAGCTGCTTAGCGACCCCATTTATGCGCCCTTTGGTTATATGTCAAATAACACAAGCCAAATTGCATAAGCAGTTCTTTGTTAAATACGTACTATCATGCCACGGTTCTCAAAGGGGGGTCTATGAAACAGGTCTGAAGTATTTAGATTGAAATGTTTAAAATATAAATAATTTCTATGGTATCTTGTACAAATGGCAGGTAACATATGTTTAGTCTTCCTCACTTTGTGTGAGGTGTGTGTGTGTGTGGGGGGGGGTGTGTGTGTCTCTTAGAATTCCATGTAAAACTTGTGAAACCAGTCATGCAAAGGCAGGTCCCGGCAGAGTTGCTTTAAACGGGGAAGTAACATTGGGTGCGGTATGTATCGTAATACTCCTAAAACTCTTGAGGAAGAAACAACAGAGACTGCACAGGACACGTTTGCAGAAAGAATAATGTACCTTGACAAAGGAACAATTGTTTTAATATGAAGGATTACGCCGACGCTGTTGCTTTTTTGGGCCAGTGGGGACGATTCCAGCAGACCATCTTCTTCCTGCTTTGTGCCACCATTTTGCCCAATGGATTCAGCTCTTTCACTCTCGTCTTCCTGACTGATATACCAAGCCATCACTGCCTGGTACCTGACAGCAACCTCACTGAAGAATGGTGTAAAAGTATCATCCCACTAGAAGTGAGACCCTGCACAATATTCTGTGTTTTAGTGTCAAAAGTTTAGTTTGGAACTGGGTTCGTAATATCCTCCTGCATCGCAGGTTATGCAGAGATTAAGCAGTGTTAACTCTATCCTTCCACAGTTTAGCCTTTATAAACTGATCAAACGGACTTTGTGTCATTCTGACTGTGAGGTGGTGAATGGGAAAGAGGAGCTGAGCAGATGCAGCAGATACAGGCTGGATGTGGTCAGAAACCTTTCTGCTCAGGGATACCTTCCCGGCAGGGATGTTAACCTCACTGATCTGGAGCAGGAGAGCTGTGTGGACGGGTGGAGCTACAGTAAAGACATCTACCAATCTACCATAGTCTCAGAGGTATTCTTATTCCTCATCTCCGTGTTCTGTCAAGTATTTAATATGTTAATTTCTGATGCTTACAGTGTGGACCCCTCAATGTGCTCCATTTTAAGGGTGCTTATTGAAGCTGGTTCATTTGCAGCATAAACACACCTTACTCACGGAACAACAGAGGTGCTGGAAGCTTCTTACACATAACCTAGAAACATGTTGACTATATATATAAAAAGTACAGAGAGAGAGAAAGGCCGAGACCCTAAGCCTAAACCTGCTCGTCTACTTTGGTGTTTAAACATTTTCATGTATTTGTATATGGCCAACTGTTTCTGTTCTGTGATGATTGCCATGAGTAGACAGTCTGCAGGTATTGTTTGGCGAGTCTGCTGTTTTGCAGCAAAAGTGACAGAGCGTTATAGTAAGAGCTTTTAGCAAAGTTTTCCTTTGGGGAAACATTTTCAGTTGAAAAGTTTAATTAATTGCAAACTATCACAGTAATGGGCACATTGCAAAAATGATAATGTCTTGCAATAGTGTTGTTTTATGGGTAATTTCTACCTTGACAAAATGCATGATGATAGACAATAAAGGTACACATACTGCCACACAGTCAAACCCAGCTGGAATTAACTTGCATTTCTGCGTCAAGACAGGAAATTTCTTCCTTAATGTGTTTTCGTTTTAACTCATACAGTAGTAATGTTGGTTAAATGCCATGCTTTCCAACTGTAGATAAGTCTATTACCAAGGTATGATGATGTGCATGATGTTGGTATATAATCAAAGAACTTGCTGCTAGGCCGAAGATAACCAACATTATTGGTTTTGATCATTTTATTTAAGATGTAAATAAGAAAATAACATCAGCGTTAGTTATTCAGTTGCAGACCAGGTGCACCTAAAGAGACAAGAACAAAACCAGCAGCCCAGAAAATATGTCATGTGCAGTAATTCAGCGGTATTAATGTGGATTTTTCCAGTTTGACTTGGTCTGCAGCGAGCAGTGGAAGCGGCCATTCACCTCCACAGTTTATTTCGTGGGAGTCCTTTTTGGATCATTCTTCTCAGGACAATTGTCAGACAGGTAAACAAGAGTTTGACGTGAGAGACACTAGACACCACTCGTTTAAGGTTATGGATTACAGCCTCCATTTCTTAGGGTGTTATTTAAGAAAATTGGTAAGCTATGTACACTGTATGTTTATATAAATGAAGAACGCTGAATATATTCTATTAACACTGTATTACACTGTATTACATTCCCATACATTCCCAGATGGGAAAGAAATCAAGTCTTACAGGATTATTAGGCACACCTTGTTTTCTTTTCTTTCCAAGTTCTATATATTGTTTTTATGCATGAATTGACAGATGCACAGGACTAATTTTACAAAGTTAAGCAACGGAAAGGAACACAGCTTAGCGCTTGTCATTATTAGACAGTTTGCTCGTGCAATTTAAAGAATATTCTTGCATTATATATAGTTCTGTATATTCTTTACTTCAGTCGAGAATCTGTATATTTAGCCTCAACTGATTGCTTCACATGAGCTGGAGAGTTTTTATGTAAAAAGCTTTATGGTGCATTCAGCAGGTATTTGTTGACCACATCTACTAAAATGTTGTATTCTTATTTTTATCGTCTTGTCTCCATAGATATGGAAGGAAGCCTGTACTTTTTGCAACTATAGTAGTGCAGACAATTTTTTCCTTTGTTCAAGTCTTCTCCGTTTCATGGATCATGTTTATCTTGCTTCTCTTCATCAACGGCTTGGGACAGATATCCAACTTTGTTGCTGCTTTGGTACTAGGTACATGTACACACACACAATTTTTTATATATAAAAATACTGTTAATGTTGACTTGCTCACCACATGTCCCTCTCTTTGTATTTTTTCTCCTTTTTGCAGGCGCTGAGATCTTGACAGGCAACGTGCGTGTCCTTTACTCGTCTCTGGGTTCATGTTTAGGCTTTGCTCTTGGCTACGTGATGCTGCCTCCCTGCGCTTACTTTTTAAGAGACTGGAAATCTCTCTTGCTGGCATGTTCTGTGCCTTGCTTAATCTACATCCCCTTCTGGTGGTAGGCCATACTCTCTGCAAGACAACTTTCATTGGCTTCAAATCTGCTCTAAAAACATTTATGACTCAGATACACAGTATTTCTACACTTATTTTACATCGGGAAAAAACACAAATGCATAGATATCATATTTAGTCCATCCATCTGTGACCTATGACCACTGTGGAGACTTTCCATCATGAACTTTTCTGTGTCTGTGTCGAATAACGTGCCAGGTTCATCCCAGAGTCTCCCCGCTGGTTAATTTCTCAAGGAAGAGTGGAAGATGCCGAGGCCATAGTGAGAAAGGCCGCTATGCAGAACAAAGTTGAAGCTCCGAGGTTCATTTTTGAAGACTGCAGCGTAAGTTGTCTTTGACTCAAACCTCAGCTTAAAACCCTCAATGACACAGTTCGCACAAGTCTGGGGAGCACATTGCGTTAATACACACAAACATTTGGAGCTTAGCAGGAGAAGTAAATGTGCAGTCAATGTAAAATAGTCATAAGATGTGCATAAGTAAACAATAGGAGCTTGTTTATTTTATGTAGGGTATGTCTATGATTGGATCATTTAGACGTAACATATCCACACAAAGGTAGCCACTTGAATATGAGGAAACACTGACTACTGAGCCCAAATATAACACAAAAGGCACTAAAAGCACGTTGGGTTTTTTTACGTTTTGCAGATCAACGAGGCAAAGACACACCTGAAGGAACAGAAGGAACACGTCAGCGCCTTTGTCCTTCTGACACAGAGCAACATCAGAACCAAGACGTTAATCCTGTCCTTGGTGTTGTGAGTAAAAAGTCTTCAATCGTTGTAAACTCCCAGTGACAAACGCTATCAGAATAACAAGTTAAAGTAGTGCCTTTACTAATTTTTATATTATGGTTTTGTGCAAAGCAAATCTATGAATGTGATGCTGCTTTGTATATCAGTGTCCGAGTCAGAATGTCTTTCATGTACATGCACGCGACAGAGTGAATGATAAATTACTACCTACCGCATGTTCTTTTGTTAGAGAGCTCTCTCTCTCATCAGCCTGAAGTACCATTTTTGACATTTGAATGAGTAACTTGAGACTGTCAGGGAAACGCCTTGATCCATTGTTCATGGTTTGCAGTTACATTATGTGAAATTCCCTTCACACGCATCTCTCCCATTTATATATGACCTCCTTAGGTTCGCTATGACGACTGGCTACTATAGCCTGGCCTTCAGTACAGCCCAACTCCACGCCGACCCTTACTTGAGCTGCTTCTTCTCTGCGCTTGTAGAGATTCCAGCCTACATTTCCAGCTGGGTGGCTCTGCGGTACCTGCCACGGCGACTGTCCGTGATCAGTACCTTGGTGTTTGGAGCGGTGCCTCTGTACTTGATCCAACTGGTGCCAGAAAGTAAGCAGTGCAATTAACACAACTTCTTGGGTGGAGGGACTGCTACGAATAGAACTCCTACTACTATGTGCAGTTAATATTGTTTTGTTTCTGATCTGTTGTATTCACCGGCAAACAAATTAAACACATCCTTGTCCTTTAGGCTTATCAAATCTGTCTCTTGCACTGGAGATAGGGGCTAAATTTGCTTTTTCCACTGGCTCCTCCCTGATGTTTGCCTACACCACGGAGCTTTACCCGACGATGCTCAGGAACACCGCGACAGGCACATGCACAACATTTTCCAGGATCGGATGTTGCATTAGCCCATTCTTGTTGAATCTGAGTGAGTAAATCACATAAGCATTTACACCTGACTTCAATTGAAAAGTCCCTAGTACACACTAGCAATGGTTTTGTTTCATCTAAACCTCCCTCTCTCTCTTTTTTTAGGTTTATACTTTAAGTACCTGCCTTACATCATACTAGGGACTCTGGCTGCCGTGTCTGCCTTTGCAGCTTTTTTCCTTCCAGAGAGTTTTAAAAAACCTCTACCTGAGACTCTTCAAGAAATGAATGAAAGGGAAAGGTAGGCTGCTGAAAATTTACATTTTTATATACTAAACTTAAGTAATTACAAGGGTACTGATGAAGTGAAGCATTAATTCACGTTTTTAAGTGTTTCCAGTTGTTTTGACAGCCTCACGTCATTTATATAGTCGCTTTTTGTGAGTTTATTTAACTTCTTTGTGCACGGTTTGTTATTATACAAATTTTAGTCTAATATCCACAGAATTAATGCAAAAACATGCTAGAAAAAAATTGGATAGCTTATAAGAAGCTGACAAATTTATCTTGAGACGGAATATTTACAAATGTAGCCTGACCATGGACATTACTTGGAGAAGATGATTAGATTTCTGCAAAGAGCTGGACATTAATAAAGCAACACCAGTGGTCTGTTTAGATTATAATGTGCCTTCATTGTGAAAGCTGACTGATTGACATTAGTATTCTTGATGACAAGCGTACATGGTCAGTATTTAATCTAAAGACAATTTTCCAAAATTTGCAGTTTCTCTTATTATACAATTTCAGGCTGGGTGAAATGGGCTGAATGATTCTCAGGACTATTTTGAGGGCTTTACTGTGAAATCGCGCTCCTCACACATTGTTATCTAATATTTAAAAAGCATATTCTAAGTGGATTTCTTAACACGACACACGTCTTTCTTTGCGTTCTTGTTTCTTTGTTCCTTCAAACAGGATGACGTGTCCATGCATCTCCAGAAATAAGACCCACGTACCTGTGGAACTGCTGGACAGTCCACTGTGATCATCCGACCTTTCTGATGGTGCTGATGTTACTCTTGAGTACAATTAATGCTGTTTACAGTTCTAGTGAATTTTATGACAATGAACACGGACCTCCAGGTTGTTCTTTACAGCTGCTTTGTACAGCATACATGATGATCAGATGGACACTTGAAAGATTTATTTTGTCTGACGTTAGACATTTTGTTACTTATGTGTTTTCTTGGACAGGTCGCCAGTCTATCTCAGTAAATGATAGGGTTGCAAAATTCTGGGAATTTTCAAAGTTGGAAACTTTCCATGGGAATTAACGGGAATATATGGGAATTAACGGGAATTCCCATATATTTTATTCCTGTTTATATGGGAATAAACAGGAATAAACAAGACATTTACAAAGTTGAAGGCTGGCCCTTAACAGGGAACTTAAATATAGTTGGGGGGAATATATTGTAGCATAGTCTTGGCTAAAACAACCAGATTTAATGCAAGTACACTCCTCAATCACATGCACACAGCACACTGCTTACTGCAGGGCTATTGAGGCCACGCCCCCTACATGCACTATGCATTCCTCCATCACATGCACAGGTGATTTCTGGAGGCCACACTTTTGAGCTCAAAGCACAAGACTATTGAAGCGACACATTTGAGCCCGCAGACTATATAAAGTCAAGTAAGTTTTGATAATATCATGGGGTAAATATATTTGATCTATAAAGTAACTAATGTTTAACTTACAAATATTAAATAAAAATGTATTAATACAGTAGCTAACTAGCTGGTAAGTTAGGTGCTAAATGAAAGCTATTTTTCATTTCATTGACCATTTAAGAGGCCAGCTAATTATGGTGGTAGCTACCTCAAATTTGATGCTGTTTCTTCTGACTCCATGACAAAAAATATTTACATTTCTGTTTGGATATGATACAGTTTGTTTCAATTAACCCCAATTTCCAGTTAATTCCCATAAATTCCCAATCATTCCAATGTTTCTAATTTTGAATATTTCCCAAATTCCCCAGTTTAACTACCCATGGAAAGTTTCTGGAAATTTACCGGAAATTTACCGGACATTTTCCACCCCTTTGCAACCCTAGTGAATGACCATTTATTTTTTCTTAAATTAAAGCAAATATATCTTAATCTTGTCTGTGGATATTTGTATTTACTTAATGTAAAAGCACACACAAACGTGCTGAGCCCTGATTGATGTTTGGGTTTCTTTAGATAAGCGGCAAGATTAACTGCAGTTTTCTTAACAGAAATTAACAATATTCCCTTTGTAGAATAGTGGGAAACCTCACATACAGTGAAAGATTACCATCATCTGACTTTAAGTGTAATTATGGTTTTTCCCCTGCTATTCCCCATTGAGTCCAGAGTTACCGGTTATCTATCTATTATCTATTAACGGACGTGCAGCGGTTTGTTGTTCATTGGCCAGCTGTCTCTCTCTGCCTCCTCATCAATGTACGCTGGCTCAAAATGTTAAGGACGTCCATCATAAACAAAGTCGTCGTCCACAACCTCAGAATCGAAAAAATATTCAGCGTTGTTGCAAAAAAATAAGGATAGCAAATTACAGGTGAACAAGCCGCACGGGTGCGCAACGTGCTCAGAGATGACATCACCCAGGTCAGAAGCAATTACGTCAATCAACAGACTAGCGTAGCATATCATAACAACACTGGCGCATCGTAACAAAATATTGGTGAAATGAACGAGTTTCGCGGCAGATAATGTGTTATTTAGAGACTGCGTTTCGGTGCCCCATTCACTCCCACTCTATGGATGTACGCGGATCTAAATGACGTCCGAACCACTCCAAATAACACCAAAGTTATATGGGTGAGTAAACAATCGTATTTTATGCCAAAAACGTTAATTCCCCTTTAACCATTCTCCACTGCCTGGTTCCCGAGGCTAACTTGACCCAAGATTGTTTCAAAACTCCTAATAGGCGTAATTAAGTTTATGGATTCATAAAAACAAAGATACCAACATCTGAAAGTGTTATCTCTTTTTAACTTTGTAATCCAGAACACGATAACAAGCAGCAGTGTTAAGCGCCCCCCGGTCCTTGAAGGTGTTTTGTAAGAATACCTTTTATGATGCTGTAAACTAAACGTTTAACCTTTGCTTCAAGGAGACCGTCACCATATTTCACAGTAGAAAATATTCTACATAGATAAAGCCTGGAAAGCACACTTGTTTGGGAGTATGCAGGATTGTAAAGATGCCACAGAGTGGGCTTATTTCCAGAAGAATGTCTTATTCCTTCTTCTCATGAACATACCTGCTCATACTGGTTCCCAAGGTAAACTTGACCCAAGATTCGCACGACGTTATCATCCATAGAGGTACTTGGATTTATGAATTCCTTTGTTTTATGGTATGCATATACTGTATCTTATATATTTGCTCTCTAGTAACATATTGGATCCAGTAATATAGGTTATTCTTATCATATTTCTGTGGTAGCATATTTTCATCTTTCTGTGGAATGTTTTCATAAAGCTATAGTAATCTTGAGACCCCCTTCAACACAAAATAATTTCAATGAAATGTGTAATGTCCCTAGGGATGCCCAAGCATTTTGCATTCAACTGTATGCATTTAAAGTTCAACTATACCTCAAAACAAATATTTACACTGGTGTGGGCTTCCTCCATAGAAATAATAGTCTATAGTCTATTAATGGCAGGAATTCAGCAAACAGTACATTTCTATGGTTAAGGTAAAGGATATAAAGGAGTATCACCACAATGATTGGAGTTACAGTAAATTTGACTGAAAAAGAAATGTTACTAATGGCACTGTTAATAATTAATTACTGTAGTTCATTTTTATTTTTAAATGGATAAAGAAAAAAAAGTGCATAACATAGACATGTATAAGGGAATCCCTGTGGTCCTTATTCCAGTTCTACCTGGTGTGCAGTGAGCGATGGAATCTGCCAGTGACGTCCACAGTTTACTTCCTGGGAGTTTGAGTTGGATCCTTCTTTTCAGAGCAGCTCTCAGACAGGGAAGTTTAAAAAAAGGCTTTATTAAAATGTTTTTTTGTTTGTTTTGTTTTTTTACCACAAGTTTAGCAAAGACCCATTGTCCTGATCTTCCATCTCGCAGAAAGTTAAAAGTTGATGCGAAACTGGCAAGTATTATAATACACATTTCATTTGTTTGTCTTTTGTCTAAACAGTTCAAAGAGTCCATTCAGCACTAGAAAGGAACGTTCAAAAGATGCGGTTCCCATAGAAAGTTCCCTCTGATTGAAGTGTTTCATACATAATTGAAACATTAATATTCTGCTTTTAGCAGAATATCTACACATCTGATATTGTGACATAATAAGCACTCTTTGTAATATTAAAGCTATATGTATTTATACTGGGACTATATCAACTCAGCTGTTTCCCAGCCACAATACACTTCCTTGCTTGAAGTATACCTATTCTAAAAATATTTCATACTTGAAGGCTAATTCAATAAAACTGATGCAGAGCCATTAAAAACTTATTTTTTCCTAACTGAATATTCACAATTGCATTGTTTATTAGAGGACTGATAAAGTGCGCATGATTTTCTACTGATGAAATCATTCAAAATTTTCTACTTTGAATCACAAAGATGTACACAAGATTTTCACTAGGAAAATGTGCATGAGTAAAAGCTGAAGCTGAAAACTTAAAAACCTAAACAAGAATGCCAGAATGTGGATTTCATGTGTAGCGACCATTTTTACATGTATAATACACAACTGTTTTTTCTTAACAGTGGACAACGGTATTGTTCATGGAAACATTTGCATTGTTGGCCAAGCATGAGTATGCTTTCACAGTATTTTGATGCAGTGGCATCTGGTCTCTTGGTTGAAATGTGCACAAAGTTATTTGCTTCAAGTCAGATATGAGCGCTGCTACTTGTTTTCCTCATGGCCGCGTTTTCCTCTTCCTCTGTTTGTGTGAGTGTGTAAGGCGTCCCCCGGCAACATCTAGAGAAACAAAATAAATAAATAAATAAATAAATCACATATGAAGTAACTGTTAAGATCAACAGGATACAGTTCACTGCAGTACTTTCCTGTCTCATTTTGGATCCACGCAACTTAACTATAACCTGGACAAAATCAGAGTCAGATAAAGATTGCCGATGCACTTGTCTTAGTTTAAAGATTTAAACTCAGGCCTACATACATGAGAGCTTTGTGACTACACGCAGGTAAATATTTTACAGTTCCAGTTATTAAATAACATATGACACTAAGCTAAACTCTCAGGAAACTACAGCTTCTGAGTATAGTGTATTGCATGTGTTGTATTATACTTTACATGGTGAGTTAAATGTTGGTAACTGTGCAGCTTTATTAATGAATGTGCATTTTTATTAACAACACTGAGGACGACAAGTCCTACAATCTCTTAATCAGTTTAATGAGATGATGATTATTCTCAGACTTGTAAATATGAAGCTACATGCAGCGGTTCTGGAGGTTTCAGGTTCATATCTCTATGACTGTGTGAACATAAGCAGGACCGTAAAGCAATCAAAGTGCAAATGCGCATTTGTATCCCTGCAACACAGTGTTGTATTTATGCATTACTGTGAGTTCAAAGCTCAGCGTGTCAACTGCTAAATAAGAATTTAAAAGCTGTAATTCGAATCTTCCAAAATCCAGATTGATACGAGCTCAAAATTAAAAAACTGAAAAGTCCACATAAATACAAACGGACGCAGCCGGTTTCTAGGAAACCTCGTGGTCTTACCCGGGGAAGTGCTGCATGTGAGTGATGGTGTCAGGCAGAGGCATTCCATGGCTCTCGGGCAGCAGGAGACTCAGCAACCCCGCCAGAGCTGTAATGCTTCCCATGAGGATGTAAGGCAGTGAAACGGAATAGCTTCCTGTGGTGACACATCAGAGGGGGGAATGACAGTGAATAACAACCTTGTAATCGACAATTACTGCGGAGTAGTTAGATATAAATAGAGTATAGATGAAGAGTCTTTACAAAAGGAATGGTTTGTTACTGTAAGTTTGAGTCAATTAAATGTTTAGCAGTGTATTCATTTCAGCTGAGAGTGATTGGACTGTACCCGTTCTGATTGCTAATCTAGTCTGCTTTTAGGGTTTTGTGTGACTTGGTTCTCGTGTCTTTCTTTCTTTCTTTCTGGGTTTTAGTGTTCTTCCTTTGTTTGTCGTATCCAAAGAAAGGCAGGTTGGATCAGCTGGAAACTCCAAATGGCCTTTGAGTCAATGCCCAACTGTGTCCAAAGCCCTGTGACATAGAGCTGATCCTCCACTGCCGCAAATGAGATAAGTGGTTTAGATAATGAATGAACGGATGCACGTGGATCGTGCCAAAAATTGAGGAAGGTTGCCTGGTGTAAGCAATTTGAGGAAAACAAAGAATAATTTGAGCAGGAAGTTTAGCAGCACTTCTGCGTGAATTAGATCTGCAGTGGGGGAACTTGTGTGTCGCTTCTTCCCGTGATTACATTAAGATGAGTGCAGGGACATGAACTTACTGATCTTTAGGGAGAGAACAGAGCATCCTTACTTAAGTAAATGAAGAACGGGGCGGTGATGCTGCCTATTCTGGAGGCCATTGAGCAGGCGCCGACGGCTGTATTCCTCAGTACCGTCGGGTAGAGCTCTGCTGTGTAGGCGTACACAATGGCAAACGCTGTCGTCACTGAAAACTTCCCAAGCATCTCGAGCGATATGGCCAGATAAATCAGGTCTGCGGGGAATAAAATGTTAAACTGAAGAAAGGCAAATATTCAAATAAAAGCTTTAAAGAGATGATATGAGGCAAAAACCAAGGCTGCATTAATTGCAATCGTAAAACTTCATACGTGCTGGAATGAGCTGTATCAAGAGCAGGAACAATCCTCCCATGAAGAGCGTCAAGAACATAGTCCACCGCCTGGAACACCAGCGAAACATGATCCATGACAAAATGTAGGCTGGCAACTCTACCAGCGCTGACAGGAAACAGTTGAAGTAGGCGTTCCCGTGGAGGTTTGCCGTGTTCAGGGACAGAGCAAAGTAGGCGATGGTCAAGGTATTCCTGCAGGGACAGATTTTTAACAGAAGTGCTCAATGGCATGACCCTACAATATTACTGCTGCAGTATATACATAAATGCATGTCACCCTGATGTGTTTGCTCTGTCAACTGAACACTTATCATTGCTATGGGATAGAAAATGATATTTAACACAGGGAGCTATGGGACAGTGGTCAGACATGCAGCTTGCCCAAGCACCTAACCCCCAACTTGCTTCCTGAGCGCTACACAAGTGGCGGCCCTCAGCTGTGTGAACGAATGGATGGGTCAAATGCATCATATGGGAAAAATTATAGTTAATTAATCAACTGTTTTCAATCAAAAAGTCCATTTTGGCCACTTCCAGCACAATTCCACTGATTTTTTATAGAAGACAGGGAAGTCACATCCGTGCCACACGAGGGCAGTTTAGATGAGTTGACTCTGCTGCAGGTTTTGACAGGTGGGCAACAGACATAAACAGACAGCCTGTGGAGATAATTTTGGATCCAACTGAACCCCATAACCCTCGGATTTCAGAGCTTTACAGCGTCTTAAACATGAATAGCTCTGTCCCTCTGCTTTGCTGCTATGGTTCACACTCACACGGAAAGATTTAGAGAAATACTTATAAACCAAGTATCCACCAAGCTCAAGCTCAAGCTGTTGTGCAAAACATTCATTCATTAATTCATCTTCTGTAACTGCTTATTCGTGTTTAGGGTCACAGGGTCTGCTGGAGGCTATCCTAGCTGTCATCGGGTGGGGGGCGGGGTACACCCTGGACAGGTCGCAGGGCTAACACTGAGAGGCATTCACACTCACATGCACACCTACAGCACATTTAGAATCACCAATTAACTTAACATGCATGTCTTTGGACAGTGGGGGGAGAGAGAAACCACGCAGACACAGGGAGAACATGCAGACTCCACACAGAAAGGCCCGGTCGGCCCATCGATTCAAACAAAGGACCGTCTCGACCTTCTGAGGCATCAGTGCTAACCAACTTACCACTGTGCATGCATACAAAACCAAAATAAAACTTTTCTTAAGAGGTTTCTGTGTTTGAAAAGTTTAAATGACTGGGGCCTTTCTGTGTGGAGTTTGCATGTTCGCCCTGTGTCCAAAGTACTGCAGCTTCCTGCTAGTTAGGTTAATTGGTGACTCTAAAATTGGTAGTTGTGAGTGTGAATGGTTTTCTGTCTCTGTGTTGGCCCTTTGACAGACTGGCAGCTTGTCCAGGGTGTACCCTGCCTCTCACCCAGTGACTGCTGGGAAAGGATCCAGCCCTTCTGCGACCCTCTGGAGGACAAGTGGCTACAAAACAAATGTATGAATGAAAAATTTAAATTTTGACAGATTTTACCAATGTCCCTGTCTCATTGGTGGGTTTAACAGCCTTTCAACTTAAAAATATATATATACAATTAAGAACTTATGCACCTGCCATGATGAGCTTAACAATAATAAACACTTTATAGATCAAGCAAAAATCAAGCTGCCTTTGTTTTCAGACTCGGCACACTCCGGAGACGCGCTCAGGAAGAACACAGGCATACTGTGAAGTTACATAAAACCTGACTTTGATCTTGACTGCAGTCTTCACAGCTCCTGACAGGTCATTACTGGCCAGACATGTGTCTAAGACGATGCATGAACACGAGCTGTGAACTGTGTATATATGCTGACACTAGACCGTAACTAGTGCCTCGTTGTGTGTGTGTGCAGGGTCGCTGTACTGAATGTGGAGGTCAAATGGGACAGCAGGGACTCACCAGACCAGCCACAGCGTGATAGAGATCCAGCGGATGTTTGGAGAACGGAGCAGGTCACAGATGTTGTGCGGCCTCCTCTTCTCAGACTCAAGTTCTTTCTGTGGGGTGGGAGAGCATGTGGAATAACAAGCACTTAACAAGCAGAACCATTGGTCCAGATATAATGTAATTAGAAAGAGGCCCGTGAATGCTTGGCCACATGCTGAGTGAACACATGCACGACCACGTGTTCATGTTTGTAATACCAAAACATGAGCATTGGAAGTTTGGAAGGAGCTACAAACTCAATGGTGAAAGACTGAATTAAGACGTGGTTTTGTTCATCAACATTTCTTTTTTAAATTCTATCAAGTTGTTCATCAGGTCATTCACCATGCACAGCTTGTACCCGATTGTTAACAGTTTCCAATGGAAAATAACGCGTTGCTGCCAAGAACAGAAACTGCTGCAGCCTCCAGCCAGTTTCTAGCTGTGAGCAAAGGGCCGAACAAATGGCACAGCTCCTTTGTGTTACCACAATGGTACATGGGACATTATGGGGCATGCATACACAAACAGAAAACTGAAAAGTCTGGTGCTCATGTGTTAAACTTTAGCCGGTTGTATTGATTTAATAAAAAACAACACTTTCTAACCTGTGCAGGGGGTCCATTGTTTCTAAGTCACAGAGTAAAGGTCATGAAGGTGGTTTATGGACAGGTGAGGTGAGGGGCCCCTGTGAATCATGCCACAGATACTTCATCTGTTTGGGATCTTGGGAATTTGGAGGCCAGGTCAACACCTTGTGCTGTTCTTCATGTTTCTTTGAGTTGTTCCTAAGCTGTTTTTTTGTGTGTGTGTTCCTGTGTCAGGCTGCATCCTGCTGGGGATGGCTGCTGCCATCAAGGAGTGTCATTGCTATGGGTCTATAGGGGTGCCTGATCAGGTCTGGTCTAGGCGGGTAATACATGTCTAAGTAATACCCACAATAATGCCCGGTCCAAAGGTTTCCCAGCAGAACATTGAATTGTCACAAGATCATCAATGTTATACACTTAACTCCTTTGGGTGGTCTTAATGTTGTGGCTGATCAGTGTATATCACCACAGTGCAGATCATTGAAGGTGATTTCATTCAATTATAAAACAAAAAGCAAAAAAAAATAAAAAATGGGTAACTTCTCCAGTAGCAGAGGTGAATGTGTTCCTATAAGTTGCTAATGTGTCAGTCCTCTGTCGTCCAGATTAGTGTTCACTGACGTTTAACCCTCCTGTTGTCTTCGCGTTTACTGTGCACCTTTTCTCCTCCTGACCTGAAGACAACATTAGGGTTAAACCAGAAAGCCGGTAAATGATAACATCACACTGAGCAGTGAACCCTAAAAGTCCCCTCCTTCATTCTCCCCAGGGGGCCCCCCATTGAAGACAAGTTAACACAACTTCACCCAATTCCAAGGTGCATGGAGGAGGGAGAAAACATGAAGTATTCAAACCTCCAGTAACACTTGAAGAAAATGGAACGGCTTCATCAGACCGAAGCATTTCGACGCATGGCATTCAATCCAGATCAATCACCAGCTCAGTCCAAAGTTGTTCCATATGCTTAAGGGCTGCTGTAGTTTGATTGTGTGTAAGGACAGATTGAGATTTGGGCTGGTGCTCCCATGAGCTTGTTTCTGATGGAAACTCTGATGTGGCTGATGTAAACTCTCGTGACCAAGTAAAATGTGTTTACAGCAGCAGTCGCAGGGGCTCTCACCTGTGAAGGGCTAAAGATGACCGGCGGAGGTTCGATCTTGTTCATCTTAGCTGCTTCTCTGACTATGGCCTCAGCCTCTTTTATTCTCCCCACAGAGAGTAGCCATCGAGGAGACTCTGGGATGAACCTATATTATTCCACAACAGAGTGGACAGAAGTTCATGACAAATGTTATTTCCACATACACAAAGTACCCAAAAATAATATTTATACCTGGCATAAAGCTTGTAAAAGGATCTTTTGTTACCGAAACCACTATCACTTACTAAAGTAAATTTCTTGCCTACACCTAACCAAACTGCGACTGGAATTTGAAGGTATTCCAGCTCAGACAGGCAGCTATCCACGTCATCGGACCCCGCCTGTTGGACTGGATGGGTAAAAGCTGCGAAGGCGTGGGATTGGGGGTAGGGAGGTGTAGTGCATATGTGCATGTGAGTGAGTGTCCTTGTGGTGTGTGTACATAAGCCTGGCGAGTTGCTTTGTCTAGCCTCCCAGTCAGTGCCTCAGTTCGCAGGATGCCATCGCGGTAACACAGCAGGTTGCCATGGAGACGTCCCTGATTGGGTCCCAGACGAAGTCAACCATCGCAGGTGTCCATGAAGGAAGGGAGCAGGGATGGGACAGAGCGTCTCACAGCAGCGATCTCATGGGGGGTTTGTTCTAGCAGCTTCAAGGGGCTTTGGCCTGCTGACACCGACCAAATTTTCTGATACACCAGGGCAGTGCCTAATCCAATCAGCAGAAAGCCTGTTATCGTGGTTCCAAATATGTAAAGATCCTCGATGTAAACGGAAAGAGTCGTCGCCACTTCTCCCAGGAGTCCATCGTGTATCCAGCAGCAAACGTTCCGTCAGGGCAGATAGGTTCCCCCGAACCTAAGCTTCTCGTCGAGAAGATTCTGTCAATTGCGTTGAGAGACCAGTTGACCAATTCCATGATTTAGAATTTAGAGAGCAGTGCAGAAAGAGGCTCTTCAAGTCTGAGACAAGACAGGACGAGACGTAAGAAGCAAAGCAGGAAAGATAAGGGAGAGGAGAGAGGGAGAGATGCGACCGCCTCCGTTGAGAGAGCTGAAGTGACTTGCATACAGTGCCGTTTTGGTGCTTTTTATATGACGCCACCAATTCCCTAAAGAGTTTCTCCTGGATGGGGCCGCAAATAAATGCTCCGTGTATTTGTAGGGATAAATGCAGTCCAAATGAACATCTTCAAATTATTAAGTCAACACTGCAAAAGACACAAATTTTACTGACACTGGTCATTAATGGTTATTTATTGTGTATTGCTGTTATAGTTTTCATCTTTATGCTGTGATTGATTTTACTTGTATTGCTTCCACACCAGATAGCTGCTAAACTGTACTGTAATGACATTTCTATTTCTAACTTTAGTTTGCAAGAGCGATTCCACTACAGGAGCCTAATTTTCATTCATGTTGAAAGGCACCTTTTATATCAATTCAGGTCACATTCACAAGTCACAAACGGCATCAATCAACACACCGAAACTACAACTCAGCAAAAAAGACAGAGCCACAGACATGCACACAAACACACACCTACCTACCACCAGAAAGGGGCAAAGATGAATCCAGGCATGGCGAGGCCGAGCAGAAGCATCCTCCAGTCTCTAATGTAGAACGCAAACAGCGGCAGAAGCATGTAGCCGGCAGCAAAGAACAGACTCACACCGGCCGTGGAGAAAACCGTCCGAGCTCGTGGGCCTAAAATCTCCGTTCCTTAGGACAAAACAAAGATTCACGGTTAATTTATATACTGCTTGGCATATATATGTACATGTACTATGTGGGAGCTGATGAGTAGAGGTGAACTAAGCTACCTAACACGAATGCAGCCACATAGTTGGAAATGTGTCCCAACCCGACGACAAAGAACATGGCGCAGAACATGGCCCAGGACGGAGAGAAGACCTGGATGAGTGTGAACAGCGTCTGGACTGCCATGGTAACGAACAATACTTTTTTTCTCCCGTACCTGAAAGGGGATTTAAAGCACAGGGAAAGTTGGCGGGTCAGATGGGGCATTCAGTATGCATCTTGAATGCTGTTTCACTGCTGCCCCATGTAGAAACTTCATTGCACAGTTCACTCTCATCCAGAGCGTGTATAAAATGCAAATCTAGATTTAGAGGGAAGTTGAAGAGCCAAGTTATGTTCTCAGAGCTGTTTGAGACTGAGCTACGACTAGAGTGAATGTAACATTTGCATTTGTCTGATGACCGAGAACATATTTCCCAACGGAAACAAGTGTTGTTCTTTGTCTTCTAACCCCAGTTTTATAATTAACCAGCCAGCTTAAGCGGCCGTAAGAAGACGCTGATGTGTAAAATCAACTGTGTTCCTTCCCCTTTCACCTAAATCTGCTCCAGAGTAGTCCAGGAAATCTGTGTGCTGCACAATACGCTTTACATTTATAGATATTTCAGCTGTTATTCAATTTAAAGCAAAGACGATGTGCAACACCTGCAATAATATGCTTTTTTTTTTTTCCTTTTCGAATAACTGTGATGCTTTCTATCCACGCACGCCTTTGGAGTTTTACAGAGTCATGCCGATCTGAGTTAAGGTTCGGCGCAGACAAACTGAGCACCTGAATAGCTGAAAGATCTAGTGATTGATTGACAGTGCGGCAGAAATGCGGGGTTAAGAGTTTAAGGAGACGTGACTTTTGTTTTGACATTAACCAAGACGGTTTACATTATTAACTGCTGAACCATTTCATTTGTTTTTTATCCTTGACCTGTCAGAAAGTTGTCCTGAAATGAAGGAGCCGGTGAGAACTCCGCAGAAGAAGACGGATGAAGTCAGTGGGTTCTTCCAGCTGTTGTCACACACCAGGTCCCACTGCAGAAACACACACACACGTTCAAGAACACAAAGTGCATTGTAAATCATCAATTTAAAATCAAATGTGGAAAAAAAATTTGGAGATACAAGAAATATCAACCTTAATGATTATTGGTGTAATAATTAAATGCAACATATAATTAATGTGCTTTTAAAATCCTGCAGTCTATTCTGGCATCATGATGAAAGCCTGGGAGTGACCTTAAAAGCAGCATTCTCCCTGTACCATAACACCTAACATACTTGACTTTATGTCTGCTCAGCATGGAAGCAGCAGCAGCATCATCTGAGTTTAGGAATAGGCGGGTACAGACCTCAGATATGATGGTAGAAATGTAGACGCTCCGGTCGTACTCCCACCCGTCCATGCAGCCTTCTTTCGGCACACTGGACAGGTTGACGTCAACGCCCGGCACCAGGCCCCTCTCCGAAAAACTCTGCACATCAGCCAGTCTGTATCTGGAGCACTTGCTGGGCACCAAAACGCCGCCGCCGCGGCTCCGGTCTTCCTCCAGCGGGATGCTGCTGTTCCTCCACTCCGCGGTCAGGTTGAGGCTCGCTGGGATGAGGCAGCGGTGAGACGGCGTGTCTGCGAGGAACACGATGGCCAGGCCGGCGAAGCCGTTCGGGATGGTGGTCAGGCACAGGAGGAAAGACACCTGCTGCTGGAAACGACCCCATTCCCCGAGGAAGGCGGTTGCAGCTTCATAGTCGGCCATGCTCCTGCTGTTGCTGCTGCTTCTTCTTGGTGCGTCCTCACAGCGCGCTAAGTTGCGCAGAGTTAAGAAACAGATGATCTCCTCAGAGTGGGCATTTCTGAAGCGGTGGTTTTGTTGCAGCTACACAACCATCCCACCCACCTTCTGCTGGACTTAACGTTGGTTTCCTAAATGAACCTGTCTTAAAGGCGCAAATCCTGATCCAAATGTAGGTTAAACCAAGCCACGCGAGAAAGGCCAAGGCTTTAATGATTACCTATACTCAAACACAGAAATTCCCCATGGTAATGAAATGTGTCTGGCATATTGTGTAATGCTGTTAATGATTTGTTCATATCAGCCCTGCAGAAAGGCCGCACATTTTTATACACAAGTTCACAGTTGTGTTCTCTTCTATCAAGGTTTATAGATATATTATACTCATCAGGCATAACATTATGACCACTGACAGGAGACGTAAATAACACTGACCATCGTTTGACAGTTCACTGTTCTGCTGTGAAACTTTTGGACCTGGCATTCATTCATGTGGATGTTACTTAGACATGTAGCACCCACCCAGACCAGACCAGGCACCCCCACCCCATAGTAATGACACTCCTTGATGGCAGCAGGATGCAGCCTGACATAGGCACACACACACACACACACACACACACACACACACACACACACACACAAATGCTTTAGAAACAACTAAAAAAGAAAAAACATGAAGAACAGCACAAGGCGTTGACCTGGCCTCCGCATTAACTAGATCCAAACTGATCAAGATTTTTTACTTTGTTCTTTCCTCACAATGCTGCAATACAGTCTCAACCCTTTTATTGCTGCAATGACTATATGACGGACTGTCTTTGGTACAAAGTCACGTTAAATAAAGCCTTGCACTCGTCTTTGTTATGATGTCTTAAACCAGGGGTATTCAGGGGCCATGTACAGCCCAAAGTGCAAAGAGGAACAAGTAAATTGGGAGAATGTTTACATATAATAAACTATCCTAAAAAATAATAATAATAATTCTTAAGAAAAATAGGTGTAATTTGCTCTCTGCTTTTTAGCCATTTGTCTCAGTGTTGTGTTCAGTCCACTGCTCTTTCTAAAACAGGGTTACCAGGGATTAGCAAAAGGGAGGCCCGTGGGACGTATGTTTGACACCTGGACTTAAAGCCTCCCTTCATGAGGAGACAGAACCGACTCCTTTGTTTGTCTGTCCAGTGCAGGAAACAGCTCATTGCATGATACGGCGATGTATAATAATGCAGCGTTTTGATTTTCTGCACATTGTGGAAGAAAGAATAGAAAGAGCAGTAAGTGGTTAACATAGCAACAGGTCCCTCTACTCACACATTAAAGGTTCACTGAGTCATATTAACTCTTTATAGTTAATTTGTTCAGTCTGTAAAAGACTTATATTTCCTAAGATACTAATGTATGTTGAATACTAATAAGTGGGGCACGTTCACAGAAGAAAGATTTACAAACTGTTTATTTCAGTCAGTACCCTCCTACACAAATCAGCACAAGCGACTGTATCCATGTGCTTTTCTCTCATGTCACGTGGAGCCATTAAATCCTTTGTCTGTGTCAGCTGTGATTTTCTCAGAATCGTCTCAGGTTAATGATTTTACAAGGAGCGCTCCACGTTTGTTGCAAGACTGTCGGATGTACCATTTCACACGTGGATCACAGAGGTAATTAAAAACACTTGCAAATGCATATGATATATGCACCATTTTTTATATACATGCAGTCCATTTACATTTTTGTTAAATTCCTAAGTTATAATGTTAAGTCTTGAGCTGTAACAAGTGTTATAAATGTTTTAGTTCTTTTTTTCCCCCTGACATAACTTGGAAAATTATTCAGTTTGTGCATCCTAAATTGTTCATATATATCTGTGGACAAATCTTGCAATAAATTAGTGTAAATCTAATATAAATGTGTTTTTTAGCCAGAGAACCAGTCCTTCTTGCTACAGCTCCGTTCACAACTACTTTTTTGAGCTTCTGACAAGAATATATAATTTTAGCTCATTATCCACTTATGAGAAACCTAATTTTGGTGCACTTATGTCCTCCAGTGTCATACCCACAGCATCACATGACCATCTCCACTTGTATTTTGAGCCTAAATCAGGCTGCCGGACCCGCTTGCGCTCTTGATTTTGCAGAACCATTCATCTTTTGACTTTTGATTAGTTGCTTCCTGAGAGCCACTGGTCGCCTTCGCGGATAAAAGGCCGCAGATAAGCGTGGTCTAATCTTGTCAGGCGTTAAACTCCTGATCAGCACTGTGTGGAAAGCAAAATATCACAGGATACATTTAGGTGGAGACTAAACATTTACATTTTCTCAGTTGAAACTCCCCTGCTTATCTTCATTAATTAAAGATAGCGGGTGGAAGTAGTGATTAATCAGCTTAATATAGTGACATGATAAGTACTGCAGGGCGACAAAGCCTGACAGTTAGCTTTCATCTTACATTTAGATAATATAAGAACTTCTGAAAGGCACAACAGAATAAAGCTGGTTTACATTAATGCTGGTTCTGCTGACTTTAGGTGAGTTTATTTGCATTATTCTTAAAAAGAAGAAAAGCAAAATAAGGCTATTAAAAGAGAAAAGAGTGAACAAGACAGACGAGAATCGCAGTGAAAGCTGCTTTCACATATTTCATGAGCCACAGCCTGCCAGCGTTGAGTGCTTGCACATGATGTGGCTGTGTTTGGACATGCAGCATAAATATGTCTGCCTGTGAGTTTCATCGTGCTACTTCAACAGACTTGACGTGCGCTTTTTTGGAAACTAATTCTCCTTAATTCCAGTTAAGCTTTTCTAATATGTCTTTCATCGTGAAATCCAGTAAAGGGCAGTTCCTGAAGTACAGAGCCCAGACTTTTTGTGTGTGTGGCCCGTGGAGAAATACCTGCACTGGCTGTGTAGCACACAAAAGAACACAATATTTTTATTTATGTGACTAAAAGTGAAACTAAGCGTACATTTAAATGAACCGGGCCGCTTCGTAGTTTGTTCCTAACATAGCAAAGCAAGCACACATGCAGGCTTGTATGAGAGTTTCTGACAGAGTTTACATTGAGGCATGTTTGCCTCTACAGTGTGGCTTAAAAATAGTCCCCTGGGAGTCTTAATGCTACTTAGCAACATTTAGAGTACAGGCACGCGGCCTTCTTTGGAGTATTTAAAAGTGTGGAATGCTGTTTGGAGAAAATACCTCGGTAGCGCGGGGGGCTGGGTGGCTAAATTGGCCACTCTGAAAGCTTTTGATTATTTTCCGTTCAGTAAATCAAATCACTGGGTGGGACTTCCCTTTTTGTTTAATCTCCGATAAATTTGCTCCCTCGTCTGCTGATAAGGGAGGTTTGTTTCACTTTGGGTTTGAAAAGTTGTCCCCTTGAAAGGGGGCTTAATACTCCCTCAGGACTGGAGATTTTTCAGCTGTGACTCCGTCCCACCGAGGGACCAGCTCATTCTGCCCCATAGAGAGCTCAACTCAACCACTCTCAAGCTGAAGACTAAAGCAGGGGCACTACGTCGCATTCTCTATTTTTTTTTTTCTCCCTAAACTTCAGGGAGGCATTTCTATTTTTTAAAAAAGAATGGGAGACTATGATGAGGACACGGCATTCCTAGGGGAAACTGGTCCTTACTTCTGGGCCACATTCTTCCTCCTGAACACAGTCTATGTGTCCACTGGCTTCAACGGACTTTACATTGTGTTCGTTGGAGCAGCTCCGAAACACCACTGCCTCATTCCAGACGTCAACCTCACCGAGGAGTGGAGGAATGCCATCATCCCCTTTAGGATGGTGGATGGCGAGGAGGTTCAGGACCAGTGCAGCAGATACAAACTGGACGTGGTTAGAAATCTCTCAAGTGAAGGATATATTCCTGGAAGGGATGTTAACCTCACCAGTCTGGAGCAGGAAGGATGTTTAGACGGATGGAGCTACAGCAAAGAAATCTACCAGTCCACTATAGTCACAGAGGTCAGTGTGAATGTGTTTATTTTATTAGGAAATTTAACTTTCAGATTTTTATTTTTTATCGTTTTTTTTAATGTTCTGTGTGTGAAGTCATGTGTAATTCACCTCTTTCATGTCTTTCACAGTGGGACCTTGTTTGTGACAATCAATGGAAAGTTCCATTTGCATCCTCAACTCTCTTTGTGGGATACCTTTTCGGGTCCCTAATCTCAGGGCAGCTTTCTGACAGGTATTTATCAATGCACTCCTTATTATTATATACTCATACGCAGTTTAAATCAGTTTTATTGCAGGTCATTTATGTCTTTAACTGCATGTCATAGATCTTTATCTAAAAGCTTCCTGACTTGCTGTTTATTTGTAAAATGATCAGTGAGTCCTGGTTTAGTTACACACGTCTAATTAGCTGCCACTGAAGACAACAGCTCCATCTACTGCTGAAGTCAGAGTCTGCAAAGGTCTTGGCCTGTTGCTTCTTGATTGATACCTTCAGTCTGAACATTTAGTCAAGCTGAGGCCAGGTAACGAAAACAATCCTCGGATTTGACCATAAAAACTTTGGGTTGTTGCAGTGTCCTAAACTTAGACTTAGACACTTGGATAGACTTTAGTCCTCCATAAAGCTCAGTTCACAGGTCACAGTAGCTCAGTTGCACATTAAGTAAATAAATAAATAATACAATAACAAAATCTTGAGTATAATTAAAAATTATAAATTAAAAAAAAAAAATAGTAAGAATCTATGAAAATAAAATAAAAAAGAGAAAATTTACAAAATGTGCATGTGAACAAATGTACACGAAATCAAATCAAATCAATTATTCTAATAAACATGTAACTGTAATGCAGCCAAAATTAAATGGTGTTTCACTCTGAGATCTGTGCAGACTTGGTTTAATAAGCTAAACATAAAAAATAAAATAAAATAAAATAAAAAAGAGTTTATTGAGAGGCTGAGTGGGGCCTCTGATGATATTTCATGCCCTGTTTCTGCACCAGCTCTGCATGTTTTTGTCATCATATATTCTAAATGTATTATATTTGAGAGTCACTTTACTCTGATACTATAATACTCTTCATTTCCTTTCAGGTTTGGGAGGAAGAAGGTTGTTTTCATCTCCCTTGCGGCCCAGTGTCTTTCTGTCATGCTTCAGTCTTTCTCTCAGTCATGGAGGATGTTCTGCGTCATGTTCCTCTTTGTTGGAGCCTCTCAGATCTCCATGTACATATCCGCATTTGTTCTAGGTAGGTACTACAAAAAATATTTACGTTTACATTTAAACAGTGTTTTAGGAGTACGTTTCCTTAATATGAATTCATTTTCTTGTGCAGGTACGGAGTTGTTGAGCAAAACAATGCGAGTGTTCTTCACAACTCTCGGCGCCTTCCTTTTCTACTGCATTGGGTACATGACACTACCCTGGATTGCATATGGCATCAGAGAATGGAGGACTCTGCTTGCTGTCCTGTCGGCGACGTCCATAGTTTACATCCCCCTGTGGTGGTGGGTTTCCCATAACGCATACTGGCTTTTTAGTGTTTGTGCATGAATGTAAATTTCCCAGTTCTCTCCTAACAGACAAAAACAACCCGTTTATGTTGATTTCCATAGGTTTATCACAGAGTCTCCTCGGTGGCTGATCACTCAGGGAAGAGTAGAAGAGGCTGAAGTTATCGTGAGAGACGCTGCAAGGAAAAATAAAGTTGTGGCGCCATGTGTGATCTTTAAAGAATCTGAGGTGAGGTTCACATGTTATGTCATTCACACTAATCATGGTAAAAATGTACAGGCTTAATATATGATTTTGCCAACCTCCAGAGGACAACTGGTTACCGAAAATGATTGAATAAATTCTCTCTGTTCCCTTATCAGGGTCTCTTCCTCTTCTAATGACTTCTGCAAAAAGTAAAATCTGATTCAAATGTAAAGCAGAATGTCCAACATCCACCTAGGCCTTCAGTGACCTCCAACCTTATTCAAAACACCTCTTAATACGATTGTTATGATGCCACTGCTATAAAAACCATCAACATCATACCGATACACAATAAACCAACAATCAGAACTTAAGAAACAGTTTAGAGTTCTCCTTAGAGCCTGACAGCCAAGGCTAGCGCTCATAGTTGCTGCCTTGAAAGTGGTGGACACTAACTTTCCCTGGCTGGGTCAGGCTAGCTAGCTCCTGAATTGGGCGGCATTTCTTTACAATATCAATCTTTTCCTTAAAAAGTCCGCCGTGAAAATGTCTTTCTAAGAAGACAAATTGATAGCCTCTCCTCCTTGCAACGTTGTGGGTTCAGTAAATGGCTTTCAGAATGTGAACGGGGACGATTTGCTTGTGTAGCTTAAAACAGATAGCTAGCTTGGCCCCCCAATCAAAGGACGCGAAAATGCTAATGCTACCATAGGCCACAGAGAAGGCCTAAGAATACAAACTTGGTTAAAGGAACCGCGTAATTACAACGTGTTTCCAGGCAGATTTCCCGGCAACACATGATGGCTGAAATATGATTGGATGAAAGCGCTAAGGCAAAGTTACACTGCCAGAAGCACCATAACTAAGAGAGACAGACAAACCATAACATGAACAGAATAAACTACTGGGAATCATTTAATAAGATTTTTGGGAAGTCAGTGATTTTGAAATCGCAACTACATTGGTCCTTTTTGCTGTTTTTTACTACAGGCTGTGCCTCTAAACAAGAAATATACCATGCTTGATATTCTGAAATCCAAGAACATCAGATGCATCACGCTGATGTGTCTCCTTCTCTGGTGAGTGCTAGTTTCTTTCCTCATTCAGACAGGATTTCCAAACATTTGTTAAATTGTCAGAGGTGATACAGATGAAACAGATTGGATTTTGTCTTTTTAGGATGGCGATAAACATTGGTTACTTCGGCTTGTCCCTGAACACCTCCAACCTGAGTGGCAACCCCTTCATGAATTGCTTTTTATCAGCTACCACCGAGGTCCCTGCCTACGTAGTGTCCACTTGGCTGCTGGGGAAATGTCCCAGGAGAGCTCTTCTGTCGACCTACCTCGTCATTGGAGGAGGAGTTCTCCTGCTCATCCAGTTCATCCCTGACAGTAAGACCTCTTATCTGAAATTACAGCAAACATGGCTAATAAAGATAGCGGTTCACATGATATCAGCTTGGTTGTAAGATGTAATTTAAGGGCAGTGGTAAAGCTTTGAAGAATTACAACGTCCTTGTGACCATTTTTCTGGTGTTTTCTGCAGAGCTGTAAGAATACACATGTTTGTTTATGAACATTTATTTTTGGTATGAAAAATGCTAATGATTTTCAAACTTTGTAATAACGACAAGTTCTCTACATATAGTGCAAAGTAAGGATAAAGAAGTTTTTTTTTAAAAGTGCTCATAGTGCCTAAAATCTTATCACAAGGTTTCTGGACAGGCTGTTCCCGGGAAGTAGACTTCATATAAAACAGCACAAGTGCAAGATGAATAGATAAGGCAGGTGAAATACACTTTAACTTTAAAAGAGGAGATGCAGCCACTGGAAAACACAGTGCTTGAGTATAAGTTTATTTCAAAACAATTCAGAGATTAATACTTTACTTTTTGCGGTTTCAGATTACAAAATATCAAGAAATGCACTAACATGCACAGATCTAAAGAAACTGGTGATACTATCTCTGCCACTCAGAAGTTCAGAGGAACATTTGGGTCTATGTAGGAACATGAAGTCTACTCTGAAATCTCCATCAGCATATTTTATTATATGTTAAAGTAATATAGCATGTAAAGTAATTCAGATTTTCTGACTGCAGCAGCTTTTAATTCTAATCTAATAAATACCAATATTTTGTGCCTCTTATTATCAGTACTTTGAATATGTTTGTGGTCCTTTTGTACGTATTAAGTACATTTTCCAAGGAGGACCTTTACTTGTAGATTGTAGCATTTCTGCCTCTGCTGAACTGAAACCTCCATCTACCTCCTCAGCCCTGGAGCATGTTGCCCTAACCCTGGAAATGACCGGGAAATTTGCCTTCACCTTGGCCTTCAGCACTGTGTACATCTACACCGCCGAGCTCTACCCCACGGTACTCAGGAACGTTGGAATCGGAATGTGCTCTTCCGCTGCGCGCATCGGCAGCATCACAGCTCCTTATATCATTTATTTAGGTACGTAGAAACGGCACAGGTGCTGCACTGATATATCCAAAAGGTCAAATATATGCTTATGATGATTTTAGGAGCAGATAGAATGAATATTTACTATTTAATATTTGCTCATTTGATCTTTACAGGTACATATAACAAGGTTCTGCCTTATATTTTAATGGGAAGTCTCACCATTGCCTGCTCTGTGGTTAACTTCTTCCTTCCGGAGACGCTCCATAAAGACCTTCCAGAAACCATGGAGCAGATGCAAGAATGTCAAGGGTAGGAGCATTTCACACATGATTTGATAACATACGTTGAGTACGGACTCGTTTAAAATAAGCGGGGCAGCACAGTGGTGTGGTGGTTAGCACCGATCCCTCACAGCAAGAAGGTTCCACTGGCCTGGACTGAGGACTTTCTGTTTGGAGTTTGCATGTTCTCCCTGTGTCTGCGCGGGTTCTCTCCGGGTTCTCCGGCTTCCTTCCAATGCCTTAGTGATGGTCCTTTCCTGTGGTGGTATTCTTTCACCATTTTAACATGTTTCTTTCTATTACAGGTTGTGCAGTGGACCAAAAAAAAAGAAGTATGTAGACAATGGTGACCCAGCCTTACAACGTGAGACCAAATCTGATGTGCAAACCCTTACGACTTAGTTTCTTTGATAGCCTTTTGAAGCAAGAAAGAACGTTCCTCTCACTTGAAAGTGACCAAAATCTGAAATTAAAATCCCTCAGTTGCATAGTGGGGGCAAAGAAGTCCATTGCACAACAGCAGCTTTTTTTTACTTGTAATTTTTTTTTTTTACTTATAGGATGTTTGTAAAAACCTTTCTAGCAATTTCACAAAGAATAACAAATGCATTGTTCAATTTTTGTAGAAAATTGAAATACATGTACCTGATTGGGTTCTACGTTTAGCTGAGAGAGAGAATAAATAAACATGTGAACCCTTACTTGCAGTAATTCACAGCCTCATCTATTTGTTCTTTAACAACAAATACCAGATCCTGGATTAGTAAGATTATCTGTCATATTGTTGTTGCTGTCTTTGAAAATTGGGGTGTTTCGCTCTTTTTCCACTTTCCACAGCCAGTTAGCTCAGCTTTGCGCAAAGACTGGACACTGGAGGCTATTTTAAAATCTGTTTTGTACTTTCTATTAGTGTAACTTTTGTTCAAAATTGAAATACTGTGATCAAAAATGCACAAAAAAAAACCTTTAATACACAACCTGAGCTACGTTCATCAGATCTTCGATTAATATGGTCATCATTTTTAAAGGAAAAAGCAACTCTCATGTGTGCACATGATTATATAATGTCCAGTGAATGTAAAGCCAGAAGTACGCAGACACCAAATGTATTATAAAACTCAAGTGCTGCTTTCTGTTTAAAGTGAAAATCTATTAACTACCTGACAGGAGCAGGGACATTCACCATTGTTACTGTTAACAAAATAAAGGCATCTGTCTAAATGCTGACATTATTTTTGCCAAAACTAAACAGTGCTCTGAGTTAAATTCCTCCTGCGTTGCAGTCCTGCAGGACTTTGGTCGCCCGGTTTATGCATGTACACCGATGTGCACCTCAGCAAGAGATTCACAATCTGTTTATCTTTAAACCACCAGGCTGCGATAAACAGCTGAAGCATAAGTGGAAATGCCTATGACAGGCTTCATTACTGTTTCACCACTGCTTGAAAACTATTAACGAATGACCTTTCAGTGCTATTGTACCACAAATATGTATTTTCTTTGCATACTTGCATAATGCATGTTAAAAAAGCCTTGTATAATAAACCCAAGACCACGTGCTCGTGCCTAAGCCCAGCCTTTTTTGTCTCACAGAGCAGTGTGTCACTGTGTAAACTCCCTGAACAGGTGAATCTGGCATATAAAAACTTGAACTCAGCTTGACAGTCCATATGACTTCAAATGCATATCACAGAGCGGCAGAGCATACTCTCTCTCGTGAGCATTGACAACACATGGGCTTGTCTTTTTCTTTTCTTCTGTAAGTATTAAGGATTTTGTTGAGGCAATGGGCAGCTTAAAAGTCAGAGACTATGACACCATCACGTCTTTCCTTGGTTCTTGGGGACCTTTTCAGCGAAAGGTTTTTTTAGCACTGGCCATCAGCATCATCCCGAACGGATTTATCGGCATCTATATAGTATTCGTAGGGGACACCCCACCTCATGAATGCTATATCCCTGAAAACTACAACATCAGTGAGGCGTGGAGAAACGTGACAGTCCCGCTGGAAACCGTTGACGGCGTTGAAAAGCGCAGCTCTTGCTCAAGGCTTAATCTGGAAATGGTCAAAAAGTACTCTGATAGTGGGTACATCCCAAACGTGGACGTGAATGTGAGTGCAATTCCTTTGGAGAATTGTCGGGACGGGTGGACCTACAGCAAAAAAATCTACCAGTCTACGATTGCTACAGAGGTGAGCGATAAATCATCAACTATTTCTCCTTTGAATACATTTTCAGACTTTCCAGGAAAACTGCATTTAGTCAGACAGTGATAACTAAAAATATCTGTTTTAAAAGTAAGACTTTACTGAGACCACTGCAGACTTGACTTCAGGCTAAAGTCCAAACTCATTTAACTAAATGACTGAAAAATGGCAGCATGCCAGATATCTTTATTTTTTTATTATTTATTAGCCTACCCATAAACACCTCATTCATGGTCACTGGATAACAAAATACTGTTATCTAAGTCTAAGTGTTTCTTAAATGAACATTTGACACAAATTAAACAGGCTGCGCCATAAACTAGATCTTGGCTACAAATTGGTCAGCGAGTGTCAGGCCTTTTTCAAAGTTCACTGAACCAACAGACGATGTTGGTGCACGTGACTGCAATGCTGCAATTTAGTCCAAGACTATCTAAAATGACATTTAAAAACAAAACACTATGTACATCTAAGTACAATAAAACTCAACCCTTGCATCTGTTAGCGTAAAACCCTATCCTAACACATATATTTAATTTCTAATGTATACATATTTAAAACCAAATTAGTATTTATACGTAATCGTCATCATAAAACTGGGTGGACTGCCTACTCCGGGTCGGGGAGGAGGTCCTGCCTCAAGTGGAGGAGTTCAAGTATCTCGGGGTCTTGTTCACGAGTGAGGGTAGGAGGGAGCGTGAGATCGACAGGCGGATCGGGGCGGCATCTGCAGTGATGCGGATGCTTAACCGGTCTGTTGTGGTGAAGAGAGAGCTAAGCCGAAAGGCGAAGCTCTCAATTTACTGGTCGATCTACGTCCCCATCCTCACCTATGGTCATGAACTTTGGGTAATGACCGAAAGAATAAGGTCGCGAATACAAGCGGCCGAAATGAGTTTCCTTCGCAGGGTGGCCGGGCTCAGCCTTAGAGATAGGGTAAGGAGCTCGGACATACGGGAGGAGCTCAGAGTAGAGCCGCTGCTCCTCCACATCGAGAGGAGCCAGTTGAGGTGGCTAGGGCATCTGGTAAGGATGCCTCCCGGACGCCTCCCTGGAGAGGTGTTTCGGGCATGTCCCACCGGAAGGAGACCTCGGGGACGACCTATGACACGATGGAGAGACTATATCTCTCGTCTGGCCTGGGAACGCCTGGGGGTTCCTCCGGAGGAGCTGGATGAAGTGGCTGGGGAGAGGGCTGTCTGGGTTTCCCTTCTGAAGCTGCTGCCCCCGCGACCCGGACCCGGATAAGCGGGAGAAGACGAGACGAGACGAGACGTCATCATAAAACTATTAGTTTTGGCAGGTTTATTGCAGCTTGTGATACTGTAGAGATAAAGAGATGGACTGTAGAGATATACTATGAGAAGGCACCATGAAAGGATGAGGCTGTTGGGATTATCAATGTTCTCTTAAAAACAATGTTATAAAATTGCAAAGAGAACTTTACGTGTCCATATTACAATATGTTAATTTACCGTTCACCTTCACAATTACTGAAAATGTCAGCGAACGTGGCTTCTCTGCAAATTTCCACACGAGGCTGCGAATGCCACAAGAAGGGTTCGTTCATGTTGACCTTTATGTTTTAATGGTGCAAACCAAGTGAGCTTATAAAGATGTGCAGCTGTCTTTTTATGTCTTACGCTACTCCTAAACATCAGAAGTATTGTAACTAAATGAGAAAATGTGTTTGCTTTGCAGTGGAACCTGGTATGTGAGAACGAGTATAAAACTCCACTGACCACCTCTCTTCATTATGTTGGCGTGCTAGTGGGAGCGTTTGTCTCGGGCCAGATGTCTGACAGGTCCGTGCTGTGCACAAAATTGTCTCAACCAATTTTCACAAACAGCCCCATTTTTTTTTTTTTTAAAGATAATGACGTAGCTGACCGGACTCCTTCTCCACAGGTTTGGAAGAAGGCCCACGCTCTTTGTCATGATGGCTCTTCAGACTGTGGCAGTCACAGCGCAGATATTCTCCCCGAGCTGGGAGGTCTTCACTCTCATTTTCTTCTTTGTTGGTGCCGGGGGATTCTCCAACTATACCGTCGGCTTTGTGCTGGGTACGTTTTTTTTTTCCAGGGCAAAATATAATACGTCACAGTGCTTGATATGTTTATATACTACACCGTGCTGTATGTTTTAGTGCCTCTGGTTACTGACCAGAAGCTTGAGTCACGGGTTTGTTTTGACGAGTTCTCCTGTAACTTGTAACCCCTGCAGGGGCTGAAATTCTAAGCCCAAAAACCAGAGTGGTCTTCTGCTCCCTTGGGGTTTTCATGTGCTCAGCCTTGGGGTACATGGCGATGCCGGCAGCAGCCTACTTCCTCCGTGAATGGCGAATGCTGCTGATTCCCATGGCTGCCTCTGGCCTGATCTACATCCCTCTGTGGTGGTGAGAATATTGTATATCATTGTATTCTGTTTTGCAAGGCTTGGTGTCCTTCACATTCTTTGTTTTAACATGTAATAAAAAAAAGTGTTTCTACAGGAAAAAACACAATGCATTCATCTTTTGTGTCGTTGCATGGAGTAGTTTTGCTTCATACAAAATCACAATCAAAAGACACAAAAACAGCAAGTTTCAGCAATAGCAAAAAGATTCAGGACATTTGCACAACAAAATCTTGAATATTCTTTATTAGTGGTAGGACCTCGATGGTGAAGCCTCCTGTCTTTTAAAACCAATGTACGTTTTTGTGAAACACTTCTGGCGTAGATAAACCTTATCGTCAGGCTTATTTAATCCTGTTTAAGAGTCTAGAATGGGCGTTTCCTTGTGCACGTAATGAGTGCAGGATTTATTGAGCGTCTTTTCTGCTCTCTAGCCTCAGGACACAACCGATGAGCCCAGTTTGGCTTGAGATTAGCTACAACCCTGCCCCTTTAAGAGACTAGCGGCAGGTCCAGAGTCTCTTCACACCAACGTGAACATGAGTTTAATCACAAATTTTAATTTCACCAGATTGAAATCATTCTCCATTCAGATGCGTTGCTGCCTCAGCGTATGGTTTCAGGATCCCTGTCTTTGCTTTGCTCAGCTCTACATTGTCATGCACTTAGATGTTTAACTGTTTGTCTCTGACCAGGTTCATCCCAGAGTCTCCTCGCTGGCTGCTCTCTCAGGGAAGAGTGGAGGAGGCTGAGGCCATACTGAAAGATGCTGCCAGGAGCAATAACGTCCAGGCGCCGCAGGATATTTTTACTCAAGCTGAGGCAAGTTCATCAGCTTCATCATCATCAGAACATGATCAGTGGGATCTACACCTCTTTATTAGTTAAACTGAAATCTTTTATCGTTTGCAGCATTATCTCTTGGCCCAAGTATCCATTTCAAGTTAACCTGTTTGTGTTTGGTGACTTATTATATTACATAATGTCCACATCTAGGATCAAAGTTTAGTTTCCTCCTATTTTTTTATTTATTTTTTCCAGATTGACGAAGTATTGTCGATGAAGGACAAGAAATACAACATTTTGTTCATCCTGAAAACCTGCAACATTTTCTCCATTACATTAGTGTGTGCACTCCTGTGGTACGTCTACAACCTTCTCACATATCATAAAGCACTTAAAGGTCATTCTTGAAAACATAAAAGTCCTGGCCATGCTAGATGATTGTTACAGCTATGTTTCCAGTCTCATGTGTACTGTTCTGAATGTCTTTGGTAGGATGATCATCACCATTAGTTACTACGCTTTAATCCTCAACACGTCAAACCTGCACGGCGACCCTTACTTGAACTGCTTCTTGTCTGCGGCGACAGAAGTCCCTGCTTACTTTATTGCCCTGTTACTGCTGCAGTACTGCTCCAGGCACATCTGCCAGTCTTCCACGCTCCTGCTCGGAGGAGTTATGATCCTCTGTGTTCACCTCATTCCAATAGGTAATCCTCCCGAGAGCAGGTTGTCGATTAACGGAACTCTGCAAATGAGTACATCAGATACTTCATGTGCGCAAGAATTTAGACTTTGCCATACCACCCAGATATTAGCCGTTTGGATGCAGCTCGCTACAGTGTGTGCTGTGATGCCAAGCTCGTTTTGAATTCCTTAGATTTGCCGGCTGTGGCTGTGCTTCTTGAGATGTTGGGGAAGTTTGGCATCACGGCGGCGTTCTGTGTCGTGTACGCTGTCAGCTCGGAGCTCTTCCCCACTGTTATCAGGAACACAGCGATGGGCTGCTGCTCCATGGCCGCCCGTGTTGGCACCATCATCTCTCCCTTTATCATTTATCTGGGTAGGTATTAATTAGGGTTTTTCTGTTTTCTCTAACTTACACTTTTGTATTTGTATTTGCCAGCTGTGGCTTTATACGTTTGGGCTCTCTGTACATTTGTCTGTCCATATGTTCTGTACGTCCAGTGCATTCTTGTGCAATATCTCTGGAAGACCGCAAACTTCCAATTGCAATCAAAGATGAACTGATTAAAGTCACTGTGAGCTCACAAAACACATATTTAAAAGAACTGCACGTCCAAAATCCATTATAATGTTCTACAAAAGCATTAGAATATTAAAAAATCCCTTCATATATTAAATGAGTCTGCACAGACATAGATATAAACTTTGGATTTGTTGTTGGAGGTGTGCATTCACTAGGTTATTGCTTTAAATATATTCTTAATTTGCAGGAAAGTACTTCAAGCTACTTCCATACATAGTGATGGGAGTTTTAGCCATTTCTGGCGCCATCTTGTGTCTACTGCTTCCAGAAACACATAGGAAACCTTTGCCGGAGACCTTATCACAAATGCAGCTGATATGCAGGTGAGCAGGATAACAGTCCACACATGTTGCACACACATCACAACTTGGAGGCTGTTTACAGAAATACCACATCAACCTTTGACCGTTTAGTATTTTCCAAGTAGCTTTACACATTTACAAAGAAGATGACTGATGCCACAGTCGCTAAACGTCCTCCTGATATTCCAGCAGGGGACGAGGAAAGAAGGAGAAAGAGAAGGAGAAGGAGAAAGAGAAGGAAGCTGAAACTGGAGAGAGCACATCTGATTACCAGGCTAAAGAATCCAGGTTGTAGTTATGGCTTCTGTTTGCATGTCTATATTTTATTTTTCTTCGTCGTAGTGTCTCATAAGTTAGTCCATTTTATTTTAATTCTACTGACCATTTTGCATATTGTTTAGTTCAATGTATTTTGCTTTGTAAGGTGGAAACTGTATTTGTAACATACTTAACTTATTGTGATGATTAAAATGATTAAAATAAAAATATTTCAGCTGTAAACCTTTGATCCACTGAGAAGAAAACTGTGAGCATTTTTTTTTTTTTTCCTTTTGAAATATGTGTGAATTTATTTAGAGGCTGCATCCTGCTGGGGATGGCTGCTGCCATCAAGGAGTGTTGTTGCTATGGGGTGGGGGTACCTGGTCTGGTCTAGGGTGCTACATGTCTAAGTAACATCCACACTAATGAATAACAGGTCCAGAAGTTTCCCAGCAGTCATAATGTTGTGGCTGATCGGTGTATACTCCTGCTGCTTAACCTGTGAGCTGACTGACTCATCTGTTTTCCGTCTCACTCACTGGGGCATAGGTGAATATCAAAGCAGATGTAAATGCCAGGCGTAGGTAACTGAACATAGCTGTGGTGTCACAGTTTGCACCAAGAAAGCAGGGACTGGAAAGACGTAATCAACAAAGTAGTCGAGACAAATTGTTGAAGAGAAACAGACACAATAAAAGGTCTCAGACTGAAGCTTTAAGCTTTATCTTAATTGAAATATGTTCCTTTGAAAATGCTAAAGAAATCCAATCCTGTCTACACACGTTCCCATTTTATGTGCTAATGGTATTCGTTTGAGGCCCCGTCTTCAAGTTTATTGTATCTACATTAAGACAGAAGACTGATCAGGTCAAATCCTTTTATTAAATGTAACCTGCACACACGTACGCTAAATTGCCAAAAGTATTCAGTCACCCATCCAAATAACTGAATTCAGGTGTCTCAATCACTTCCATGAACACAGGTGTATAAAATCAAGCACCTAGGCATGCAGACTGCCTCTGCAAACATTTGTAAAAGAATGAGTCGCGCTCAGGAGCTCAGTGAATTCCAGCGCTGTATTGTGGTTGGGTGTCACCTGTGCAACAAGTCCAGACGTGAAATTTCCTTGCTACTAAATATCAGTGGAATTATAAGAAAGAGGAAGCAACTGGGAACGACAACAACGCAGCCACAAAGTGTGAGGCCATGTAAAATGGCAGAGCGGGATCAGTGGATACTGAGGTGCATATTGTGCAGAGGTTGCTACCTTTCTGCAGAGTCAATAGCTACAGACCTCCAAACGTCATGTGACCTTCAGATTAGCTGAAGAACAGTGCATAGAGAGCTTCATGAATGGGCCATACATACCCAAGTTTGGTGCAGGGGGATTATAGTGTAGGGTTGTTTTCCAGGAGCTGTGCTTAGCCCCTTAGTTCAGAACTCTGAATGCTTCAGCATATCAAGAGATTTTGGACAAGTCCATGTTCCCAACTTTGTGGGAACAGTTTGGGGATGGCCCCTTCCTGTTCCAGCAAGACTGTGCACCAGTGCACAAAGGAAGGTCCACAAAGACATGGATGAGAGAGTTTGGTGTGAAAGAACTAGACTGGCCTGCACAGAGTCCTGACCTCAACCCAAGATCTTTGGGGTGATTTAGAGCCACGGCTGTGAAGCAGGCCTTCTCGTCCAACATCAGCGTCTGACCTCACAAATGTGGTTCTGGAAGAATGGTCAAAAATCCCTATAGACACACTCCTAAACCTTATGAAAAGCCTTCCATCAGAAAGAGGAGTTGAAGCTGTTTAAACCCTTTGGATAAAGAATGGGATATCAGTTAAATTCATATGCCTGTAAAGATATTTAACCAGTGCCATGTCTAATATGATGCACTGTTGCTCATTCAAATTTCTGACAATTAATTATTCCAAGTACTGAGGTCAAAATGCTCTTAGCAGAGATAAAACTAGCTGCATATAATTATACATCTGTGTATAATGAACAGTAATCCTTTGATCTAGCTAATAGAAAAGTTCATGCAAGTCATAATTCTTTTATATGACATGATTTGAATTTTGAGGGGAAGCACTGTGATGATGCATCATCTGTTTTCCATGGTAAGTCTTTCATTTTTGTGCAAGTTTTTTGATTAATAAAGAAACCAAACTAACAAATGTTTATTATTTGTAAGTAAGTGACCTTTACTGGTTCTTTTATGGAGGGAATATGATCTGCAGATCGCAAGCGACAGCAGCAGCTGTGAATGGGAGTTCCTGGCAGCGCTGCGGATTTCACCCGAATTGCAGACCAAAGTAAAACTGAAACCAAACGCTGTCGCACCAGCCTGTCGTTTGCTTCTTTGTTCAGTTTATTCAACTTTCGCCTCGTTCGTGGATGGATTTTCCCCAACAGCACGCAATCCGTGTGGAATAATATGATTTAAGCGTCGTTCAAGGTGAGTTTTCCGCTTTAATTTTTATTGTATTTCATTATTTATTTTTCTGTTGTTGTTGACGCGCATCCTGTCGCCCCAGATGGCGATGCTTATGATTTTTCATAACCGCGTTTAAGTGATCTGGAAGGCACTACGACACTTAATATATCTACGGTCGTGCTTTTATACATTCGTCGTGTCTTTATTTGCTTCAGTTTTGAATATTTTTTCGAAAACTGACAAAGTGAAAGTGACAGTACAGAAACTGCTCCATCATTACAACAGTCTTAGATCACGTAGAGCTGCATGTCACCCTCTTTTCTATCTATTTCTCTTATATCGTGACCTTTTAGTGCCTTAAATGCTCCTGTTTTGTATTAGTGCGCATTAGTCGACCCCGTGTATACAGTGTGATTGATCGCTTCTATTTTGAGAAAAGGAAACTGTATTTACATTTAAATGTATTTCCTCTTAAAGATCAGAGCCAGGAAATGGGGCACTGTATAATAGCTGCTGAATGTTATTTAGAAATGACCATCAACAGTGTCCATTTATCAAAAAGAAAGGTCATGGGAGTGGCATAAATGGCTGCTCACGTTTTCCGTTTGGTAAATCTGGTACCGTTGGCCAAAGCTTATGCAAATGCTTTATTATAAAGGACCTCTAGAGGTCGCATTTCCTCCTTTTTATTTTTAAACCATCTGTTGCCAGGTTTATTCTTTATTCCTGTGGTTCACTGGTTCCCAATAAATTTACTCAATTTCCATTGATTTGTTTACCTACATTCTGCATACCTGCGTGGTGTTGTCCAGCTCTGGGGGAATAAGCACAAATAGTTTGAAAGGTTCAAAATTATTTAAATTGGGTTATTTCAGTAACTGGGATCAAATTATGCATAAAGTCGTAGGTATAACAATGTAGAGTTTAAAAAAAAAAGACTGAACAAATCGATTGCTGTGTTTTTATTTAGGCTCCTTATACCTGATGGTCAATATTTATGAAAACGTTGTACCATGAATGACCACTAGATGACGCCAAACTCACTCCTTACAGCTGCTGCACATACTGTAACTGCACTTTACTAGTTCATGACATATGTCATATTTTAATCTATCATATATATAATATAAATAAAACAAAGCATCATGATTTATGCGTAATTATGAATAATCTCTTGGAAGATTAGTCAAGTAATGCCTGGACTAGTTAGTTAGAGGAGTGGACTGGAGTCAATGGCAGGGGTGCCCACACTTTGTTGGCTTGTGAGCTACTTTTGCAATGACCAAGTCAAAGTGATCTACCTCTATATATATATATATAGTCATATTGACAGCCATATTAATATTCATATTGATTGTTGTTACAGCGTTAAATATGAATGTTTGTCTTGTTTGTTTTGGAGTTGCAATGGATAAATGTTTTAGACCAGTGATCCTCACTATTTTTTTCACAAGAGCCACATTGGCAGTGCAAAATCAAAAGGCGAGCCACTTTTACGACAACATACTTGTAATGAGCACCCCTGGTCTATGGGGTTCAAATTCGATCTACATCCAAGGCTGAAGTGTCCTTGACCAAGCCATATAACCCCTAAACTGCTTGGCAAAGTATCTATCTATCTATCTATCTATCTATCTATCTATCATCTATCTATCTATCTATCATCTATCTATCTATCTATCTATCTATCTATCTATCTATCTACACAGGAGAGTATATGAACATAAGATACACAAGTGGAATCTATAAGTGGAGACTTTGACATACCGCACCTGATAAGTAAATAAAGGTGTCTGTAATTTTTTTCATTTATTTTTGAACAAAAGGGACATGAGTAAATGCATTAATGCATCACTAATTCTAATAATATAATACACAATATATTAATAAGGGTGTCCGTTATGTATTGTGAACTGAGGTTTGGCGACAGCATTAAATCTTCAGATTTCTTGCATGACCACCAGATGTCACCATTGGGTAGCATTTAAAGAAACGTCACACTGGGCGAAATACACTAGATGGCGCCAAAGTCCGTGAAAAACAAAATGAGAAACATGACCGTGATGCTTGAACTGTTGACTGTATATGAAAAAGGAAGTGTCACAGTTCTGCTTGTCGTTTATTTCCCAAATACAACGAGTAAATAACAATGTGCATAAGTGTGTGTACACAAGAGAAGGCCATAGCAGGTCACCATAAAGATCGCAGTCACCTTGCAGAATGGCTGAATAAGAATCCTATAGTAAAAACAGGAAACAGATTGTCTTAACTGGGACAGTGGTACGTGAGCTCCTTTGAACCTAACCATTCTGGGTTTACCTTTACATAACAGCATTACAGGAACCTTTGCACTTCACAAACGCAAGCTGTCATAAACTTTATCATCCCGTAACCCGGCCAAAACTCAGAAGCCCTTCAAAAGAATCTGAGATGACCCACAAGATACTTGTAGCTTAAATGCTTCAATGGATGCTATACGAATGCCTGAATCTTAGGTATGCCTTTGTTTAGTTTCCATGGAATGTGTTTTGCTGTTTCCTTTATCTCCGGTCATCAGTCAGTGACTGAGATCTAACCGCAGTGAGGCACATAGAAAACAAGCTGCCACACATTCTGACTGAAAGCTGAGGATAAACACCAGAGAATAAAACTCAAAGTCACTGCACTGTCCCTTACATTTCACATTGTCAAAAAACAACTTGAGACGCTGAAGCCTATTTGACACCCTTAGAGTTTCTCCGTCTACCGTCCTCATGACTGTGACACATCCTGTGACTGTGTTGCAGAGTTCACAGTAGCAAATTAAAGGGTTCACTCTCTGATTCTGAATAGGTGGCATTCCCCGAAAAGCACCAAGTCAAGAGAAGCTTGACCACAAAAAAACAAAAGCATACTATCTGATTAATGATGTTCGGTGGTATTTTCTGCAGAAGTGTGAATGCAAAACCTAAACTCTCAATCTTCAAAGACCTGTGCAAAAACAATATGCGTAATCATATAATTGTTAAATTATAATAAGATTGTCTCTCGGAACTGAGAGCACTGACTCTCAGCAACTCTTACATTTTAAGTTTACTATACTAGAAAGTAAACAAATATATTTTATTCTTCCTCTTTCGAGTACATTTTCTGTGGTTTATCTGACACTGGGAATGTTGTTGTGATTCGTTGCCATGAACCCCACCCAATGAATGCATTGAGGAGTTTAAAATAAACATGGAAAATAGTTTGCAAGTATAATTTGGTCTCCAGAGAAGGGACTGATATTTGTCAGCTTCTCTCCTCCATCAGTATTTTATTCATATAACATGCAATTCATTGATATCTATCTCAATGACCTCCTGTGAAGAAATAAGAAATGGTTACTGCAAAATCCTGAGCCAAATTGCTCTACAACAGCTCACCCAGGAATGAGAGTGCAGGCCGGAAACTCTGGATTTCCCAACTGTAAACAGATTTCTTAGAAATGGCTCAGCAGCCTCTGCGAACAGCACCACCTGCTGGCCGGATAGCGGGAGTGCACAGCAAAGGAAATTCTTTCAAGTCACGTGATTTAGGAGAAATCGAGCCTGCAGCTTGGCACAGGCTAGACTGTAGAGTCTCGCAGTGACTCAGTCTGTCAGTCAGTTGTGTGTGTGTGTGTGTGTGTGTGTGTGTGTGTGTGTGTGTGTGTGTGTGTGTGTGTGTGTGTGTGTGTGTGTGTGTGTGTGTGTGTGTGTGTGTGTGTGTGTGTGTGTGTTGCTTTTTTTAATTGCATCATGCGATTGCACAGTTTTATATCTTTTATCTGAAGAGTTGTAAATTTGGCCAAGATATGTAGTTAATCTCTCAGCTGTGAAGTTTGATACTGAATCCGTGACGTCACATACATGTTGGGCATTTTAGGTAAAGTACTGTGACTGCAGCATGTGGCAACAGTGATATTTTCAAAGTCAGGTGCTGTGACACACAGCGCTGAGCATGTGGACCTGTGCATGCAACGCACCTAAAAAATATGAAATGTTACTATTTCCTCTTAGAAAACAAACCAAAAAAATAAATCCTCCTCAAGGACATGCAGCAGTGTAAGCCTCCTGGCATCTAGCCTGAGGTGGAGATTAGAGGCCGCCGTAAAAGCTCTAAAACAAATAAATAAAAAAATCTATGGCATGTTTCAGGTTGGCAGGTATTGCGGCCTGCATGTTTCAGCCTTGTTTTCCTCCATCCTTGCCTTTGTTGTTGTTGCCATGACTTCAAAGCAAAGCCCTCACCTGTAACCACACCTACAGCAGATGGTATGGCGGCACAAAGACGTTTCCATTAATAGGTGATTACAGATAAATGATGGGGAGGGGTTTAGATTTGCATGCAGGCTCTCACGCGAATGTGAACTCTTCATCCCATGAAGTTATTCTGTCATCCAAAACACATGGAGGGCCGGATTCCTCCCTGTCAAACTCAGATTTGTGTGTACTGCAGGGTTGTGTCCCTTACCGACGCATTCTTTACCTCTGGTCGTGTGGTCACATATCCTCTGGAGATTTTAGGTCGGGAAGCTGTTATAAACACCTACTCTGTTTCCAAGAGTGAAGGAAAAAAGTTCAAGCGAGCGTGCATTTGATGGGCGTGTGTGGGTCATTTTTTCCCCCCCTCTCTTTCTCTTGGGATACAGCTGGAAGCAGCTGCAGCTCATTCTTTGTTTAAAGTCCCGCCGGCTGTGCCAGGGATCTGCTTCGTCAGACAACCTTTCGCACAGAGATACATCTTTGACACATATAGTCGCGCACTCTGACACATATATGGCTGTTACGTGTGAACTCTATTGAAGTCTCTCAGCTGAAGGGCTAGAGGGCTGTTTAGGAGCATATGAGGACAGGTCTTTTTTTCCCTCAGGAGGATAAATGGCTTTCTAGAACCTCAGGAATTTATCGTGCAAGGCGGTTTACACCATCCTGCATACACACAGAATTGCATAAGAGCGCATACTAAGCACTTCAATTCACTCACTGTGTGTTTAATGATCTGCGCACTGAATATTTTTCCAGTGTCCCCCCTTCTCCTTGTGAAGCTCTTGGATTTATTCTAAGAAATTTTGGCTCTCCGAATCTGTCAGCTGCTTTTTGTCACCGCAAAGTCACAAGCATACCAAAAAGTTCTCCAGTGTCGTTTTTACTTTTAAATTTTTTTTGGAAGGGAAACATATAGGTTAATACATTTGTTTCTGCATGGGCCACGGTGTGCGTGATGGAGACTTGTTGACGTTTATAAGGCCGACAAAATCCGAACACAAAAGCTGTAATGTTGCTGTGGGCCGGTGTCATTATTTAAAACAGGCACGGTGCTACAGAATGAGGGCTCTTCGGGATATCACGGAGGCAGGCTGTCACAGATGCAAGTTTTTTATAGCAGTGAGTAGTCTAATGCCATAAACATTTCCCAGGAAAAACATCAGTAGTCTTGGCGTGCCTTCACGTGTGGCTGGGTTTTAAGCAGACATCAGTCTCTGGGGAAGCAAAGTCATTCATAAAATATGAGGGGATGAGTTTCAGTCCGAAGATGTTTTCTTTTAATTTTCCGTCGTCTTTCTTCGGGAGGTGTTTGGGGTGTTGAGCAAAGTGAGCGGGCTGTTATTGATTTAGCACTGCCACGTGGTTTAAGCTTGGTTAATATCCACCTGCCACCCGTTCTAGCCTGCGGTTGTTTTCCTGCCTGGTGCCATCCTGCCAGTGTGTGCAGTCTACTCTTTCCATGTTTTTGTGTAATCCACAGAGAGAGAGAGAGAGAGGAGAGAGAGAGAGAGAGAGAGAGAGAGAGAGAGAGAGAGAGAGAGAGAGAGAGAGAGAGAGAGAGACTGAAAGACAGGTCTGGTCTTTCCAGTAAATGAGCCAACTCTAGTAAACGGCCTTTTTCTTTTTTTTCTTTTTGTCTTATTTTCTCTCTCTCAGCAAGCCGGGCTAATCGTCTAAGCAATCTGCATCATGTTCCCACAAGACCGTCACAAACACGGCCTCCTCGGTGGTTCATCAGACTGACTCATTCCCCTCGCCCTTTTGCACCCTCACTTCCTCTGCCTATCTGTCTCTCACCCACACCTCCAGTGCCAATCGCGCGCACCCATTTGCAAACAAATTACTCCTGTTTGCAGAGGTGTCGCAGCCAAACAGGATTTAATAACGTCGGCCGGCGAAACGTTTGAATGAATTGCGTCTTTGTGCGGCTCTCGCAGCATCTTTTGCATCGGTACTAGTGAAATTCACGCGCTATAAAGATGCTCAAGAGAAAGTTCTGTTGGGTTACTGCATTGAACATATGCATAATGTATAATATGGAAAATATATTTAAAATAACTGTAAAAAGTACTCAGACTTACAGTATAGTATCTACTCGCATGGTTGGTTGAGATACCTTCTTAATCTGATCAAATAATACTAATATACTGTCATATTTTATGTGTATATATTTTGAAAAACTACAGCTGAAAAGATTTATGCCTTAAAAAAGTAAAAAAGTCGGATAAAACGGAACTACTACAAAAAACGGCACAAGTAACGGCTTGATAATGTGATAATTGACTTTAATAATTTCATATACGCGCGTACATGCAGTAAGCACGTGAAACTGACTTTTTTTGGCAGCGAAGCTCGTTGTGACGCACAGAGACGTTATGTTTTTTTTAATTAATTTTTTTACTTGGATCCAAATGTTGCGATGTTTGCCAGCAGCTTCTTAACAGGCAGCAACATGAGGCAGGGAAGACTTGTTATCTCTTTTCAGGATGCCGTTCTGACGGTTCCTCGCCCCTTAATCTACGTCACTGTGAAAGCTGCACTGTTTTAAAACTGAGCGTTAGGATAAAAAAAAAATTTACTCCCAGTTCCATACAGTATCGTGACCCGAACCAAAACTCTTTAAACTGTTTTGAGTCGATGTGAACAAATTGTCTTAGTAAAAACTTTATTCACTTTTTTTGTTTGTTTGTTTTTTAGATATCAATAAATAGGAATAAAAATGTATGTTTGTAAAGTGGTAGTAGTAATTTTAAAGGTCAGCTTTAGGAAGGAGAATATAGGTGGTACAGACAGAGAAAACTGAACGATCTGCGGCAATTTGAAGCCAGCAAAGTGAGTCAACACCTGGGCTGACTGTCCATGTGTTTATCTCTAAATACACATAAAAAATCTTTAAAGAAGCTCAAAGTAGTTTAAACGTCCAAACCATACGACAATGTATTTTGCACAGCGGCAGTGGATTGGGGCCTGCGGGGAAATGTAAATTTCCGTCTGGCACTTTCACGGCCTTTATCGGCGAAGCGTAGAAAAGCTTGTTTGCGAAAGCAGGGCTGAAAGTGAGCTCGACTTTTTAGGTTCTGCCATCCTCGCCGCCGTACCGCCTGACTGAATATATGGCCTAAGGGTGAACGTCCACCTTTAAGAGTGAAAAGTGCAGAGGCGACACGGCGCATCGTTTTTATGCGAGGTGGAGTATCCTGCAAGTCCACAGCATCCTCCTTTTGTTTGTAGCAAATAAAGACAACTGTGAAGTTTCTAGTAGATCAGATGCCTAATATTACTACTACTACTACTACTACTACTACTACTTCTTTCAGTTTGTCTCTCTCACACACACGCATTGCCTCTTTCGGTCTCCCATCCCGTCCCGTCGCTGTCAGACACTCACTCACACAGACACCAACACATCCTCCGAGTGTTTAAATCAGATCGGTCTCAGTCAGAGCTCTCTTTCTTCTCTCTCAGCCTAATGTTCAAGTCCTCACATGCGTCCAAACACCAGCGTATCGTCCAATTTACAGACGGCTGATTCAGCTAGCTTTCATGCTTTCGTAGCTAATGTACTCGGATCATATCTGTTATAGACACGCGCCATTTTCCAAAGCCTGACATGCATGCCCGTAGATGTGGCTGTCAAAAGCTTTCAGGACCAATAGATACCAATAGGCATGTATGAAAGCTCAGAAACAAACAATTAATAGCAACTTGAAACTTATTCAGTATAAATGGCTGATGCGTACATACATAACCCCAGTCAAACTGCATAAGTTTAATGATAACATCCCTGAGACATGTATTAAATGCAACGAGGCAAGAGGAACGTTGTATCACTGCGTATGGGAATGTGCCAAGGTGAAGTCCTTCTGGCAAGATATTATTAATATGATTGATCGAGTATTAGCTAGGGAATTACCGCTGGACCCCAAGCTTTTTCTTCTGGGTATATATCCAACTATCCCACAACTACAAAGTAAAGAATCTAAATTTGTAGATATGTGTATATTACAAGCCAAACGTATCATTTCCCTTAACTGGAAAAATGTTGAGGGACCAAGAATTGGCAGGTGGATCCAAGACATGGCATCCAACATGACAATGGAAAAGATAACATACATTATTAGACAGAAGCAACATGTTTTTGATAACATCTGGAGACCTTTTATATGTTTTTTAAGACAGGATGCTAATGTTGGTAACATGCTACAGCAGGAGGCTCTGAGAGAGTAGAATATCTCGACGGAGATATAATGTCTTGAGAAATGCTCTTGCAATGCATCGGTGTTATAACTATATCCAATATTTATGTATTTAGTTAATTAATTAATTTTTATTTATTTATTTTTATTTATTTATTTATTTATTTTTGGTATTATTTTAATACCTTTTTCTTAGACCTTTTTGAGGGGAAGGGAGGGAGGAAAAGTTTGCTTTGGTGAATGTAATAGTGATCTATTGTCTTATGTGCTGTAATTTGCAAACAAAAAAACTAATAAATACATTTAAAAAAAAAAATAGATACCAATGGAAAAGTGCTATATATACTCAGTTAACACCTTTAGATGAGGTGAAAGTGAAAATCTTACCCCGTGCTTAATCGACTTAATGCGTTTAAGTTTCTAACCCGCAGCTATCCAAGTTATTAATCTTGGCCTTACAGGTTTGTATCTGTGTCTCAATAAATTCCTTTTTTTCAACTTCAATTTACAGGAAAATAAATATGATCTATACAGAAATCTGATCAATTATTAACATCACAGATGCTTAAACTTTTACAGTGAATTAAAGAAAAATTAAACTCTGACAACCTTTTTGTATGTGAGCTAATGGATCACATAAAAATGCTAAACAGTTCGAATTTCCAAGCACCAAAAGTTTGTTTATTCACACCCCGCAGACGGCAGGAATCTGAATTAATAGCCTCAATATAATGTTGTTACTGGATCTGACAAACCCTGAAGCTTCTTTTATTGTTTGGCAAACACGCTGGAGTCAGTCACCACCTACAGTACAATGCTCAGAATGAACTAAACACGCGACTCAAGAGATTTTTTTACTATTTATTTAAGATTGCATCCATTTATACACCGGTCAGCCACAACATTAAAACCACTGATAGGAGAAGTATGTAACATTTACCGACTTGAGATAATTCAATGTTCTGCTGGGAAACTTTTGGACCTGGCATTCATTCATGTGGATGTTACTTAGACATGAAGCACCCACCTAGACCAGACCAGGCACCAGCACCCCATAGCAATGACACTCTTTGATGCAGCCTGACACATTAAAACAGTTTAGGAACAACTCAAAAAAAAACCCTCCTTCACCTGGCCTCCAAATTCACTAGATCCCACAGGACACAAAGGCCTTCACTAACAATATTATGTTGCCAGACATCACAAGACACCCTCAGAAGGCCCATGTGCATTCTCTGATGAGTCACAAGGAAGACCTACACAATATTAGGAAAGCGGTCACAATGTCACGCCTGATTGGAGTACGTACGTCTGGCGTGTAGCTTGGTTACGTGTAAAAATGCAGTTTGTGGGAAAAGACCTCATGCTCCAGAGTTCAAGTATGTGGCCGTCCCCTGGGGGGACATGTATTACCAGTACGCACCAGAACAAAAGATTTGCCTGTTCATTTTTGGCCAGAAATTCACAATAACTGTGAGGGCAGTGTTCTGAAAAACTAAGGCTTTTTAAAATGGCCTTTTTTGTTTTTTTTGCTGCTGCTGCTGTCAGAACTGCCACGGCCAGCATCTGTCTGAACCACCGGCATCCTATGAGGAAGTACTGGCCGCTGTGGCCGTGCTTCAGGCGTGACGGTAGTCCATTGTGACTATAACAAGAAGCGGTTGATCAGTTAGATTTCTTTCCTGTGGTTCCGTGTCACAGTCCTCTTTAGATTCAGTGCGACTTCAGGCGACACATCAAGTGATCTACAGTATGCTGACAGGACAAATGATTAATGGCTAATTCTGACGGCCTTTAATGCTGCCGGCTTAGGGTTAGGGTTAGGGTTATGTTCATGAAAATGGACTAAATTGTTTTGGAGAGCCCAAATAAAAATCTTAATTTCCCCATCCTTAATTCTCTCCTCTACATCAATGTCACAAATAATAGTAGAAGACTGAGGGTATTTTGTAGACGCACATTTAAATGAGACCTCTATACTGTCACCATTAGTTCTTTTATTCATATCCCCCGTTGATCCAAAGTGACAAAACACATTCATTTAACATTTTCCCAGTGTGCGTGACTGAGATAAGCCGTCCAATTGGTCGTCACCTGCATTCTGCTTCCTGCTATTGTTTTTGGCTGTCTCAGAACGAAAGCGGCAACTTCTGCCAAACCAGCGCCGAGACAACTGTTCCTCCAAACCGCAGCTCGTTTGTTACGAGCCTGTCTGCTGCAGGAAACTCTTGACCCTCGTGACGTATGAAATGACACGTCCAAGTTCAAGTTCGCTTTTAACACATTTTCATACAGTAATGATTTTAACATTTTTCTCTCTCCCTCGCCTTCGTGGAAAGTTATATTTAGCAGAAATTTTCCAGGGGACACGTCCAGGCTTGAGTGTTCGTAGTTTTGGGATGCGTGTGCGATTACGAGTGATGCGGCAGTGAGTCGCCCGCATCTCTCGGTGTGACTCACTCCGAAACCTTTTTTAAAACTCGACAATTATTATTGTTGTGATGTTTGAGTGTTAATTACGTGAGTCAGGTGTTGTACGGCCGCTGGCATTTCGCGCTGGCCTGCAGTTCACGCTGAAAAGTGTTTTGGATTAAATCTGACGGCTGACAGTGGTTGACTTTTGTATGTTTTTTTATGGTTAATATGAATTCCATTTTATTTCCTCGTATGTGTGTGTGTGCGTGTAAACCAAAGTGTGGTAGAACACATAATTATTTAAAGCACTGCTTGAGGAAGCTGGATTAATGCAAATTTCTGCACACTGAATGCACGTAGGAGTAAAATGCACTTGCATGTCCTTACTTCACCTGTCGAGCCCTTTACTTGACCAATAAAAGTTTTAAAGACGTGGACCAACCTGCAGAAACAACTAAGCCTAACATGTCAATAGATTTAAATATATCCAGATATGTCCTAATTACTCCCTACGCCAACATCAATCATCACGCCCTTTTTGATGCCATTACTCATCCTTCCTTCATCCATGCTTGTTGTCTGTGTGCGTGAGTGTCACTATGTGCTGCCGTGTCCTGGATCACACATCAGAACGCTGCTTTTGTATTAAATCACACAAGCTGTCACTTTCAAACCTGAAAATCCTCCCGGTGGCCGTTTTGGCTCATCTTCCTTTTTCCGGGTTCAGGGCAGCTACCCAATTTAATCAGGAATGTTGCGCAGTGTCTCCTTGGCACGAGGCATGGTAGGTAGTCAAGTAGGGAGCAATAGTGGTTCGCATTGTTTTCAGCCCCTGAGGTGATTGTATGTTTGTCTGCCTTATCAACCACCGTGCGAGAAGCCATCACAAAACTTCAGTGCAGTCGAGATTAAGGCAAAGTTTGACAATGGCATGCAAAAATGTGCGCCCTCCCTGCCTGCGGCCACGCATGCCTGCGTCATCCGGTGTTTACCTGCACATTTGATCAACAGGGACGGATCCTCCGAGCATTTGTCATCCTCTGCGGCCGGCTTTTATGCACACATAGTTATGTTATTTGTTGTTTTTCTCTCTCACTTCACGCTTCACGTGTTGAACAGACTCTTCACAGAGGGGTAGTTCGATTAAAATGGCACAACCTTTCTTTTGACTGGCTATGAAAGAAAGGCCTTTCAAGGCTGAAAGAAATTAATAATTTTTGGCTATTATTGTTTGCAAGGCAAGGCACTGATGCCGCACAGCAAAAAGGTACCGGGTTCGAATCTACCAGCCGACAGGGGCCTCTGTGTGCAGACAGCGTCTTGCCACCTCCATGCATTGGCCAAACAGATGCTATTTTCGGGTGACGGGCTTTGGAGCCAGAGTCTGCGCAGTGTGGTCTGAGAGTGAAGCCATGCGGAGCCGCGATATCAATGACCGGCACCACACTTCCGCCAGACTCACTCGTGTTTTTGTTTTAGCCCTGCTCTTCCTCCACCTCTATAGCGTCAAACACAAAACTTATCCTAAAAATTGACGCTTGGAAAAGACATCAGCATTAAATTAACTACTTAAACTGACTGAAACCATCTTTGAAAAAAAGATATATACCGTGTGTTTTAGTGTTTTAGTTTGGTTTAAGTCCCATCCACTAACATGGAGGAGGTCTGTGATGACGGGCAACCTGTCCAGGGTGTACCCCGTCTCTCGCCCGATGACAGCTGGGATAGGGGACCCTACAGAGGACAAGCGGTTACAGAAAACGAATGAATGAATGAATTAGGTTCCAAGTAAATGTAGGTTTGTAGGTTTGATCCCCAAAAACTTGTAATGGTACCGGTTATAACAATAAACAGCACAGGCTACAGCAGCAACATTAAAAGCTTTGTGAAATGTCCTTAATGCTCTTTCACCCTAATCAGTACAAAATTCAATGTGTTGTGTTTCTCAGAAAGACAATGTAAAGTGTCAGATTTCAAGACGCATAACGCAAGATACAGACAGGATTGCTGCCTTCACTGCCTGTTTTACGAAGTCGTTCTGTTTTCCGGTGTGAAAAATACTGTTCAAAGGTGATTCACGTTACAAACGAGCAGCACTCGCAGAGGTTAACGTCCCTCGCGATGATTAGAAACTCAAGTGTGGTCTAACTGTGTGAACTGTCACTCACTGCATTTGTTTTGCGGTTTCCATAGTCTCCAATAATTTAACTCCAGGTTTATAGCCGACCTAGCGCGATATTGGCTACAGTAATGATGCAGGTGTTTATGATTCATAACACAGGGATGACAAAGGTACTGGTTTACTCCCTGACACGGAGTATCGTTGGTGCTGTTTAACCACATTTGCTTACCAATGAATGAACACATGATGCGGCCACCTACGTGTAATTATGATAGTGTGTAAGCCGTCAGCGCATGCCTTAAAATTATCTTGGTATTCGGCGCAATTATTCGGGTTCGCTAATCAGCACGCCCAAGAGAAATGGTAACTGACGATTTGTGGCTTTCAGCGAAGGGACCGTTTTCTCTCATGTCCTTTGTGTACACACACACTCTGACTGATGTCATTTCCTCGACGAATGTGTAAAACAGAGGGCAAACTCCCTTTCGAAAATGAAGGCGGGAGAGTTGTTTTGAGCTTGTGGAGCTCAGTCAACGCAATTTAGATATGATCGGGGCAATTAAAGCTTAGAAAACAGCAGCACCACGCTTCTCTTGTCTTCTCTTGTCTTCTCTTGTCTTCTCTTGTCTTCTCTTGTCTTCTCTTGTCTTCTCTTGTCTTCTCCTGTCTTCTGCTTTTTGCTGTTGATCCAAAATGAGTCAGTTTCCTTTTAAACCTTGCAAGGTGGTGCCGTTTTATAGTTTCACTACAAAACAGCAAAAACAGAACAGGATGTTACAGAACAGCAATATAATAAATGCAGCATCTGCAATGTTAAAAACGGTCAATGTTAAAGTCAAGAGAGGGGGGAGGGTCTTCGGATTAGTTGTGCATTCCTACACTGGAAGTTTTTCATTCTTTCTGATCCATAGTCACACTCAGTCCAGTTATAAAACAACCCACACTGAGGTTTAATGCTTATTTTAAGGCTTATTTTAAAAGAAATCTTGGAGAGTATCAAACAGCGTCTGAAGAGTGACGCCGTGGCTCCATTTGAAGTTGGAGTTGCTATGGCTTTGCTCAGCCGTGTTGTAACCATCTGAATGCCTTCTTTCACAAACGGGTTGCCAGCAACACTAGAGAGTTTGGGATTTCATGGGCAGTCGCGGTGAATGCCACGGCGCGTCATGTCACGGCTGCAGTCCTGTTTACAGTCTGTCTCTGCTGTCATTGCCCAGCGCCTCTGTTATCTTTCTAATTGCACGGTTGCAAAATTCACCTGCCTCAGTACCTGCAGCTCAGTTGTGTACCAACTCTCTAAGACGCCCCGAGTAAATAAATAAATCTTCAAATCTTCTTAATGGGTCAGAAGGAATGCCTGCAGTTCTTTAGATGACAAGTGGCTCTGGAAAATATGATTCAGTTCCTGTACAGTCTCATTTTTAAAAGTCCAACTTTACAGCAGACTTGGCCAAAACTAAAGTTACCACCAATTACTGCATGAGTGATTAAGTTATTTAACCCCAAATGATGCAATGAGTAGCTTCTTATTTCTTAAACTAGAAGATGTTAGTTTGTTTGAGAAGGGTCAACTCACTGGCATGCATCAAGAAGAGATAACATCTAAGGATACTGTAGAAACTACTAAACCGGGTTAAGAAGTGTGCAGTGCAACTGGAAGGATAGTGGGTAAGAAGAGAGACAGATGAAGCGATGCACCCATCATGCCTAGTGTGGGGGCAGTGCTATGATCTGGGCATCGCTGCAGTTGCTCAGGTCTAGGTTCAGCAACATTATGTGCTATGTGTATTTTACGTATAAGCAGGTACAGAAACCAGTTTTAATCTTTCTAACTACAGTGCATAGGTTGCGTTTTTATGTACGTCACCTGCATTGTATTGTATTGTATCCATAATTAAAGGTGTGGCCGCTGTGAATGGCAGGCTTTACTTTCCACTTGTTGATAAACATCATGCCAATCAACAAGAAGTTGCCGTTGCTTTTAACGTGCAACACATTTGCTAAATGAAACTAATGCAAACCACTTGTGAAACAGTATTAACACTCCCACAGAGGCCTCCACGTCATTCAGACGACCAAGAAGAGCAGTGGGAAAAATCTCTGCTTGCTCTTCGTCGTCGTCGTTGTTGTTGTTGTGTCTAAGGCGGCTCTCATTGGATAAGGAGCATTCTGAAAGCCGTCTTCAGTCACACAGACTGAAGACAATTTGCTTCTGTCTCCTTGCGCTTGTTGAAATGTAGCCAACCATACAGTGACTGCAAGGACTTAACCATCCTCAAATGATGTTTGACGGCTCCCAGCAGGGTTTCCTGTTCTCATGCTGCACTGTCAGTGCTGCATCAAGCTTTATCTCGGGCCGGCCTTTGCAGAGATGTCAAATGTAGGGCAGACCGGGTGGTAGATAGCGCTCATTCTCCTCTCAGATGCTGGAATCAACTACAGAGAGAATTAATTTTGGAGATTAATACAACATTTGAGATTATCTTATGTTCAAACTAAACAAAAAAAATGGAAATATTTGATGTGCACCAATCAGGCTTAACATTACGACCACCTTCCTAAGATTTTGTAGGTTTTCCTTGTGCCTCCAAAACAGACTAATCAGAGAATGGACATGGGCCTCCTGAGGGTGTCCTGTGGTGTCTGGCAACAGACTGTTGTTAGTTGGGGCCTTTGGGTCCTGTGGGTTGAGGGAACGGGCCTCTGTGGATCATTCCAGTTTGGGATCTAGTGAATTTGGAGGCCACGTAAACACCTTGTTTTTCATGGTTTTTTTTTTTTGGTTTTTTTAGTGGTTCCTAAAGTGTTTTTGTGTGTGTGTCTGTGTCAGGCTGCATCCTGCTGGGTATGGCTGTTGCCATCAAAGAGTGTCATTGCTATGGGTTGGGTGGGGGGGTGCCTGGTCTGGTAACATCCACACCAATGAATGTGAGTTTCCCAGCAGAACACTGAATTGTCTTAAGGTAGTCAGCGTCATTTACTTCTCTTGTCAGTGGTTTTAATGTTGTGGCTGCTCGGTGTATAGCGGTTAACAGCTGTACCTGTTAATGCATTACGTATTTTTCATCAGTTTGCATTTTCTTCCATTCTTCCCCACAACACTTCCTACAGCATATTTAGAATCAGGTAGAAAATATTTTAAATATCTGCTTCTGGCGCCAGTTCTCTTTCCAGAGACGTGCTGTTACGCCAAGACAAACATGGTTAGGTGTGTTTGCAAAGAAAGACACAGACGGATAGATGTATAAATATAGAGCGTGCGGACGTGCACACTGAGAAACTCCCAAACCAGGAGAGCAGAAAGCATTAAGACAAAACGAGATCGTGGCCTAACGCAGCCGTTCCCACCTGCTACTTTGACTCCAGATCTCGAAGCCAAACGCTGCGTGCTTTTATCATATAACTTTAATCATACACCGATATCTAGCCTTGGATCCCTCCCCTTCCCTTTCAATCAGTTCATTTGTCATCATAAAGACAGAAATATTTTGATACTAAGTCTCATAACAACTTCTTTTATTACACGTGTCATGCTATCATCAGGTTATTTATTTCCCATGGTGCAAACAATAGTATCTTTTATTTTACTTTTTTTTTTCTTATCAGGGTTCAGGACTTTTACAAATGATCTAATTCGCTCACTCGGGGATTGTCGGCATCCTGTCTTTGGTGAGGTTTCAGCAACAAAAGCAGCTTAAAGTTAGGGAAGGTTGTTGTGGTTTCAGCTCAGTGAAACATGAACAAAATGCAGCGAGTGTCTGAACGAAACCACAAAAAAAGAAAAAAAATGTGTAATAAGCCGTTAGTTGCAAAGGGCAAGGGGCAACTTCCGCCGCTGAAAGACGCCGCTAATTGGTTTGTCAATCTCTGCAGATGCACATGTTGAAGTTCACAACTTTACAGCAAACAGCTTCTGCAGATAATTCACCCATGAAAGGCAGCTGTAGGTGATGGACTGTTATATAACTCGTAAAACTTTTTGCAGTGACCAACATTGTCAAGGTTGCTAGAGCCACCGCACTGCGAGGCAGAGCCAGTGCTCTTTAGGAAAGCTACTCGATCGCATAGATATAGCTGCAGAAAACACTTTAATTGGCGGCAACAGTGACACGGATGTGTTCTGTTGCATCACCTTTCGCATTCCTCACTGCAGTTCAAGTGATGTGCTGTTCAGTTTTAGTTGACATTACACATACTAAACCTATTTGCCGTTGAAGAGTAAATGCACGCAAACGCAACTTAAAGGAGACGGTTTTTCCGCATAACTGCCTTGTAAAAACAGGAGGGCCCGCTTTAACATGCAACATGGAGATCGGAGAATGTCAAATTAAAAATAATACATAGATCTGAAACATAACTCCGAAGATGTTTTTGAGCCCAAAGTTTGAATGTAAGCAAGAGTAAAGTAAACTCCAGGCTCAAGTTGAGTCCAAGAAGAAGACCCCATTGACTCTTTAATGGCACATTAAGAACTATTACTTTAGAGCATGAAATCAAACGTATAGGACGCTGGCAGCAGCACTTGTGTGAAATCCAAAATTACACCTGAATGTTTTGCACCTGGTGAAGTTTGAGTTAAATGTTTTTGATATTCCCGACAGCAGCTACGTGCCGTTCAAGTTCATTCATTCTCCTGTCCCCGCTTCTGAGCCTCCTTGCTGTGAAGCACCGGCGCTAACCACCTCGCCGCCCCTGCATTTCAAGTTTTTATTTTTAATTCTGAGTGATAAGTCAGCGTCACAAGACTGAAAATCCTAGGGAAATACCAAGCCGGCACGATCTTTACCCCGTTGGTTCTTGTGGTGTGTGCGCATGTGCCTCTAAAAAAGTGTCAGGGGAAGTAACCTCACGTGTTAAACAAAATAAAAAAATAATTTAAAAAAACAGAATTTAAAAAAGGGAGTGCAAGTCAAGTGAAATGTTTACACTGCTTCAGACGGAAAGCACCTGAGATATCTCTCTCTGATTCACCCAAATACATCCCCAACACACTCACACAGCTTCTCCTGTCCGCCCACCTCCGCGATTGCGTCTTGTGGTTTTTACATGCTGGGTGTTTATCACATCTGTGCAGGGAGTAGCAGTTGTGCATTGTGGGTTTGGTATCCTTACCCGAGTGAGACATGCTTTTCCTGAGGCAATACATCACAGGTCGTGTTAACCCCAGTGCTCTTTTCAACTTCTGATACACAGATTTAAGGGAAAAAAAGACCTGTTGTAGGCAGCTGATATAGCTTTAAAAAAAGAAAAACTCATCGGTGAACAACACTGTTGCGTGACATGCTCCTTCATTTCCATCTGCGTGCACTGGAGTTTATTTATAATCAACTCTGTGGTCAGTGCCCAGCTGCAGAGCGAAAATACTACACTAAACGTGTTGTTTAGTCTTCATAAACAAGTGGCACTAAGCTGAAACTTGATGGATTAAGCGGACGCTTGCAACACAGCCGTCCGCCACCGACGCTGGCAATTAAAATAACTGCCAGTAGATCAGTCCAGATAGCCGATGGTATGGTATTGAAATTTCATCAGCCCCTCGGCAGTTGAAGCCGAAGCTTCACCGGGGAGACGCTTCCCACTTCCTCCTTCCCTGAGCTTTGTTTGCATGACTGATTGTGCCACAGCGACAGATTTACACCTTACTGTGTGACACTCGTGTCTCTAATCAAATCAGCCGGACTGATCATGCACACCAATCGGCCACAACATTGAAACCACTGACATGAGAAGTAAATAACACTGAGCATCTTGTGACAACCCAGTGTTCTGCTGGGAAACTTTTAGACCTGCCGCTCATTCGTGTGGGTGTTACTCAGACATCTAGCACCCATCTAGACCAGACCAGGCACCCCCTACCCCAAAGCCATGACACTCCTTGATGGCAGGAGGCAGCCTGACACAGACGCACACATGATGAACCTGAAGGCCTCTAAATTCACTAGATCCCAAACAGATCAAGTATCTGTGGGACACTCCCCTCCCCTCAACCTTTAGGACCAAATGTCCCCTCACTAACAACATTCTGTTCCCAGACACCACAGGACACCCTCAGAAGGCCCATGTCCATTCTCTGATGACCGTTTTGGAGGCACATTATTAGTCATAATGTTATGTCTGATTGCTGTATATAGGTGTTTTTTCTCGGTTTTTACTCCAGCTGTGATCATAGAGGTGATTGCTACCACCAGTGACCCCCCCCCCCCCCCCCCCCCCCCCCCCCCAACTACTTCTGTTACCACTATTCCACAGCTGTGTGTTTGCTCAGTATTGATATAGGCAGCCTGAACCAAAGGGGTTAATATTTATGATAGTCTGTTCCAAAGGTGATTAACCGTTTAAATTAAAGGTGCTGAATTGAAGTGTCTAGAAGCAGAACTGAAAATCTGGTGCCAGTGTCCCAGTCGCTGCTTCAGGTGTATACCGGCTCTAGTCGCCTTGTCTTAGCTGCGTTTCTGTCTTTTCTTTGTACTGCTATTATTCCATCTGACCTCTGATTGCTTGTTGTGGGACTACAGAGTTCATGTTGGCACAGCATTGTTTTCTGTTTACGGTTGCCACCGGTGCAACGACTTAATGCAGCGACGAAACATTTTATAAAAAATCCAGATTCTGATTATTTTTGGAATAATCTGTGTTAAATATACATATGTATTCTTGTGTTTTTCTTTGTTTGCTGGATTTTTTCTTTTCCAACTTTCCCCAAACTTTTCTCGGTGTGTCAGATTCCCAGATGGCGTACTTCCTCAAATTTGACGCATGGTTTAACATGACTGTTGGCTATATAAAGTAACTGGAACAATGGGAATGCTTGATTTCGTTTCGTTGCTTCTGTGTGATTAAACTTAGTCCAGAAATGTGAAAGTTTCCAACATGATGAGTCAAAAATCTGTTTAATCATAAGCTCTTTGTTCTCTTTTTTTTTCTTTCTTTTCTAAGGGTAACATCTGCAAAGGACCAAACGTAGTCCTGGAGATCTACACCTCCAAGGCTGCTCCATGAGAAGAAGGAAGAAGGGCATAAAGGAACTTTGTCCGAAACTGAGATGAAGACATATTGTGGGAATTACATAAATAAATATTCAGCAAAAAATGTATATGCGTATGATAAAATGGAAGTAGTCTGGCCTTATATACTCTTTCACATCTGTTTTTTGTGGGGTTTTTTTTCTCCCCACGTTTTCCAAGTTTGACCACACTTGTCAATAAATGTAATTTTTTGTGATGCAGCCCTTTATTGTTGGAGAAGTTTGTTCATGTCCATGCGTGTGTTCTTTCTCAGAGAGCTTCAGTCTTAGGACGACTGCAAAGTCATACGCAGATGGAAAGGTGATATTCACGCCTGGCGTCGTGTCAAATATGTGCCGCAGCGTGGCATCGACCTGAACTCTGTTACATAAGTTAATGATTGCACCGTTTATTACCCAATAGCTTTGCTGTGTCATATTTTTTTATTTTAGTCTTCACAATTTCACGCAATTCCCGACACCAAAACTGCCGCGCTCAGCTGTTGTTATCTCCTCTAAAATGTAAATCATTCGAACTTTTAAGTCTGCCGCGTGCTGCAAAAATAATATCCACACGTCTCAGCTTGTAATACACAATGCATTTAAAAAATAAAAAATAAAGAAGAAGAAGCAACAGCTGCAGGATATATATGCAGGTGTTGCACCACAAAGGACTGGTGAAAGATCACATTTCAGTAGCACACCTTGACCCTTTTTAACCATTTAACGGCTCTTTTATATATATATATATATATATATATACAACAGCAGAGATAATTGTGGTTTTAAATTCACACCATTTTTTTTTAATTATTTACTTAATTTCTTTTCATTATTTTGTACAAACTTCCACACGTGTCCTGTTATTAACTGGTTAATAATAACTTGGTGTTTACAGTGTCTGAATAAAAAAAAATATAATATAATATAATGATTACTTTGCACTAGGCTGTAAAAATTTTATTACTGCCTGGAAATAATAAAAAAATAAACAATAAAACCTGCGTGTTGCGTCATTATCATGGCAGCAGCATCAACTGAAGATGCATTAAGGTCATCCTCACAACGTCCTCTGTATTTTTCTTGGGAATTTTGGAGGAAAGTTTAAACTCTACTGTAAAAAACATGCTTTGCACCTCATGGTTGGAGTATTTTTAGGGTGAATGATGCAGCCTTGAGCTCTTGATAATAGGTTAAAGGACTATTTACTACACCACTGGTGTAGTAAATCTGGAAGCTACATTTGGTAAAGGTGAAGTGAATTAATAACTATTAACTGCAATCTGCAATTCATGAAATTACTGGTTGCGAAATATTGTAAAAGTAATACGCTGTCTTCACTGCTTTCCGGGAGCGACGGAGTTTGTAGGCTTCCTGGCTGGCTGCAGGCCGGTCTTCTTCCACTGTGTTGTAGTTGTGCACCTGGCATGCAAAGTCCTGGCACTGTGTGGCAGTTTTTTGAGTGAGGGTGATAAGTGAATATTTATTTTGTGTTCTATGTGTAAAAAGGAAACTGAGTAGTAAAAAATAATATATAAATATGAAGGATTGAAATTCTCCTGTCATGTCATGTCTGGATTCCCATAAGGCCAGAGCTTAACAGAAGCATACCTGAAATTAAAAGTGCAGTGCTTCGGTTATTTCAAGGGTTTGCCTCATGAAATGGTCACGGTTAGAGACTTCCACCGCAGCCACAATATAGCAGAACTCCCATCAGCTGTTTTGAATATAAGCAGTTTTAGTTCACCTTTATCAAAATGCAAGTTCTTGTTTAAAAAAAAAAAAAAAAAAAAAAATATGTTATGAGCTTGCGCCATCATTTAGCAATTGTCTCCGTGGCAACAAGACCCACAAACCGGACAGGTTTATGGATCGGGCATAAAAGCAGAAGTTTATGATTCAAACAAAAGGCAGCAGGTGTATTTACACTTTAATAGTGAGTTCAAACGGCACCATCGAGCCGTTTTACAGACAGGAGCAAGGTATAGTGTCGTGACTTGCCTTTTCGTTGAATGCATTGTAAAAGAAAAAATTTAATGTATGATGAGGGCAATCAGATAAAGATGTTTGTGAAATGCGCCTTCGCCGAACAAAAGTAGAGCAGCTGCTGTATTTGAATCGAGGGAAATACTCGAAATACAGACTGAAAATGAGACACGATGGGAATTACTCAACAGAGAGTCATTCCTAGTAGCATTGATAATATAAGAAAGGTTAAATACTGGTCTATGTCTCGCATCTTTTATCCGGTCAGGTAATTGCTGAGAGAAAATCAACAAAAACGCAGTTACACTCGAGCACATACAAGCAGCTACAGGTGCAAAATACCTAAAATTAAATGTTTACATGTTGTTTTCTAACCGTTTTCAACCATATCTCCTTCTTTTATACTGAAAGACTTACAGGAAACGTGTGGCTTCCCTTCAGAGGGCATCATCTGCTCCAAAAGAAGTCACATGATATATTGTAAAGAGTCTAACAATACCCCGGCATCAGAGTTAATCTTGAACTTTTGTGCGCTTTGTTTCCCGCTTGTTTTCATATTTTCATCTTTTCTGAAAAAAACAGATTAACATGTCAAGCTGTGCATCTCGCAGCCGTCAGCAAGACACCTGGTCTGACTACCCAGACGCGGGCGTTGCGTCAATGCATCCGTGCTTGATTCCTGACACCGCTTGCTGATTTTGACCGGTGTCATCGTGCATGGCAGCGCTGTATAGTTATGCAATGGCACCATTTCCTCAAAATCTATGGGGATTATAGGGGAACCCCAAATGGGGAAGGAATTTAAACTGCAACTATTTACTATATTTCATAAACAATAAACCACAGGTCAGTCAGTCGACGGCACTTCTCTACATTTCAGTCAGAAACTTTTTTGGGGGGGGGGAGTTTTTTGGCCATGTGACGACTGAAAATAACAACTTGCTGTACATCTTGATGTTTTGGGTCAAGATCGTTTTACTATGCTCATTCAAGTGTGGCGCTCCACTCAAGGAGATTTTAAAAGTTGGAAAACATCCCTTTGTGTTAATAATAAACCCCACATTCATTTTTTTTTGGAACAAATTTCTTTATTTTATAAAAATACACAAAGACAAACACTATATACAAACTATATAAATCTTTCAATGGGCAGTAAAGATTCTGAAAGAGCTTTCACCAGAAGTGTAATCCATAGTTAGGATTTCAGGATTCAGGATTTATGCATAACGGACAGACGGAAAAAGTGATAACTATTTTGACACTGTACATTAACCCACTGCTCCGTTTGCACGTCCAGTTATTTACATACTACCTCATAATTGCTATGGACGTGTACGCAAATGCACAAGCTAAACTGCCTTCTGTGCTACTGCCTCACATTAAAAGAACCTGAGCACCACAATGCTTTGAACCAGCCAAAAACATCAAAACAGCATGCAAAACTCCTCTGACGCGGCAGCTGCACGTCATAATAAATTTTCTTCACAACTTCACACAAAGGATGGTAGAGATGAGGACAGCTTATTAACCACAGGGGCGGGTTGGTTGGTCGGCCGGGCGGGGGTAGCCAGGGTGGTGGGTGTTTTTAAACTGATTGCGGTCGGGTTGGGGAGAGCTCTTTAAAAAGTCCAAAGTGTCAAAGCACAGTCCTGTCTCGGGAGTCCTCAGTACATGGGAGGGATCTGTGCACAAAAGTTCCACAAGTCGTCTGTGGGTGTTCTGTAGTCTGAGTTCAGGGTTGTGTACTGTGGCACTTCCTCTAGTTCTTCGACTGCAAGAGAAAATGAAAAAAACTAGTCAGTGATGGTGAAAGAGAAGGCAACATTACGAAATTGATTTGGCGAGAAAAACCTGCATCATTCAGATGTCACTACCTTAAGGCAACATTTTTTTTTTTGCAGAGGGATTTACTCATCTATCTGAATCGTTAACTAACAACATTTACCTGAGGAAGAATCACTCCACTGGCTTCCTGGACTTGTGCATGCTTCATTGCACAGGAACCCCTTGTCATCTAAACTGCTTGACATCCAGCTTGTCTCTTTCTCCAGTTGCTTGCATATCTGAAAGAGCAACAGTGGACTAAGTATTTTGTTTGTCCAAATCAAACAGTCTTTTGGGTATTGGTGCACGTGCCAAAATGGGGGCAGATTAAGACAAACATGGGTATTCCTGTCAATGAAAATTGCATGCAAGTAAGAGTTAGATGTGAAGTCCATGCTTACCTCGATAATGTCCTCGGGATCGTCGTACTCTGGAGGATCGCATTGAGGGGAGACGGAGAGAAAAGGCAGAAGTGAATATGGTGCCGAGTTGTCAATTTACCCAATATTGGCTAACCCAGAACTATTTAGGAGCAAGTATTGGATATGTGTTGCTTTCTTACCGGACATGTGCTCGGGCGAAACTTCAAATCTGTGGTTGTAGAACAGCTCCGCTGAGCCGACCTCGACCGACAAAGACCAGTCAGGGACCTCGCACTCAGGCATGAATGAGAAATCTGCAACAATGGCAAACAAATAACATTAAGCACCCTCAGTACTCCAGCTTTAAGGGGGGAGTATTCAACCTCCGTGTATCTTGCAACATATAACATTAAGAGCTTGCTCACCTTGCTGATCTGAATGCACGGTGCTGTCGACTGTGCTTTCCTGAGTGGACATGGACTCCTCCCGTGTTGACTGGCCTATTGGAGACCGAGTGTCACTGTAGTCAGAGTCTTCCTCCATCTTCACACTTGGGCTCTGCAGACAAAAATAACCAAATTTGGTGAGATTTAGGAGATAAAAACAGGAAAATGTTGCATTCGTTCTGCACAAATACTATTACAATAGCACTATTTTTAAGACACTTTTGCGTATCCTGGATCAACATTTGAATAGCTCCCTGACTATGTAAAACAAGTGTCACTACAACTGCAGAACCACATAGCCAGTATTTACCTTCTTGGTTGTCTTTGCCTCCCTGGCCTTGCTTCGTTTGTCTGCGGAGAGAAAAGAAAAGCACATTGATCACTTGAGATCTAGACTAACAGCTTTCAGTGTGACAATCTGACTTCATGAGTAAAGCCGAGGAGAAAAAAAAAAAAAAAAAGAGCAGCCAGCAAATGCTTGCTTCCTGTCAGTTCTCACCTCTTGATTTAGAGGTGGCAGGCAGCATCCTGAAGACACGCATGGCTTGGTGGCCTTTGTTGATGCTCTTGTCTTTTACCTCCTCGATATCCGGCAACGAGTTCATTGCGCAACGGAAGTTGGCTTTCCATGTCTTGGGGTCACAAGGTGTCTGGCCCTCACAGTATTTCCCTGCAGAATGCATTTGCATATGTATTAATTGTTTTGTTTTTGTTTTTTCTTGAAGACTTTTGTTTTTATATTTGCTGTTGTGCATGTTAGCTCACCTGTGTGAATGGCCCACTCCTTGAACAGACTTGCGTCCTTGTCCAGCTCCCAACCGTGTCGAGCTGCGTGCTTCCAGGGGATTGAGAACATGGTCTTGTTCTGTTGTAAAAAAAAAAGAAAGAAACATTGAGTTGGAATTAGGTTGGCTTCACATTTATCACAAAACAAAATCAAACGTGAGAGCAGTTTGACATTCAGCTAATGGGCTACTGTTAACAGTTTCCTGTTGCAAGACCTTAAATAAAAATATGACTTGCATGGCACAGACTCAGTAGTAACTCAGAGGAAAGAAATCACTCAAACCAAACACTTTTTTTTTTTTACTTTAAAGAGTTAGAAAGAGATTAACTTCTGCTCAACATGCCCGACAAATGTCCCACTTGCAGATCACAAGTTTGAAGTTCAAAAAGCTGTTTGGTTTAAGTTGCAAAGGGTTTTGCGTAAAATGTAACCGCCTAAATCTGCAGAACACTAAAACCCATCGCAACTGGTACTTCAAACGAGCTGCATGCGAGCACTGTGCAGCTATAGTTGCCAACTACACATCAAAAAAAGACGCATGCATCTTTACGAAGATGAGTTCCCCGATGTGTAGAAGACGGCTCCTACAACAGACATGTTTACAAAACGTCTGTTCCTGCCTGCAGAACTATTCATTGTTTTGCAAGTGAGAAACAGGAGAAAAAAAAAGGCTTTCTCACCTTGTCCACCCAGTTCAACCCCTCGATGGACTTGGAGTCGATCATCTTCTCCAGCCACGGCCTCATCCTCATCCTTGAAACGGGCATGTTCGCCTAAATATGCAGCAAAGGAGGACCGTTTAGATTAAGGAGGAATTCAGACAGAGCTAGTAGTAGGAGTAACTGAACATCCCACATCTGCCTCGGCTAAGTATTAGATTTACTACATCCTCCTGGCAGCGAGGGAAGTTGAGTTGAGTTCATGAGCAGGGCATGTGGGTCTAGCTCGGGGTGGGGGGCGTTTACGCGTAGGAGTTTATGAAGGGCTTACACATTAAAAGCCTTCTATTGACTGTGGATTTATTTATTTTTACTACCAAACTACAAAACAGGTTTTCAAGTGCATTTGTTCTCATTTGGTGGCCCAAGTTAAAAATAAAAATATGAAAAGCTATCTATTGCGCCAAAAGATCCCCAGTGCGCGCGGAGAGAACTGCACGCCTGTCCTACTGCCCTGATGCCGCTGCTGCACTCAAAGCTCCAAAAAAAGTATTTTCTTCCGTTATTGATTTTTTTCTTTCTTTCGTGTCAGTAAACAAGGGTGAATGGATGAATTACACAAAATGAATCAAGTTAAAGCAGATCAATCAATTAAGTGTTTTCTTTTATCCATATGGCTGCAAACGCTGTGTGCATGTATTAAAGGCTTACAATAGTAAGTGCAGCAGATCAGAGATATAAACATGAGAAAATGCATGCGGGAAAACATCCCTTAAAAAAACATCCCTTAAATGCTTTTAGTAGAAGTGATAAATTAATATCAAGTCACTTACAGTTTTTCCTTGATCTTTGAGAAGAAGAGGAAAATGTAGGAAGATATAGTCCGATTGGTCGGAACGTGTTCCAGAGAAGTTTCTCCTGGTCTTTTAGTTATCCACTAGAGATTCTGTCTTGGTCTGAAGTGGGTACTGACTCCAATCTTACCGGCTTTTTATACAGCAAAGTGGGTTTTCCCCCGGATGGGCAGAGCACACTGTAAAAAGTGTCCACACACCGAAGATGGCAACGCTCTTGTCCAATGAGTATTGAGAGTTTCAACGAGCAGCAGTTTAATTATTCTCTAAATTCATGGCAGCATTAGAGTGTTTAACCTTAATAAGTTGATTAATGTGGTGTTTTTTTGTTGTTGCTGTTTTTTTTTAGATTAATGTTGAATAGAGAAAATGCAATTGATTGCAGGTAATGACCGTATTGATACTTCACAACCAAAATGCCATCATATCAGGGACAATTATATGTTCAAATGTGCATATTTGCATCGCTCAAACAACAACAAAAACGGCCTCAACAAACATACAAAACATGCAACTAAATTAAGCAACTGACACTTTTTGCAGCACTGCGCATGCGCCTTTGCTGCAGCAGCGCTCACACAGTCAACCGATTTCCGAGAAATCACGCTGATGAGAGCAAGAAGGAAGTTAACAACAACACAGGTTGATCACTGCACGTAGACGACACCATCACACCCGGCGGTGACCTGACCCCGCGCGCATCCACACACACAGTGCACGCGTTGCAGTTGACCTGCTTTCTGCAGACGTTTATATATTTGCAGGCAAAGTCTCACGGTGCGATTTAGGCTTGACTGTGATATTTTTAAGAAAGCAGAATCGGTTTTATTTTTATGTGTCTTCTTGCACAAAATGCATAATTAAGGGCATTAATCTTAATCATATTAACATTGACGACCAAATAACATCCCCCTGTTTGAAGCCTGCAAAGTTTTCTTTATTAAAATATGCATTTAACTATCATTACGTTTGAAGGGAGCGCACGCACAATCGGGTGCGCGCGCGTATCCATCCCCAGCTTGCCAAAGTTCACCCCGCAGCCCGGCATGACAAACATGTGCATGGGACCAGCCCTTTAGTATAAACAGCAGTCGTCCTGAGAAGTCAGGCATTTACAAGAAATGGTGTAGTAATTTTTATCCGCCGCTGGGGGCGCTGCTGTCACGGGCTTCCTCAGTGCATGAATGTGGGCCGGTGCAGCGACGGCAGCGACGGTGACGGTGGGAGAAGAAGCGGCGGTGAAAATAAACGGGAAGTGGCCGGTCGATGCGCTCAACAACACAGGCTGCAGAGCGTTTGGTGCACTGTCGTTCGCATCCGTGACAACAACAACAACAACCAAAAAAAAAAAAAAAATGCCAAAAAACGTAAAGCAACGCGCGCACAACACCGCATAATGACGCTTAACACAGCGGAGGTGTACACATTAAATCGCACATGCTGAATCTCAGCTTTCAAGCTCACTTTGCGTTTTTGGTATAAAATAACATCAGGTCACGTTTGGGCTGTTCGAGTGCAAACATGGGGAATTTGGGAAACCCCACAGCAGCGTTGTCGCATCACCCGGGCCGGTTGTGTCCATCTAGGGGCTTCCCACGTGTGCGCGCTCTCTCGGTTGCGGCAACGTTTGTGACACGAGACGAGTGCGCGCCCCGTCTGGCAGGGAATGGCAGGGAGTTTTCCTACGGAGTTTTCACCGGCAGTCAGCGTGTGGGATTTCCCAGTAAACATGGATTCGTAGGGGAAAATCATCCCGATTTTCCCACTTATATAATGCTTCTTTTTTCTTTTTTCGTGATTGAATGCTTAAAAGTGGCATGCAGCCCTGCAGCTTGCAAGGAAACGTGCGACTTATAGGAATTCGCTCACAGTAGCTGAGGCAACACATATGAATTTGTTGAAAGAAAGATCATCAAAGCCAAATACCTCAACTTAAATATTTCAAACATCCAATACAAACCACGTTTTAAGATGAGAGAAAACTTCTTTTTTTAATGTCTCTAATAAGTAAAAAGTAGAATAAGAAGACACAGAGACAGCATTGTATTGTGTGAAAGCAAGCACATCTGGTGTATTCATCCGTGCAGCCTTTGCATTAAATATGGATACGTGCAAAAAGGATCGTTTGTTGATGGCTGTAAGTGGCACCTGTTTCTTCGTGCAGCAAGCTGAGGCTGTCGAGTATGATGAAACCATTTTGTTACAGGTCATCAGCCACACATTCATGAAGAATTCTAATTTTAAAGCCCTTTAATCTGTTAAAACAGCACCTCACAATGCATTTTTTTCAATCTTAACCTTTACATTGCATTGACTAATCCTAAAATACATCAGTCCAACACCAGCGACTTTCAAGTGATACCATTAGGGTTCATTGCCCTTACCGGAACCTGCATCTAATGTGTTTTTTACAATCACAGTGACGAATTTCTCTGCCTTTTATTGCATTTATAGTGCTTGCGATGATAGTGTGGCTGATTATTCAGGCCACCTGCAAGGATAAAACAGTAAATTGAGGCTTTGGCATGAGACAAGCCGCTTGAGCATCCAATCCCCCCCCTTGGACCATCTGCTTTGACAGCTCACTGACACTGGATAAAGTCAAAGCTCTCATTAGTTAGCCATGCGGTTGCACTGTGGCCTCACGCTGGCGGGAGAGCGCAGAATGTGATTTTTGAGGGAAAACACTTATGTCCGGTTGCCAGTTTTCTTGAATTATGGCACAGCTGTGTTCGCTGCTATGTTTGCAGCACGGCACTTCCCCGTAACTCACCTTCCACGTCTGCGTGGGAGCAGTCCCGCATAGCTCCCACTCATAGTTTACATTTAAATTCTCTGACATCTTCAAACTAAGAGTGCTTCAGTTATGTTCAGCAAGCTCAACCACATGCTTGATTTTAATAGATGAGTAAGCAGGGTGACTTTTCATGAAAGACTTCAGCCCTCAGGTTGAACACACACACACCTACACACCCACCCACACACGCACACACACACCCACACACACCCACACACACCCAAGCTTCAACGTCTGCTCAGGTTTCACCCAAACAGGCCTGCCCGGGGCAGCATTTTACAAAACACAGTCTGAGTTTAGCTCCCCCGTCAGACCGGTCGAAGTACTGTTTGTTTATGAGAGCTGCTGCATCACAAACACACCATCATGTGAAAGTTTATCAAGATCACACAGGTTTTGCCTGAGACTGAACAGCCGATTAACATTGCCTCACTTATAAAGACTAGCCACAAAGCTAAATTTGAATAAAGTCAGATTAGCATTGTCTGAGATATCCCCTAAACATAATAGGTAGCCTAATGCCTCATACAAAGATGTTCAGTTGCATAGTTTTGTACAAAAGGTTCCCACATTTGATGTTGAGGGGTTGAGAGATGAATGCTGTGCAGAAGTGAAAAAGCTCTGTGACACATATTTAGATTAATGCCCCAGTCTTTGAAGTGCTGAACTGATTTCCCCCTAGGGTGCAAACACCAGGCTGTTATTTAAATGAAACGATGCGGCATAAGCAGGACGGAGAAGAGCTGATGTGATGTAACGTTTCAGATCACCTGCGTTGTTCCCCAGGCTCCTCCTGTTATTTCTCATTGTCAGAAAACACACACAAGCAAGTTTTCATATTTTTTTTTTATTATTTTAACCCACTTTCAGATGTACTTTTTATCATTATTATTTTTTATGCAAAAACTGAAAAGGACTTTAGCTGTATTTTGACATCTAACAGACAAAGGGAGACTACAATGATCAGATTGATTAAAAATTCAAATATTTGAGCATAACAATGCTACTTTGACCTTTAATCTGCTCCTGTGTCAGAATGCCCTGGGATTTAGACTTGGGCAATCAAAAAACTTCGACCTCCGTCATCCCTGCGCCTGTTTTTATCTCCCCACTTTCACCATGTGTTACTAGCCTGTCACCTTTGCCCTATTCGGCAGCTAATCATTTGTTGGTTGTGCTCTGTAACCTCTGGCTGCAATATAAAACAGACTTCAGCGAGACTATGATTCATATTAACCCATAAATACGTGTCCAGCGCTCAAATGGAAAAACAAATAAACCGCATTGCTGCGTTAGTTTAGACTAAATTCCACTGTGTAAACGTGCTTTCGTTTGACTTGGCGCATTGAAAGGAATTATGTTAGCTCTCTGGGTTGGTGCTCTAATTTTGAAACGTGGTAAATGATAAAATGGAGCCCTTTCTGTGGATCGGGTCACTGGGTCAAAGTGCTTTTCATTGAGTGTTTAATCAGTAGTGCTGTAAAACATCTTTAAACATGCAGCTAGATAAGGAAACCGGAGACGGAAGGATTTATTTATTTATTTTTTTCTTGCAGTGGAAACCATTCAGCCATAATATCTCTGCTTTAATAAGTCTTTTAAATGTGTCTGAAGGGGTTTCTCATTAAATAGCATGTTCTTCAGCTGCAACCTAACATGCTTTAGCAACCAGCTGCAGTCACCGTTGTTCAGACAATTAATCCTCTTGTTTTAAGTTTTCTTTACTGGACAGACGCAGTGATAAGCTGCACTGCCTGGCCACAAAAATAGGTACGAGGCTCCTGTTAGATAATTGCTGCATGGGTGATTATCTTTCAGCTGCCACCAAGTTATTTAACCCCAACTGATGCAATGAGTACCTTCTCATTTTATAAACAACCATGTTGAAAGACACGTCCACGTTGTGGAAAAGATGTTTGAGAAGGGTCAAATGGGCATGCATCAAGCAAAGAAAACATCTAAAAAGATTGAAGAAACTACTAAAATTTGGTGAAGAACTGTCCAACGCATTATTAAAACTGGAAGGATAGTGGGGAAACATTACATCAGGGTGAGAAGAGAGGCAGATGAAGTGATGCACCCATCATGCCTAGTGTCTACTGTACAAGCCTGTGCTATGGGGCAGTGCTATGATCTGGGGTTGCTGCAGGTGCTCAGGTCACGGTTCAGTAACATTGCCCAAAGAATGAGGTCAGCTGACTACCTGGGTATACTGAATGAGCAGTTTTTTCTTCCCTGATGTTCACAGGCATATTCCAAGATGACAAGGCCAGGATTCATGGGGGTCAAATTGTGAAAGAGTGGTTCAGGGAGCATGAGACATCATTTTCACACGTGGATTGGCCACCACAGAGTCCAGACATTAACCCCATTGAGAATCTTTGGGATGTGCTGGAGAAGGCTTTGCACAGTGGTCAGACTCTCCCATCATCATTACAAGATCTTGGTGAAAAATGAAGGCAACGCTGGATGGAAATAAATCTTGTGATTTTGCAGAAGCTTATCGAAACAATGCCGCAGTGAATGCGAGATGTAATCGAAGATAAAGCCGGTCCAATGAAATTTTTTTGTTGGGGACTTTTTGTTTTTGGCCCGGCAGTGACATCAATACCTTAGGAATCCTTGATTTCTGGCTTTGAAACCATGAAAACGGAAGGATTTTTATGCCACCCTTACCGTTCACAATAGTATCGCCTGTTTATCTTAATATCTTTCTTTTGTTTTCACACTCTCAGTGTGGGCAAATACCTGTAATGTCATTTCCGTTTTCTTCTGCACCGACCTGTAGCGGCAAATATTTCTTCTCATTACTGTTGTGTCAACGGACAAACACAATGATGAGCCATCTTTTGAAACTCATTCATGAAAAATCCACCATTTCTGTGGGCAGACAGCCACAACTTTGAAACCACATGACCTGAAAGATGTGTATAATTCCATTCCGTTCCATTTACAAACATCCGTTTTTCAATGACCTTCCCTTTTGCTTCAGCTGAAACTCTGCATGCTTTAGCAATTAGTAACTCCAAATATGGCTGTGCTTTTTTAAGTATTGGACAAACACAATGATATATCATATGTTATGTTCAAAAGTGGTATTTTCACATTGAAACATGAGGATTTCACAATTTCTGACCGTCATCGAAAGGGTGCATATATGGAGAAAGCCCTAATCCCTGTTTAGTTTTTATCCTTTTTGACTCACCACACCATCCTGTATCTAGGATTACGTACAATATGGCAAAATAATAAATGAGAATTTGACTGTCTTGTCTTGTTTTAGCTTGTGGTGTGTTGGAAACAGACACAAACTGAGCATCAAGCAATGAGAGCGGCAAATAATAATAACATTGCTTTTTAGCTGTGTGCCCCTTTCAGAGCACTTAAAGGGGAACTGCTGTTTTTTAAAACCTGGACCTTATTTCTGGCATAAAATACAATTGTTTACTCAGCATAACTTTGGTGTCATTTGGAGTCGTTCATCAGATATTTAGATCGGCGCATCCATATAGTGGGAGTGAATGGGGCACCCAAACGCAGCCTCTAAATAATGTTTTATCGGCCATGAAACTTGTTCATTTCACCAATATTTTGTTACGATACACTAGTGCTATTCTCTTGTGAGTCCAGAGTTACCTGTTATCATTATCCGGGGTCTGTAAATTCACCGACTAACCTCTGACCTGGATGATGTCATCTCTTGTTTACCTGTAATTTGCTGCTGCTAGTTTTTTACAACATGGCTGAATATTTTTCTGTATCTGAGGTTGTGGACGACGACTTTTTTTATGATGGACGTCCTCACCATTTTGAGCCAGAGTGTACAGGTAAGGAACTTGTTGGAAGGAGGCTGCAGAGGCAGAGAGAGGAACAGACGGCCAAAGAACAACAAAACGTTGCACGTCTGTGAATAGATAACACGTAATTCTGGACTCGGGACAGCACTGGTGTATCGTAACAAAATATTGGTGAGATGAACAAATTTTGCAACAGATATGGCGTTATTTAGAGGCTGCGTTTCGGTGCCCCATTCACTCCCACTATACAGATATACGTGGATCTAAATATCTGACAAACGACTCCAAATGAATCGTATTTTATGCCAGAAATAAGGTCCAGGTTGTAAAAAAAAAAATGGCAGTTCCCCTTTAAGATCACCTTACATAAAATTGCAATGTATAAGAATTAAACCTACAATGCAATAGAAATAAAATTTAAGTATGTAGAAATAACATAGAAGGGATAACAGGTTAAATGGAGTGAGCTATTTTAAAAAGATGAGCAAAGAACACACAGTGTAGATCTGTTTTATACTTCCTATCTACTGGAGGTCACACTTTTCTCTCCTTTCAGCTCTCAGCTCTGTCTGGCTCCCAGACACAGGCCCTGAAAAAAGAACAAAAATACCACAAAACACATGACATACACCTCAGTGGGCTTGATAGGTAAAAGCAGCATCTGAACCATGTGAACTGATTGTGTGTAAGATATCCGTCACAAGCTACAAAATAGTTAACATTCGCAGGGCTTTTTTTTTTGATTTTGTGTACTTTGATCCTGCTGCAAAATAAACAAACCAAAGGATCTGTTTTAGTGCCAGCACATCAACCGCATCACTCTTCTCGTACCCTGCCAACAGATAACCGGTGAGTACACTCTAATTTACAAACCACGTTGTGGTAAAAAAAAGATATTTACTGTCTGCAATTTGATTGTGCCATATTCTGCTCATCTTAACTTAATGAACAGATCTTTTTGTTTTCTTTCATCCTTGAGCTCGCTGTTCTTGGCTTTGTGTGTGTTTCCTGTGCAACAGGACCAAAGAAGAACAGGAAGGGCGCATGCAGATTAGCCTACTGGTCCTTAGGAGTGACCCACTTAACCAGGTCAGTCACGTGATGGCAACACAACAAGAAGACAGTGAACACTTCTTATGCTTGTATCCTGTGTTAAACAAACTCACACATGGGCTGATTAAGAGGGAACAATAGGTACAGTCAGATAAAGTCAGAGCAGCCGGTGAAGACAAAAACATCAAAGCGTTGATGTAATCACATGTAAAGGTTTCTGACGTGACTCTTCAGCCAGCGTCTGTAATTCTTATTTCTCGTCCCATCTATCTGTGATCATCTTCTCTGTTGACTCGCACCATCTCTGTCTCTTTGTCAGCCTTTCTCAAGGTTACTTTAGTTCATTGGGCGTGGCCTACTGCACCACGTGATCGTGATGCAAAGTTACTCTGTGTCGAGGCTGCGCTCAGCTGCAGGGGCTGGCGTGATGTACCAAATATCCTGTAATAAATCGATACTTAACATAAATATATTTACAGCATATATGTTTAAATGCCCGGATACAGGCTTTTGCGCAACTGCAGTCTCGCACATTTGCACGTTTTACATAAGAATGCCCCGATTATGTGATTGCATTTAGATACATGTGACAGGGAAATGCATTTTTCAATAAATATGAATTAACTGATGAATATGGGTAATGGATAGTTGATGACATATAACCTTGATTGGGTCTTCCGTCCGACAAGAACCTTCGACTCAGCTCGTGCGTCTGCCATTGCGCAGCAGCCAAGTGGGTGAAGGTGGAAAAATCCACCAGGAAGGATGCTTCGATAGTCTGTCGGGGTCTGTTTTTTCAGCCAACACGTGTCGTTTTTTCAGGCGAAATCTTCACAGTGAAACCTGCTGGTCATCTTCATCCCCTGCTCAGCTCCCCCATTGTGGTCGGTCTCAGATATATTGTCGCCCCCCCTCCTTAATCTCCCAGATTGTCGGCGACTTGCTGCAGTCGATGCTGCAGTTTTGAGCCGCTCCTGCACCGGGACAGCTGACTCAATGAGAAAGACATGCTCGCATTCGTTTTGGTCTCTGGGTCGCTCTGGATTATATTAGGTGAGTTTTGAACATCTCTTTCTATTTACCGTTCATCTTTATTGTTTTAGCGTGGCTGTGCCGGAGCCAATGGCGGTGCACCTGGCTCGCAGGGGCTGGGGCGCGCTGTGGTTCATTCATTACCGGCTTTTTTATTTCCTCAACGATAGAAATGTCTGTGGTGTTTTATTGAATCTTGATCTTAATCGCGGTCAACTGCCGCACTTGGCACCCTGCCTGCACCAAAATGACGCCGGTGACATTATTTCATTTCACCTAGCTTACACGTGTGCTAACCGCAGTGCAAGCCTTAATATCTCAATGCAGCCCACCCCAAGCTTAAATTTCTGCCCCAGAGCACCTGGAATATCAGGGCTAACACTTAAGGATGCGTCCAGGTCGGCTTTAGCTATCTATAATCAGGTAGGAGTGAGGTGCACAAGCTGCCATGCGGCTGCAAGATCCATGCGGCCATTCTAGTGATAAGTGCTTTTATATTTCGCGATTAAGTTTAGGTTTTACACTCTGAATCCATCTGTTTGGCAAATGATCGCTCTCATTGTGAGCAAAGCTGGATCATACGTGTAGGCTAGGCCGGTCCAGCTGCTAAGGTCGTGTGACATTGTGCGTAAAAACCGGACACACGTCATCTAAAGGCCCTATTAGCTTCCATCTCTCATCAGCAACATCCACCAAAACCGCGCCGACACGCAGCCCGCTTCCACCTGAACGAGGCTGCACACATTTGCACCTCTTATACGTTTATTGGAAGTCACACACGCAAGGAAGCCGGCTGTGAAAGTCAGCACTGTGATGTCCTCCGCCATGTCTCGGTGATGGAGGGAGGGAGGATGAAGAGGATGAGGAAGGATGACGCGCTTCGAGAAACGGCATCCGATTGGGCGGAGCTGTCCAGGAGCGAAGGGTGCTGAAATCCTGCGGCCTACCGGCAAACTGCACGGCACAGTGTGCTCCGCTTTAACCGACACCACCCCCACCCCGGTTCACGGAGCGTTTTTTAGGGCCGTCGAAGCTGCACAGAGACACACGGCCGGTCGCTGGCATCTCGTGTGCTCCTAATAAATATAATCCGTTTCAAGCTTACTGTGCGGCACAAGGCACAGGGATGTAGAAGGAGCTGCGGATATTAATTCCTTAATGGACCAGGGGCGGCAGATGCAAGGCAAAGTTTTAACTGAACAATGTGTTCCTCAGATTGCTCTTAAGCAGAGGCTGGCATTTTGGCTGCTGCTGCATTAATATTAAACATAATAGTTGCAGGTGCTGGCTGCTCAGTGACTAGTGCAGCCAATCAGAGGACAAGGAGCAAAATTCTGATTAAAAAGAATGTCTTGGTTGAAAAAAAATAAAAACTGGACACCTCAGTGAAACCAGAAAAGGGGCCCTTTGGGAGGACGCATGACACCTTCCATCTGCCATCGTGTCCCAGGGCCCTGCTGCTCCTCAGTATACATAATTTATTTTAATCACCATCTAGTGCAGCCCGCCCCGGCGTGTAAACCTATTCTTTTTCCCTCCTTCAATATTTAATCAATACAACGGCGGTGGCTCTTTAAGCATTCAGCCCTCTCTTGTAACTATGTGAATCTTACGCAGCTGTTGGATTATTTTAAATGAAGCAAACTAACAAACGGGGCGACAGAGTGTGAAAACATTCCAGTCTAACCATGCAGTGTAAAGGTGGGCCGCATTACCTCACAGCATGGCAGGATAAAGGCCGAGGCCTGCGTCTCTCCTGCTGCAAACGCAGTTGCAAGACAAAGTCAGTTGCATTCACATTGCACATTGAAGTTGATTTTCTTTCCCGGACTTAAAACCTATCAAGGTGATATTTAAAACACAAAAATACCCCCTAAACTCCCCAAAGACGTAAAGCCTAATCAATAATCAATATTATTATCCAGTCTGGGTGCTCTCACAGCCACATGGCAGCTTTCTCGCTGAGTGGATTATTGCTGTGTCAGCATTCAGTGCACTTTTCCCCTCATATGGTGGGACGCCTGGTAATGGCCCAGGCTAAAGTGCTGAACCAGGTCTGTATATCTTGAAGTGCCTTCTGGGTGTTGGTACAATGAGTTTTGTAGCTTCCGTTTTTGGATGACAGCGTTCCGCCTCTGTGTGAGCGCGAACCACAGGGTTTGATGACAGTTTCTAAACTGAGTGGCTACAAATAAAAAAAAAAAAACCAAGTGGTTCCCCTTTTTTTTCTTAAAACAGCAGCAGGATGTTGCCATTTAACTGCTGTTTGGTGTGTTTGGCTCTTAAGCGAGGCCTCGTTCCCCAGGCGCCACACCAGGCTGCACTGGTTAGCAAAAACCTGAATCGATAAACAGGCAGATGATCCATAACACAGGATTAGAAAATTAATCCTGTGCCATAAAGAGTCCTAACCCCCCTAGGCGTCGATCTGAAAGCCCTCCTTCCCATCTTTGTTTGGCAGTCAAATCAAAGCTGGCGGGTTCAATTAATGTGTGCGATTTGTTTAAACGTGCGAGCGCAGAGAGCAGTGCAGGCACAAGTGTTCATTTGCATATAGGCAGCGACACATGTACCTGCATTGTCTGTCACTATGCCAGTGTGTGTGTCATTTTGTGAAGGAGCAGCCTGTGTGTTTAGGTAATGGGAGGACATCACAGAGCGAGAGAGAGAGAGAGTGGTGGAGGGAGGGGTGGGTTTGGTGGGTGTGGTGAGAGAGTGCAGCGTCTGTCGAGCTGAGGGTGGTGTGATACGGAGGCCAGCGAGGCCCAAACTAGGGCGAAGCGCGTGCCGCTGCCTTCCCCTTGCTTGCCTCAGCTTAATCTGGCCCGTGGCATTGGGAAGGTAATCACTAGTTTGCTCTAGGGTAATGTGATACCGGCCCGATGCCCCTTGATACACCGCACAAACACACACCCCGCACACAAACGCACATCACACCTCACCGGCTGCCTGGCTTCCTCCGACTCCTTTGTAAGTGCCTGCTGCCTAGACCACAGCTGCTTTAACCCTTCTGCAATGCAATTACACTTTAGCCCGGCTGCCTGCTTTGCATCTGTAATTGTGTGTTCTCTGTATTTGTCATTTTTCTTTACTGCCGTGCTACATTTTGTAAATTTTTAAACACGCGTTATCTAGCGGCATACGCTTACTTAGCTCATCCTTGACGCTCCTTTATTCTGCAACTTGTATCTTTATCCGTTTTTATTTTGTCGCCGGTAACTGCTGTTGTTTGCTGTGCTGCAAAGCAGGAGGAGATGTGATATTGTCAGGGTGTCAGGATCTCCCACTGACAGAGAAAAGTTGTGGTTTGCGTCCTAGAGGATGGGTTAAATGGAGGCATGGCGGAGAAAGATAAGGTTGAGTGGATAAAAGAGAGTGGGGCAGTGCTGTAGGTGCTTAAAGCTTAAAAGTAAAGAAAACCCAGGCCGGAAAGAAAGATACGGTGCATGGATGCAAGTGAATCTGCAAATCGGTAAAAGGATTCTTTAAAGATGCAGAGAACAGCGTGCAGGAGGTCTTTAAATAGAGTGCTGTAGTGAGGTTACTACTGGTCATCCGCCTCTGTGCTAATAGGCTGTAATCTGCCCGCGCTGGACTCTAATCATTGGTGACGGCCCTCGGATGGGCCGATGGGGCGGGACTTAAGGGTTGCCTTTCCTCCCGTTTAAGCCTCAGAGGTCACAGGAAGTCTCATTCACAAGCCCTCATCCCCGCGCAGCCTGCAGCATTGACGTTGCACCAAAATCTTCACTAAGTGGCGTCTTCCTGAAAGAGGAAGAGGAAGGTTCCCCCGGCGGGACATGGCGACGTGGTGGAGCTGCCATAAACAGGCCTCTGTGCCGAGTTTTATGGCTAACGATCTGTTTGCGGTGTGCATTTGCTCGTTGGTTTTAAAGAGCTTGAGTAAACCGTTGCTGCATGGTGACTCTTTGGCACAGTCCGTTCTTGCAACCTTTTACATGAGCTCAGGGGAGCAGCTAGATGAGTCATTTGTGGGAATGTTTAATTGAATTTCCACAGCTCCGAGTCGCATTTATCCATTTGCATCAGCTGTCAGACGTTTGGATTCTCAAATTTATTCAAATTAACATTTAACACACTATAAACATTGAGCTTTTTTTGTATTTATACAAAATACATATATATATATATATCAGGGCCTGCACACCGCTGGGTTCCACCAGCTTGTATGAAAAGTTCAAATGTTTATTTGTTTAACCCAGCTGTTCAGTCACAGTCTGTGCACTTGATGTTGTGTAATAGATATGATACTCTCTGTATTATGTTCCCTCAGTAGTGTGCACATCTGTCAGGCCTTGCACTCAAGCGCACGTCTTCCAAGCGACGCGTTGGCGTTGCATCAAACTTCTTAAAACAGCCTCTTTACACCTTTCATTTTGCCCACCATCGGCTCTGTTGTGTCAGATTAGATTTCAGGTTTACTGATCCTCTCCATCGCGTTTCAAAACACGACGGATGGGGTGATCGGGTTTCCGATTGGAAAGCCCAGGATATGATCAACAAACCGGTGTTATAAACTGAACCGTAGGTCGGTGAGAAGGCGGTTTAATGCAATTAATATGCAGTGAAGGTTTTATGAACGGCATGCAGAGCTACACAAGCTAATGCAGAGTGGGCATCTGCATCGATCAATCCGCTGAGTGAATGAGCAAACTCTAAATCACACAGAAGCTTCATCAGCACTTGGTAGCACAGCAGCATTAAAGCCAGCATTTCACTAAAAATAAACTCTAATATATGGTTGCAATATAGTCCCAAACACCCCTCAAAAGAGAATGAGAGAATGTCAAAACTGTACGAGTTATGCTGCATTCGCTTTTAAATACATCAGCTGGAAACCAGAGCTGTAAGTGCATCCAGTTTTCTGCTGCAGGAAGATGCCATCTCACAGTTTCATTGCTTCAGATCCAGCACAGAGGTCTCTGAGTTTGCACGCGGATGAAGGTCATTGCTGTCGCTCGTGGTGCTGCTGCTGACCCGCTGTTCCTCTGTCACACAGCTGAAGCAACAGTCTTCGTAGAAGAGAACAGGGACGGACTTAAAGACATGTACAGTATGCGGATGTGCTTATTTGTCTGCATGTGTGTCTCCCGGGGGGCATCGGGGTTACTACGGTACAGTGGGCCGGACAACGAGTATGGCTTCAGGCTGCAGTGGCGAGATGACCCTATCTATGCAAAATAATCATGCAAATTAAGGCAGGTCCCTTCTCAACCTCATTAAGGTACATTTGATATTCTTTCATTTGTAAGAAAATATTTTTTTTGGTAGTTGTGACAGTGCAGAAAAAGGGGGCGGGTATGATTATGCAGATGTGGCCTTCAGGCCTGAACCCCCTCCTCTGCCTCCTCCGGTTCCTCCAATGAGACGGCGCACAGAGGGTTCACCTTGAGTGAAGTGCTCTGGTTATCATTTAAATTACAACTGAAGATGACAATATTTCTTGGAGGAGCCTTTTGAATCTGACTTTTAATCCAGTTACGAGATTTTCACCCTCTGAGATGGGAAAAAATACTCCCACCCAGCACTTAAACCTGCACACCGTCCAAAGATGTGGGACGTGCAGTTGAAGATTTGGTGTAGTTTGTGTACAAGTCTGTGTAGGACAGATTTCTTTAATATAATACAGAAATTACTCTTTTTCTTTTCTTCCATGGAAGTCATACTGAACAAATGCGGGTGGATGGTTCGATGTTTGCATCTCTCCTGGAGTCCAATTAGGGGTCTGGCAGGCTGCGACTTTCCTGCTGCTGTCAGGCTATTTCAGGGCGGGAAGAGGTGGCGTGGTTGCAAGTCTGTACCGTGGCATTGGTTGGTTTGCTTAACCCTGCAGGCTCCACATGTGCCTTCGCAAACAGGTGCAGATGTGGATTATTTGCAGATGTATTGCAGTGTCACCCCAGCCTATGTAAAGAAGAGTTTAAATGCTGCTTTGCGTCAGAAAATGGACAGAAAATGAACGAATGAATGATACTCTGCCAGCCGCTGTCTTTAAAGTCTGCTCCCACTTTAAAAACTTGCACTCGACCCACTTTTTTTTTTATTCAAAAAAAAAAAAAAAGCACATTTGTTAATAATACTGGGATACGACTGCAGCAGAAACTTACCTGCTTCAAATCATTACTTTGAGTAAGTATAAAATACTCTCATGATATTATGGAGATGAATCTGTGTAAATTTGATAAAGAATATTATTTCATTTTAACCCTATTTGGTCTTAGTTAGCGTTTAACTACCACTACATCTGTCCCCAGGGTGCCCTGTTCCATCTACTCCTCTTCATTGTCTGCAGATTGAGATCAAGTGTGCGTATGCGTGCGTGTGAGTGCCTGTGCATAGAGATGCTTTTGTAACCAGCTGCACAGTCTCTCCATCTTCCTCTGTTCCAGCTCTGTGCACAGTGGTGTCAGTGGGTTATGGAGTCTGTCTATATTTAGAGCTGGTCGAGAGCTGTTTCCCCTCCGGTGCCTCTCCGTTCAAACACCAACTAATTCCACCGTGGCTTACTTGTCACTTGCAGCTGGGCCACGTTAACCACTGGAGACGCTGCATATATGAGCCAGTCATTTACACATCCCACCTTCGATGCATAAATGGCAACTTGACTTTGATGGCAACGTCAGTCAAGCACGCAGACAATCAAGTAGGCAAGGCAAGCACAAAACATGCCATCTGTCATGGTCAGTCACAACTTTAATCCCTTCAAAATTCATCAGAATTTGGACCAGTGACGTGGCAGTCGTGGAAACAATGGAAATAAAACCTTGATATATGACGTCAGATAAAAATGACCTAGTCTTTCTGCATTGTGCTGCCAGTCTGGCTGGAGCTTCATCATTGATCTTCCTGTCTGTCAGATCTGCTGACACACGTCTCCCATACTGTAATATGGAAAAACATAAGGTATAGGATATGAAGTGTGATATGGAAACTATAACTCATGACCTGAAAATTAATCAGTGGCCCTGAGCTGGCAGTTACAGCAAACCAAAAAAAACAAAAAAAAAACCTGAAACTTGGCTTATTGAAATTATTTATTCAGTTTTGTGGCTTTTTGAATTATAGTGGGAGCCAATTGCCCTTAAGCCCACTCAAACACCAATATTTACATCAGCTACTTCTGATATTTCTAAACTAATGATTTTTCAATAGATATTTTTAAGAAGACTTTTTTTTTACGAATGCCAGGAGGGTTTATGGAGGGTAAATCATTTTTTTTTTGTTTAAACTCAATGATGTGCATTTTTTTTTTTTTTTTTTTTTTTTTTTTTTAAATATTAGGTAGTTGTTAATTACTTAAAATTGACAGATGGCAGAAATGTACATACAGTACATGGCTAGCTGCTTTCAACATTTAGCAAACCCACACTGACCCTGCCGTATTAGCTCTGCACGTTACTAAGCTAAGCTAAAATAAACTAATATAAGCTCAGGTCTTTGCTAGAGATGGATGAAAATATTTTTTCTGAAAATCTACACTACACATTTTTAGTTTCCATCTAAGGGTGGCAGAGGGCAGTTTAGTTTAAAAATTACAAACGTTTTCTTTCAATCTTTGTTCATATCGCTATCAGCTCCAAACATTTAGCAACCTTATGCTAACGCTACCGTAACTTCACTGTAATTTCATGGCAACTGCATTTTATTTCGAAATGTTGTTTCCTTAAGCATTTCAGAACTTTATTAGCCACATTTCTAAGCTAAGCTAAGACAAGCTAAAAAGTAAGCTATGACAACTCTCACATTTTTGAGCTGCTCTAAACATTTAACAACCTTAAGCTAACATTACCGTGTGATTGCGCCTGCAAACATAACAAATGCAGCTGATAAACCGCTAATTTCATTATTTTTATGTCAAAATGTTGTGTCCTTCTACCAACTATAGCTGACCCAAAGCTTTTCTGAGCTTTATTAGCCGCAGAATCAGTTCTTTACATTGCTATGCTAAGTTAAGCTAAGCTAAGAGAAGCTACAAAGGTATGCGAGGATAACGCTCAAACCTTTGCTAAAAATGGATGAATAGTATTTTTTCTATGATTGTCAATAACCGCACGTTTTTAGAAACATTATAATATATAAAGTTGAGAAGCACTGAGCATATAAAAGCTGTGTTTGGTAAGAAAAGTCATGGGACGCCTGAAAGTCATTTCCACACTAACGATACTTACGGTACATTTTTATTTGGAAGAGCTGGGCAGTGGGCACATCTTCTAGTTAATGATGAATGAAACATATCCATATATTCACTTCTCAGAAAGAGGGAATAAGTGTGTTCCCCAAAATAGTGTATTTCCCCACATAGTAAATCGTTCCTCTAAAATTATCAAAACTTCTGTATTCTGTAGAATTCAGTGGCAATTTAATAGACTGAAGGGCTGTTACACAGCACACCGAATCCAGTGGCAGAACGTTTTTCATTACCAGTCCCTTTCCATTTTTCACACTTGTAGCTTTTAATTAGACGTTCTGCACTCATTCATTAATTTTACACACCTGAAGTGGCGAATTGCCCACAGTGGGCACTTACAGGGCAGGACATTTTAAATAGAATTAACTTGAAATCTCTACAACATCTACACTCCTACAGGCAGACTGTAGGTGTTAGCTTTTCACCATCAATGAGTAGTTTCTATTTTTCAAATACTCTACTATGACTAACCTTCCTTCCCCCATCTTCGTTACTGTAACTGCAGAGATGAAACAACAATTGGACAACAGAAAAAAAAAAGGAAATAGAGGAAATATCTGACCAGCGCGGGAGAAAATAAGGAGAAGCAGGGACTCCTGCGGTCTTCAAGTCATGGTACTGTTTTCAGACACATCAGAGGGATGCTGTGGTTTTTCGGTTACAGGTGATAGTTTCTGTCTGAACAGAAACTCGTGTGATTTTAGAGGATTAGATCTCATGTAGTGTTTGGGAAATCATCATCAGGGACAGCTGTCTCTCTGCGTCCTGTAAATGGGGTAGCATTTGTCAGCGGTGCTTTACAGATGACTGTACACGATGACTCTTCCTAACGGTATCAGTGTGTTTGTGGTTTTTTTTTGTCTCTGTGGTTTATCTAGTAGAAACTACCCCCATTGCGGGACATGTGTGAGAGGGAATTTAAACTTATTTTTATTACTCCTCACGGACAGCGCTTATGGCAGGTGGCACGATGTATTTCGGTCAACTGTAGTGACACAGTCGATCCATGAGTGTCTGTCAGAATCTTTTACTTTTGACCCTGTGTCCCACATCATTGCCACATGTCGGACACCTCGCTGGCGCCTTTTTAGCTTTTCAGGCATGTTGAATCAATGTCAGATCGCTTGATGCAGGAAAAGGCAGCTTTGTGTGTAGCCTTTCATAGCCTTCCGCCTAAAAGCAGCTCTTCTGGTTTCTGCTTTTGAATGATGAGGAAAGACTACTGCCACCTGTTGATGTGAAAAATAATTTCTTTTCACGCAGATGCTGTCTGTTTGTGCCAGCTGCAGTCTTTGCGGTGCATGCAAACTTTACGGGGGCGACGTCACAGCTGGCCTTGTTGCTCTTTGATGTTAGTATGATTCCCAGGGCTTTATGAGATAAAGAAGAATAATTAACTTTTATATAACTGTAGCATGTTTTCTGGCATACAAAAGAAAGAATGCACAAGTGGTGATTCTAGTTTCAGCACGGAGATAAAGTATGAGATAACTTTGCCATGATAAATGCTGTAATGAATCACTTACTGAACTTGAAAGTCAACTGGTGCTTAATCTGATTTTTGACATCCATGATAGTATGCAGACACACAGCTACAGTTTGATGCAGATAACATACATTTCTTTAAGATAAATCGTAAATAATTGTGCAAGCGGTAAAACATCCTGCGCTGTCCTGTGCAAAGATATCAAGCATAAAGTTTTAGCAGGCCTTTCTGTTAAGGAGAGTACTGTACATGCATCAGCAGATATTAAGTGTTATTAAGTGTTTCTATGTTATTAGCAGGTGCATTAGCAGGTTACATCAACACCCTTAACAGACACAAACACACCAGGGTCCTGTCATTTTCATGAGAATTTAAGGTTTTTGCAGCTTAAGGAGACATTTCATTCTACCGTTTGAAACTAAAGTTTAGTAACTAACATCTAGTATTATTACTATAAGATATTTCAACTTGATTACTTTTAGATTAGTAAAAATAAATAGATAATGGCTTATCTATCATGCCCCTGTTACAACACTGTGTAGACAAGGCTTCAAAATGTTATTTATACTTTCGTGTTAGTGGAAGACTGTGAAAATGTTTGCAGGCGTTTCAAAATCAGAGTGACTGAAGTCAACAAGCCCACGTAGAAAAACCTTTTCTAAGTTTTGGTCAAAGATCAACAGACCAAGTGATTCTGGAGACGTAAATAGACCATGATACAGACCGTGGTGTCTCGTCCAAACTCTCTGGGGGGACGGGGCCGTGTACTTGTCACTTCAGTGATACAAATTTGTACTCTCATTTAATTATTATCATCATAAGATCTGGATAAACGTGCGTGTTTCTGTTCTTGTTCCTTAAAAAGGGTCTTGCCTAAATTTTTCGTAACGTTTTGAAAGCCGTGCTAATAGGTCAGCTTCCCTTTATTAAAAGTAGTAGTGAGGAACACAGTCAGCGTTCTCACGGTCAGATATTTATACTTACAGTCTTCACTGCTGTGACTGTGTGTAGATGATTGCACGTGGGTGAAAGAGACGGCGCGAGAGAGAGCGAGAGAGAGAGGCAGCAAACAGGAAGCGATCTTGATTGGCCGTGAGCTGCAGCAGTGCTCCGACACTATTCTCGTGATCGGGTGGTGCTGTCTCTGACTCATTTCCCAAGGGAGGGAAGGAAACCCTCCCGTCAGCACTGCAGCCGGCCTCCCCCTCAGACAAACTGTGCACCTTACAGTGCGTATGCTGTGTGTGTGTGTGTGTGTGCGCGTCGGTAGGCGAGCCTTAGATGAGCACGATGTGTGGAAAGTGTGTGTTTTATCTACTTTCCAAACCTACCCCTTCTCGGTTTGGTTCTAAAGATAATTTTTTGACAGTAATAGCAAGAACGAGGGGGTGGAAGACCCCCTCGTTATTCACCCCTTTCGTTAACCACAACTCATTCGTTTAAGGTCATTCTATTTGGGTGGAGGAGGTCAGAAAATTCATAAAACGCTGTTATCAAAGAAAGCCATCATAAAGAGGCTGAGAAGAAGAAGAAGTCTGAGAAATTTGTGGGAGGGTTTAGTTTTTTGTGTTTGTGGTAAATGTCTGTGTCTGCATCTAGACGAGCCTCTTCGTATTTGTCGGGCTTGTAATAAGCCTTCATTACCACTTCCTGGACAACAGTTTGTTTTCTCAGTCCGCTCTGATGTCAGATGTCTGCCACACACATGTGTCTGACTCAGTAGTCGGTGCTTTGTCAAAGCGTGGTAACCATTAATTTTACACACAGGCGCCCCGGCAGCAACAACCAGGGTGAACCTCAGTGCAAGAGTCAACGCTTGTTGGTGCACGACCGCAGCCGTGTAGCTGGTATTATTTTAAACTTGTGCGTCTGTGAGCGCGTCCTCAGTGTTACACTGTGGGAGAGACGAGCAGTCATTAAAAACTTTGACATCAAAATGAAAGCACAGCTGGCGTGACAGTGACCTCTGGCACGCTGGTAGTTTTTACACCATTAGAGGTTTTAAAATCGAGAAAAATCAGTTGCACTCCTATGAAAGGAACGCGCGCTGAGTAAAGGAAGAGACCAGATTTTGCCTTAGCATCTGTCTGCAGAAGTGAAAGACGCTTCTTGCAGGAATTGTGGACGGTGCGTCACATTTTCACATCGTTTATTTTATGCTTATGACTGCACTCCAGTGTCAGATGCCAGACAGTGGTTTTGTCTGTTTTGAATCCCTTTTTTTTGGCTTTCGTCTGCAGATTCAAATATTAGCAACTTGGATGATATCGTATATATTTACATCTGCTTTTCAGATAACTGCTTTTACTTTTATTCGGTAAAAGCAGCAGCTGCAAAACCCCTGAGCTGTTATAAGCATCCACAACACATCTGATGGATTCAGTCCTGATTTGGTGCACGTCACATAAAAGCTGAACTTAAAATATAAGAGTCATTCCACCAATCATTAATTAAAAACACCTTCCAAGCAAGCAAAGTGTTGTTAAAGTGGTCGAATTTGAAGTTTTGCACTTGCTCGCATAGATGCAAACTCCAAAATAAAATATCTTTTTTGCAGATGTCTTTGTTCTGTTGGTGAATGCATGCTTTCTTTTTTTCCTGCAGAGCTCAGTTCTACCCTAATGGAGAAGATGCAGGCCCAGGAGATGATGAGTGGCCTGAGGATACCAGAGATTGACGACATCGGCCAGTTTTTCCGCTCCCTGCCCACCTCCACCCTGGTGGGCATCGGCGCCCTGACCGCTGTGCTGGCGTACTGGTTGGCCACCAGACCCCGTCCCATCAAGCCTCCCTGCAACCTGCTGCATCAGTCCGAAGAGGTTCCGGTAAGACTCAGACATTCATAAATACTTTGACACTGACAGTATCGCAAACTCATTTGCTCGATACGGACAAACCACGCGGATATTTGCAGTCCCGTCACTGGTGTGTGTCCAAACATTGTTATCTTGCTGGCCGCCTGCAAAAATACAGGTCAAATCAGTTGCTGACATGCAATGAGCGTCACAAGCACGAGGGAGTGCATGGTGATTGTTTTATTGTTTTGTTTTTTTTCTTTCTTTCTTTGACCGGAGGTAAAGCATTCAGGCAGCAGACGGGAGGTTTTAGCATCTGACGGGTTGAGCTTGTTTCGAGAGTTAGCGGCCGGATCTTCTCCGATTGTTTTTACAAAAACGCACACCGTGACAACGTGTAATTATGGACATGCTACTGCCACAGATCATCAGTCAGAGACACAGAGATGAGGCAGTGACGGGCAGTTTAATAATGATGTAAATATTCATACTAATCAGCTGTCAGGTCTTTAAATGGAACAAAATTATTAAAACATTTACATAATGTGCTTTTTTTCTGTTAAACTACCATTGTAATAGAAAGCGTATTTAATCAAAAATCTGACTGGAAGACGTCTGACTTCATTTTTTCATGAAAAGTTCCTCACAGACGTTCACACACACACATTGTTTGTGTGCGTGACAAAATGAAAGCGACAAGACGGGGAATGACGAGCAAAATAACCCGCTTACACCAATCAGCCGCAACATTAAAACCACTAACATGAGAAGTAAACATTGACCGTCTTGTGATAGTTCAGTGTTCTGCTGGGAAACTTTTGAACTTGGCATTCATTCGTGTTGATGTTACTTAGACATGTAGCACCCCTTAGACCAGATCCGGCACCCCCACCCCATAGCAATGACACTATTTGATGGCAGCAGCCGCCCCCAGCGGGATACAGGCACACACAAAAACGGTTTAGGAATAACAAAAAAAAAAAAGACATGAAGAAAAGCACAAGGTGTTGACCTGGCCTCTGAATTCACTAGATCCCAAACTGATCAAGTATCTGTGGGATGATCCACAGAGGCCCCTACCCTCAAAGGTCCCCTCCTCTAACAACAACAGGTTGCCAGACCCCACAGGACTCCGTCAGAAGGCCCATGTCCATTCTCTGATGAGTCACAACTGTTTTGGAGGCACAAGGGGGGACCTACACAATATCAAGAGGGTGGTCATAATGTAATGACTCACCTTGGGGGTATAACACTCATAAACTGTGGGTGAAACCTCCCTCAAATCCACCAAATCCTGGTTTACGTCAACCACAATCCCAGCCAAACCCACACACACATTACAGGCCTCTCACCAGCAGGTGAGGCTGGCAGCAGTTGAATGCGAAACTTCTTTGAACGGCTTTTTGCGGTTTCGAGGTTTTTAAACCTGGCAGCGGTTTGAAGCAGTGTGTGTGTGTGTGTGTGTGTGTGCGTACTGCGAGCGAGTGCAGGTAAAAAAATACAGCACAAACATAACATGCCATGCTCTCTAAACCTACGTGACTCATCTGCAAAAAAGGGATTCACTTCAACCATCCTTTGTCTCTAATTATCCACAATGCACCGGTACTATAGGATGGATTATAATTTGGATAACAAGAAAAACTATTTCCCTCTTCTTATCCCCCTGGCTTTGGTATCTAATCAGCGCTGAAAGATAAGAAGAAGTAGATCCAGAGTTTAGAGAAAAGGTTGCGAAGGCTTCACAAGGTGTTTCTTTGTCTTTTCCTTCAGCATGAAGGTGGAGGTCGCAGGTCCATGATGGGTGACCCTTCTAAGCTGCTGACTCATTACCATGACGACGCCAGGACCATGTACGAGGTCTTCCAGAGAGGCCTCCATATATCTGGTGGGTAGGATGTCGCTTCTGTTCCCTCAAGACATCAGTGTTTTCTCCTTTATTTGATAAGATGGCACATAAATGCAAAAGTTATATCAATTCTGAAAGCGTGACCTGAAACAGGCGAGTACACAGTACACAACTTCAAGAGTCCGCAAATACTCTTTGGGGCATTCCAGCAGGCAGATAGTGTCTTTCAGAAACCTAGGCGTACAGTAAAAGGTCAGCCACCCACACACAATGCGATACTTTCTCATAGACACACGTTACACGCATGTGGACAGAGATAGCACCACGGCCTTGACAATGCAGCAAAAGCGGCGCGACCGTAAATCCTCCTTTTACGTCTGCGTCGCTGGAGATAGAAATGAGTCCTCCCGTTGCCGGGGCGACGGCCATCGTTTCTAACGGTAACGGTGCAGCGGCTCAGGGCCGCAGAGTTTTAAGAGCCAGCGACTGACTCGCGGCGCAGAGATATTTCTGCCCAGCAGCGTTTCAACCACACCTACTCCTGAGTGAGCTTTATCAGAACTTACTCATGTGTCGGTGGTTTATAAATTCCGATAGCAAATCGGTCAGTATTTGAAGCTTGGAAGATGGCTGATCTAAGATGATTAGTAATAGATTTTGAGCCATTTATTTCAGGGAATTTGTGCATTTCCCTAGTTTTTATTCTACTTATGTTGAAGGTGAACAGTTGCTTTGTCTCTCTGTGTGCTCAACAGGTGATGGGCCTTGCTTAGGCTCGCGGCTCCCTAACCAGCCTTACAAATGGATGTCCTACAAAGAGGTTAGTGCCATTCAGGGAGCACGTCACCCCCCGTCCTGATAAACAACAGTTGCAGTCCTAGCTGAGAGTAGACAAGGCATAAAAAGGGAATGAAAGGGGAGATGTGCAGCACGTGAAAATCCCTGCAGTCAAAGGGCTTTTAGAGTGGTCACAAAACGGGATTATTTTATAGCTGTGAATCATTTGATCGTTGTTTATAACATTATTACACTTTTGTAGACTTTATTTGTGTCTTTTATTCTTGGTAAAAAAAAAAAAAAGAAACAAACAAACAAACAAAAACATAAATGTCGACGAAGGCAGTTCCGTGACTTCTTCCACTTCCCGGAGAGGGCAAACATCACTGTCACTCGACACCATCTTTGAATTGACATTTGATGAGCTATAAACCGAGCAGTTTTTTCAGGTAACTGTAAGTCAACACGCAGGCGTGGTTTGTGCAAATCCATGGCAAACAATCCGCCTGGCACAATCGTAAACTGGCAACAGAGCTCCAGCGTGTTCAACAATACAATTAGAAGCCGATAATAAATAGATATTTGCTGCTAATGGCCGGATCACAAGTGCTGCAGGCTGTCAAATCACTGTCCCGCCGCACTGGGTTCTTGAGTAACCACCCGTCTTTCTTTCCTGCAACAATAGCGATTAGGCATGAAGGCTAATTTGCAGGGGTGCCTTTGTTGACGTTCTTCCAGCTGCTGCTAGCTTCTGTGTGTAATAAGATAAAAATAAGAATGAAAAATAGTCCCTGAAGGTGCAATTTGAAGCAGGAGACTTTGCAAACACAAACAAAAGTTTTATTTGGACTCTACCGCAGCTGTTTGTCTAACGTCTTGTAATACCTTGTAGTTACATAGATAGATATATAGAGAGAAATGGATCGAATGATGGATGGATGAATTAAAAGACGTGCACAGAATCGTTGCTCTTAATTAATTCCAGCAAATGTTGACATCAATAATCGACCTTCTGATGACATGCTGGGAAATAAATGAAAAAGTAAAAGTGTCATCAGTTAAAAATATTCCTGCATTCGAAGACATTTACATTACGTAGTCACACTATTCTCAGCAACTCCTACATTTTTGCTCAATAGGCAAATGAACAAAGCCGCCAGATTCTTAATTAAACTTACTGAGAGGCTAGCTGCTGCTTTTAATGTCTGTTCAATGTGTAGGATCAGTCTCTTTATCACATGCTGTCCCCTGGTATTTATAGTCATTGCAACACTGATGTTTAGACGCCATCGGATAGCTGTATAAGAATATGACATCACTTCCTGCATGACAAACTTCCACAAGCCTAGACGGGGCCTTGCGGGAAATTATCGACTCCTCTTCATGTGAAATATATATATATCATACCGGTTCATTTCATCTGCGGGCCCCAGCGGGCCCCTGGATATATAAGGGCAGGACATACACGGCAGGTACATCTGCGTGGGCACGCCGTGATTATTAAAGTCCTTCCTCTGAGGTCATGTCTGTCGAAATCATTGGCCATACATACCCGAATTTCGGAAATGCGTGGAAGTTATTTGTTGTTATTTTCCTAGAGTGGCTGGAAACTTCCAACATCCCTCGAAGCATTTTCAGGTTTCAACACGTCTGTGAGCACAGAAGATACGCTGTCAAGTTTTGGAAAAGTCACCGGAGTGGCAGGGGTTCAAGGGAAATTTTGTTTAGACAAGTGATGTAGAAATCTGCAGTGGGTGATAGGAGAATTACACCATCCTCAACATTTGTCGGTAACGTCGTGTCATTTTACAAGCACATCATGGGAAAAAAAAGTTTGCTGTAATTCCCAGAGGAGCCAGACAAATCTGAACCTGTTCAGACTCCCGTTTAGAAAAGAGCCCTGTGAATCCAAGTTGGAAAATTAGGTGCAAGACTTCCACTGAAGGATGACACAAGGGGAAAGGTATTGTGTAATTTTCCTTGTTGTGGAAGTGCGGCGTGCAGAGGTTTGCCTTTCACAATCGCGGTAGCTTTAGAAACAAGAATCCTGCAATACATCAGCTGTTTCCGTTACAGAAAGCCATGCATTTCTCCAGAGATGAAAATTGTGGATGTTTCCATGAATGGGTTTCAAACAGGGAAGGTGACCTCTGGTTCTAAAAGCAGAAGGAAATGAAACAAAACAAACTCTCCAAACGGAGGACATACCAGAGTATTTTCTCTCTTTCTTTTTTTGGTCCAATCCCCTTCTCCAATCTTTCTGCCCCGCAGGTGACAGCCCGGGCAGAGCATCTGGGTTCGGGCCTGCTGCACCAGGGCTGCCAACCCAACCCCAACCAGTTCATAGGAGTGTTCGCTCAGAATAGGCCTGAGGTGAATTCCGCTCTTTGGCTAATAACTTATTTTTATTCTCTATACCTCTTCTCTTTTTTTACTCCAACTGCCTTACAAATGTCTAATGTAAACCATTTTACAGGAACTCACACACATGTTAAAGGGGGAATTACTGTTTTTTACAACCTGGACCTTATTTTTCTTATCATTTACTCACCCATATAACTTTGGTGTCATTTGGAGTCGTTCGGAAGATATTCGTATAATGGGAGTGAATGGGGCACTGAAACACAGCCTGTAATTAACGCATAATCTGCCACGAAACTCTTTCATTTCACAAATATTTTGTTATGATACGCTAGTTCTATTCCCCATTGAGTCCGGAGTTATAGGTTGTCTATTTGTGGATGTGCAGCAGTTTGTTGTTCTTTGGCCAGCTGTTCCCCTCTCTGCCTCCACATCCCCCTTTCAACGAGCTCCTCATCCATAAACTTTGGCTCAAAAGCGTAAGGACGTCCGTCATAAACAAAGTCGTCGTCCACAACCTCAGAATTGGAAAAATATTCAGCCATGTTGAAAAAAAACTAGCAGTAGCAAATTACAAGTAAACAGGCCGACCGCCACGGGTGCGCACGGCGCTCAGAGATGACATCATCCAGAAGTCAGAAGTTAGTAGGTAAATTTACAGACCCCGGATGATGATAACAGGTATCTCCAGACTCAACGGGGAATAGCACTAGTGTATCATAACAAAATATTGGTGACATTAATGAGTTTCGCCGCAGATAATGTGTATTTAGAGGCTGCATTTCGGTGCCCCATTCACTCCCACTATATGCGTATATGGGGATATATACAGTATATATCTGACAAACGACTCCAAATAACACCAAAGTTATATGGGTGAGTCAACGATTCTTTTTTATTCCAGGTTGTAAAAAATGGTAATTCCCCTTTGACACATTCAATCATGTTGCAAAGGTTTTTCCTCACTTTTCTCTTTTATGTATTAAACTGTATGTTGCCATATAGTAAAATATGTGCATGGTCTAGATGTGTACATTTAGAAGAAAATAAAAGTAGATTTTGATTCAGTGGATGACCTCTAACCCCTGACCTTTGACTTGTGTGTGACTCCAGTGGATCATCTCAGAGCTAGCTTGCTACACCTACTCCATGGTGGTGGTGCCCCTTTATGACACGCTAGGCCCGGATGCCATACGATTCATCATTAACACGGGTAAGAATGCGCATCCCACACAGACAGGCGGCCGATGTGAGCCGACAGCCATACAGCACTGTAAACTCACACAACAGTGACAGTCTGAACTGAGTCGACCGTGTGAATTTCAACCAGCTGCCTTCGTCTCATTTAAGGAATACACCATAAAGCATGCCGCTGAATCATTTAAAGACTTGGGCAGCAGCTTTCAGCAGCGCAGCTCCCCTCACTGGTGGCTGCGAGCATCTTCGTCACCTTGAGATGCAGCGTGACTTCCCAGATCAAGGTCTAATTAAAATCAGATGTCGTCCTATAAATTGTAAACAGTGTCATTCTGCTGAAAGTGGATGGCTGCTCTTTCGGCCTCATAAAGTTTAGACCTGAAGTCAAACAACAGAGCTGTAAAATCATTGAGGCCAAGCAAAAAAAACCAAAAAAAACCTGCAGGTAGAGGCAATAATTATTTAAAATAAATTTATATTCAGGTAATCTGAATGTTTTCTCAGAAAAAAATCCTATCAGAAATTTCAACTGAACTCCCGCTCCAAGTTTGTTTTGTTCCTCTTTTTTTTTGTTTCTTATTTTGCTGATATTCACACAAGGGTGCGTGGGCTCTTGCGTGCTTGTCTTTCGTTGCAGCCGACATCTCCACCGTCATCTGCGACAAGGTGGAGAAAGCTCGGGTGCTCTTGGAGAACGTGGAGCGGAAGGAGACTCCCGGCCTGGGAAGAATCATCCTGATGGACGCCTTCGACTCTGCGGTCGTGGAGCACGGCAAGAGCTGCGGCGTCCACGTCCAGGCCATTCAAGAGGTCGAGGTAGGATGTGGCGAAGGAAGTTATGAAGATCAAGTAGTTAGTCTCGGGTGGCGCTCCTAACAAAGGTCAGACAATAACCAAAGGTCTTCTTTTTAAAGCAGCTGTTTAAATATGTAGTTGGCTGTCAGCAGCAGTATAATTATAGCTTAAACACATTATTGACAGAGATTAACACAAACTCCACTTGGCAACGCAACTTTACGTTCATTCTGCAACAGTTAGGAGTCTCGGCTATGCAGCAACTGAAAATGCCAGTCAAAACAAACTGATGTTTAGATTTAGTGAGCACACGATCAAAAGTACAAAGTCGGCCAGGCATGTGCAAACAGAACGACTGCGTGCTGGGCGAGATGTTTATCTGCTCGCCTCTGACGAGCAGGGTATCACACATAGACGTGGCTCTTTTCGCAGCCACACATTATTCAAACGCAGACGACGCTGCACTTGCTGCACCTCCAGTAATTTGACTGCTCTTTCCATTGCTAAGGCTGTAAATGCTTCACTAACTTCATCAAAACAAACAGACGAGTGAAACTGGTTCGGCCGAGGCCGGTGTCTACCTCAAGGCTCGATTTAGGATAAGCGCTGTCTTTCTTTGTTTATCTTATATGTGGCCTGTGTGGAAAAAAAAAAAAAAAGAAGTGCCATGGGGAAAGCTGGCAGCCTCATGTGTACATAACTGGCATTTTTCTGCTGGGATCAGCTTTTATGAAACTGTCTCGCGATGCCGGCCTGATAGACGCCCAGTTTATCTGGTTCACCCAGAACCCTTCACAGTTAAAGGAAATGGCAGAAGTTGAAGGGAAATGCAGTTTATTCACAAACACAGGCAACATAAACAGAGGGGAATTGATGACTTTCTATTGCTAGAGGTAACTTCCCAACCAGATAGAACCGCAGACAGTGTATCTGACCATCATTAGGCAAATGACTCAACTACAGAACCGTGTCCTCAATTCAGAAAAGGGTAATGAACTCAGAGGAGTAGATTTTTTATGTAATTTACAGTGTCGGTGTTAAATGTTGAGTTCAAAAGCAATAGTGATTTTCATTCTTCTGTTCTCTTACAGGCTCTGGGCAGAGAGCACTACAGAAAACCTATAGTAAGTACAACCAATTCAAAAGTCTGCTATGTAATGTTCAGCTGTTTTAGCCGTGCTAGCAAAATTGTTTCCCAGAGGATGAGGAGCGATCCAAATAGCTTTATATAGGTTGACCCACATTTCTCATTTGTTACAGGTGTTCACGCCGCCCTCAAGTTGAAATTTAGTCACTTTTAGGATTTATTGGCATGAACTGCCATACCCAATTCAAAATTTAAGCACGCTAAATCATTTGTTTTCTGATCAAATAGCTCTCAAGCTATTACAGATTGCGTCCCTGTCCTACTTTGCGTTCAAAGCTAAGTGGGAAAGACGATCCTGAACGTATTAAAGAAAACGCCATAGCACCTATTTCTTTGTGCTGAAAGCTGCCTGCGCCGTGTCTAAAGGTGCTTCCTGTGCTTTTCCGCACAAGACATCTAGATGTCGTGCACGCCGCTGCAGCTGTGGCTCCGTATGTGAGCCGAGCAGGTTCTCCATGAATCAGAGGATTAGTGGTTTGTTCCCCGAGGCATCGACCGCCTGCCAAAGTGTCCTTGCGCAACACACTGAGCCCCCGGTGGACTCGGTGCACTTGTGTGAGCGAGTGTGTAAGTGTGACTGTAAAGCACTTTAAGTGCCAGCATGGGGGAAATCATTTTGGAGTTTTAAGCCCGGTCCAGCCATTGGAAAGTCCGTGCAACAAAGATTGCTGCAAACACTCCTTTGAGTGTTCTCAACACGCGTGGCCGGTCGTAATCAGGGTCGCGGAGAGTTTCCCAATCATTTAAGACCAAATGCATCGAAATCCTGGGAATGAAGAGAGTTAGTTTGTCTGTAATGCTCAGAACAAATGATTCCATTTATTTGCGAGGAAGCTGGACGCTGTAGAGACACAGCCGTGACACACAAATCACCACACAGTGAAGTGCTGTTCCTGAGGCCTGAGACGAACAGGGTGAACACTGTGCCTGCGCTCTAAGATGACAGCTCATCATCTGCCCAGATAAATGTTTTCATTCGGAGGTTAAAGAGCGTTTAATGGCTCTGAGAGTGTTCTAATGTGACCTTCCAGTTTCTTTCAGCACCAGTTTGTTTACTTTGGAATCAACACAACAGCAAAGAAACCTTCTGTGGCCTTTGACGGCTTTTACTTGTATCTGTGCTCCGACAGCTCGTACAGTTTACACTGGCTGGTGTTGACAGGTCGGACAATGAGCGCTGACAAGCCAGCGCCAACCCTCTGGCTAGATGGCGTTAAACGTCCAAGATAGCATTTATTAGAGCCATCAGCCACCTTGAATTCAGTTAAATTCACATCATTCACATACACATCAACGCTGAGCCAGCAGCTGCACACACAGTACAGATTCTACAAACATTCCTGATTCAGTATGTGCAGTGGCGCGGCATGTTTTTGAGGATCATGATATTTGTCTCATAATGAGTTTCACGTCATCTCACTGACACACTTTTTTTCTTTTTTTTTGTTCTCCTGCAGCCACCGGCCCCAGATGACCTATCCATTGTGTGTTTCACCAGCGGAACCACAGGTAACAGTCATGCATCATTTGTGTGTCTCTGTGTTCACGTTCACAACTCAGACTCGAGAATGAACTGGTTAGGAGTCGGTGGTCGGAGTTCAAAGGCCGGGGCCCGTAACTCAAAAATCTCAGAGACATATTGAGGGAAATTCTCCGTATTTGGCTCGAGTGTTCATTTGGACTCCAAGATGAGAAATGTGTGGAAATCACTGATGACAACGCATGCAGTATATGATATAAATCTGGGCCAACATGGTAGAAAACTGCAAGTCAATTAGTTGCGCAGGCAACCTTGAGGTGGTGAGTCTAATTTGATATGAAACGAAAAAAGCAAATGCTGAATTAAAACCTTTATTCTTCTCTTACGTTAAGCTGCAGGTATCTGATTTATATGAAAATTATTTTTTTACATAACACGATCCAGAACCATTGTGCGCTCCCGTCTAATTTAGTAGTCACCTCCACCCTAAGTAGCGTCACTCCCCGACGTCAATCCAACCGGTTGTGTTTCTGACAAAGGAATATGGGCATTTGTGGAAGTAGGTCAGCAAACCAGTATGGAATACCAGAAAGGTCGCAGTTAATTTCTAATGAACCACGCTATTACTCATTGCATAATTAATTAACAGGGTAGATGGGACGACTTGCTGGTGGCACACCTAATGGCAAATCATTTCCATTCAAATCCCTTCTCAGCCCAGTGACTGCGTCCTCATAGGGCAGCCTCTCGCCGAATGTAGCGCGCGCTTTAACACTTCCTGTGCAATGAGTCCAAACTGGGACACTTATTGTGTAACATTTCATATCACCAATAATAGAGAGCTTTGCCAGAAACACAAACAACCTGCCCTTTGCTTTGTCGCTCTTATCCCATGTGACTCAATAGAAAGAGCCTGTCATTAACTTAATTTAGGCAGCGTGCCAGTGAAAATAAAAAGCAATCATTGGCATTGTGGCTGCTTACTATCTTTAGACATCTAATAAATACTTTCCAGTACATAGTGTTATTTAATAACGTCAATTATCTATCTGGATGTTTCTGCAGACGATTTCTAAAGTCTTTGTGTTAAAACCCCATTGTTTTATGCTGATTATTAATATTACACAATAAGTGGGCAGAGAAAGGCAAGCATTTACTGTAAATCCAATTTGCTCTAACAACGATAATTCGCTCTCAAGTGTCCAGTTCTCATTCCCCTGCCTGTTCCGTCCTGCCAGACATGCAAGCGAGTGAGGGAGGTCTCATCCCAGCAGCAGCAGCAACGGCGGCAGCACAGCAGCTGCCGCTAAAACCAGTAGGCAGGGTAACAAAGACAGAGGTCGTATGAGGACCCGCTGGTGTCGGTTTACAAGCGACTCCAGGCCTCTCCAGCCAGACTAACTGTACACACCGCCACCTGCTGGCACCGTGCAAGCATGCAACACGAGGGCCGGTTTCCACTCATGGCTCAGCATTTCTCAAGAATTCCCTCAGTCTCTGTTGCGAAATCCACTCAGTTCTTAGCCTGCGAGATTGCACACAGATGTAGGGGTCAGGTGACATCTCGGAAAGGGGAAGGCAGCGTTGTTTAAGACTAGTTGCTTCATGCAAACCACCATGTCTGTGAATGGGACTGAGCAATGGAATGGCATTACAGTAATGGGAAATAAAAAATAGTCACTTTAGCGCATTATGGAAAACGTTAAACACACAAGAATGAGGGAGAACCGACAAATTGTGACATAAAAGTCTTCCTTTTTGAACGACACAGGACATGTAAGTGTGGTATTTTATCAACCACGCTGTGATCTGCCAGTGCAGTGTGACATGAAGCCTTCAGATCAGACAGTGACCTGCGCCTGTGCTTCTGTTTTCTGACATCTCACACAGGAAACCCGAAAGGAGTCATGCTCACCCACGGGAACGTGGTGGCAGATTTCTCAGGCTTCCTCAAGGTTACGGATGTGAGTGAGCCTCCGTTTTTTTGTCCGTGATATATTTCTGGTTTTACTGCGAACACGTTTATTTTCACACTGTTTCTAATTTTGTTGCAAAGGCGTGCTGCAAGAGCATTTTTTAATTCGTCTAATTTCTTCCTTCCTTCTGTGTCCTGCAGAAAGTCATTTTCCCCAACCAAGACGATTGCCTCATTTCCTTCCTGCCACTGGCTCACATGTTTGAGAGGCTAATTGAGGTAAATGGCCACGGATCTGGACCACAGGAATGAGATAGTTTTGTGTTTATGTGTTTCGGGATGCCAGTGGGGACGGAGGAAGGATAAAAGTATGACTGTGTGAAGGTGGGCGTTAGATTTTTGGTGTGTGGGCAGGAGAATGGGAGTGGGAGAGAAATGCTTTGTCCTCACTCCTCCTGTTTTCTTAAGTTTTGCTTTCCAAGTGATGTCATACCCTGTCTTTCACAGCCAGGATGTGCAAGTTGCATCCTATCCCAGTCTACACAAGCACCCACACATAAACAAGTGTAAGAAGTCATATGTGTTTAGGATAAATGGGTCAGGCCACAGATTATTTAGAGCAATCTGGGCAGGGGATCTGAGAAAATATTCGTACACACTGCAGAACTCATTTACTGTAAACCATCTCTAATCACATCCCTACTTTGCTGTGCCTCCCGCCAAACTTTTACCCACATACAGCAGCTTCATTTATTTATTTATTTTTACAAAGAGACTGCTGTTCAGCTGTCTTCTTTTCTTTTCTTTTTTTTGCTCCGTTTCGTTTTTCAGTTTCACTTTAAGTCAGAGCTTGGATTAAGTCATAGCTCTTACAGGAAGAGACATAAACTTCCAAGACTTTCCACTGAGGATGCCACAGGGACACTTTCTCCGTCTGGAGGGTTGTATTTTTTCAGCGCCCGTGCCAACCGGAAACCTAATGAGTGCCTACAGGATCAGGATCGTTTCCCAGAAACACTCCTGCCCCTCGCTGCTTTGCGAAATCTAGGATTGCGTTTAAGCATGATGGTTTCTGCAGAAAGACTAAAGAAATGTATGCCCAACTATGTAAGTGGCCCCTGGCTGGGTGACTTTGCCCGTCTATGCTTGCCACACGTGTGCAGTCACAAAGAAGTGCATAAAGTTCACATCAGAGTATTTAAGAGTCATTTGGCGTTACATCTTTGGCACCTTAACAACAATACGCAGTAACATAAATACACACAGGAAACAGCTGCATTTAAAGAGTAGACACTGTAGCGTTTACTGTGCATCAATGCTTTGGTCTGGGTGCAGTAGCTGACATTTTATTAGCCGTTTCGGAGGGTTTAATGCTTCAGAAACTGCACTGATTGTGAACTAAACTGAAAGAAATCCTTAGTGCGTCCTTAGTTTCATGCTCGCTATAACCGTTCATGTTTTTACTAAATGCTGACGTGAAACAGAGCCCAAGCGCCCTGAGCCTGTACTGTTTTCATTGCTGGTTCAGGATCGGTTAACCTGAAACATTTAGCTTTTAATGCACATCATTTCTTTTTAATTAATTTATTTATTTTTTTTACTTTTCTGTCACATCAATTGACCGTAAATCTCTTAATGCTTTGCAAAGATGTGTTATCATTCTTTCAACACGAGCATCACTGAAGTATGTTCTGCCGTGTTTGACTTGATGTGTGTGTGTGTGTGTGTGTGTGTGTGTGTGTGTGTGTGTGTGTGTGTGTGTGTGTGTGTGTGTGTGGCAGCCGGGTTGCATCAGGTTGAACCAGCCAGGTTTGTTTGTGAGCAGCACCCGGCAGCTCACTCAGCGGCGTGAGACTCAGACACAGGAAACCACCTAACTTCCCCAGAAAGCAGCGCATCTGATCGCACAATAGGAGCTAGTTCAAAAAGCCTCAGACAAACACAAACACTCCTCGCCGTGAGGCACTGGTGAAAAGAGAGAAAGAGAGGCCGGGTGCTTTAATGTTCCCTCAGATGCCTTGAGAAACCGTCAGAGAGCCGCTTGTGGCACTTGTGTTCATAGTCATTTGTCAACAATCCTAATCCGTCTGCCTGTAAAGAAACATGTGTGGTGTTGGCGGTGTCCGTGTGAGAGTACAAAAAAACAACAACATATCTTTGAAGGCAAACTGAGCATGCGGTAATTGAATACTTTTATCGTTTCGCACCAGAATCCCCATCAGCCTCAGAATTTGCAAAGTGCACAACGACTCTTTCCACTACTAATTTAACAGGTTATTGATCTGAGTCACAGCTCTCGCATTTGCCCCCCCGGGTGCGGCGGCTAGAAAAGGAGCAGTCAAATGTTGAGGTTTCTCAGCTAGATTAGTAAATCAGTTATTGAGCAATGTGTCCTTCCCTTCGCGGCTAACTTGAGTAAATCGGTGTCACGTGAGGGTCGTGCATCTGCATATTCAGTATAGTTCAGCTGAGGTTATTTACGTTGCCCTCAGCTGAGCTATTCTGTACGTGTAGGTGCGTCATGTGAGAGTTGTGCATCTACACGTACAGTGTGGCTCAGCTGAGATTATTTACATTCACCTTCTATAGACTGCTGCAGTTTTTTTTCCTTCACTCCGTTTCGAAAGAAACGTTGCACACCTGCGAAACAAAATCTGATAAAGTCACAAAGAAATGATGAAGAATTTCCCATTTAACATTAGATAACACCACAGATTTGTGTCGGGAAATGCTTTACGTAACAGACAGGCCATCCAGGTCATGGTCTAGTCTGAAAAACAAAGCGTAAACAAAGGCTTTAAGACTGGTTTTGTTTGACGTTTCTTGAACACACAGAAACCTCAAACGAGTCCACATGCCTTTGTTTTAGCTTTGTTTCAGAGGAGCACTGGACTATAGCAGCTAGGTGTAGTGCAAACCGACCATGTTGACAAGCTGTAACTTTACACAGTTAAAGAAGGTCCTGGGTTTGAATCCATGAGCCGACTGGGGCCTTTCTGTGTGGAGTTTGCATGTTCTCCCTCCAGCTTCCTCCCACCGTCCAAAGACATGCTCATTAGGTTAATAGTTGCTTCTAAATTGTCCGTAGGTGTGAGTGTGAATGGTTGTCTGTCTCTGTGTGTTAGCCCTGTGATGGACTGGAGACCTGTCACAGGTGTAACCCACCTCTCGTGCGATGACAGCTTGGATAGGCTCCAGCAGACCCCCCGACCCTTAACAGGAACAAGCGGTTGCAGAAGACGAATGAATGAATGGAAACACAAATAAAACTCAATTAAAGTACACACAAACATATAAAGAACCTATAGTTACATAATAAGAAAAGAATGACAGCAGATAGAAGTCTATGACTAGACTATGGAATCGAGTAGGCCTGCCTGAACACATAAGTTAGTTTAAGATGACGTAAGCCTGCGGGCAGGAATGTTTACGTGGAGCAGGTTAGTGAGGTACTGAGGGACGAGGTTGTTTAAGGCCTTGAAGGTGAGAAGTAGGATTTTCTAGGTGATGCGGAACTTGACAGGAAGCCAGTGGAGTTGCAGCAGGAACGGTGTTATGTGACTCAACGGAGGGGGGGGGGGGGGGGGGGTTAGTGATGATTCGTTCAGTCTAGTTTAGAACCGGATTTGTCCTACCAAAAAGAATAAATGCGAGTTGCAGCAGGACCAGTGTTATGTGACTCATTGGACGGGGGTTCTAGTGATGATTCGTACGGCATAGTTTAGAACTGGTTGCAGTTTAGGAATGGATTCGGGAGAAAAAGGGAGTAGCAGCAGTCAGTTTAGGCGGGATGTGACCCGGCTATGGACCAGAGTGGCGTTATTATCAGTTGAGAGGGATGGGCGGAGACGGGAGATACTGAGATACTTTTTTTCTGCAGAACAACCACTTTATCACTATTACTTCTGTTCTTTTACCAGGATTTTGAATGAAGGACCTCAGTAGAAACACTCTTCTACACACTATCATTTAGTCCTAGTGTGATCCTAGCAGGTCCTTCATATCTAGCAGTGTAAAAACGCTATTGAAACCATGACATGCAAAGCCCAAGGTTCCTTTTTTTTTTGCTAAATGCTGTGAAACTGCTGTGTGTGGGAAACACAACCCCAGCCTTTACGACAAGTGCGATGACTGATACATAGACTGGTAAAGCACATGCATGCCCAACAAGCGGCAGCAAGTTTATCAGAATTCACCCATTTGTGATGCCCCACTTACCCTCTTAGAGCACAGTCAGTAGGGCCACTCAGTACCCATCAGACCATGGGTAGGATTTTATAAAATAAAAGGTTGATTCTCCTCGCCAGTGGTTCTTGATGTATTGATTTTAAACGTTTTAGGTCGTAATGTCCATTACTTTTTAACCAGACATTTAATGGGGGGGAAACTCATCCACTCGTATGTCTGTTTGCACAGTCCGTGGTGTATTGTCATGGAGGACGGATCGGGTTTTATCAGGGAGACATCCGCCTCCTGCCTGACGACATGAAGGCCCTGCGGCCGACCATTTTCCCCGTGGTGCCTCGTCTGCTGAACCGCATGTACGACAAGGTGAGGTGAACGGATGAAGCGGTTTTGTCTCGAGTGGAAAAAGCAAAATAAGTCTGGATAAATGGCTCCTAATCCGACAAAGATTCAAATGAAATGTTATTCCTTTGCGGTGCTTTTATGAGTCATGTCAGTATTTTTGTTTCTTTGGTTGAAAGCCTGGTTTCTTCAGAAATGCTTTTCTCATGAAAAACCTCAAAACTGTTTAAGAAAGTTGTCATGAAGAACCATGTGAGAGGTCGTTTATCTTTCCACATGGCCCTAATTCACATCAGTTGGATTTGCATAATTTCAACAGCTGAATCAAGAAAAGGTTGCAACCAACCAAAACATGTGTGTGTGTGTGTTTTTTCCCCCTCTTTGTCTCCTCTGCAGATCTTCAGCCAGGCAAACAGCCCATTGAAGCGCTGGTTGCTTAACTTTGCCGCCAAGAGAAAAGGAGCTGAAGTTAGCAGAGGGATAATTCGCAGTGACAGCATCTGGGACAAAATCTTCTTCAGCAGGATTCAGGTAACTTGAGTTTCCCCCGTAGTTCCACCACAATTAATCCCTTTATCACATCCCACTTCTGCACTCTGGTGTGCTTTTTTTTTTTTTTTTTAACCCTGGGCAACAGTTATCATCACTGTTTTTGTTTTGTTTTTCATTCATCAAATGTCCGAAAGAAAAATTACAAGAGCAGATTTTATGTTCCCACGCACGCACCCTGCGTTAAAGACAACAACAGTGCCTGTGTTTATCCTCTGGCACGCTTCATTGTCGTGCTAAGCCTCTTGGTATTCACCTTGAATGTTATGTTTAATGTTTACATTTGAAATGATGAGGACGAAGTTCAAAAATAGGGAGTTTTTGTGTCTGATGGATCGGTTATTCTGTTTTGTCGGGAACGTGTGTCACGATTCGAATGTTAAATTAACGTGAAATGAAGAAATAACCTTTTTTTTCCACTTCGTACAGGACAGCCTGGGAGGAAAGCTAAGGATGATAATAACAGGGGCGGCTCCTACCTCACCCAGCGTCCTGGGATTCCTCAGAGCTGCTCTGGGATGCCAGGTCAGAACACTGACTAAGTCAATAACGTTGACCATTTTGTGACCATTTTGTGACCATTTTTGCTGTGGATTTTACTTAGACATGTTGCACCTGCCTAAACCAGACCAGGTACTCCCCACCCCATAGCAATGACACTCCTTGATAGCAGCAAACAGCCCCAGCAAGATGAAGAACATCACAAGCTGTTGACCTGTCCTCCAAGTTCACTAGATCCCAAATTGATCAAGTATCTGTGGGATGATCCACAGAGGCCCCTCCCGTAAAACCATAGGACCCAAAGGGACCGCCATTAGCAAAATCCTGTTGCCAGAATACACAATATTAAGAAGGAGGTCATAATGTTATGTCTGATCGATGTATGTGGGTGAGCTTTCTTCTCAACACTTCCATGTGTCTGCATGCAGGTGTATGAGGCGTACGGCCAGACAGAGTGCACGGCTGGCTGCACCTACACCACGCCCGGAGACTGGACCCCAGGTGAGCGTCAGCGTTTATGCAACAGGCCTCTCTTATCTCTGCTTATTTTATCGTCCAAAGGTCTTGAGAGTGTCGAGTCACGGTCACAGATGGATGAACAGCACCCTCGGACGGAGTTTGTTTAACTGCCAAGACTGTATTTGGTCACTCATTGCCCCTCCCGGCCTTCTTATCATTGCGGGAAAATGCACGAGGACGTTGCCAAGTATCGGGGCTGCAGACGAGCGGCGTACAGTGAGGCTCGCGCGGTGATGTAACTCCTCAGACGGTTTTGTCTGCTGTTTCTGCTCCAAGTGAATGATTCATGGGGCCGCGCTCAGCGGGAAAGAAGGCAACATGAGTGGGAGGTTGCCGTATCCGCTAGGTAAAAAGAGAGAGGCCTGGAAGGGGTACAACAGACAGACAGACAGACAGAAAGGAGGAGAAGAAAAATAGCTGCTGGGTCGCATTATTAGCTGGCCCCATGTCTCCATAGGTGTTTTCCAACATCAATAAACGGATATAAAAGACCAGTATCTGTCATAATGGCCTGTATTTGCCCCTGAGCAGCTCGTGTTGTTGTGCAAAATACCCTGGCACTGATCCCTGTGCAGCTGTGTCGACTTGACGCTGTCTGCGTTTATTTTAAAGCTGGTCTTTCTCCGAATTGGAGTACGTAGTCGAGCGCAGAGTTGCACCAAAGTGAATTGCGTCGGTTCTTCCTCGCAGCTGTAAAATTTGCGTTTTGTGTGTTACGTAGGAAGTTGAGGAGAGAATGCTGGCAGACCAAGTTCATGAGAGTCCTTTTTCAGAGCTGCTTATGAGCTTACAGCTAGTTGTGGTGTTCCTGGAAACCGGTCGAACGTACCATCACCAGTCCGTTTGATAAGTTTACACCAATGTTAATTTTTGTCACTAATACTGGCATGCATGTGTGAATATGTGGCCCATCTTTCAGCAGCAATGTGCAGTACCACTCGTATGTGCAATTATTTATTCAATTAGATTCAATTTTATGTTTTATTAGATCGGATTAGAATTACATTCAACTTTATTGTCCTACACATGTTCAAGTGCAAGGCAACGAAAGGCAGCGTGCAGAAGCATTAGGCGCTTATATACACATGCACAGATATGCACATGATTATAAATTGTATTTCCTTGACAACAATCCTGTTATCTGAAAACGCCGGAGCGAGCAATAAAGCAACGGTGTCAAATGAAAAACTCCCTTGTAGTGGGAAAACCCATGGAGCATCTCACTGGGGGATCCCATCCGCTTGAGGCCGGACTGGTAGAGAGAGAGAGAGAGACAGAGAGATGGGGAATAAAAAGATGGAGGTGGGACAGAGGGGAAGCGGGCAGAGGAAGAGAAAAGAGAAGCAGAAGTGAGCAGATGAATTCACACATGCATGCATATGGATAAATGCTGCATATAGCACAAGCAAGCGTTTCAAATGCCCAGTTCCCAATTGTAACGTTTGCCCTTTGCAGCGTTAAATCAAGGGCGTGCGGGTTTATGGCCCGCCACAAATTATTCTTATCTGGACCGCTTGGACACGTGTTCATTTCTGCCTGCCGGAGGATTCATTTCCCGTAAAGGTTATCAGCGTCTTCGAATTTGAATGACTGAACGCAGACGTTTTTTACGAGCTAGTTCGAAGGGTTCAATGGCGGGTGGGGGGGCCTCAGCATCCACGTTTTCTGATCACTGAGTTTGAAATCATCACCGACCTTGAATCGCTTTCTGGAAAGCAAAAAAAAAGAAGCTAAAAAATAGCAATAAATAAAGCAAAAAACAAAAAAAACAAGTGTGCAGCTATTTACACATTTGCATTAGTGTTTTATAATCTTCGTTTTTGTGTCAACATGGTTTTTGGGACCAAGGGAGAGGTGGAACCCTGACATAGAATGGCCCTCATTGTGTTATGCCATTTCTGTGGAAACCACAAGGTATCAGACAAACATATAAGAAATGTGCCTGAACCTGTTTCTGAGCAGTATTAGATAACTGCTAACGTCAAACATGTGGTCGAGCATCACCCCCTGCTGCTCAGTTCTGATATTTCAGGCGATATGTGTCAGGGATTTTCTTACATTTCATGGACATGTGCAATGTCCCTCCTTCTCACGTATCGTGCAAGAAGTCGATTATTTAATTAAAAATGCGATAAAATGGGAGCATGTAATGGATTTTGTTGCACCGGTTCAACAGGTCACGTTGGGGCTCCGCTGCCATGTAACCTCATCAAACTGGTGGATGTTCCTGACAAGAACTACTTTGCCTCTAAGGGAGAGGGCGAGGTAAGCAGTGAAGGAAACACACATACTGTACACTGAGAGATGAAGTAATTAGTTGGTGTCAACCCTTTTATTTATTTTCCCCCACTTTTCCGATCCGTTGCAAAGGTTTGCGTGAAGGGACCAAACGTGTTCAAGGGCTACCTCAAAGACCCGGAGAGAACGGCCGAGACGCTCGACCCCGACGGCTGGCTCCACACCGGAGACATCGGCAAATGGTTACCTGTGCGTACACACAGCCTGCAACATCATCTTCATTTGCATTTATTAGGTTTTCTCTTGTCCCGGTTCCTCCTCTCATCCAATTTTTGTCCGACCTCTCCTGCAGAACGGCACACTGAAGATCATCGACAGGAAAAAGCACATCTTCAAGTTGGCGCAGGGCGAATACATCTCCCCCGAGAAGATTGAGAACATCTACATTAGGAGTGAACCGGTGGCGCAGCTGTACGTTCATGGAGACAGTCTGCAGGTAAGGACACCAACACATGCAAACCTTCAACCTTTGTAAGGCCACAGTGTAATTTGCAGTTCCTTTTCCTCAAATGTTTCTTGTGCTTTTCTTGCAGTCCTGTTTGGTAGGAATTGTGGTTCCGGACGCTGAAGTCATGCCTCAATGGGCCAAGAAAAAAGGCATATTGGGCACCTACAAGGACCTATGTAAAAACACAGTAGGTTGCATCTAGTTAACACTGTAATTAGCAGATGATCAGAAAGAATTAGAAATTTAATTGAAACAACTTTCCTAACAGGAATTGAAGAAGGCAATCCTTGAAGATCTGGTGCGTCTGGGCAAAGCTAGTGGCCTCCATTCTTTCGAGCAGGTAGGAAGGTGGTTTCTGTTTGCAGCAAAAAACAGAACCACATAAAAAGAGGTTCACTGAGATATTGAGTTGTATATTACAGATCATATGCTTCGACTAGTGTTATCAATAATACCTAAACATACACCTAACTAATGGGAGTCTCACACATCTTGGTATTTCTCATTCAACATATTTTCCTTTCTTTTCCATTTTAAAGGTGAAGAACATCTACATCCACAATGACTTGTTCTCCATTGAAAACGGCCTCCTGACCCCGACGCTAAAGGCCAAGAGACCGGAGCTGAAGGAATACTTCAAGGCCAAGATCGATCAGCTCTACAGCAGCATCTCCATGTGAATGCCGGCAAACCTCATTTACCTTCAAGCATCCTAACACACAATCTGCTTTGACCAGTGACCTACAGTGGGATAAACACGTGTCACCTGAGGCTTAACATCCTTTGGGATAAACCGAAACCAAACCCTGGCCCAATTGTGGAAGATTTAAAATGCCAAATTGAAAACGAATTGAAGAGAGAAAATGAATTAAAACACAATGCGCAGTGTCATATTTCCTTTTTATGTATGCATTTTTTTGTGTCATGATGAAATGAATGCATATGTTAAAAGGATGGCTCATTTAACTTCAAGTCTGCAATAAATTATTTGCTTTGTGACATGAACGTCCACGCCACATTAAAACCAATAGCAAAAAGCAATGTATTGCATTTCAGTGTTGTCCAGCAGAGGGCAGCACAGCCAACTCTAAATGCAATTAAGTGTCTTTTTATGAGACAGGACAAAACATTTTCTGTTTTAAGTTGGAGGCAAATTCTCAATCCCAAAGGGGAAAACATAAAAATGTCCATTTACATTGTGACTGAATGAACTAGTTGGGCTTGCAAGCTGTAGCAGCAAGACTACTGACTACTACGTTTAGTTATATTCATAATCGACCAATGTGAGCTTGTATGAGGGACGGATTGTGCTGCAGGAATTTGAACAAACTCATGTAGAAAAATCCCTGGCACGATTAATATTTAATTTGTGGCTGACTTGTGTTTGCCTGAAATGAAAGACAACGGGCTAATGCAAACAGCTAGCTAGACGGTTAGGACTGGGTCTCACACTACCACCAAATATGACTGAATGCTTTTGATCTGACAACATGTCTAAATGATTTATTAAACTATTGATTTGTGATGCAATGCACCTCTTTCACTTTGATGTATTCTTTTTGATGTGGCATAGAAGATTGATGCCATGGCAAAATAAAAAATAAATTCATCAATGGAAAAAACCCAGACCCTTTTAACATTTAACATTAGATGAAGACAACTAAAGAGAATTACGTACATACAACATGTGTTGTTATATGTGAATTTTGTTATTTGTTTTGTAATTTGGGCATTTTAAGTCTTCCATACGTTGCTGCCTGCTATTCGCCAAAAACAAATCTTATGGTCAGTCCCCAGCAGCAGAACCTCAGCAGCAGTCAAACACCGAGCAGTCCGTCTCCGTTTCCCGTCACTCTCTCCTCTCCTCCATTAGTTTAGACCTTCAAGCGCAACCCAACAGTTGTACAAGAGAAACGCAGTTGTACGACAGCAAGTGTGATGTCTTTGTGAGTAGTGTAGCTCGAGGAGATGTCTAAATGTTTAGTTACGCTGGCACCGTCGTAGGACAGTAATGGAAAACTGTAGATTGTCGTTCAATCAAAAAAGGCTGCACCCCCTCGATCTGACACAAGGATTAAAGATATGTATAACCCAGACGATGTGCAATTAGCTAAAAAGAATATATTTATATGGTTGAGGTGAGAATTAAGATGGCTAGGTTGGGAGAGTAGCAGCTTCCACCTTTTAAAATCACTGCACCGTGCCATGTAGAGCATCTCAGTCACATCCAAATTCACGTAATGTATTCACTTCTTCATTAAATCATCTCTACATGGCTGTGGTCAAAAGTTTAGCATGCATGCTCCTTTCTTCTTCTAAGGACTGGCCCAGTGCAACTGTCATCAAGGTTGACACTCTACAATCACAGCTTCTTTTTCATCCATCTTCGCACAAAACGTATGTCAGGTAAAGAAAATAAAAGAAATAATGCAAATCCAGGACCCAGGGCTATGCATGCAGTTTGCCCTGCAAATGCTGGGACCATTGGCACTCGATCTGAAAAAGACATGTATTGCTTTGTGGCCATTAATAGCAGGTTGTATGCAGTGGCCCACAGCCACGGCTGCTAGGGCTTTGTAACTTAAGGCAAAGGTGATGATGAATTCCACTCACCGAACGTAAATAGAACAAACATCAACTTTAAGAAAAAAAAAAAAAAAAAAAAAAAAACAGAGACAGTTTTTCTTTTCTTTTTGAAGGGGTTTACACATAGAAGTAATGTATAAGCATTTTAAATTGATTACCGTCCCAAAGCATCAAACAATGCGGATGTACATAAATGAGGACAGCTAGATGTAAGCATATTTATTAAATCAATGGTTTGAATGGATTTTTTTTTCCCTCTCCTCTTTTTTTGCGTGTAGTGAGATGAATTGTACTTATTTATTTATCTATTCTGCTGTAAAATGGAATCAGCACCATATCCTTGTAATGATTGAGTGCGGCAATAGGGACGAGGGAGGCCGGGGGACAGGGCGAGGGCGGTGAAATAAAAGAAATTCTGGAATGATTTTAAACTCGTGTCTTGTTTCTTTTTGTGTATTCAGTGGTTTTATTTCTCGAGTCTGTGTCTGCTGGCGTATAAAAAAAACTACTACTGCCTGCTGAACATTATGCAGTGTAAGAAGAACTCATATTGGTTATTAAAACACACATGACTGGCTCATCTTGATTCACAAGCTAAATCAAGTTGAATCTTCTATGTCTTGATTTTTTTATTTTTTTTATTTTTTGTGAAATTTTGGATGCTTTTAGCCGTTTTACAAGTCACTGAAGTTAATGTATTTAATTTAATTGGTTGAAAGTTTTGGTTATTGTCAAAATAAAACCTGTGACACGCATTTGCCATTGCAAGGCAGTAAGTATCCATGGTTACACAGTCGCCATCATTCAAACTTCACAAACGCCGAGGTCAACGGAAGAGAGATAGTGACACTTCCGTTCGGGAACTTTCAAAATAAGAGGATCGTCATCGACAGCGTTTGATTGACAGCAACCCTGCAGGTGTGCTTGGTTGCTAGGCAACGCACAGAAACCGGCGAGCGGAAATGGAAGGAATTTTTAGCACCAGTTGGGGGAAAAAAAAGGTTATCTTTCTCGGTTATCTTTAGTTGCACTCGTAGCACTTTAAAGTGTTTGTAGTAAAAATAGTCTGTAATTAAACACGTCAAACGTTTATGAACTGCAGCAGTTCGTATGTTTGGTAGTAGTTTACAGGTTTGATCTGGAAATCTGTTTGATCGGAAATGGATCAACGTCGCGTTAGACGTCGTGATAGTGGATTACCTAAAAACAGAGATACACCCGTGAAGCCAACACTGTGGAGACGTGACAGTATGACAAAATATTAAATATTTTAACTAAGTTCTTTATTATGAGTGATTTATTTAACAATTAGGCTATTTATTTTTTAACCTAAACGTTTAAATGCAGGTTAATAACCATTTTTTCTGCATTACTACTTGATCCCTTGTTTAAAACTGTCAGAGAATAGGAGACTCCTGCCCAGCAAGCATTATGAAGCATTTCCAGAAGAACCTGAAGTGAATGAGACGAGTAACCCCACTGTCAAACCAAACAGCCTGCAGGTAAGCATGTGTGAATCATAGGAATCATGCAAGTCGAAAGAGCAAATATCTGGGAGCCTTTACAGAAGAACAAACTCAATTCACCAACTACGTTTCAGTTTGCTTTCTGATTGCTTAAAGCTGTGTCACACTGCTCTTCTTCTCCTCCCGTTCCATGTTTATCCTTCAGACAATCGCTGTGCCCATCCACTGTGAATCTGTGTTACGTCTGAGCAACCCAGTGTTTAACAAAAAACCCAGATCTAAAGCAGCCTCGCCTGCCACACCGGCTATTAAAATACCTGGCTACCAAGTGTCGCAAACGGGTCACGCAACCATTCAGGCGACTCTCAACCCAGAGGCCTTTAAAGGTGGTGACACACCAGGAAAAGAAGGTAAACAGAACTCACCAGTGTCCCTGGAAAGCATCACATCTTCTAGCATGGAGCAAGACACGACTTCCAACTCTGGTGAAGATGATGATGATGATGATGAGGAGGAGGAGGAGGAGGAGGAGGAGGAGGAAGAAGGATCTGCTTTTATAACCTCCAGCAGTCTTCCCTCCCCGGAGATCTTCAGAAAAGAAAACTACGGTGTGTGTGCATTTTTATGTGTCCACACACAAAATGCAAGGTTATTCAATTTAATTATTGTGTCTTTTCTGCACAGCGGGCACACTTGTCCTACCAATTAAGGAGGATCTGCTGGATCTCCATCCTCGTATAAGAAATTCCACCTTGCTGGATGCGAGTCACGCAGAGAGCATCCACATGCATCATCCACCCAACCTTTCCACCATCCTAGGTAGTATAAACATCAGTTTACTGAGCAGAAATGCTAAGAACATAACAACACACTAGGTGCAGCATAACGAAGTGTAGTTCAGTTTTGCAGGATTTACCCTTCTGTCCTCAGATGCCTCTTCAATTCTCGCTGAAAAGGATAGTGACAATACCAGGTGAATTTCATTCCTATAGAGATTCAAGTTCTAAATCTCGTGTGCTGACCCAGATGTTGGTACACGCTGAGCACAGCTGGGTTTCATCGCTGTCTTTTCTCTTGTCAAGAATCCACAGAGAACATGAAGCTGAGACTAAAATACAAACAGACTCAATTAAAACAGGTAATTTATAAGGTATTCCTGTCTTCTAATAGCCTTTTTTTTCTTGAATACATTCTTGACACTTGGGCTTAAATTTAATGAATAGTTCTGCGTTTTTCAATCTTTAATCTATAGAAGAAGTCAACAAGAAGAAAACCCCACAAAAGGTAAGAAAATCACCTGAATATCCTTTACATTTACATCCAGAATATTCTGCATCATTGTTCATTTAACAGGTTAAAGCAAAAGTAAGAGGTGTTATTATAGTCTTGGTCAAATATACTTTTTCTCCCTAGCTCACCCACAGAATGCATTTCATGTGTAAGAAGAAGGTATGTTTCATAAGTCCCATAACTGATGAGATCTTCCAAGCAAAACACACCCCACCCTCGAAATTATCCATTCACAACAACAGTGAGCCCTACCAAATGGCCGGCCAACCTGAGAAGGTAAAGCCCGAGGCAGAGACATCCGGAGTGGGTGAGATCAGTTTCACAGAAGCGCCATTACCTGTGACTGTGAAGTTGAAGAGGGCTGCAAAGTGTGACCCACAGAAAGCTAAGTTCTTTGATTTTGTCAATGACAATGAAAGGGATGCCTTCTTTCAGAAGATGAGAGAAAGATGGATCAAACTCAGAAGTGCTGATTTGTTTCCTCTCACAGTTGCTAAGCACATATAACTCGTGACATCTGAAACCAAGATGTTGTGTAATCTTTGTGTGAAACATCATGTGTTTTGTGTGTTTTTCGAAACAGGGTGTCAAAACACAGCATGACAAGTGACTTTTAGGTGTCCTTAGCTGACCTTTTCTTAATTGACTTAATTCTATGGTCTATGGCTGCTTTTGTCTTTAGATGATCCAGTTTACATATTTAGTTCTTTTGTTTTTCACTGTGGGTTTATTTTGCATCTAAGGGTGTATAATACAAAGTCACCACTAGATGTCATGCCTGTATCTTCTTTTTTAACGTCCTTTTGTTTGCCCTCACAAGTAGTTTGAGTTGAGTTGCCTTCAGTTATAGATGTAAAATGCATATGTAGTTTTTTTCTAATCTTTATTTGTATACTTTTGTTTTGTTTTGCATACTTGCCAATGCATGCACATACCTCCAAATCTAAACTAAATGTCAAGTAAAATGCATAATGTATTGTTTTCGTATTTTATATTTGTGTTTATATGTGTTTTTCTGCAAATTAAAACGTGTAAGAGCGTCAGAAAACGTGTAAAATAAATAAAAATAATTAAATTGCCTGTATAAATAAGTATTTTGGATACAGCATTTTATTTAATGATTTAATGATTTGATTGAAGATTTTCCGGTAAGTATTTGCTCATGTGTGTCTTTCAAGGATGTCTGGCCGTGTGTGTCAAACAGTATTGTATGATTTCTGTGAATAAATTTCATGCTGCCTTGATTGCCGACAAAACATCAACACGGCGAATCCACTGACCACGTGGTACCGGGCCAAAAATATCAGCCAATCGCGTAATTTGTTGTAACAGCGGTCGTCGGCTCAGCCAATCAGAAAAATGCAGCAGGTTACCAAGCAGCTCCTGTGACTAATGCCTGTCATATGACTGTGACACCCATGGAGACAGTTACAAGGAACAAGATTCGCTCTTGGATTTGAAAAGAAAAGAGACTTTCTGTACCGAATTTATTTTGGTACAAAATGCCTCCGACTCTCTTCCAGAAACTTTTCAACAAGAGAAATGCCGTTTCGTCGCCGCCGCCGAGATGTAGCAAAGAAGACCCAGCGTTCAGGTAGCTGCTATTTATTGTGTATGTGTGTGTGCGTGTGTTTGGTTTTGTGTGTACGCTAACGCTACTTAAGGCTGTCTCTTTGTTGCCTGAAAGCATGACAGAGATGTGGAGCGGTTAACGTTGTGAGCTCGGGGGCTACACATAAGTTATTTAATGTAGCTAATTGCACGGAGACGTTTGAGACGTGTTGTGCTTGTTGGTGCTATTAGCTAACATGCTAAATGCTAGCTAGTAGACGTTAGCCAGGCAGCTGGCCACCACGCTGTCTCCAAGTGGGACACTCTGCGTTCATTTACGCACGTATTTCCGCTCATTGGTAATAACGCAAAAACAGTTATAATGCGGTATAAAAGCTTAACGGTGTCAGGCTTGAGGAGTTGAAGAAGCAGTGTCCTGCGTCCCTCCTTTGTCTCCCCCCCCCCCCCCGTGTCCCCCTTTGTGTTTGTTTCGTCAAGCCTGCGTGGTCGTTAGAAAACAACGAGGCAGTCGTGATAGTACAGTCACACTCATTTTATATAGCTTATCTGGAGCTATAGCTTCCATATCTTGGAGCAAAGTACAAATGACTTTCCCCTCTTTCCCGCCGATGGTGCTCATAGACTCCACCGGTGCCGTCCGACAGCAGAGGGGCACAATGTGTGCTCTCTGTCGGCGCACATGTGTTCACTTGAGTCGGCCTCTTTACACAGACCGGATCTGCGTTAAGCCGGTCTTCTGCAAACTGTAATTCCTGAGGTAATCAGATATGTTCACTTCATGTTGGGTTTGATTAAAATAAATAAATAAATAAATAAATAAATGCTCCCACATGTCTAGTTCATCCCTATGAAGCCCTGCACAAGACCTGGTGTTAACTAGACAAATGCCCCCTTGTATCGAGTTTACACTAGAGATGCTTAGATAGCCTGTCTTGTTGGTGGCATTATTACTTCCATTACTAATGTAGGCAGCGTTTGTCAGTTGAAAACATTCATGCCGTTTTGTTTTTCATCCTTAGAGCTCTCACTTTAGGCATGTTAGAACAAAATGAAACGTGCCGATATATTAGATAAAACACTGACATTGCAGTGACATGTTGCAATCAATTTTTGCTCAGTACTCACATGCTTACATGTAATCAAAGTAGGTTATGTGTTAAAAAATGTATTTAAACAGAATGTATGCAGAATCTATACATCAGTATACATCAATCAGGTATAACATTATGACCACCTTCCCAATAAGTCTCCCTCGTGCCTCCAAAACAGTTGACTCATCACACAATGGACATGGGCCGTCTGAGGGTGTCCCGTGGTGTCTGGCAACAGAATATTTTTACTGGGGAACCTTTGGGTCCAATGGGTTGAAGGGAAGGGCTTCAGGCTTTTTCCACTGCATCCCACAAATACTTGGATCAGTTTAAGATCTATAGAATTCGGACGCCAGCTCAACACCTTTTGCTGTTTTTCATGGTGTTTGAATTGTTACTTAACCATGTTTGTGTGTGTGTGACTGTGTCAAGCAGCATCCTGCTGCCATCAAGGAGTGTCATTTCTATGGGGTGGGGGCGCCTGCTCTGTTCTACCTTAGTAGTACATGTGTAAGAAACAACCACACAAATGCCAGGTTTCCTAGCAGAACATTGTACACAAGATGGTCTGTGTTATTAATGTCTCCTATCGGTGGTCATAATGTTATGCCTGATCATTGTATGTAGCTAAAGCAAGACACATAAAAATCCTTCATCAAAATATCCTATGGTTACATTCAACCTGACAGAGCAATGCATCACTGAGCTGCCTTGCACTATACTTTATTATCCCCTGTGTTTGTTTTTGCACACATTCTGGGTTAGGTCTGCCACCAAGGGGAAAGGGTTTTTTCATCTTTAAATACACTACAAGTTGAATATTTTTGCTCCCACTCTGTCACCTGTGGTGGAGATATTTACCGCTGGACCCGAAAAGCTCACCGTCTTGTGGTGCTCCTTGCACTTTGGTCTCTGCCCGTGCCCGAGCACGTTCCATGCCATAAAGGTGCCCGGCGCCCAGTGATATAAATGCAGTGTGTGTGCGTAGGTCTGGCTTGGCATCAATCCTAGAGCAAACAGGCAAGCAGCAGGCGTTTCTGTTAACTCAGTGGTCAGCTGTGCTCTTCATACCTCTGGCATGAGTCCCCCATTCATCAAGCATGAAATGCTGCGGAAAGGACAGAACGGAGAGAAGACGGTGCTGATGAGGGCACTTGGGTGGCTAGAGAGCATCAGTTATAAACGCCTCAGGAGGAGAGAAAATTTGTAAATGTAAAAGAGAAGAAACACACACCTTAGAGACGAGGAACTGAGTTGGCGAAGTTAGATGGTTGACAGACGAGAGGGGAGAGACGGGGCTTTACTGACAGTGATGGATTGCAGAGATGATATTTAAAATATTCTGATCCACTTCTACAAATGGATGTCTTAAAAACAGCTGCTGACCTACCTGCCTTTGAATGCAGCGCTGTTTATGGAAGAGAACAGCTGGCTGATTATGATAATACAGTTAAGATCTGTATGAAACTTGCTTGAACACCTCCAGCAGGTTGTCTTTAAAGAATGTGAGTCTTTGGTTAGACTCAACACGTAACAGTGCTCTATGATGATATTTGTCGCTATTTCAGATAAACAAAATGATGATGAACCTTTTTAAAAATCATGTAAACTGTATCTGTGCTGAGTTTGTGCAAGAGGCTTAATTACTTATTCCACAACCAGTGGAGTAATGTGTTATATTTATGAAGTTGTTTTTGTGTATTTATTAATTTCATGGTGGTGGTGGTGTTGTGTTGCAGCCGCATTGACCTGCATAATGCACCACCCACCCAAAGCTCTGTCACAGCACATCACTGTGCCCTCTAGAATACCACAGAGGGCAGGAGGTTGGCTGACCCTGGGAGGAAAGCCTAAAAACCCTCTCTTGTTTCCCTGGCTGCAGCACCTGACCAGGGACGGCATACTGTACATTACACTGAGAGCTTCTGGCTCATCTTGTAATCAGTCAGAGGCCTGAACTTGAGCCAGTATCTTTGTCGTCCCCACCCACACTCAGGCGGCTTGTCCTGGCAGCCTGCTGAGGAAACTTCCTACTTGACCTGGGCCATACAGCTCAATATAGCTGTGTTTGTACTCAGATACTTAAAGGAGGGAGTGTGTGCGTGTGTGCAAGGGAGTGACTGTAGCTTTACACATCATTTTGTCCAACCTTTAGTGTTTCTAGGAAAAAAATGTTTTTCACTGTGCTGTTTAATTGTACATTTGCTGAACAAAACCACATTTTGCGACACATTAGATTTATTTTTAGTGATCTTTTCTACTTGACAGTTCAGAAAAAGCACTGGCTCAACTTCCCTAGTGACACGGTGTATGTGCTCCGATGCATACTTTCATAACTCAGTGTGTCATGTGAGGCTTTCATCAATCATAGGCTGTCATGTTTGTAGGGCCATCACATGGCTGTGTTCTCGGGAACAAAACCTATTAGTTGAATAAGTAGGGACATATTCTAACCCATCCTTCTTCTTGAAATGAATACAGATTGCTTTTGTATATTTAGCAGAATAGTATTTAGCTTTAAGTATATCAAATATCTGACTGGACAGGACTGATTGTCTCTCTTTCACTTACTTGAGCAAATTTTAAATAATTTTCATCATGGATTCATGCAAGGCTGCTTGCATGTGCATGCATGTCCGTTTGTGTGAATGCTGCAGGCCTGCCAAGGTTCTGCAAAGACGGCGGCTGTCATCGGGTTCCTATCAGGGCTATTTTAAGTGGCCACACTCGAGCTTCTCAGAACTGCAGGGTCATGATAAAGATATAGTTTTACGTAAAAGCTTTCACACACGTCACACGCTCACACTCGCATTCTGGCGAGTGCTAGTATCACGGCTTAACGTCTAGTTAGGCAAGCCCGCGTGTCTTCTTACTTTCATGTCACACACCACAGGATATTGAGCTCAGTTTATCTGGTTCGTTGTTGGCTCCTCCTGCATTATAGCAGTCTGGCATGTGACCATTCTAACACATGACAAACTATAAAAGTTGAAAGTTTATCAGCTCATTTTATGTAGCCGATATCATTTCAAGAAGTGCCATCCTCTAGTAATAAATCCATCAAGTTATCGGTTTCCAGTATTGAGTTTTACGACTCATTCCGATACATTTTGGCGAAGGACGACGGCTTCAACAACGTTGCAGAGATACAATGAACCTCATACAACAGGCTGTGGATTAGGTTTCTCTGCGGGTAATGCTGAATATGTAAAAACCCTTGTTTTCATAATATATTTGGTTATATACACTCCAGTGTAGACTTGCCTCCACCCCCCCTTCATTCTGCCTGTGCTGTCTGTCTTGAGTCAAGTGCACTTTACTCTAATTCAGTAAACAGTGTACAGTGCATGACCTTATATTAGCTATTATTCATATTTATACTTTTTTATTTATCTGTGTTTTTTTCTTCTTCAATAGTGATCTCTATTATTTTATTAACTTTAAAGGTAAATTTGTGAATGTGAATAAGTCGACTGTTTGGAACCTGAAAGTCAAACCAAAAACTTCACGCTGTCACACCACCTAATTAGCCTACTTTCAGTCTCTACATGAACACCAGGGAGAACGGAAGAAATGACATAGATGGAGTCTGAGGAGGCGGTTTGACACAGAGATGTAAATGTACGGACTGACGGTGTTGTCTCTTGGCTTTTTTTGAGGCTGATAATTGAATTGCGTCTCTCGCACAGTACAGAATATAGCGGCATTTCCCTTTTTCCCTTTCACCTCAAAAGCAAGTTTGACCATAAACCCAGATTTCTCCACAACCACCACCACTACTCCTGCTCAACCTGATGATTCGTTCATGTGATCGCGAGTGAGACACAGTCATGCAGCCGTTACTGTAAGCACTCCCTTTCTGTCATGTGTTCCTGATTCAGAGGTTGTGAAACAGGAATAAGCCATAGCGTACGCATGCATACTGCCTTTCAAGTGTAAAGATCATTTGAATAACATTTGTTTTGGTGTGACCCTGACACCGTTTTACCCTGAAAATGTACAGACTGATTCCACCTGATAGCAGCCTATGGCCATATGTGTCAGTCGAACCGTCAACGTGTTGTTGCTTTGAGTACTGTAACCTCTCATTGTCATAGCATCTTTAACCGCTCAGCATCATGTGATTGCTGGAATGCAGAAGTCCTTAATGCTACGTAATCGGCAAAGAAACCAGTGGATATGCAGGTAGTCAGGTGCTTTCAGAACACGTGGCCAAATCCTTTACAGAGCGTTTCCATTTACTAGAACTTAGTCATAACAGAACAATTGTTCATTGTTGTTTAGGGTTTGTGTTGTGTGACAAGATCTTTATTTTACACTCATTAAATCGGCATTTAACAAAGCAAGGTAATTACTCAATGATCTGAGATTCATTATTCATTGGTCTGCAGACAGCCACCTGGTCATGTGACAGAAACCCAAAGAAAAAAAATAAATTCTGTTCCTGGTCTCACATTTAAGAAGTGGAACCAGTAAATGTTTTTTTTACAGAAGAAGAAACACATAACACAATTATTCCATTATCATTAAAGTTGCTGACTGTCTCTGGTTTCCTCTGTTTCACTTCTCCAGCAGCACAGGACTGAACATTTCATTTTCAAATAAGCATTACACAGATAAACCGGTGGAAGGCTTTGTGAACGCGAAGCAGGCTGTGGGAAAATATCAGGGCGGTTATGCATCACTGAGAGAATGTATGCGCACGGTGTGCTGGTGTAAAGGTAGAGATAACTGAAAGATTAGCTGTAATAACTTTTGTTTGGTGTCACCACAGTGATGCATGTACCTAGAAGTATTTGTTGCACCAGGTTGGGAAAGTAGCCTGCCAGGACAGACTGACTTATGGCCTGCAATTACAGCAGCAAGGTCGCTAGCATTCATAAATGTGTAGGGCTACGTCACATAGTTTGTTATAACACAGGCACGGATGATAGAGCTGTGACGCAGTCGGTGCAAGAGTGCTGGGATATGACTTTGGGTGTATGTCAAGACAGGTTACCTCTGACCCAAATCATCCACAGAGCACACTGCCCTCATGGAAACCCTGCCTTGTTTCATTTAGATTTTTACTTTGTGTGTTATGCTATCACACAAAGACTCAAGGTCTGTGGTTTTAGCTTTCACTCCTGACACATGACATGTGTGGCTGTCTGTCTGTCGAATGTCCTAGCCTGCAATTTTCACTTGAAATTAAATATCGGCCCCATGCAGTGAACTAAAAACAACGCTGAACTTGCTGAAGACAACATGAGCTGCAAGAAAAATGGCACAGAAACGTCTTTTTAAAAATACAAGCTGCTTGACCTAACAAAATCCTCTGCCAGAACATAGCCGGAAGAACGTCACACAGCTTGGACTGAGGGGATGTTTATGTAACTGTCTCTGACAAACACACACACACACACAGACACGTTCCCGTTGTAGTAGAGCGAGATCTTTGAGGTCGTTGTAGGCTGATGCCAGACATGACAGTCTAGGAAACTGCTGTAGTACGACCATCAGCACACGCTATGGTGAGCGAGCAGCTATGGGTTGCAGTTTGAGCTATTGTCAGAGGAAACATTTTTTTGCATTCTGTATGCAAATTGTGGGCCCCTAATTTCCACAAAGCTTGAATTTGCACGAGTCAAATGAATAGCTTTTTGCAGAAGTGAAGAAAACGGCAGTGTATTGTCATTGATAAAATTGAATTATTCTTGCAGTTGGTTCCAAGTAAATTTATTAAGCCTGAACTGATTCAATTTGTATAAGTGACACTTATTTAAAATGATTAGACATGGCTCTTCACTTCAGAGCATAGGATGATTTGTGTGCTCCTGTTATAAATTTTCATGACAGCAGCACACAATATCTAGGCATCCCTACTGTTCAGATGATTGAGTGGAGACCACAAATTGAACCTGGAAAGAAAAGGAAAAAATACTTTGCCTACTAAATAGCTGCTACAGTATGTGGCGGCTAAATCTTTAGTCTTCCCTCCCTGATATGATTCTACATTACATGTTATCAGGTTAGGGTAAATTTATTTAAAGGAATGATTACTGAAGAATCGGCATCTGTCAAACTGTACGCTGTTGAATTTTCTGCCATTTCTTCAAACGTGTCTTTGTTAAGAGGATGCATTGTGTTTTTTTTTTTTTTTTGGACAATGAAAGACAGAAAGAAGCGACACAAGGGAGAGAGGAACAAAAAGAGTGGGATTAAGAAGTGACACACACAAACAAATCCCCACTGTCAGTCTTATCACAGTGCTTTCTGGCTGTCAGCAGTCCACGGCTCGCTGCTGTTTCTGCCTCTGTACTGTCCAGCACACACTGTGTTCCTGCGATCACCTGATAGTCTCATGTTGTTGTGTGAATTTAGTTCACTGCTATTCTTAGACCCCGCTTTGGCTTTGGAGAGGAGAGGAGAGACGAGAGGAGTAGAAAGAGAGAGAGGAGGGAGAGGGCTGGGGAAAGACTGGCAGACTCGCGACGATGCCCAGGTAGGAGTCGGTAATATTTAACCTGGCTTACGTGCAGCGCAGCGGGCACGGTAGTGTTAGCTGAAGGAGGTTTGAGAACAATGCTTGCGTTGTTATTTTCTAGTTTTGTCATGTGCCTGACTGTTTGCAACTTTAACGTAGCGTTCAAACATGTCACGCAGTTTGAATTGGTGGAGCCGTAGTTTTTACCTTTGGTCGTAGCAGCGGTTCTACTAGTTGTGGTCATGTTATACGATATGGGTTAGCGTGTTGATGGGGAAGCATGCGTTGTGGTTGTGGTTGGAGGGGGGGGGATGAAAGGGTTTGGTGCATGAAGTACATGTTTGGGTGGAGTCATAGCTCAAAGAGTTTCTGTTTTACATATCTATGATGTCAAAGTTTGATAGCTGTTGCTTAGCAATATGATGAATCAATCAAACAAATAAAGATCCTGGTTATTATTTGCCTCTTGGCATCTTTAAGCACGTGGGTCTTCATTTTTTATTTATTTTTTGATCTTCAACAGGCTGCTCAGGCAAATTTAAAATCTTTTTTTACCTAAGCGACTGAGGATTTTTTGAGTCGTTTTTGGTTCAAATTAATCAAGTTCAAAGCAGTACAAGTATGTAACAGTCATGAAGTCATGTGCCGCTTTTATGAATGACTCCCCTCTCTCCTCTGTCAGCGCTGTGACTGTCACAAGCTCACTGATGGGGAACTTCCTCCTTCGCTTGCGCTCTGCCTTGCCTTTCTTTCAGAAGCCTTTCTGTGTTTGTCAGATATTTTTGTGTTTGCGTTTCCTCTCCTTTTATCTAAGTTAAATAAATTTTTTTAATTTCCTACATTGTGTTAGAATTACTATTAGCTGCAGATTGGTTTTCTTATGCTTTTCTTGTCTTTTGATCTTTGACTTCTTATTCTGAATCTCATCTTTTATTTGTTGTTATGGCAATATGTTTCTTGTTCCTAATAGAAAGGCTCTTTTTTTTTGTTTGGACAGTGGTTTTGCTTTTTGCTCTGTGTTCAGTCCTTCTTCCCCAGTGATTTTCAAAACAAAGGGAGCCCTGAACGTGGTGTCAAATTATGCAGATCTCGTCTGGGTTGATCTGTAAACAACACGCGGCTTATTTTTTCCAATCTTGGTACCCATATTGATTGCTGTCATTGAACCTTTTGAGAAATGTTGAATTTGTTAATTGTAACTTGTTTGAACTGTGGAAAAACTATGATACATAAAATAATAGTGCCAAAGAAAAACAGTTTTATACAATATACAAAAAACAGAACCACGTTAAAACCAGCGGCAAATTCCTAAATACCCATGCTCATTAGAAGCGGCACTCTAATTTCAAGGAAGCATGTGACCGACTGAAACTACCCTTGGTCCGAGTAATCTTGCATACAAGTCTGAAATCAATATCGACCAAGCCCGATACAATGCAATTTGAGCCCGTTATGTAGGCCAGGCAGGCATTACGTCAACCACTTAGCGCTCAGACGGGGTATGAGGTTGGGTCTTCCCTCGGAAACAAGCCAGGAAAAGAAAACTTAAGTGTTTTGGCTTTTGTAATGTGATCAAACGTTAACTGCTATTAATCACAAGTCGCAACGGAACAGTCCCTCGCTGAGTAGTATCTCGGTTTAACACATCTTCTGTGTCTGTAATTGTCACAAAGAAGACGGTAAAAATCCACTACTGGATATTCTGGTAACGCCGCAATATACAGTAACTTTTTTCCCCCTCCGTATGGGTGGTTAGAGGCCCCATAATAAAATCCAAATGGCGTGTTACCAGACTCATAACCTGATAATGCTTGGATTAGATCCACAAGGGCCAGTGGGATCCTCATGAACAGATGGAGATGGCGTTTCTTGCTACAGAAATGTGTAGTGCAGAGAGAAACGAGAAAGTGTGGTTTAGGCATTGGTCAGCACTAAAAACATTCCTTATCACCTCAGTAGTTTCGGCATGTGCTTTGGGCCTCTGATGTGAAACCAATCTAATGAGGTTAGCTAAAGTTAGAAAAGGAGTTCATTTATTTTTATCTAATGTATGTGCATTGTTCGTTTTATGAGCAGTAAAACACTGCAAAGCAACTGGAAAACATAACTGGGAGGGAACAACTTGTGGCTCCTTCCATTTGTTTCCCCGAAAACCTAATTTAAAATCGGATCTGATGGCGGTTTTGGTCCATGGTGGTGACTGGCAGCGCTTCTGCCGAGTAGAAACGTTAATTACAGGACTGAATGCTGGAGAAATGGTGAGGCAGCTCATTGTGCAACGCTGCCTGTATGGCCTCCCTAAATTTACTACTCCTATATTTCTGTCCCTCAAAGCTCTGAATGACTTTGATTTGACAACTTAACACCAAGGGTGCAGCACATGACTGCCTCCCCTTTGTTCTCCTGCAGGACTCAATCATTTTGCCTCCAGGAATGCTGGTCATACTTTGACACCAGCGTTTCGTAAATAGTCGCGCACATGCATGGGAATGACACACGCAGCCACACGGCCTCGCATAAACACAGGTCTTCCCTGGGCCGTCGAGACCAGCTGGCCGACCATGGAAAGTTGCGTTCGAATGTGGATTTGTCCGTGCTATTTTGCTGGCAAGTTAAATGGACTTTACTGTTCCTTTTCCACCCCTCCCCACCAACCTATTTACTATAAACACTTGTGTTTAGGGATGATCCCTGTTCCCCAATAAAAGGCTATAAATACGTCCAGCTCTGAGTCCCATCTGCCTGACCCATCTATCAATCAGATGAGACAGAAATACTCAACTGTCACTCAGCCGGTCCAGTTTTCTGTCATCTTTATAGCCCCTACTAAATTAGCTCGGCGAGCTTCAATTAAAGTAGCGGTGTGAGTGTCTTGTGGGCCTGTGTGTGTGTTATCTGGGTACACTGTAAATCTGGTGGGTAGTAGGTCTGCAGTGGCACATCTTTGAGGCCCCCCCCACTGGTGGAGGTATGAGATGGATGAACGGCAGCTCTGGCATGGACTCTGCATGGTCTTCCATGCCAAGTGGGACTGGTGACAGCTTAAACAGTGTTTATTACAAGCTTGCAAGTATGTCATATTTACCTTTTCCCTCTTGCTTATATCGTTTTACGCTCTATAACCGAACGAGCCAGTGCTGATGCCGTTTTGTGGGTGGTTTTTGTCTGTAAATAAATATTTATAATGCACACTGAAAAGTTGTGTTTGCACCTTTCTTTATTCGACACTGTGTCGTGTGAAAGATGTTTATATGAGATGTTTTGTCACTTTATCAATTCATTTGGTTGTATCTTACCGATCAGTCGTCCTTTATCTGTTTTATTTGCACTAATTCCATTATTCTCTCTCTCCCCCCCCTCCCCATCTGTCTCTTTCTACATTAATTTATCTCCCTCTCTCTTAATTTCCTCCCTTTATCCTGCCATTCAGCTGGCCACTTCCCCAGCTGGACCCCAGTCAGATCAGGCTGATTGTGTACCAGGACTGCGAGAGGCGCGGCAGAAATGTCCTCTTCGACTCCAATGCCAAAAAAAGGGGCACGGAGGAAACCCCCATTACCGTGAGTCACATGTTTACGTGTGTAATTCAACAGGTCAGCTGCTGGTGGCTATTTAAAAGTCTTTAAATAGCCGCCAGCTATAAGATTTCCTTGATGAGAAATCTTGCCCTGTTCATTTTACTTTATTACCTGCACTCGGTTACAGGCGTCAGGGTTTCTTTGTTCGAGATTTGTCATTCAGAGACGGACAGAGCTGATGAGCAGGGAGGCAGACATGTGCACAGGCAGAGACATGGCATGCAGAAAAGTCATGTGCCTGATTCATAAAGCTGAGAGGACACAAGCTGCACCTGCAGGATAAGAGTGTAGCTGGTTGGACCGTGTGCAGCAAAGCCTGTTTGTGGGTGTGTTGTCTTGTTTATGAGCGAGGCTAAGCTTTGTTGTGGAGAAACGTCAAACAGGTAGTGTGTCAGTGGCCGTACAGACTCTTTGTTTAATTGGCAGCACACCCATTTTAGCCCACGAGACATGGTTTTATTGTCAGTCTTTATCAGGCTGCGTGCAACAATAGTTGTCGCTTATGTCTTCAAAGAGCTTTAGGTGTGTGGCCTCTCACATGACGTGTCTGCCCTCTGGTTTATTATTGCTTCATGTACAGCCACCACTCTTTTCCATATCAGTTCTGCAGAATGTGCCTTATATTTTCTTAAGGCCGCCATGTCTTTCTGTCTGACCCTGACCGGTTTGTTCTGGTGCTCTTATCTCCAATAATAATAGCCTCAGCTGACAGCCCATGTGTAAGCAGCATTCTTTCATCCTCACATGACAGCCGTGTCACTCACTGTCTGTCTTTCTTTTATCTCTCTCTCGCTCTTGTCTGTCTTCATCTATCTAGCTCTGGTTTGGTCTCACACTCTTTTTTTTTTAAATTTCATGTTTTCACTCCTCTGTAAATGAACCTCTCGGCATGCCTCTGTCATATCTGTACGTTTCACCTGCCTTCTTACTTCCTCTTTGTCCGTCTGTCTGTCTCTCTCTCTCTCTTTTTTTTTTATTACCTCATCTTGTCCCGGCTGTTATCCACCTGCCTCATTATCATGTCCGCAACCTTTGCCATCACACGCATGCTCACCTCCCGCTGACCTACAGTACGTCACCCTGACATTGAATTTGTCCATGTCCAATTGCTTAACTCTCTCAACTCATCACCTGTGGATTTACTGAAGCACCACAGTGGGATGGGACAAAGCTAAAAAAAAAAGAAAAGAAAGAGTTATGTGTCTTTACACTGTGGCATTTGTCTGAAGCACAGACTGAAAAAGTAAGCGGGTTCAATGCCCTGTGTTTGGGTGAGTGCGGCCTGGACTGGTGTCAATATTTTTGGTGTATTCTGCTTTGTTAGGGCTTTCCCAGCATCTTCTATCACATGATGGCCTGTTTTGTCAACTCAGAGGAATTTATTTTAAGTGAGATCAACTGCTCGGACATGCAGAGCACATCCAAGCGCGAGGGACAAGAAGAATGAGGAATAGAGACATAAGTGATCGAGCAAGAGATCGAAGAGATACACACACACACACAAAAAAGGAGGAGAAAATTAGATGAGATTGCTGGAAATGCGGGGATGGCTGCAAAGAAACATATTTTAAAGGGGAGAAAGAAAGCTGCAGGAACTAGAGAGGGATGAGGTTGGAGTGGTAGAGCGAGCGAGCGAGTGAGGGAGGGACTGATTGCAGTGCTGCTCAGTCACGAGTTCTGGAGAGGAGTCATATGACTGGCAGTCACATGCTGCTGGACTCTGTGTACATACCTCACACTGCACTGCAGCGGACGCACAGATACGCACGCACACACATACACACACCCATATGCATGCTCAGACACAGCTCACGCAGACTGAGAGTGGCTTCATTAGCGTGTGTGTGCTACAGAATAGTTTAGACAAATAAGAGAAAATAGAAAATAGTCCACAACAAATTGCACGTTTAGTGTGCAACGACACAATGATCCTATTTCCTCTCGGCCTTTTTGTTTTGTTTCCTCGTCGTCCCCTTCTTGTTTTTTCCATCCCCTCCCTCTCATTTTCCCTCCATGTTCCTCTCCTTTTCATTGACGGCAACAGTGGTTTCAAATGAGCCATTACCAGAGCCTAGCTAGCACACACACACACACACACACACCCCCACCCTCTCCCTGTGCACCCTCCCAAATGCATTCCTCTTGAATTGGCTGCCAAGTTAAGAAGGCACATGACACAGGCTGATTGAGCTCACATTGCTTTTAGTTAGCTGTTTACACAAGTGCTTTTTGGATTGGGTTTCTACAGTGTTTGCCCTGCACAGTTAGACTTCGTTTATGCTTTTCCTTTTCCTAGTTTACTGCAAATTAACTAGTTGCCTATTCTTTTCATTTGTTCTTATCATGCACCGTAACCAAGTCGATTCCCCCAAAACAAAATTCCCATGTGAGTTGTGTTGTTGCCACATAAAAGTTAAACACTTAAAAGCTTCTTTTTGGTTTATTTGTAGTAAGGGCTGCATCACAGTTCCACTGATTGTTGCATGTTCTTTCGTTTTTATTGTTTAATCTCCACTGATTTACAAGGATGAAACACGTTTTAGTGAAGGCTGCTGAATATACTTGTATATTTGTAAATTTTGGAGTCAAAAAGCATGGATTGCGCCTTTTCAGTAAACCTTATCCTGCAGAGTTAAGTGAATCTGTGTTTGTTGCAGTCGGCCTAAAATATTCCTTTCTTTTTTCGTTTTTATCCCACAAGAGCACCGAGGGGCAGGTGAAGATGTTCGGAAAATGCTGCCAGCTCCGACCTACAGGAGGCAGCAGCAGTTCCCTGGACAGTTCCTCTTCCTGTACATCTGAAACCAAGGAGACAAAGGAGCAGGGCCTCCGCTACCAGGTAAGACAAGGCATCTGGACTTATGCATATACACGCCGATACACATACCATGCGTCAGTAAGTTGTTGTTGTTGTTTTTTTGTAGAGGTTACATCACAAGATTCCTCTCCTCTCTTCTTCTCTCCAGGGTTCGAGGTGTTCGTCAGATGTGGTAATGCTGGGGGAAATGATGTTTGGCTCTGTGGCCATGAGCTACAAAGGCTCAACGCTCAAAATCCACCAGATCAGGTAAGAAAAATAGGGATTCTCATCAAAACACATCCTGTTTACTAAGGAGATGGAGCAGAGTTGGGAAAACGTTCTGCATTGTTATACTATGACTAAAAAATTAAAGTAATGTTAAGTGACGGAAGGAGACGAGAGAAACAGGAAAGAATACGTTGATGAGTTCAGACAAATTAAGGGTGGATGTGAAAAAACACTCAGGTACCCACATGAGCTAAGCACACATGCTGATGATCTTTGTCCCCTGCGCTATCGTCATATCAGATCGCCACCTCAGCTGATGCTGAGTAAGGTGTTCACCGCCCGGACGGGAGGCAGCGTGTACGGCAGCCTCAACACGTAAGCACTCTCATGCTTATCAACACACACACACGTCTCGCTCTGGTTCCTATGGCAGCCTCTTTCCAAAAGGCAACAGATGCAGATATGCTCTTTCTCCCACTTTCCATCTGTTCAGTTATGGTCTGTGTTTCTTTTTTTCCCGGCTCCTCTTTATTTAGTTTACCTCTATAGGCTCTGACACACACGTTTGTAAAAACAAAATCAACCTTAGCGCACAGTATTTACAGTATTTACAGTATTTTTATGTTTCATTCCCACACAGGTTACAGGACAGCCTGGAGTTCATTGGACAGGACAGCAACACCCTAAGGCCTGATCAAAACACCGGGCCCAACAGTCTCTTAGGGAACATAGGTAACCATAGCAACGCAGAGGCACACCAAACCTTCATTAGCCACTAATAACGGTGGCCTGTTTCCACTCGGTTTACTTGCAGATTATAAGCAGAAAGATGCTGTATTCGTTTCATCACTGTGGTCGTTTTTGTTGTTACCGTGCTTTGTCGCAGGATTGTTTTTATCAGGGATAGGACACTGTATGAATGTTTAACACAGGGTCGCATAGCCTCTTACACAGTTGAAGGCCTCGGTTTGGCCGGTGAAGCTGTAGCAGATGTCGTCTCTCTCTTTAACATTCGCCTTTGAATACAAACTATGCTGGACGGACTCTGCCAACAGTTCTCCTTCACCCGTCCCCACCACTAAACTTTGCAAACTTTAAAAGACTGTCTGCAAATCAGTATTATCAAATGTTGCTGTATACGGACAATCTCTTAAGAGATCACATGAAGAACTGTTGGCAAATTCTGTTTTTTTTATGTGCATTTCCTCTGCCATCCTCACAGAAAAGACAATAAGTGTTTACTTGCACAAATCAAAGCTAATTGATAATCAATAATTAATCTGTTTTAATAGTCTTTTGTGTTAGCTGCATTTTCTGTGAGTGATACCAGCTTTCTTATTTGTCTACCTGCCTGACACTGACCTACAGGCGACGGTCATTATTTCATTCCAGACTAAAAAAAACAAAAAAACAAATCTCCTGCAACTAACGAGACGGTTGGACAACAGGAGGCAGCCGGCTTTTCCTCCTTACTCGTTCACTAATCATGATCCGTGTTCTTCTTTTGTTTTTCCCTTCATCTGCCCCTCTTCCTCCCTTTCTCCTCTTCCATGTTTTTGTCCGTGCTGCGCAGGATTTTCTCAGCTCTGCAGCCCTCGACGGGCCTTCTCTGAACAGGGCCCTCTGCGTCTCATCAAGAGCGCGTCTTTCTTTTCAGGTTGGCGCTTAAAGCTGGCCATGACTGCTGTCTGCCAGTTGCATGCGTGTGTGTGTGTGTGTTGTGTAGGCTGTAGATGGTGTAGCAGTGGTTGTACAGGATTCTCAGTGGCTGCATGCCTGTGGCGGGATTCCTGCATTTGAAACAATAGTATTAGTAGTAATAATAACACACAACAGTACAGCATGTCTACGAATAACTTGGGTCAGATAGTAGCTGCAGAAATGATTCTTTGATATAATTTCCATTAGACATAAAAAGGAAAATTGCTGGAAGCTCCACTCACCAATTGTGGTTCACATAAAATTTGCATTGAACCTGAACAACCAATCTCTGAGGAGATATGACGTCTTTCTTTTCCTTTGTCTTGCTAATGGAATTAATATCAAATGCCACAACTGGAGTCACAAAGTTTTCTCAGTAGTATCTGGCCCAGTCCGCACACAGGAATGCATGGGGGTTTACTGGTGTTGGTGGCTGTGTAGTGTATAGTCATATTGTTTGGAGTTTCCTCTTCTTTTCTTGCTATTCACTCACACTCTTTGACTAACGTGTTGTCTCTGACAGTGACTGTGATACACGGGCAACGATTTGAAGCTTCATATGCGGCAGACTGCCATCAAAAAATGCCTGAGCTCAGCATCCAAACGATACGCTGTTCTAAAAGGCAGCTGGAGATTAAACGCAGTGTTTAAACTTCCTAAAAATGTAGCCACAATCCCATCTGAATTCTTTCTTTAGTAAGGTTTTGACAGTCATACCTGTACCAACAATATAGTTTCTGCTCAGCATAATTGCTCCACGTCTTGCCCGTGTATCATCACTGTGAAGAAATGGACTCCCTCCATTTCGCCTTGGTGTTTTCTAGCGAGATGAATAAGATCTGATCTCTGTACAAATTGTCTTTATTTGTTGTGTTATGCTCCACAGTGCAGCGCTAAAGCTCTAGTTTGCTTAAGTGAGGAAGGTCTCCCTACCAGCCATCATGTTTAGGGTAGCAGTGTAGCAGTGCCAGTTTTGCAGCGTTGGACCTGTCATAGTGCACCACTTGGATAAATGAATCACCTCAGCTTGAATTTAAATGCCGCATGTGTTTTCACAACTCGACTCCGTGAGATGCTTTTTTATTTTGCCCGTTTTACCCGAAAGTGTTGACAGGAAGGATATTTGAGAACAAACAGGCTCTGCGGCATCCGTACTATGTGGTCAGTTGTAGAAAGATGTAACAGAGCTGCTGCTGCTGATAGTGACAGTGAGTTGTTGAGCAACAGGCTGTTACAACAGTAGTGCTTTTTTTTTTTTTTTTTTGCCTTATTTGAGACACTTCCTGTTTTGCTAAGCGTGCACCAGCGGCATGAAAATCAATCAGTAACACACTCATTCACAGTAGAAATTAGTCAGCACCTGTTTGGGTTAGGAACCTTTTTATTGTGGAGTTGTGTTCAATTCCACTGCTTTAAAATGTCCAAACTTTATTTCTGTTTTATGAGAGCCGTTACACACAGGAGCTGAACCAGCCGTAGCACAAAACCCTTTGCTAAAATACTTTTTTTTTTATAGTAGTTGAGGGACAAATTGAGATTTTATTCCTATACCTAGATGCTGAGCACTGGCCTCTTAGCTGAGGAATAAGGGAGCACTACAGGCGTCCGACTCATCGGTCATAAGAGCATCTTCACGTTTATTTTGCCGATCACAATGGTCTCACGTTCTCTCTTTTCTTGTCTTGTTTCTCCCTCCTTCGCTCCCTGCTCCTTTCCTCCAGGCCACAGCCACCCCATGGACATGCCTGGCCGCGGGCTGCACGACGAGCGGGACAGCGGCATCGCCAGGTCAGGTAGGTTAACGAGACTAGGCTTCAAAGCCCGGATTGACCTACACTCCACACAGCTTTCACTCCCACAGCATTTCAGTCGTGCTTACGTTTATTCTCGTCAAGACTAAAGAGGTCGAGGAAGGGAGGGCGTCGAGCGCACGTCAAGACATATTAGATTTGCTCGTTCCGCTTTTGGTTGCATCGCCTTCTTGGCCTCAAATGAATCAAATAATGCTTTTTGATCTCCTGGCCTCATTGTGCGGTTTGCACAAAACACAAGCAATGCAGCTAATGTTTATTTCCATGCATTTGCTGTGTCAAAGAGGCTGACATGCTTTAACTTCCCCAGTCAAGGTCAAGAGCCTGAACAGTTACAAAAGCACCTGTAGCGATCAGGTTGCAGTTTCACCGCCGTGTTACGCAAACACATGCATGAGGTTTTTCATTTATTAAGAGACTCCATCTCATAATTGATTCAAGTAACGCCAGTACAGAGGAGCTTGGAGCGACCTGAAAGCAGAGAGAAAGAAAAAGATGCAGATTTGAGGAAGCTGTTGAGGGAGGGAAAAAATAAAAACTGACCTCTGTCCCTCAGGCTCTGCCCCCTGCCCCCTAACCCCCCCTTTCTACAAACACAAGTGGCATGACTGGTACGAGGAGAATTGAGCTTTCTACTCAAACGTGGGTCACATGCGCAGGATTAAATATAGCAGCTCTAAAAACCCGCTACTAGTAAATTAACTTCTAATTTAAGCCTCTCATCTCCACTTTCTCCGACGTCCCCTCTGCTGCTGGGCTGCAGAGCTCCTTATCTAACATGCAGCCTCCTCTCTTTAGTATTTACTGTGGCTCTGCTGCACAGTTTTCTCTTTATGATTCATACATATTCTCGTCTCTTCATGTCGGGAAGTGGTTTGCCTTTGTTTTTTCACACATACTAGGTCACACACGGGTTCATGTGTCCCGCTGTCTGGGTTGTAAATAACCCTGTGTTCAGTGTGTTTGTTGTCATTACCATGTTAATTCTGGTGTGAAGCCAGACGGCTGCATGTGACTTTTAACAGGCCTGCTGATATCATACTGTAGGAATGCGTTCCATTGGTTTGCACCTCTTCATCTTTTTCCTTCGTCCCGTTAAGAGGACTTTTTGTCTTCTGTTCCGTCTCGCTCTGTGTGTGAACGACGACGTGTCGTTTGGGAATGAGTAACCCCGCACACTCGCCGTCTGACTCACTCTTGTCCTTTTACTCTTCTGTCACCCACCGTCCACCCCTCCCTCCATCTGTTCTCCTCCTCCTCTTCCTCATTCCTGCGCTCTTGATTTGTCTAACTGTTCTCTTTATTCTCCTCTTCCCTCCTCGCCTCCACCGCTCCTCCTCCGTCTGTCCTCGCAGCTTCTCTGAGCAGCCTGTTGATCACCCCCTTCCCGTCCCCTGGCTCCTCCTTGACCAGCAGCTGCGCGTCCAGCTACCAGCGCCGATGGCTCCGCAGTCAAACCACCAGTCTGGAGAATGGTGTCTTCCCCCGATGGTGAGGCACATATACTGATGCTTGCAAAACACACCTGTCTGTCTAAGGCCATTTTACATAGATGGAGCTGCATTCAAGTGGAATGACACAACAGAAAAATGAACTTGCACAATCTTGCAACAGAAACAAACATGCACAAGTCTTTTTTTAGCTTGTATGCTTTGTGGTTGAACCTGTTAAAAAACCTCTCTCATACTCGGTCTCTCTCCCAGTGACTAATACCCCCGTCATTCTTTTCAGTTCAGGCCCTCTGTTTTGCTTTAGTAAAGTTTATCTTACTTGGACTTCCTCAGAATCTTAACCTGCAGCTGGGAAGACGACATGCTGCTGCTAATACTGTATCTCTGCACACAAAGACAAACACGCACACACACAGTGCTTTGACTAGACAGGACATAGCGTTGGCCCGTCACTGTAAACTCCAGCCTCTGAGTGCGCTAATCTTCCAGGCGCTCTAGTTCAGCACCACCAAAGCAACTTTTACCAGTTACAATAATAAAAAAAGACGAGGGTTAAAAGCGTCATTATGTTTTCATTACTTTACAGACGTATTTAAATATATTCTACTTAACTTGAAACCTTTTATGCAATGTGAGATACGCTGAGATTTAAATATCAAGTCGTCACAGACTCATTTCTGCCTTTGTCTCCGCTCTGCCTCGCTGCCTGTACCCGTCCCAACCAGGTCGGTGGAGGAGAGCTTCAACATGTCCGACGAGAGCGCCGGCCCGAGCCTCGGCGTGGCTCGAAAGAAGAAGATCGCCATCGGTGTCATCTTCATGCTGTCCCCCAATCCCGAGGAGAACAGCCGCTTCCAGGATTTCTTTTTCTCCCACTTCCCTCTCTTTGAAAGCCACATGAACAAACTGAAGAGCGCCATCGAACAGGTAAACGTGGTGTGGCTGATATTCAAGATGCCTTGCTTTTATATTCTCATATTTCTGACTGACGATGTTGGAGATTATTGCATTAGTGGCGCAGCATGAACAGAAGCCACGTACGCCCTTTGCTGTCGTAAAGAGCAGAGTTGCTGTCAGATTGACTGGTCAATGGTCATGCCTTGTATATCTGTGGTTTTGTTTACTGGTGTCTGTTCTTGGCACTGCAAGACCTCTGGGTTGTTTCCAGTTTTAACCCCGCCATCTTCCCTTTTGCCCCTCCCCACTATCGCCCCTTACAAATTCCTCAGTTCGACGGCTTGGGTGCCAAATATCTAAAAGTGCATTTGTGTTGTGTCACTCCAAAGGCCATGAAGATGAGTCGGCGATCAGCTGATGCCAGCCAGAGGGCTTTGGCTTACAGCCGCATGGTGGACGGACTCAACGAGTTCAGGTTGGGAAACAAATCACAGTCACTCACTTTGAGACGGAATATGATCCCACTTAATTATCATCTTCTCTCGTTGCTCTTATGAACCAACTCGCAATATGTTTTTATTTTGTACACACCTGACAGCACAGTTAACGTTTGAGGAAGTGTTTAAGGCGGCAATGCGGGGAAATAGCACATTTTATATGTTTATAACTGTTTATTACTGAGATTATCCTGCAGAATAACAACGAGGCATAAAATACAACAATAAATCTCACACAGGACACAAACAACCAAACACAATAACCTCTTTTTTTTTATTTTTTTTTTATTTGTACATATAAAAGCATTCACTGTCTTTTTTAGGACACTGTCTCTCTATCTCTGTCCCTCAGTTCACCAAAGCCACAGGTGTCTGTCTGCTTCTGTGTACTTTAGCCAAACATTATTTCCTTGGGTACATAGCTAAGTCTCCACATCATGGAAACATTTTCACATTTAAAACCCCGTTTCCAGGAAATGGATACTGCACGACAAATATAGATCTCTCCACCGTAAACTTCTGCACATCATGTGGTTTGCAGGATTTCTTTTCGTGCATTTGAGGGCACGCTGGCACGGTACGATGCATAGTATTCGAGCGCTGCACTGGGGGGATGGGTGAGAAAGACGATTAAGGAACTTTATTGTACGTGATGAAAGGCTAGAATTATCCATATAAAGTTCACTCGTATCTTAACAGCTTAACACCCTTTTTATAAAAAGCTTAGTCTTGTTTATTGCGTTTACGTTCATCAAGGCTTATTTATGCGACGGTGCTGACATTTTAGGCGTAGTTTGAAAAGCTTGAAGGTTAAACTGACGGGTTTTAAACTGGTCAGTGAGAACATATGAGATTTACGTGCTGCAAAGGTGCACAGACAAAAGAGGAAACCTCCTTATCTGCTCGGTTAATAATTAATGAGCGCACACCTCCACGTGAGAGGATAGTGTGAAGCTGACAAGCCTCCTAATGATTAAAACATACACTACGAGATGTTGAAATCTGTCAAGCAAGATAAAGGAGAAATGGTCTGTTCTCTACCTGGAACCACAAATGTTGCACTGTGGGTGCAGTGCATGCTGGGAGTTGCAGCTTTAGAGTTTAGGGAAGCTTATTTTAGGTTTAAATGTTGGTACTTTACTTCAAAACGCCACCACTGCCCTCTTTAACTACATCGCCTAAAGAAGACGTTCTATTTAGACCTTTTAGAAGCAGTAGTTCCAAGAATTGTGCTGACATGAAGAATGAAATCATAAATTTGTTCTTATTAGACTCCAAAATTGTGTGTATGCGTGAGACATGCCCAGTATTGCATTACAGTTTAATGCCCATTACGCACACAGACTTATTTTATGTGTGTGTGTGTGTGCGCACATGCCTGTCCCCACTTCGACTTTCATTTGCTATATACACACTGGTAGGCAGTTCCCTGTTTGAGGTCCTGTCATTGCTGCAGTCATATGCCTGTTGACAGCCGGCCTCTGCAACCCAAGCCTCCTGAGTGGCAACCCTATCTGCCTCAGACACTGGTCACGAGCACCATGAATAGTAAATAATATGAGAGTGCCAGCAGGAGAAACACTGGTGCCCTGCACTAACAGAAAAAAAAAAATATCTGTTAAATCTCACCTTCAGACAGCTACTAAATATACGGCTAGCCACCTTTGCCATTAAGGGGGTTGTGACTTCATGGAACATTACAGGAAAGAAACTGGAAGAAAAGTCTTTCCTTACTGGCGAAGTGGCTTTGACGTAGTTGGACGGCGAGCACGCACACACGCCCACGCATGCTGGCAAAGATAAGCTACACACTTGGCAGAGGCATGTGTACATAAAAGCCACAGCGGCCTATACTGGGGTTATGTTTGCGATGAGGACAAGCAGGAGTTCTGGAGGAAAATGCTTAAGATGCCGTGGCTACGAGTCTAATCCCCGGTCGACTAAACATGCAGTACATACAAGGGTGCAGTGACTCTGCAGTGTTTGGTGATTGACTGATATTGGCATAAAGTGAGCTGAATCAAAAGCCTGGAAACTTAAGTCTACCCTGCAATTTTAGTTTTCTGGCTTTAGCATCTGAATAATAGAAAATCAGAAGAACTGTTCTGAGTAAGAACTTTTTTGGACGGAGGTTCCCTTTTATTAAACGCCAACAATACTAAAAATAAGACATTAAGACTGTCGGTTGGTGACTGCCGTTAGAACATTTCGGTGACCGTAACTGCGCAGCATTAACGAGGCTCTTTAAATTAGCGTGTGAAGCGCTCCTCGGCGAAGCCAGGAGCCATAAATGAAGTCAGAGATGTTTGAATCGTTGCCCTCCATAGTGAGGTAATTCAAATCTGCACCACCCCCCTCCTCCCGCAAACCCCGGCCTGATGCGTCAGTTTAATTTCACATCACAGACGTGCTCTTTAAAGTTCACCTGAACAGCTGCTGCAGAGAGGCCGTGACTAGATTTCCCCCACTCATCTAGCACCGACGCAGCTTCTGACCTCCGCTCAGCGGCGGGCTTTCAGCAGATGAACGCGCACCAGACTCGGCGGGGTCGGTCGGAGCTTAAAAGCGAGTCAAACTCTTCGCAATACCGTAATGAATTAAGAATTATTAGGTCATCTGATGCACCGGACCAAACGGCGGATCATTTCTGTTGCCCTGCTGACAGCGAGACGTAAAGAGAGACGTGTATTAGGTTTGATCCCTCGATACAAAAGCTGCATTGAAGTTTACTGTAAGTCATTTACGGGCTGTTACAGCAACAATTTAATCAAACTAAAGTCAAAAAGAACATTTAGTTTTTTTTCCCGTGAAGGAACTTGCTGTACAATACCCCTGTGAACTCTTAAATGTCATTTCGCTGATAATGATCACAAGGGGACAGGCTTCTGGTTACGTTACTAAACAGCTTTGTCAAAAAAGAACTACCGCCCTACCGTATCTCCGTTTTGTATGTTTCTAAAGCCTTGTACAAATAGCACAAAGAGTCTGTGTTCTCTTTCAAGGAATCTACAATCCAAAAATAGCTCCATCAATCAAATACCGGAGTAATAATGAAGGTCACTTTCACCTGTGTTTTCCTCCCAGCGTTCAGCATGTCTGTATCTCTCCTCCCACTGGAATCTTTATAGGTCATAGATGTTTGCTGCAGAATTAACCTTGTTTACAGCCCGAGATCTCCTGCAGCTTCTAGAAACCAAGCAATCAGCACAAGTTTTTTATTATTTTTTTTATTTCTTATCAGTAAGACCGCCATGACAGATCGCTAGAAACGATAGCAAGTTGACTAACCTGACTGTGTTAGCTTAAGACTGCAGTTGTAGTTTTCAGTGGAATAAAAGTTAGCATCATCTAATAAATAAAAAAAAAAAATCAGCTTTCGTGTTTTCAAAACCCAAGAGCCAGCAGCTGCGGGTCTTATTTCCACTGTGACTAAAAAGTTCTGATTCCCCGCATTCCTCAGGCTGCAGAGATTCCCCTCTGCCCCTGTGTCAAAGCTTGGCTTCGGGCCGAGACATGCTCACCAACACGCCCCCACGTTCCATGGAAACTCCAGTCCTACTCAATGGACAAATACCCCAACTGAGCCGCATATAGATGGACATACACACTCGCTGCACAGACCAAGAAACAAAGTTTATGTGTATATGCTAGTGCATGCAAGGTCGCTGGATTGCTGCGAGCGCGCGCACACACAAAGAGGGTCTCCCGTGGCCTCGGTGCAGACAGCAAAGCACTGTGAACTGAGATCTCTTTTGTTTACCCCGAGAGACAATAACGCGTCTGTCCTCTCCCTGTCTGTTTTCTCTCTTTCTCCCTCGCTCTCTTTCATTTGCCCTCTCCCTCTTTCATCCCTCCCTCCCTGCATCGTACCTCATCTCCAGGATGACCATCTGCGACCTCTACACCATGCCCCGCGTGGCCGAGCCCGTCTGGCTGACCATGATGTCCGGAGCGTCGGAGAAGAACCAGCTCTGCGGCCAGTTCATGAGGGAGTTCTCCCTGTTGATGGAGCAGGCCTCCAAGAACCAGTTGAGTGTTTTGCTTGCACTTGCACCTGTATCACTACGTAATCAGCAAGGGGTTATATTTTCTAGTAACATCAAGTAATGTCTTCTGCAGTTGCATGGCCACAGAAATCTCAACAGTAGTAGAAACCAAACCAAAAAACTGTTAACTGAAGCATTAAAAAGTGCTTTCCACATCTTTGTTAGCTTGTACTTCAGTGAAAAGCTCATCTACAGAGGATAGCATGCGCTTGCTATTCATTGGCCTCTCCCACAAACCCCTTTCTTAGCCTTAATAGCGCACAAGCAAACGGACGGACTGTGAATGTTTCACTCTCTTCGCATTTACTCGTCTGCCTCAAAAGGAGCTGTGAATGAGCAGATCCCTGCCAGGCTCTAACGGCTCATTGTCGCAGTTACAAAACCATGTCAAACCACTATTGATTGTACATTTATCAATTGGTAGCAAGGCTTTTATTGAACATGACACCCGTGCTGTTGATTGAAGTCGCCATTCAGCTGGACTGAATCAGAGCAAGAAGATTTTTAACACTGGTAAAGTGGTTTTTCTGGTGTTCTGGCAAGTGGTCGACAAAGGAATAAGACTGCGTCGTGCGTTTTCAAATATTAGGGCAGCAGCTATATTTTGATTACCAATTCTCTTGTGTTTAGGAAAACTGGAAGATTTAAGAGCCTGCAAAGAAAAGATAAAGAATAAAAAGCTGTAAAAGATCTACAGTGCGAACGAATGCGGTGCAAGAACTTTGGATTAAAGTAAATCAACCAAAAAAAATATAAACACAAATAAGGAAAAGATAATTTGAATGAGAATAAAAAAAATAATAATAACAAGTTGCTGCAATACAATACATCCTCCTCATCTCTGCCAACCCGGGACTTTGTCATGTTCTCTGAAATCCCTCTACTAAATGTAGACGTTGCATAGAAACCGTTGCCTCGGCAACAGTTTCTGTTTCCCCCCCCTGGGCAGTGCATCTCGGTTGAAGTCACGCCACTGCAGTTGGGATGACTGGCCTTCGCGGCTGCTTCTTTCTTTCCCCTCTGCTCTCTGGGAAGCTTCGGTTTTACTGTATCACATCATGTCTTTTTCTGAGGCGTCCAGTTAGCGCTCCAGCACGTGATTGAACTTGCCGTCCATGACAGTGTTGTTGAGTCATGGGACAGGAAGGGAAGTAGACGCTTGTGGTGAGATATGAGAAGTGAATCATAGCAAGAGCATACGTGCGTGAGTGTGTATGTGTGTGTGTGTGCACAAACAATGGGTGTTTGTACAGTATGTGGTGTCCAGTTCAGCAGAAAAAGAAAAGCCTGACCTAAGTTTTCCACGTAGTGAGAGGTCATTTGACCTTAACGAACCATGTCAGGAGAGAAGCTGAGAAACAAAATAATTTATGATAGACAACAACTCTAGATTGTCTGCTGTCTACTCTGCTCACCAGTCTGCGTCCCGTTTATTCCAGATTCCTCCCCGCGTTACTGACGGCCGTCCTGACCAATCATCTGGCCTGGGTGCCTACCGTCATGCCCAATGGGCAGCCTCCAATCAAGATCTTCCTGGAGAAGCACTCCTCCCAGAGCGTCGACATGCTGGCAAAGACGCACCCTTACAACCCGCTCTGGGCACAATTAGGTGAGACAAACAGGCACGCACACAGACAGAGCTGAACGTACCTTTGTATTATGTCAAAGCACATCCATTAAGTGTGTCTGGTCCACTGTTTCCATTGTCAATACTCGCATCACGAAGACGAGCCAGGACTGGACAGTTTGCATCAAGTGTTAGCCGCCTGTGTGTGTCTATAATCTGTTATTATACTTTAATCAATGCTGCATTAATTTACTGTATTCATTTTATTCAGTTCAGCTGTAACAACGCCTGTGTTCACGATACCTGGACTTACTGTGCTGTTGTGCAGTGGAGCACGTTCTACTTGTGGAAATCTACAGATGTATTAATGTGAAAGTTGCTTCCTGACGTGTGAACAGCTGCAGATGATTTTAAGCACATATGGAAACCAGTGACTTGTAAACGAAACATGTTAAAGATTATATTGAGTCGTCTGCAGTTTCACCTCAAGTGACACCGGAAACATTTAGAAATGGGTTAAAGGCGACCCCTAGTGTTCACAACCAGGAACTGCAGGCTAGAGCATTTTCTACAGAAGCTACAGAAGTAAATGTTTTTTCTTTGTCTTTCACTGTTTGTAGGTGACCTGTATGGTGCCATTGGGTCCCCGGTGCGGCTGTCGAGGACGGTGGTGGTTGGCCGCAGACAGGATTTGGTCCAGAGACTTTTATACCTCCTCACCTACTTCATCCGCTGCTCAGAGCTGCTGGAGACCCACATGCTGGACAGCGCTGAGGACGAGGCCATCGTCATGCCCGGTTCCCTCATCACCACCTCCCTGAGGAAAGGAGAGGTGGAGGAGTCGGACTATGTTCTGGTTACCGTCCACAAGCCCAGTGGGGACTACCTGTCCCAAGGGGACCACAGCCAGCAGACCGAGGCAGAAGACAGCAGCTACCGCTCCGACAACAGCCTCCAGAGCAGCACGTACACGGACAATGAGGTGGAGCACAGCACCGAGGACGCACCCAAGGAAGAAGACGAAGAAGAGGAAGATGAGGACAGCAGTGAGAGCCAAGGTTCCAGGAGTAGTGTGCTTCAGGCGGACAGCAGCCAGTGCACAATACCCATTATCAGGACTGTAGAAGTAACGGAACCAGGGGAGCTTCACAAGGAGTCCAGCAGCCCTCTGGCCACAGAGACCCGACTGGAGACAGTGCTGCGAGTTGGCTCGGCCTCCCCCAGGGAGCAGGTCTGTGTGCTGGATGCAGAGACCAAGGGGGACCTGAATTCATCCCTAGCTCCTGTCACCACAGACTGTAAAAACTGCGGCACAGAAGCTGGGGTGGATGCAGCAGTGGGGAACCAGGCGACTAAAATGATGGCTCCGCGGCCTTTAGGGAACGCTCTAGAGAAGAAGCCCCCAGATAAGAACCTGCTCGCTGCAGTGCCGGTACCAGTGAAGCCTGGAAGCACAGCGACGGGGCCCATGACTTTGACTCTAACAGAGGGGGAGGAGCCAGCAACAAAAGTCACTTTCCTCATTGGAGACTCGATGTCTCCTGAATCGGACACAGAGAGCCGCAGCAGGAAGGTAGAGGAGGACATCAGAAAGCACACGAAACACCTTAAGGGCAAACATCAGCTTCACCCACAGCTGCTGCATCAGCCGCCACAGACTCATCAAGGACAACATTATCCTCAGCAGCCGCAGCAGCTGAAGAGAGGAGCAGATTCACAGACCAGCAGCACCAGTGCATCAGAGGACCAAACCAAACAGACCAAGGCAGTTCCAGCTTTGCAGCGGGTATCGAGTAAGATGCCCCAGCAGTGGAACATGGACTGTGTGGACGTTTTTGAGGAGTATTACAGCCTAGAGAACCCTGTGGAGACTAGAACTATTGATGATGTGGCCAAACAGCAGGAGGCCAGCACGACGGACAGTATGCCCAAAGGCTTGCTGGACAATTTGTGCGCGTCCCGACATCATGACTTGGGGGATCACCGCTTCCAGAGTGCGGTCAGGGGTCAGGGTTTGAGTGGGAGCGGCAGGAAGGGAGACATTTTGTTGGATGTTCGGAGTAGGTGCAGGTGTGGATCTACAGACTCTTCTGACGCCTGCTGCTGCAGGAGCTGTCCTGCTGAGCAGGACAAGGACCTTGTTTTGTCAGTTCCAGTTCCCCAGGATGGGAGCAGCAATAGCAAAGAGGACCAAAAGCGCAAGGTGGTGCCTGTGAATGACTGGGAAATACCACGCAATGAGAGCTCAGACAGCGCGTTAGGGGACAGCGAGAGTGAGGAGACTGAGGACTGGCAGGAGGAAATGCTGGTGCCCTTCCCTGGGTAAGTAGACGATGCATAGACAAACTATCTCACAGACTTCCTCTGTCTTTTTTCAAACTTGATATTTAGTGTTTTTGCTTATAAACCAACAGTTAATAAATAGTTTGGGGAATAAGTGGAGAATAACAATCTATCCTTTCACTTTAAAAACAAGCCTCACCTGTGACGTGTTGGTTTACAGGTCAAAGCTGGTGGAGAACTACTCTAAGCCAAGCATTGCCAATTTCGGCCGGTCTCTCTTTGGAGGTTACTGCCCCACGTATGTGCCAGACTTCGTACTGCACGGGATGCCCAGTGACGAGAAGCTACGGCAGAGCCTCATGACTGAATTATCCCACGCTGTTCAGGTAAAGGAAAGGGGCACATTGTTTTTCTTGGTAAAACGAAATACACATGAAAAATAAAGTTGGCAGCTACTAGATACTGATGCCAAGTTGTGCAGACGGATATTACACCCATAGATTCATATATGTTTGTAAAAAAACAATAAATAAAAGCCACGAAAACACCTTGGGATGTATGCATGTGCTTGTGTGTGCTCCTCCACTTGTCTAAGTGACTCTCTCTGTCCTGTGCAGCATCCAGTACTGGACGAGCCCATAGCCGAAGCCGTCTGCATTATAGCAGACACAGACAAGTGGACGGTGCAGGTGGCCAGCAGTCAGAGACGGGCCACCGACGTCAACAAGCTAGGGAAGGAGGTCCTGGTGTCCAGCTTGGTTTCCAGCTTATTGCAATCCACTCACCAGCTCTACAAACTCAACCTCTCGCCCAACTTTGTACGTCTCACCTTTTCTTTGCTTCGGCTACGACGTCTGCACGGGTCTGCACTCCTTTTGTAGTCGCTGACGATTCTCTCTCCTCCTCCTTCTTCTTTCCTCTGTTAGTGTATAATGCACCTGGAGGACCGCCTGCAGGAGATCTACTTCAAGAGTAAGATGCTTGCTGAGTATCTGAAGGGTCAGACGAGAGTCCATGTGAAGGAGCTGGGAATGGTCTTAGGGTAAGCACTGAACGTTTATTAACATAAACTAAACATTAGATCAGTCATGAAGGAGGATCTAGAGCTGTTTCCACTAGTGTACCTAATGTTTTGGCAGGTCTACTGTGCGTGCAGTCTTTTGCGGCACAAGGAGAAAATATTGCATAAACTACAGATTAAAGCTTTGTTTTAATTTAGAAATTATGAGCTGTTCACTGATCAGGCATAATATTATGACCACCGTCCTAATATTGTGTAGGTCTCCCTTGTGCCTTCAAAACAGTTGTAACTCGTCAGAGAATGGACATGTGTCTTCTGACGGTGTCCTCTGAGTGGCCTTTGGGTCCTATGGGTTGAGGGGAGGGGCCTCTGTGAATCATCCCACAGATACTTGATCAGTTTGGGGTCTTGTGAATTTGGCGAGGTCAACACCTTGTGCTGTTTTTCATGATTTTTGAGCTCCTAAAGCGTTTTTGTGTGTGTGCCTGCATCCTGCCATCAAGGGGTGTCATTACTATGGGGTGAGGGGTGCCTGGTCTGGTCTGGTCTGGTCTAGGTGGGTGCTACATGTCTAAGTAACATCCACACGAATGAATGCCAGGTCCAAAAGTTTCCCAGCAGAACATTGTGTTGTCTCAAGATGGTCAGTGTTGTTCACTTCTCCTGTCAGTGGTCATAATGTTTTGCCTGATTGGTGTTACGTGTTAGATTTCGGTGCATTGCTGCCATCTTCTGTTTAGTTCTGGAAAAATTAAGAATAGGTGCAAATTTTATTGAAAAATCACAGTTAATCCGCGACCCAGACTGGCCCCTGTGCCGGGACGCTTTTGGCCAGCAGGCCGTATGTTTGTCACCCCTGCCGTAGACCAGTTCACTGCGTCCATAGAAAAGAAAACGTTGAGATGTTTACGTCGGACAATTTGCTGATTTTTTTTCTTTCCTCTGGTGCTTCTGCAGAATCGAGTCCAGCGACCTCCCCCTGTTGGCTGCGGTGGCCAGCACTCACTCCCCCTACGTCGCCCAGATCTTACTATGAGACTGAACCGCCGCTGAGGTCCCAAGCAAGCAAGCGAGAGAGCGAACGAGCGAGCGAGCGAGCAGCCCCAGGAGACCCGTCAGACCCGGGGCGTTGCCACTCCACGGGCCTTAAAATCGGCCGTCCGTGCTCCACAGCTGACCGCGCCCCTTCCCGACACGCTCCCCTGACCCGTGTGCTCGGTGGGAAAAGTGGGACGACACTTAATAGCTGCTGCTGCTGAACTCGGAGCAATGTTGATGTTGCACCACAGGGGGGAGCTAGAGACCACAGACCCACGCACGGACTGAAGCCTCCCCTAAAAAACGACCTTCTCCTGTTGTTTGAATGTTTCTTTTAAAAATAGGACTCTTTTTGGACACAATAGCCAAAGACTTTATTACATTTTCCAGGTGAGAATACAATTTTAAGACACCTATAGTAAGAAAACAATGATTTTTGATTTTTTTTTTTTTTTGTACAATCTGTGCCCGGTCGTACGAAGCGTTATATGTTTAAAGGAAACGAACGGACTGTTTTACTTTGAGGTAAATATCACTGAGAACATTATCAATCTCACGCCTGTTATCCTCATGTATTTGTTTACAAGCCAAATATCCGTCAACGAATCTGACAAATTTTAATTTTCCCACCCGAATTTTTTCTTCTTCAGCCGAAAATTATTTTATTTTCGATTTTTTTTTTTTTTTATTTAAGTTCCACAAACAGGTTTTTGAAACGGCTTTGACATTCTTTATCATAGGCACAGCTCTACCTCAGATCTTCACGCGGGCAGCGAGCGACACATTCACAGCTGCCCCTTTAGAAAACGCCTGAGGTGAAAACTTTATATTTTAATCAGAGGAATGTCAACTGTGCAGACTGTAACGCTGTGGTCTTTGGAGGAAGAAAAAAAGGGAACGATTCCTTATGATGCGTCAGAATGCGATTAAGAAGGGTCCCTTTATACTGTGGAAAAGCTAAAAAGAAAAAAACAAAACATGCATTATCTATTTTACAACCAGAATGCTGAAATATTTTCACACTTTTATAGCTTTTGCCACCTTTATACGATGTTTACGGCTTCGGCGTTTGCTGCGGCGGAGAGGGGACGCCTTACATAAGTGATATATGTATGTGTGTATGTATCGGCTAACACTATTTTCGGACGGTTAAACGAAAAACCCACACGGATGCAAACCACGGTGGGTTTCCCTTTCTTTTCCTTGGTGTTGGTGTAGTACTGCTACACCGCTGAAGCAGGGTGCGATTTGGAAAAATTGAGATTTAGTTCACCAGCTTCTGTTTTTTGTTTATTGCCACGCTGCTTTTGTTTTGTCACTAGTTGAGCGGATTAGGAATGAATTTATTTAAAAAAACAAAAACAAAAAAACAGTAGCTGCTGTTGAGAAATTCAAAAATTCGACTTAACGATTAGATGAATCTCGATGAAAATAAAAGGGTTTCTGTTTCTTCTTGACCATGAGAGTGTCCTCTATCAAGTCAAATTGCACCCTGAACATAACCCAAGTCTTAATGGAGAAGTGGCATGAAAGCATCACCGACTTCCTGAGAGCTCATTTTGCTGTTAAAATTGATATACACGCTTCTTGCTGTATTGAAGATGCTCCGCTATATCAGCCTACGTTTTCTTTTTCCTTTTTCTCTTTTTTTGTTTTTGTACGGCACAGCCATTAAAAGGTATGGATTTATATCTGCTTTTTCCCTCTTTGTATATGAGTAAATTATTCAGCTGCTCGTGGTTAAGTGTAAAACGGTTCGTGTACACTGTACAGTTTATTTCCATGTGTTTGTACAGAAATTGTCTTTTAAGAAATCGTCTCCTCGAATTTATTATTTTCTTTTCCCAATTTTATGGGAATGTTGTGCAATAAAGATGCCGATGTTGAGAACTTACGGCCTCTGGGAAGTGTTTTCTGTCGCCGGATCAAAGCGGGAGAGAAGCCTGCACACGTTGGATGTGTGAATATAATGATTTATTTTATTTTTTTTTGAAAAAGCCAGAAATCTGAGAGCTGCGATTCATTTGGAGGAGGAGAGAAGGGAGGGGAACGCTTTGGACAATGTGTACACTCACACAGAGGATGTGACCACACACTGAAGTTATTTGGTCTGTACCTGTTTGAAAGATTTTGGGTTTTCTGTGAAACCACAAACCTCTGATTATCTGGAGCAGCTCCATCTTTGTGCTCCTTCACATTAGTCGCCGTGGTTTCTTCCCTCTTTCCAGACAAACACAATCTCTATGACTCTATATTAATCCACTTTTGGTTTTTAAACACACTCAGGAACTCTTCCTCTTTTCCTTTCCCTCCCCCCAAATATTATTATTAATAATTCAACCTTGCTTAATATTTTCCTGCACATTAGCCCCGTGTCTACGCAGGCTGGCCGGACGTGAATCAGTGCATGCTCTGTACAAAAATAGCACTTTATTTACACTGGTGGTGGCTTGACTTCTACCATCTGGATCACACATTTTTACCCACCTTTCAATTTACCTCCCTGAAACTGCCCCAGTCCCTCCTCCCCTCCCCTCTTTGGCGCAGGAGGTAAAAATGAACCGAGCACACACACACACACACACACACACCGCGGTTATGCAATGAAGGAAGGGGAGTGTCCAGGCTGAGAGCAAATACTCTGACAGCAAATATGAATGTGTTTCTGACCCCCCCCTTACACACAGCCGTCATTTCACTTTCTGAGAGAGTATTTGTGCAACACACGGCAACACAAGTGAAGCGGTTAATCCAAGTTTAGATGAATTAATTCCAGCTCTTTTCTGCGTCTTGTTTGACTAAAGATCAGGTTTCTTTGTGAGAATTAATCAAAACTAGGCTGCAAAAGTAGGGGTTTCATTTGAGCAGGGAGTCATGGATTCCTCGAGTGAGCTGTTGCATTTAAGTGCATTAAGGAGATCTGATTTTTCCGCATTTTGAGCAGCAACCGTCTTTGGTTTAGCGGTGAGATCTGTGATGCATTCGCGTACTCGCTTCGAAGCTCGTACGCGGTAGTTCCGCAACGAGTAACCCTGCTTTTTTTGGGATGCCTTTAAGTCAAGACATTTTGTATAAAAGAAATAACAGACAACAGACTAATGTTTTGGCAAACTTGAGACATTACGAAATAGGAACACAGATTGAGATTTTAATACACCACAAGTGAAACTGCTTGGTCACAGCAGCTCAGTTGCACATAAGAAAGAAAGAAGAAGAAGAAGAAGAAAAAAAAACAGCAAAATAAAATAAATAAAAATAAGTGTAAGATGCTACATATCTGTAAAATTACTCGCCCGTTACACCATTTTTAGAGTGTGTTTTCTTCTTAAATAATAAAATAAATATAAAACAAAATACAAATAATATAAATAACAGAAATAATACTACTAAAAATAAAATAAATAAAATGCAATAGTATTAGCAAAAAACAGACACTATTTTTCTATTTTAATTATGTTTGTAATTACTTGGGTGAGTTTAACAGTTTTAATCGTTATGTGAATTTATGTGTTGGTTTTATCTTTATTTACTTGTTTAATTTGATCTTTATTTATTTATACTCACTAGAGTGGGAATAATCTAGTTTTCTTGTTTCCACATTTCCCATCAACCTGTTAGAGCAGCTTTCAGTGTTTTCCAAATGAGGTTTCATGTGTACATCTAATTAAATAATTTTGTGTCTAGCTGGTGTATGTTTCTTTTATTGTTATTATTATTTTTTACTTTTTATTTTGTTTTGTTAAATTCTGATCTGGCAGCAGATTTTTCTTTAGAATTTTTTGTTTTCGAAGGAAATAATTATATGTAGCTGCACAAGAAACACTGTTTGGTTTTTGTACTGTATAAGGTTTAAAATCTAATCTAAATCATATGCTTAATAAATTCAGATATTGTGAAAACTATGTATGATTGCTTTTTTTAAAAAAATCTAGTAATCCCTTTCGTTAGTCAGGAAAATATTATTATTATTATTATTTTTAATATATTTTGTTCTTTGTAGGTTTCTAATTTATTTAGTGTTAGTGTCAGTAAGAGATAATTTAATTGTAAGGTCTAAACAGCTGTTTTCACTGTATGCAAGACAATAAACATCTTGAAACAATTGTATTTCTCTTGCTATATATGTATTTATGAGTATATTGTATATTTTATAAATATATATATAAATATGTACAGTTTGTATGTATATATATATATACCTCTGTATATTATTATTTTTATATAAACTGTATTTTATATTCACAGTTTTTATATTGCTGTGACGCAGTTTTGTGTATTTTATATATACTTCGCATATTATTTAAATACACTTGTATATTGTAAACATACTTTTTATACACTGTGTAACGATTCGGACTCTTTAGCTACCTCTTGTGGCGTCCGTGTGTCACTGCTGCCACAGCCAGCATTCTCGTTTCCGACTGCATTTGAACGCAACACCTTCTCCGTGCAGACAGATGTCGTCAACTTAGATCTGTGGGAGGAGGAGGGTCTAAATCTGAACTCCTGGATCTGACTGACGCTAGCTACCGAAGGGGACGTTTCTTTCACAAAAAAAAGATGCACGGGAATCGCCACAACAGGTCCCGCATGGTTAACTTTCTGTCACCGTTGAGCCGCGTGTGCTCGGTAACAACTCGGTAGGTGTTGAAAGTTTTTGAACGTCTCCTGGAGAAGAAGGAGTTTTCCCGGTCGGTGCGTTTGGAGTAAACTCCATCCATGCTCGGGTTGGCGAGGATAAAACCCGCGGGGATGTGAGTTTTTTTGTTTTGTTTTTGCTTTTTCGGCTAATGAGCAGCGAGGAGACGGGAAAGTGAGAGTAAAAAGAAGAAGAAAAAGAAGGGATTTAAAGCCCCGACGTGGATTTGAGCCGAAGTTATGAAAATGACCGGAGCCATGGAAACTTCTTTTAAACTGGCTTTGAAGAAGCCGCCCTCACTGCGGACGGCAGAGGTAAACAAAACCATCGCTTCTTCTCCCCTTTTTTTTAATTTCGTGTTTTAATTAGCATCTCTTCGCTAATATCGGCTAAAAACCAAACATTTGCTTCACCTCGCTGAAGTAGACGTGCACTCAGTTTTCAGTGGAGTCGGACCAAAACAAGCCAACTGTGACTTTCTTGTAGTTTTTGACCGTTTATTAGTACTTTTAATGCTAATTAGTAGCCAACGGTCTTATCACGCCTCAACTAACAGCAATTAGCATGCTAAGCTAATTCATTTGGGGTCTGTTGGAACGTTTTAATGTATGAGAGTTGTCCAAACTGAGGTTCACGGACCTTTTCTGGTTCCCTGGGAAGTGTCTTTTTTTTAAAAAAGGAAAAAAAAAAACTTTCATTGGATATGTAGAAAAAAAATATTTATGTTTTATGTTTTGGGGAAAACAGTTAAACTGCACTGCATCCTGGGAAACGGCTTCCCATCAGAGGGCTTATGTCTTAAGAGGTAGTTTGTGTAAACCCTAGTTTCATTAGTTTTAAGTGATTGCTGCTTTCCCATCCCTCCTCCTCCTCTTCCTCCTCTTCCTCCTCCTCCTCCTCTGCCTCCTCTCCTGCCTCCTCCCTCCATGAAGCTGTGGAAACACAGCTGGCTTGTCATTGCTTTACTTACGCACTCGGCCCCAAAAATAGCTCCCTCCATACTCCCTTCCATGTTCAGGCGCTGGCAAAGCACTTTTCAGAGGACGTTAAATGTTCTTTATTTAAAAAAGAAAAAAAAAAAGCTTTGCATGAAGCGTTTTACAGAAGGCCCCCTTCTTTTTTTCCCAGAAAAAAAAAGCTCTGATCGTCTGTTTGTTTGTTTGTGGGCGCATGGAAGGTAGAAAGCCTCTTTCACACCTTCATAGAGGGCTTTTGTGCACACTTGAACAAACCATAACAACCGTGTTTAGTCCACAAATACGGTCGCTGCAGTGAAGTGGGGCTGTGATTATTTAGTAGTCTGCCATTTGATAGGAGCAGTAGCACTTTGATAAGGTAAGATTATTCTCTCCAGTTCAGTGAAATCGCCGTTTTACCTTTTTATTTTTGCATGGAGACTGAACGCTCCCCGTTCGCTTCTCAGGATTTTGCATTCATAGATAAAACCCCTTCCTGCCACATCTGGAACCGAAGCCTGGGCAAAGTGGTCGATGTGTTGATGGCTCTGCTTTCAGTCTGGCTTCAAGACCTCTACACTGAGCACTCACCGACTGACTCATGTAAACAGTAGCTCTTGCCAAGCAATAGTCGCCCGCTCATCGCATACCTCCGGACAAAACCATTAAACCTCTCCCCGGCGCTAAGTCGCGCCTTCGCAACATCCGCAGCATTAGTAAGCCACCACTGATTCACTATTGTCTTTCCTTGATGCGCGAAGAATACAACAACAAGACAGAGCGTGTTCACGTGCGCTCTCCAAATCTTAAGTAAATCCTCAGAGAGCATTTGGCTTCCTTTATATCCTCCATTGATTATCATCCAAAACCCAGATGATAGCTGTTGGCTCATTAGTGCTTTTGCACCGGTGTTGTTGCACAGATTCTTTCCTACCGTACATGTTTTGCCTTGATTTGCTCGATGAGTCCGGGCCCGTTAACAAGGAAGTGTGGCTTCCAGACTCATAATTGTGCGCTCAGCTAAGGCCTGCTTTTGTGATTAATGGTGTGTGACTAGGTTAAGTAGAAAAAGGTGACCTGCATCTGCATCGACATGACTAAACTTGACACTGTACTCTGAATCCGTACTGAAATTGGTTTGTGGAGCTTGTCAAACAACCATAGCATCTTCTCCAATGGCAACCACTCTAGGTATTTCAGCAGCCAGCACCGTGGCCATTAAAACCAAATTGTATTTATCACGTATAAAGAGAAAAATGCCCTTGATTGTATTTCAGCTAAGCCAAACCAAAAGGGGGAGACATGCAGCAAAGCGTAGTCGGTCGTAACCGATTCATTTATTGGTTCAATTTTATTTTTCAATCAAAAATTACATATTCTTTGGGTTCCACTTTCTTCTATTTGAGGATTTGCAGCGGTTCCCTCGGCTTTCAACAGCTGGTTAATTAATAGCTGTTTGCATCATAAGGAGAATAGTATTTGCAGTCGCGTAATAGTTTATTTTTTTAACTATTTTTAGTCTTCAGCGTCATTTTGGCCAAATCAGGTGTATTATTTTCACATCTGTACTTTCCTGGAAGACTTTCGAGGTGAGCGTCAGCTAATTTCCTTGGCTGTGAACCTCTCAGACATGCTGTGGGTTCGCAGGTCTGTCTCCTGTGCAGATGTTCGTCTCAGTGGGTAATCTCTCCCACCGCAGGTTTAATGCCGCGTCAACCTCTCCCAGTTTCCCCTCCCCATGACCACCTTTCTCACTGCCGTCCAGGAGCCGCTCCAGGTGGTAGCGTACGGCAGAGCTCGTCGGAGATGATTTACGGCGCTTTTTTGGCTGCGCCCAGTGCAGATCGGACATTTATGTGAATTCCAGCGACTGCAAAGCCGCAGGCTCCCGAGGGAAGTTGCAAGTGTAGGGAGAGAAAGAGAAACACAGAATTAAGTGGTGACTCCTTGCTTTCTGAGCAAGCATGTGAACAGAGCAGAGGAGGAGGAGGAGAAGCAGCCCGGTGTGTGGTCGATGCTGTATTCTTGGAGGGCTCGCAAAGAAATTCGTTTCAAAAGAGGCCGCGTGTGTTTCAGCAGAAGACACCAAAGAACGTGGTTTGCTGGATGCTGACACAGCTCGGCGCATTAGAGGATAATACTGGTGTTTTTCTTGAAGTTTGTGCTGTTGCCCTGGTTCTTTACCCAGTCCCTGGTGCTGTCAGCGCGCAGTCAGCACAAGGATCTCGGAGTTTGTTGTTTTCCTCTCTTTAGAAGTGTTTGGCTCCCGCTCATCTTTGAACATCTGCCACACAGCTGAATACAACCCAGGCTAGATGATTCTTGACGGCAAAAATGATGCTAAACTTTCAGATTTTCTCTTTCATAAAGCCGCCGTCTGCTGCCTTCATGAAGTTACACGGTGGAAGCTGCCAAAGGACATGCAGGGCTGTGTGTTAATGCTGTTGCCAAGTCAACAAGCTCTTCTGTAGTACTGTGTTTAATTATTTCAGGTGTTTTTCTGAGAATCTGCCGTTTACTGCAACGTTCATGGCTGTAATTCTGCATTACATGCTTAAAATAAAAGCATTGCGCTACACCTTTACATTACACCTGCGTTCATCTTTGGAAAGAAATAGAGGTCACATGATAAGATGCCTTCTGGGGTTAGACCGAAATTGAATCTTGTGGTTTCAGACATCTCACTCTGTTATTCTACTGCTTAAGCGAGACGATGTAGGTCACAGAGGACTGTGGGAAATTGTTGTGCAAAGCGTGCACACGTACGTTGGTCTGCGTGTATGAAACCAACTGTGCACATATACAATGTGTGTCAGGTACATCACGGTCTTTTTATCACCTGCTTCCTTTATTTATCTCTTCAGCTGTCAGCTGTCAGCTGTCTCCAGGGTTGTCCAGGGCATTGTTATGTTTTTTGTTCATCATACCTCTAAAGAGCAGCTTCACTGTAATTTATTGTAGTGATAAAAGCAACAAGGAGGACTCCAGAAATGAAGACACGGCGTACTTTCCGACACTAGTAATTATAAAAGTGGTGTTTTCAGTTGTGGCGGCTGATTGGTCGCACATACATTCCAGCTAGTTTCCATAAAACACGGCTTGCTGGTTGTGTTAGTTGTGTGATAAACAAAACCCTCATCCACCAATACTTAGTTTGGTTTGGGTTCAAACTAAAACCTTTACAGTTATACTGATAAATACACATATAATCTACTAAATAGCTGTATAATCATTGTGTGAGAATGCTTATCTGTCTAAACTGGTGTCCTGCCAGCAACTTTATATGTGTGTAATCAAAATGTCCATAAAAGCTTTTTCTAAAATCCTGCTTTGATTGTTTAGAAGCGGGAAACCAATTTATAGACTGTTGTATTCATAACAATAAAGTCTCTAACACTTTGGGTGTACCGATTCTGTCGTAGTCGAAATGGTAAAAACCTGCCTCCTGGGTTGATCCCTCGTTAGTTTGCTTGATGCGTAATATACTGAGACACGTGCCGACACACCCCGAGCTGCTGGTCAGGTGCTGACCGATGTCAGTTGGTTGGTGAGTGCCTGTGGCCCTAGTTTTTGGGGCGTGCCACACATTGTTGGCAGTACTTGGCCTCCTGTTGACTTTTTGGCTGACTCAGCAACAGGCCCTGATAATGAGATGGCTCACTCTGTTTAATTGACCAGTGCAGGAAACGGTGACGGATGCGAGCAAGTTGTCCATGAAGAAACTGTAGACCCACGGGTGATCGGCGTGAATAGAGCTGTGTACGTTTTTTGGCCTGACAAACTCCCGAGCTAGTCCTGGCTCTTAGCTTCCACTCCAGTAACTATGGAGACTTATTTGCTCTCATCTCAGAACAAAAGTGTCCTTCAGTTGGCCGTAGAGTTTGTTTTTATTCGTCCAGTCGACATCAGTCACCTTTCATTGCTGCTAGTTCTTTCATGCTATAAGGTATACCCAGGCCTTTAAGAAATGAGCGATGCCTGTTCACGCACAGAAAGACGTCTTGGGCCGTGTATTCAAAGTTCTGGTGTAGGTACAGGTTTACTCATCTTCTCATTTAAGCCAAGACATTTTGATATTTCCAATAATTTGTTTTAGCTTTTCATGCTCTTGTGCCACGTGGAGCCAAGTAGGTCAAGGATGACTTTGCCAGGATTTGTTGAGACGTGTTCAAGCGTCATGCGTTTTCACCTTGAAGACAGAATAGAGGAGAATAAGGTGGTTAACCTAGAACTGACTGTTCTTCCAGCACAAATTTTGTTTGTTTAGCTGAAGCAGGAAAAACAGCAGAGAATTCAGATGCTGTTTTGTATTAGTTTGTCAGCTCACCGGGGCAGGCAAGCTGTGGTTTAGATGTGTGGCCATGCAAAACTGAATTGGTGACACTTGACTTCCTGTCAGAGTGGCGTACTTTAAACCGCAGCTAACAGACGAGTGAGACAAACACATATCATTAGAGCAGTGTAAGAACGTAAGCAAATTGGTTTGCCGTGGGAAATAATTGCAACCTTTTTCTTCTCCCCGTGCGCAGGAGTGGAAAAGGCCAGGGAGGTATGATGGAAAGACGATAAAAATAGTAGATTAGTCATTTATTAGAGACAGAATCAATGAAAGAACAAGTGGCTGGAACACAGAGAGGTGCCAACAGACGAGGTGGCAGAGAGGATAAAGACGAGATGCTGGCAGCTTATTCTTACAACGGGTGGGTTTGGTGTAAGCGAAAGAAGTCTAGAGCAAAAGAGTCTCATTACACGTCCAAGGACATCCGTTTGTCAAAAAGTGCTCATCAAAAAGGAAGGAAAACTGATGATGTCATCTGATCGCTGCAAAGATAAATAATGTTTTTATGCAAACACGTGATCTGTTTGTCAAAAGAAATACACACTTTGAAAATAGAGGTAGGATCGGTGCACAGGAAGAAGAGTGGGCATCATGGTACAGTTTCGAGATTAATTTCAGAATGACACAAATGGCAAATATTTTAAAATATGTGTGGGTGAGTTGCCACAAGTTCTGGTGACTAAATGCAACAAGACCCAGAGTTTAAGTAATACCTTGAGTTGCCCTAAGGGGTGAATTGCCTCATGAACTCTTCCTTACGTTGTGGGAAAAGACGAACTAGGTTTCAACACTTTGCTGAATGACTGTCAGGGTCCCTACTGTGCCAGCAAAAACGAATGAATTGAAATGTGCAAAGATGGGATTCTCAGACCTGAACCAATAAATAGACCTCCAATACAAAATGCAGTCTGACTGAACAGACCGACACAGAACGTTTACACTGGATTAGATAAAATAATTTCCACCACAATGTTTGTGCCAAGACTGATAACGGATTCGTTCAAGTTCCTTCTCTGTTTTCAGCCGATTCATCGTGTCGAAACGATGTCGGCCAGGGAGATAACTCTGGTCGACGGCTCAGCTTAGTGAGCCAGTTCACTGGAAGAGAAACAGAAGTGATGAAAGTAATCAATGAAGTGAAGTTTAAAGGGACATTTTAAGTCTTTATCTAATCTGGACATTAAAACACATTAGTATTTTCACAGCACTGCGATGCTGTAGACTAGTGGTTCCCAAAGTGGCGGGCTTGACCCGGGGGGAGGTCGCAGGACAAAGATAGAATTAGAGGATGACAATTTTTTAGGGACTCCCACCCACTGGTCACTGTATTCCTGCGGGAGTCCCACGGTACGGGTGTCAGTTTCACTGTTGGTAATGTGATAGGGACGGGATAGAGCTAATAATGACCAGGAATGGGACGGAGTCAGAGATTTAATTAAAAAAATGACACTGTGGTGAGTGCGCCCAGCTTTAGATAACAACATAGGGAGCGGGACGGGATCTGGGAGTCAGTTGGCGTCATATGACGGGAGTATTTTTGTGAGCTCAGGATGGGGTGGGAGCGACAGTTGATTCCCGTGTGACCCTCTGAAGAGGCCAGACTACTGCCACGTGTTGATATGAGTAGTTATTTACTTTAATGCAATGACTGTAGAAAAAAATGGACTCCATGACAGCTTCTCAAAGGTGAAGCCAAAGCGCGTGGAGTATAGGTCATAAGCTCCATTTCCATCCTGGATAATGCTGATGTATGTTAAAATGTCAGTTTTACTTTCCAAACTGACAACGCCCCATCCCTGGGATTCCAGCGTCACATTGATCAATGGAAGGAACTGGAGATACGTCGTCCATATTATCTATAGTCTATGGTGCCGGCTGGTGATTGGCTGTAGCCATTGTGGTATGTTCAAGTGCAACATTTTGATCCAGACAAAGGCCTTTGTTGCCGGTTGTTGTTTGATGTCAGTTGGGTGTGTCTGGCCTTTTGACACACAGATCACAGCAGCTATCCTATTCTATTAGACTGGTCATTGTTTGACCTTTGTCAAATTACCAGACGCCTGGTCTGGTCTGAAGCGGGTGGTGCAAGTTTAAATTCTGGTCGTGACACTGCATTAGCCATGCATCTGATGTAATTTGTTGCAAAGTCCAAAATGAAAGGCATGGCTCATCTTAATACTGAGCCGTCAGTTTGACTGTCGACATATCAGTGACCACGTCTGCAACCTGCGAGTACGCATTTGTCAATTTTGCAACCAAAGGCAGCAGATAATTGCTCAGCCTCTTCACGCGGACTCTCGTTTTCTCCAGCATGATGCAAATGCAACACAACCTCACACGCATCAACAGTACGTACTCGCACACTTAAAACACACACACACACACGCCAGTAGCAACATCAACAAACACGAATGTGCCAGCAAGCTGCAGGGATGAGAGAGGGAGAGTCTGAAATTAAATGCATACAGAGCAGTCTGTGTATAAGAGGGGAAGCTGTGGAAGACTGTGTGTGCGTGCCTGTGTCTGTGTGTGTGTGTTTGTGCTTAAATGGGTGAATAAACACAGCCTTCCCTTGACCCGGCGCAGTGAAAGCTCTCCTTGTGGATCCAATAAAAGGCCCCTCCTTAACTGAGCCAGAGATTCTGTGGACTGTGAGGCAGACAGATGCTAAAAAACTGGTAGTGACTCAAGTTTTCTTCTCCACTGTATGGTTTGCGGCCGCTGGTTGCAAAGATCTCTACAACAGTTTCTCATTATATATATATATGTATGAGTGACTGATCAGGCATAACATTATGACCACCTTCCTATTATTGTGTAGGTGTCTCTTGTGCCTCCAAAACAGTTGTGACTTTTGAGGCTTTAGCCTCTCGACCTATCACGGCCCAGCTAAGCCGACAACAACATCAACGACAAAGAACGGCGTGGAGTGAAAGGAGAATATGCGAGCGACAGTGCGAGAAGAAATTGCAGATAAAAAGGAAAGATCACGTCACCAGTTTGGCAATATTTGGGTTATTGTAAGTCAGACATGAGTCAGACCGATGTTGTCTGCAAACTTGGTGCCAGGTGAGCATATTAATTGGCTCTTGTCTCTTGATTAGCAGTGTAAGAGTCGGTTAAGTTTCGTTTAGGCTAGGTCAGCACTTTGTGCTGTTCTTCATGTTTTTTGAGTTGTTCCTAAAGCGTTTGTGTGTGTGTGTGCCTCTGCCGTCGAGGAGTGTCATTGCTATGGGGTGGGTGCTACATGTCTAACTAACATCCACATGAATGCCAGGTCCAAACGTTTCCCAGCAGAACATTGTATTGTCACAAGATGGTCAATGTTATTTACGTCTCCTGTAGGTGGTTTTAATGTAGTGGCTGATCCGTGTGTGTATATGTCAGGAGACTCGTGAACCCGGAAAGACGTCAGCAGTGTGATATGATCTTGGTCACTTGTGTTGTGTCAGTTAATCCACTTGTAGCCTGTGTTTACTGACATAATCATGCTGTAATTTTCATTTTCCTTTTAATTATGAGCTTGTAATAACACAAACCCACTTGTACTAACAGGCCTCTAATAGCTTGGCTTTTGAAATCCTGTTATGAAGTTTCTCATTCACACAAAAGTCCACAACAACAGCCGGGCTTTGTCCCACTGGGTATTGTTTGAATGTAAACACGTCAGCTTTTCCTGTGGGTACCACCAACCTCACGGCCCGGTCGCCCAGGGTTCCCAGGGTGCGCGCATGTTTGCCTGCGCGTGCACGAGCGAACAGTGCAGCATGTCAGTGCCACTGTGTGTGTGTTTGAGGTGGGAGGTGTAGCTACATTCCATGCAGCAGGCGTGAACAGGCAGATATCGTCAGCTCTGACCTGCTTGGTGTGTGGGGAATGCAGATCAAGGCTACAGATGGACCCGTCTTGCATAGTTTAGTCAGCCAATGACAGGGTTTACCTTGACACGTTGAACATCAGTTAATCATTTGGTCTCCTCGGGTCTAGGGATATTTACACTTTTGCTATGCTAGCCCCTGATTTGATTATTTAGAGTGACACAGTGACAGCTTTGTTTATGAAACTGAACAGTCGCAAGGAACCTGCAGTAAAGAGAGGGCATAAGTCAGGACTGTAACTCTCTGTTAGTGAAATAATAACATGAAGGACCAGGAAGTAACTGCTATAAGGAAAGAGAAGAGAAATTGCTCAAAAGTTGCTCCCTGGATGGAATTGGAATCTGACTCATTATCAGAAAGAGTTTATTAATTTCCAGGTCGCTTGTTTTGCTCTAAGGATCTGGCACTCCAGTCAAGGTTGAGTCAAGAAGTGCTTTGATTCTCTGGCTCTCTGAGCAGAAGTAGGCCAAGAAGCAGCCTGTTCAAGAACCTGTTGCCACACTGCTCTTCCTTAGGCAACTTTATGGGCTTGTAAAACTGGTCTGGAATGTGTGTCAGAAAAGGAAAGCGAGACATACTATCAGCTATGTTTGTGTTTGTATTGGTCGATTGCTTGAATAGGGACTTGTTTCATGTTGTTTGTGTGTATTGTACCAATTTAAGCCCTACACAATTTTGACAAAAGAAAATACTCTCTGTCTTGTACGGGTGGCCTAATGTAAAAGGAGGTTACTGATAGGGCTTTGGTTACATACACATGTGGTTACACTCCTTGAGTGATTATACAGACAGTTTCAAGATACTAACTTTTGTGGTGTTTCTGTTTTAGGTTGTTGAAATTTCAAGACTGCACCGTCTGGTCTCGAGTCTCAAACAATAAAAGGAGTGGACTGGACACCTTTGTTTAAGACTTCTACCAAAAAATAAATAAAAAAATCAGTATTCTCCTCAATCACTGGACCTTAACTCAGATTCCTTGATGTTATGCCACAAACCTCTCTATTACCTCTCGTGTGTTTGCGATATACACTGGCTGCTGCCATCAAGCAGTGTCATTGCTACGGGGTGGGGTTGCCTGGTCTGGTCTAGGTGGGTGGTACATGTCTGTGTAACGTCCACTTGAATGCCAGGTCCAAAAGTTTCCCAGCAGAACATGGAATTGCCACAAGATGGTCTATGTTATTTACCTCTCCCGTCAGTGGTTTTAATGTTGTGGCCGATCAGTGTATGTTACGCTTGACAATAAAATAACCAAATGAGTCAGTGGAGAGGCTCCAGTGCAAGTTGCAATAACCTGGAGCTTTGAGACCAGGGTGCTTAGTATTCAAATGCCCAAGAGCCTTTGGGACTTTCATGAGTCTCCCAAAAGTGTCCACTTTGGAGACTAGAAGAGTATACCATTTCATACCATTACTGCAGCTTGTAATCTTCTTTTGTGTGTAACCTCCCTTTGGGGAATCACAGCAAGGTTTTTATTGTTCTTTAAGTGGTGGAAATAGCAGATGTGAGCGCAGCTTGAAAGCAAAGCGACACCGGTGGTGGACATGGGGTCACAGATGCCCTCCCGCTTGTCCGGCCGACAGAGAGCTGGGCTGGTGTCTGCGGCTGTGGGACTCCTTTCTGTACGTTAGCTGTGCCGGTGTGCGGGAAGGGAAAGAAGATCGTATTTTTAAAGGCTGACATCATGCTCTGAATAGCATCAGCATTACTGAAGAACTGACTAAATTTGGCTAAAGTCTCTGATTCACTGGGTGGTGCCATATGTCGTCTATTATACATTGCATTGTTAGCTATGTACACATTAAGTTAGCCCTTCCGCGGGGGCTGAACAGACCATTTATGCTCGTAATGTATGGATCAGTTTAACAGAATTATACTGCTCAAAACCTTGATTTCTGACACACCAATCCATGTGATCGACCAGAAGCCAGAGAGCTGATCTTTCATGCAGTTGGCCAGGGTTAGGAACCCCTCTATTGTGGATGTGAAATGCCAATCAATCCGGCAGAAATTTCCCATTCTGCCTGCGCTATTAGTCTGGGGCTTGGCAGTTTAACCAGAAATCATGAACATTATCATTAAGTGAATCATTGGCTGCGCCTAATGAAAGCACATCCTCATGAATACACCACATTTTGAAATCACCTTTACAATCTTGGGCTGTCAGAATGCCCTGTTCTTACATTGGACCTTTTGTTAATGCTTTCTGCGGGACGGTAAGCAGCCAATCACAGAAATTCAGTTTTTGGTTAAGGCACTGACTCTCTGTTAAAGTAGAGAGCTCCTGTCGCCATGTTACCCATCTCAAATAACCTTTTGAGGCTGGTTTTATGAGGCAAAAAGGGTGCCGCTACTGGCCAAGAGCCGGAAATGCGAAATAGCCATTTCAGTATGTCGCACATGTGGCTTTATCCTTGCATTCTTGCCCTTCTGTTTTTCTAAAACGTATGTTTGTTGCCACAGCAATAAAACATATTCACTACGTGTGGCGGGTTCCGTGGAGCCCAGGGAGTATGTTGGTTTCAACCACCCTGCCCTATAAATCCCTACGAGGCCGGGCTGTAGTCAACGGCAGCGACAGCATTCCTTGCCGTAGCTAGGCAGTGTCGATACACAAGGGGACACAACCTGGAAAAGGAGCCGGTGCACTTTGTTGTTTTTAACTGGTGTCCATTCCTTTGTTTGAGTCGAGAACAGGGCAAGGTTAGCGCACAAATGTTCGCCTATTGACAGCGAGCTATGAAGCCTGTGGAGATGAGTCAGGGCTTTGGAAGCTAGATATTAGAAGTGCTTGTTTGAGTGGTTGTTGTGCATCATTTAATCTATAAATATAAGTGGTTGCTGGAGTTGTGTAAAGCACTGGTACAAACTTTTAAAGTGATTCAGGGGCATGATCTGCTCAGATCCACCAATTAAAACTCCTTAAACATTTAAATCGATGCATTGGTTAAGGTGACAGGGAGTCACTAGACATAGACATGCCTTAGACGCATATAAAATACCTTGTTAGTTTTTGCATTTGTGATCCAGAAAATAGTCAAACTTACTTCACCTCTTTGAATTTCTTTAAGTAATCTTGTTATATGTCCCTCTAACAAAAACAGTTTTTACTTTCCTTGGTTTTAGTTTCTTTACATTTATTCCGAGCACTGCCTTTCTTAAATTTTTCATGGATGTATTTTTTGGAAGCCACACTGTACTTCTTGGCAGAGTGCACAGGTAAGGGGTTATAAAATGAGGCACACCTGCTACACATCCTTTCATACTTGGTGTATATTCTTTAACTTAGTCAGCATGGGACCGTAGCGGCGCGGTCGGGCCGAGAGATTTCCAGCTAACTTACTGTTATTCTTGTAACCGGTCGCACGCCGGTCGCAACCACGGCCAACTTCTGGGAATATAAGAAAAACTTTTGTAGGGGTTAAACAATCAGCTTTTGTTGGGCGGATGGAGAAAGATGAAATTTGGCTGCTTGCTCTTCCATGTTGTTAAATGTATATTTGCATAGGGTGGTACGTGTTTTTTTTCTCGTGTAGTTTTCTTCGTTGTTGGCTCATTTAGATCTCCGTGTTTTAATAAGTAAGCTTGATCGTCTCTGACGTAGAGATTTGATCCGGTAAAGATTATTATAGACAGATGTCAGGGTAAGAGACACTTTTTTTTAAATAGCCAAACCAGAAAGTTCTTCTAACATTGTAGAAAATGGGGCCGTACAGTAGAGTGTGTAATGGATACATGTAATCTGTGGTCCTTTCTGCCATGTCTGCCACTCTGTCTGCCCTTTTGGCAGCGTCCTTCCTGCGGGTTTGGAGTTTTTCTTCCGTTTCAAACATCATGTCTGGTTCATCAGAAGCTAACTCTTTAGAAATCCTTTGGATCACGAAAAGGTAACTTCCTGTGGCTGAGATTTAGAAAGCTCGCCTCGGCCGCCCCGTCACATCCATCTAACATTGACTGGCTGCCAGCTGCTCCCATTGAGGGAGGAAGATTGGGTCTGGATCGCTGACAGATGCAGTGTTGTGGGAGGCCCCTTGTTTGGCAGATCCCACTGTGGAAACACTGAGTCACTGTCCACATCACAACACAAATCCCAGGCTGCTGACTACTGTCTCCCCTCCGCTTACCATGTTGCCCTCTGCCCCACAACCGCTCTCCTACTCTCTTACTACTAAACAAAACAAGCAAGCAGCTTTTTGGATTGAAGGAATGTGTGAATGTGTTGTATGCTCTTACTGTTTGTAGCAGTATTAGTCCACATGCTCTTTAGTCCATTTATTTGGGCTTCTTCTGATGTAGGAATGTACACCAATCAGGCATAACATTATGACCAGGCAGGAGATGTAAATAACATTGACCATCTTGTGTCAAATCAGTGTTCTGTGGATATTACTTAGACTTGTAACACCCACCTAGACGTGACCAGGCACCCCCACCCAGTAGCAATGGCACTCCTTGATGGCAGGATGGAGAGCCCCCCCTCCCCCCACTAACAACACCCTCAGAAGGCCCATGGCCATTCTCAGATGAGTAAGGACTCTTTTGGAAGCACAAGGGAGACCTACACAATATTAGGAGGTGGTCATAATGTTATGCCTAATTGGTGTATTTGTGTTACGCACCTCTTTCTGAGTCTTGATCTTTGAATACGATCTTTTTGTCTTCTGCCCCTGCGCCTCTGTGACATAACACAGCTTACATTTTAATATTCAAATCCGACATTCACTTTTCTTTTGCAGGCGGGGCCCACTCTAGATGCAGCGATAAGGCATGACGAGTGTTTTTGTGATGTGAAAACAAGACGCTACCCACAAGGGCTTGTACTGACAGCGTTCCTGTCTCAGAGACACTTTCTTTACAAGCGTTACGAGAATGAAGCCGGGCTGGAATTAGAAACAAAACTAAAACTTTGCTCCACCTTGTCCACTCCTGTAAACAAGCACGGCGTCACAATTAGACCGTGCAACACGGCTGAATTGAATGGGTTTGGAATTTAATTGTGTTTATTTTACAGGAGTGTATGCTCTTACGGTATCTGCAAGTCTGCACGGTGCCCGAAATTCGGCCTGGGTGGAATTCAGCTGTGTGCACCTGGAGGCAACAGCTCAGCGGCGCAATTGAGTAACACAAGATTAAGCAGAGTGGGAATTGATGCAATACTTTGCTGAGCTTTGTCGAGGGTAGCTGAGCTTCCCTGAGGCGCAAATTATTTGGTTTACAAAGACTTACGAGTACAAGTCGCACACATGACAAGACACACATTCTTACTCAATCCCTTGTATGACAAATCACCCATTGCACTGCAGTGATTCATTTGGCCAGTATTGTATTTTATTAATTTATTGAAAATGGAATAGTTTTTAAACCTCACCGGTTCATTTCCCGTGCTTGTCTAAGCTCTTACTCATTTCTTGTCTTTCTTGTCTTTCACTTAAAGGAATTACTGTCAGCCTTTAGCGTGCTCGCTCTCTTGCTCACTCATTCTCTGGATCACTTGTTTTCTTGTTCCGTCAACTCCTTCGCTGACAAGTTTGACAAGAATGCACAGCACTCACCTCGGGAATGCCGGGAATGTGACAGCCGGGACGGCCGAGCGTCCTGTGAGCGGACCTGATTGCATTGAACGACGAAACGCGGCGAACTCGTTTGCGACAAAGGAATAGCTCCTCACCCTGAACGCAACACGTCACATCTATTTTTGTTTTCTTGATATCTGTGACTGAGTGGCATTGTTAAAGTGAGAGACAGATTAAAACTTGGAAAGGAAACCTGGGACAAAAGAACCTCGGAGGCCTTTTCATTGCAATATCATGTACTGTAAGTTATTAGTCATGGGAAGTTTTTTCTTTCATCAGTTCAGTACATATGGGCTTGCCGGCAGTGTTTAACTATTCTGCGCTCACTTTACACGCACACTGCCAATGAAGGTACAACACAATGGATTGTCTTTTGAGCCACTTGTGAAACTGAAAGCTTCGACGATAACGCTTTATGTGGCAGCCAGGTCTCCGGTGATGAGGTTACATAAGTGAACACAGTCAAAGACATTCCATTAATAACATTGGCACAAATGGATTATTACGTTAGTACACTAACAAGAGCATTTTCTGCTAGTACGGCAGCATTTTCTCTAAACTTGAGGGTTCAGAAACAAGTCAATATTATATGAAAAATAAAAGTAAATCTAAGTAAAATATAAATAAAGGTTGTGGTAGCCATCATGTTAACTCTGTATGAAGATATCCTTCCTCTGACATCAGTGGTTTTGATCTACTCGTCAGTGTTCCTGTTCTAGTAAATAAATCGACAGCCATTGTTCACTATAATATAAATGCTGCTGCGCCTCATGTTTCCTGCAAAACAATGGTCACTAAGTAGCGCTTTGATAGTCGAAACATGACACAAAAACCAAGCGGAAGTGTCAGAAGTCAAGTGGTTATTCTAAGGAAAGGGGGAGCTTTCTCAGCGTCCGATCAAGTCTGGCCTGAAAACTTTCTACGGGGGCATGGTACTTGATTTGCGTATCTTGTTGTATCTAACAGCTGGAACGCCAACGTACAAGTTTTGCTTTCTTTTGTTTTGTCCTCAACCTCGCGCTTCTCTTTTCCTCCCTTGTTGTTAACCAACCCTTTGACACAGTCAGACTTTATCTCACACCCATATTATATCGTGTAATAGCCACTCATTCAGTCCTTATCAGGCAGTTATGCAGTTTGAACCATAGCAGGGAGTCGAGCATGCGCAGTGGGGAAAATTCTAGGTCATGTCCCTTCACTTTTCATACCACTCTCTGGCTTAATCCATATTCAGAGTCCCTGAATGCATTAATGAATTCATTGGAGCTTGTGGTGTCTAATTAATACGCAAATGTCCAAACTTCTCTAAAACATCTATGCAAATCTCTCTCCTATTATTGATATCCTGGGTTTTACTTGATTGCCAGATTTGCTCTTTTTCAATGTTTTCTTTTAGACCTCAAGAGGTTCCAACAAATTGCGGTCCCTAAGATCAGTCAAGTCTACTCTGTGTTGCAAAGATTAAGATTGCTGCTGATTTTGTTTTATTTATTCATTTTATGTGTGACGCACTACTTTCCATATATTCAAACAGGCAACCTGATTTCATTGTTTACTTAGTGGGAGAACGTAGCAGCACAAAAGACCAGAGAAAAGCAGGTTTACCTCACAGGGCTTAAAAGCCGTCTAAACTGAGCATTTCAGCCAACAGCTACTCAGTCTAGTTGCAAAATCCAAACCGACGCTTATCCTCATTTGTAACCATCGCACTCCCCTCAAAGAGCTTTGTCCAGATGCCATTACAACCAGAAGTGACTTCCAGCTGGAGTCGGAGGTGTTTGCCCAATCCAATTCACAGATAAGCATCAGAACACCCTCAATGGCCTGATTCACAGTGTGTTCAGGGGGGAGATAAGGGGGAATGTGCTCCGAGAGAGGACGTCCATTGACTCAGCAACTGTGAGCACACAGAGGAGTTAAGTAGGCATGACAGAGGAACAGATGGAGACCGATTGATCTCTCCATTTGGAAACAACTTCCACGCAGACAAATCCTTTGAGACTTTTAAAAGTGAGGTTGGGCATTAGCGATGTCCGCAATCACTTACTGTATGTGCCATTAACCAAAATGTGCTGACTACGCATGATGATGCAGATGTGCCTTGGTACTTTCTTTTTACTTATTTTTTTCCTGCAGCGAATGCCTTCTCGCATTCATTTGCATTCAGAGATTCACTCTCGTAATATTCCGTTATGCCTGCCTTGCCGGATCAACATGCTAATGGTTTAAGGTTGGCAAACAAAAGCTGTAACGCTGCCCATTTCCAGACAATAAAATGGTAGAGTACAGCCAGCTGGTACATACTGTTCATTCTGCACCTGTGTGGAAGGAAATAACCCTTCATAACAGCAGGTGGCTTTCCTCATCTGAATGGGGAAACTAGAAGAGTTGCTGTTTAGCTGGGAAGTGGGGAAGCAAGGAGGAGATATAAGGCGAATCGTCTCCTGAATCGTTCTGATCAGTTTACAGTTCATCCATTCTAGATGATCTCGTTGCTGTGAAAATGATCAGATGAGATGAAGATGTAAAATAAAACGTCATGGCCATTTAGTGTTCTCTTTGTCACCTCCGGTTTAACAAGTTAGCACACTGAATTGCCTGAAAATCGGCCACCGTGGGTGGGAAATTGTGGACCACAAACACTCACTGGTGGCCCAACAGTGGCGATTGGGCAACTGTCTGCTTGGAGTGTAATAAACCTTGGACTAATCCAGTGGTTCCCAAACTTTCTCTGCTTTGGTACATAAGAAAATCTTCCCGTGACCCGCGGGAGTCCCAAAAAATTGTCACCCATCTGGGTCCTGCGCCCCTGTGCAATGGCTCTGCGCAACCCCAGGGGTCGCGCCCCCCAGTTTGGGAACCACTGGACTAATCACAGGAGACTATATAAGTGTCGGAGACTAGAGCGCTGCTTTTTTGATATACAGTTCTTAGCTGTAATTCTAATCCTTCTTGGTTCATTCTTCTTCTGCCTATACCTAATCTAGGTTTTTAACAAAGATACAATGGTAGAAAAAAGTTTACATGATCTCAAATATTATTATGAAATATTTGTGGAAATCTTATGCTTTGAAACAGACCTTTTGGTAATCCACCACAGATTTTCAGTGGGGCTCATGTCCGGGGGTTTGAGCTGGCCACTCTTAAGACCTGGATACTGTTCCCCCTCAGCCTGCAGCCAAGTTCTACTGGCCCAGGATGAGTAGCAAGGGGCATTATCTTGTTCAAACATCCAGTTTTGCGGGTGGAACAGTGGACACCAGTTTGGTTTGACCACTGCTGCCGAAGCTCCTGTGATGTCATTCGGCGGTTTCCCCTTCACTTGCGGATCAGGATGCGGTCATTTCTTGCTGAAGAAACCCTCGGATGCCCAGATTTTGATTTGTCTTCCAAGTTGTTGGTTCTGTTGTATTTCTGAGTGTATCCAGCTGCCGAAGAACTGCATCTGCACTTCCTGGCCACCGGGCGACAGCTGTACCGTTCCTTGCTGAGAACATGTATCTTCAGGCGTCTCTCCTGCGTTAGGTTCCTTGTTTAAGACATTTTTGTCTGAAGGACTTCAAATGTGCTGGCTTTATATAGACAAAAATTGTGTCTTTGACCCAATAGTCAATATTTCTTATGGAACCAGTCAGTTTTAAGTTTTTAATGGCTTTTTAGGATTTGTTTAGTATTTTGGCTGTGACGATACTAAAAGAAACTGCACTTGAAGCCCTAAAAGTGATTCTTAGTGCAAGATTTCACAGATGTATGGGATGTCTGAAAACCTTTTTCCACCACTGTAGAGTCACCATTTTTGGATTTCTTTCAGACTACGTTGGTACGGACGTCTTTAGACTTTTTCATTTGCCGGCTTTTCAAGGCAGAAAAAAAGAAATAAAAATCTTTATCCGAGGGCTGAGAAAGTTTTAAGTACTTGGAGTTGAGTAAGTGAGAGAAAGTTTTTTCCCCTGCAGCCTCTGCGTCCAAGTCTGCGGTGGGTGATCTCAGGGAAATAGCCTTCCGTCCACTCAACCCACTGTTAACTGTAAATTGCGTTTGTTGGGTTATGTGTACGGAGATAAGGAGCCATTTACTGGCTATGATTTGAGCTCGTCTGCTTTGTAAGACGGCTGCGGGTCTGACTGTGTAACTCTGGTGATTCTGTGGTTGTGATTCATCGTGACCTGTCATTGTCTCACATGCAAATGTAGTCAAAGTCTGAATGTAAGCACTGCTCACCCAGTTGTTTTATTATTGTTCTGAAGAGCTGTACATGTTGGTTTCATATGCGCTTCTCTGTGGACTCTTTTACAACTTAATTGCCTTCAATCTCTTCTGAATTCCTCTTCGGCTCCTGTGCTCCACCCTCTGTCCCAACATAAATGTTTTTGTTGCTATCCTCCATTTATGGGAAATCTGCTTGATCAGTTTGGGAGCTAGTGAATTTGGAGGCCAGGTCAACACCTTGTGCTGTTCTTCATGTTTTTTTGAGTTGTTCCTGAACTGTTTAGGCTGCATCCTGCTGGGGATGGCTGCTGCCATCAAGGAGTGTCATTGCTATTGGGTGGGGGGTACCTGGTCTGGTCTAGGTGGGTGCTACATGTCTAAGTAACATCCAGGTTCAAATGTTTCCCAGCAGAACATTTCATAGTCAGAAGGTGGTCAGTGTTATTCGCTTCACCTATCAGTGGTCATAATGTTATGCCTGATCGGTGTAAATGAGTAGTATTTCTTTAGTCCAGGTTCAATTTTGCTGATGCTTTCACTAAAGAAGTCATGCATTCCAGGTCTACCTGGTTTGTGCATGACCCCGGGGGCATCCCAGACATCTGAGGCTCATATGAAACCAAAACATAATGAATTCTTCATGTCCTGCGGGCTAGCTAAAGCTAGCGAGCCCGGTTGTAAGACACTTGGTGTTTGCAGTCCAGAAAAGTGGGAAAGCGCAGTGGTATGCTGCTTGGTTCTGCCTTTGATTTACTGTGCTGCAGTGAGAGTGTGAGAAGCAGAGCAGAGCTGCCTGTCTGAACAGATTGGTGGAAGAGATCAGCTATCTGTTCCATACCTTGGCTATCTGACAGGTCGCCTGTGGCTATAAGGCCATTTACATGACATTGCGGGTTAAGTGGGAGCGTGAATCACCTATTTCAGTTTAACTACTACAGCAACATCAGGGGTGCAGTTTTCATTTACGTGCTCCTTCATGTTCATGTTTGCACATTTCTGCTTGCGTGCCCGCCTACACTCAGCAGCCTCTGCCTGCCTGCTGAGCTCTGTCTGGCGGGAAACTCGCAGTCACCGAGTTCAGTTGAGTGCTGCGTGTTCGTACTGTAACATCTGCTGCTTTGAACAGACATAAACCACTCCGTAGCTGCTGCGTCGTCCGTTGCTGCGGCCAGCAGAGAAGCGAGAAGTAACGGGAGGGAGAAGACGAATGACTTTAGGACGGCGGGTGATGAAAAGCTCTAAGCGTTGAACTCTCAAAACTTATAGCTGGCGTAATTAAGATTAACTGTAGAATACTGTCAGCAGCCCAGTGAATGGGAGCATGCTACAAAGGTGCAGACTGTACTCTTGTCCACCAGGGAAATGATAGATGAGTGTGAAATGAGACGGTAATGAGAGGGAGTGGAAAACAGTTTTTGAGGGTGTTTAAAATGTCTCGGAAATTTCTGAAACCCAAGAGCTAGTTTGGGGACGAGTTACATTATAATTACAATGGATGAGACGACAAAGTGACTTAAACTTCAAAGCACAAGTTGTAGCATCTTTATTTTTAATTTATTGGACCTGTTAGGAGGCTATAAAAAATAACTAGAGCATTCCAGTATTCAAGCTGTTATTGTTGACAGCCTGCACAACTGATCTTTTGAAGTAGTGAAATTGATTTCACCCATAAACCCTTTTTGTATCGTCTTCCCCTGCAGTGTTTGCTTTTACCAAAAGGAAAAATCATTGAATAAATGGTGTAGAAACAACAGCTTATTCTGATGCCTTTAACCTGTAATGAAGTTTTTATTGTGCAGAGGAAAGATAAACTGGAAGTGCAACAGCACAACAAGCCAACTGGTGGAACTTAAAACGTGAATACAAACCTAAAAAAAATTCCTTTGACTGCTTCATTTCTGAAAAAAAGAAAAAGAAAACTGCAGCTAAGATTGCATAAAAAGGTCAGATTTTCCATTTCTGTGTGTGGCAGTTTTTGTGCGTATGAGCGTGGCTGTTTGGTTTGGCTGGTGAGGAGGTGGCAGCTGGTCTGGAGCAGTCTGGGCTCTGTTTTAGGAGTAAGGAGCGAGCAGAGCGTCCCAATACGACGCAGAGCAGTTGCAAAGTGACAATCTGACAATCTTTTTTGCCTGGAGTGGAACGCTGCACAGTTGGCATATTTCCCAAGAGAATGAAAAACCCACTTCTTCTGTTAACTAAGATTCCTTTTAAAGGGACATGTGTTCTGATGTCTCATTTTCTTGAGCTCCTCAACTGTACATGCAAGTTCATATGCAAGTCTAACTCACATACAGGTTTCTTTTTCTGGTCATGAGTGACTCCTCCCCCTAAACTCCCTCCCTCCCTCCCTCCCTCCTTTTCCCCTGTTTCCATATCCCGCTCCACCACCAGCACCACGCCTGTCGTCACAGGGCTTTTTATGAACCCTCCTCGGTTTTCACGGTGCGGAAACTCTCCGGGACTTTCGCTGCATTTGTTTTGAGTGTTTTTCGCTCCGCCGGCATTTGGCTAGCGCCCGTTCGTCCCCCCTCTTGAAGCGAGTCGCCGCTCATTCGTGTGTGTTTAAATCTGCAGAATCACAGTGTGGTCAAAGCTCGAAAAACTATCCTTGAAGCTTTTTGTGTGGCCGCTTTCAAAGCCCCACTCTGACACGGCTTTGTTCCCGAGAAGGGTTTCTTTGTCGAGTAGAAAAGCTGTCTGAGCAGCGAGCAGAAAGCGGGGATTTAAGACTTAATTGCTGCGAGTGTTCTTGAAGCCTTGCGCTGATGCCGACGGTGATAAGGCTGCAGTGTGCACCGGAGCAGGGTATTATCTGAAAGCTTCTGTGTTGCATGGATAATAATCCTGTCTGCAGTTATGATACTGTGAAATCAAAGCTGACTTTGTAGGCACTGGGGTTTAAACCATTAGGGCTTTAGGAATATTAACGATATATATATATAGTGCTTGACGTTAAGCGTCGTTAAGAGCCTTTAAATGTCTGGTAAGAAGATTGTACATCTATGTAGACCTTTAGTGGGGGCTATGGTTATATTTCTCTGCTTTCATTCTCTGCTTCCAGAATGATGTTTTAACAAGAAGAAATGTGAAGTTTTCTACATGAGCTTACATCTATGGATATTACTGCAGACTTCAAGAAACTAGTCAACTTATGCATCATTTAACTAATAGCTTGTGAGCACTGTGAGGTTTAGGAGCAAACTCACTGCAATCTCTTGGGCTGGATAATGTTAAAACCGTTAAAACATTAAAACCACTGACAGTAGAAGATTGACTATCTTGTGACAATAAAATGTTCTGCTGTGAAACGGCCTTCGTGTGGATGTTACTTCGGCATGTACCACCCACTTAGACCAGACCAGACCAGACCAGGCGCCCCCACCCCATAGCAATGACACTCCTTGATGGCCTGACACAGGCACACAAACAAAAACGCTTTAGGAACAACTAAAAGGAAAACATGAAGAACAGCAGAAGGTGTTGACCTGGCCTCCAGCTTCACTAGCTCCCAAACTAATCAAGTATCTGTGGGATTGCACTGGAACAAGCCTGATCCAAAAACCTCCCTACCAACATCCTAGCGCCAGACACCCCCAATAAGGCCCATATCCAGATGCACCGAGACTTTGTCGAAGGTTAAAGGGAGTACTAAACTATATTAGGCAAGTGGTTTTAATGTTGTGGCTGATGAGTGTTTACTTTAATGTTAAACTGTACAGCACGCATGAATATGTTTACAGCTGAATACAAAAAGCTATTTGCCATTCGTGACAATGGTGACGTCTCGGGTTGCGAGCCGTCATACGCCCATCTCGGTTCCACTCACGCTACATCTCCGCCCGTTTTTGAGTTAGCCGAGCGGAGTCTAGCGCTGCCAGGATGGCGACGGCCAGAGCTTCCCCACAACGTGCTTCAAAAGCTCTCCTCAGAAATGACTGTATGCTTTTCATACAATCGTCTGGGTTGAAGAGGAATTCCCACTTTGAATGCACGTTCTTGGACAGGAGTTCCAAGGCAATTACGTTGATCTGTTGCCTTTGTGGCGCAGCATACGTCAGGTGCTGATGGTTTCCAGAAACGGAGCTGGGGCGACGCGAGCTCGGCAGGTTAATTGCTTGTCACAACTTTAACCGGCAATTCCCTCTGCACACCGGTACGCTTGGGTTTATGGTACATTAGAGAGCACTCACGCACCTAATCGCCGCCTCACACCACTTCCGACAATCTGACATTTCTGTTGAGGCCTGTATGCAGTCCTTCTGTCCATTAAAGAAACTGAAATGGAGCGTTTCTATTAATAGAGTTTTGCTGACCTGTTTCAACACAGACCAAGTGTTGCAGCCGTACTGTATATAAGCTGAGTATTGGCAGGTTTTGCGAGATGATGTAATGTCGGCGCTGTTAAACAGAGAGACTAGTGTAATATTTTCTCTTTCACATTCGTGGGGCTGGGAGGTTTTTGTATGCGAGACCTCAAACTTTCCTAAATAGCGAGGATAAAATCACAAGCCGGGTTCTTATTTTACTCTTATAGGCAAGAATGTTTTAAAGTCGACTCCAGCCACATTTTGAATGTGCTCCACACTAAAGCTGTGCACTTATCCCTGTTATGGCCGCATCCAAGTACAATGTTGACACAGAGTCCTGGAGAGCAGGGTCTATTGTAAATGTTGAGGGTTGATTATGAAGGCAGGATGTTAGCTAAGCTGTTTGTTCTTCCAGCTTCAATGGACGTTTTGTATCATCTGTCCACAGTATGGTCTCTGTGTCGGACTTGACCGGCATACTGCGCATACATTCTGGCGGAGGCGGGAGCGGGCTGGTGGGTGATTGAACTCTCTTCAAAAGCCTGGGTACCTACTTAAAAAGTCAGCTTTTTGCAAAGAGTCGCAGAAAAAAAATATCGGACTCCGTAACACGTTTTGAGCGCTTGTCTCGCACTTGCACAGCCGTGTATATAGGCAGGATTTTATTGGCTGCGGTGGCATTAAAAACACCTGGTTCATAAAAAAAAACAACTCAAAGTATAACCCAAATTGCACAACAGTAGCCTTTTCCCCCCCTGCTTTTAATCCGTCACGTAGGAGTGCCTCAGACATATCCCGAATTCTGTGTTAATAGGCCGCCTCTTCATGGGAAGGGAAGAAATGCTGTGGGTGGAACAAGAACCTCTGCACGGTTCTGCAACAACTTGCTTCTGTGTGACTCCCAGCTCTATGCTGCCTCGTCTTGTTTATGCATGAGCAGCGGACACGCTGTAGCCAGTCAGTCTAAACGTCAGGGTCTTGTCAGGGTTGCGGGGGAGCTGGAAACAAACACACAGATTCTGCTGTTTTTCTGAAGAAACGTGGATGGAAGTAGCTTCGCCATATTACAATTCAATGCCTGTGTACTGTATGGCAGCTCTGTCAAGTCACATGACGGCTCTGACACAGCAAAGCGGTCTCACATCACTTTTCTGCTGCAGAAACATACTGAGAATAGCCATGTTAAACATCTCGCAAACACCCCGCAGTGACCTGCATTTGGTGTTATCTGTGTCCTCTTGCGCTCTATATATCTGTATCTCCAGGCTGCTGAGATATCCGCAAGCCGTGTTAGCCTATAAATGTGTCGGTTTACAGATATGCCGTATCTGCAGGGCAAAGTCTATCAACCAGTGAGAGTGATGTTTCTGCCAGGAGATGGCAGCAGCACCGTAGCTACCTGAGTCGCACGCCTCCCATCTGCATGCTCACCAGTGCGGACGGCACAAGATCAGCTCAGTCTGGCTTGTTGTTAGTTTCACAGAAACACTTTCAGGGATCAGATTTTTGCAGATTTTGGACATTCACCTGGTTTGTGCTCAGGTGCTGCCAAGCCATGTGCAAATATATAAAGGGAATAAGGAAAATCTGGGGACTAAATAACCAAACTATTCCTGATTCTGCCTGATTCTAATGAGCATCTATTTGAAAATAGTTTATCTTACAGTTGGGTTGAGTCATCCATCATCTATAAGTGCTGGGCTGTAAAACATTACCCATCCCAGCCATCACTAGGTGAGACGTAAACAAATAAGATGTCAGACACTGACACGCACACCTACGGCATATTTATAACTCGCCACTTTACCTAGCGTGCAAAGTCTTGATACGACCCTGGCAATCCCGACCGCTCTCAGCTGGCGATGAGTTAATAGATGTCTCCCTTGGGGTTGTGACGTCCTAATCACAGATGGGGTCATTAGGTTGCCCCTCGAGCCTCTGGGGAGAACAGGCCAGAGGTCAGGAGTCGCTGAGGAGGGTAGTTCCGCTGCCCTGTGGTGTCCTAAGGGGGAGGACAGGACAATGCAACAACAATGCATCGTTGGTGAGCATTAGGCTAATAATCAGAAGGACATGGGTTTGATAGTTGAGCATGAAAAATTATTTTTCTCTCTGATGCATAAAATCAGGTGCATTGCAGACATGTTTGTGTTTAGATGTTCAGTGGTTTTTACAACGGGGTTAGGACAAACCAAATATTGCAATCTCTAACATAACAACAACAAGAACAAGACTGTGTTTTGGTCAACGTGTACTGCATTGGGACACCTTATGATTATGCTCACCACTCCCAGCGGCGTGGAGAGAGCACAGAGAAAGATTAGCACGGGCTTTGCAGCGATCTCGTTACCGTCCTCTCTCCGGGAGACCGCAAACTGAAAGCAGCGATCCCCATCTTCTGACATCCCGCTATCTGTCTGTCTGGGCCCATTGATGACCTCCTTTATGCTGATCAATACGCGAAACGGGGGCAGTGGGTGCCGTGTGCAACAGTAGTAGCGGATGTAGTAGTAGTAGTAGAGTAAGTCTAGCCGGTGTTGTCTATCAGGAGAGTTTGTAAAGAGATGCTTTTCTATTGGGTGGGGGTGTTTGGTCTGGTCTAGGTGGGTGGTGCATGACTAAGTCACACCACACGAATGCCACGTCCAGACGTTTCCCAGCAGAACGTTGTACTGTCAATGCCAGATGGCCAGTGGTTTTAATATTGTGGCTGATCTAGTTGCCTCTAATGTTGCAGTTTTCCAAATCAATATTAATATTCATGCCCATGTCCATGTCACACATAGAACCACTAGTTAACACTGTGGTTAGTAATTTTATGCCTTGTTGAATCAGGCAGTGTATTTAATGCAACCCAGGAAGTCATTAACAAGCAGGGGCGAGGCGGGTATTGAGGCTGTCTGGATTAATATTAGCCCCCATGCTATCTAGGGCCCCAGGGCCGTGTGCCCTAACATACACATGGTGGTTGTACTACATACACACATGCACGCTCAGCAGTCCAACAGGAGTGCTTACTGCAGCAATTTGTTGCGTTCACTAACCCAGTTAGCTGCGATTTGAAGTCAATAGAGCTCCACTTTGTCACCACCGTGAACCAGCCTCTTCCGTGCCCGCTCTCTGCTCGCCATCCCTCTGCCTCAGGATCAGTAAATAGACGTTACAGCTCTCCGTCTAATGTGATTGGCCAGGTCAAGCCCTCTGTCCTTAAGAGCTCTCAGATGGAGCTAGGAGGCATTTGGGAAAATTACTCCCATCGTGTCCTTGCGGAAACTGAGAACGCTAGTCGATCGGTTGAAATTGCATAAACATATGCAGCTGCAGTGTGCAAAGTGAAAACCTCTGGCTGGTTTCGGCCCAGAGATTGCACCAAAATAAACCTTAGAAATATCCGATAGTAGCAGAGAGTTCCATACATAGGACAATGCATTGATCAGGCAGCGCCACAACAATATAGAGCGCGCTTGGAACAAACCTGGCAAACCAGGATCCATCTGATCTATTCAACTCTCTGAGGTTTTATCCTCCTCGTCTCCCTCCCTCTTCTGCCTTAGCCCTTTCCTCTTGATATTGACTTTGTCTGGCTGCTGTCCTCTTTTCCCGCTCTCCTTTAGCGTATACTCCCTCTCCGGCTTCACTTTTCTTTCAGCGCTTCCTTCCTGTGTCAGACTGAGCCAACAACACATCAGCGGTGTGTTGGTTCATCGCATTAAAGGCTCCCGCTCCCCAGTGTTGATCTCTGCTTCCTGCTAGCTCGGACTGCTTGACTCGATTTATCAGGACTCGCATGACGTGTTGACACGGACAGCAACGGAAAACTCTCTGGGTCTCTTTCTGGGTTTTGTTGAGACTGCACAAATCAGGCATAACATTATGACCATCTTCCTAATTTTGTTCCAGTCCCTTGTGCCGCAGTTATGACTCATCAGATAGTGGCCTTCTGAAGGTGTCCTGTGGTGTAGTCCTATGGGTTTAGGGGATCGGTTGGTTGTTAAAATGTCCAATTTCTTATTTAACTCAATTTCCAGTCTATCTGTGTTCATCTTTTAGTGGGTTTATATAAAGATACACACCCTGAAAGTGCATCTAAAAGTTCAATCTGCCAGCATGCATGTGGACCGGTATGAAATGCTGAATTACTGACCTGAAAACAATTCCTCGTCTGCTTAAGCTTTATGTAAACAAAAGTAGCGAGGAAAAGGCAGCCCACTGCATCAGGATTTCGTCCTCTCGGGACTTTCTGAATGATTAGTTTCAGATTAAGGCTTTGTAGCTGTCCCAATTCTTTTGTGCATTCTTGTTCGGCTGCAGCTGTGCTTTGGCTTTATCCCCAAAGAGGGATGATTGCGAGGGAAATATTGTTTTTGGGTCTCAGTTTCCCTCTTTTTTTTTTGCTGTGTGTTTATTCTAGGCTAACTTAGCTTACCATACAGCCTGGAAGCAAGAGGAAATTGCTTGCAGGTCTGCCTCTGTCCAAAGGCCAGGAGCAGGCCTGGGTGACTCCAGGAAGTTCCTGGTCGTGACCAAGATGTAGCCCGGTACTTTTAGACTCTTTGTTAAAATAGTGACTTATTGCAGTTTTTTTTTGCACAGACTGTAAAAACAAGTCAAAACCTGTTGAATAACCATTTTAGGTGCTACTTCGTGGATGTTTTTTCTGTCTTGGCACGCTATTTTAGACCGTTCCCAGTCTTTGTGTCTGTCTGTGGTAGCTTTATATTTAGTAACAGACATAAATGTGGTATTGGTCTTCTAAAGTCTGTAGCAACTTATGGCATGAAAGCAAATGGGTATTTCCCCACATGTCAAACTATTCCTCTAACGTGCTGATCGACTGAGTGTTTCTCTCTGTGTGCAACACCAGCCAGCCATGCAGGCCACCTGTTCCAAGCAGTTGCATTGCGTCGCCTCAGTGGCCGCTCTGTTAGTTTGATCCTACAGATGCTTACACGAAGCTGTTCCCTTCGCATGCCGATCAGTCACCCTCTTAATGTTTTGACAGCTGGCCCTGATAGAGCGCTATTTTAAGGCCGTGGGTGGATATGTCTGCGTGGGTCTCACTGCTGTCATGTGCGTACGAAAGTGGTACGCCTGCCCTGTCTGGTCTGAGGGTGTCGATTTGATTAGCCGGTGTTTGGCATAGTCCAAGTGGCTTCTGTCAAATCGCAGGACTCGATGTGATTTACACGGAGCCAAGGCATTCCAGTCACTCTAAACAATGCTAATCCTTTGAGAGCTTTCAATTTTTAGACCCTAAACACTTTCACGGGAGTTTGCATAAACGGTAAAACTTTGGGCTTTCCATAAATAGCACAGGTCTCTGTATGTGTGATGTCTTTGGGTGCTACAGTTTTCCCCTTTTAAGCCAGATTTGTGGCCCGCGTCGTAGCCTGACCAGCACTTGCCCAAACATGTAGCTGCACATTTCGGCGATGCAGGGTGAAACTTCTGTCAGTGGCAGGGGAAGCGTAGCAAATTCCCCCTCCTTCTGTCTTCCAACGCACTATCCTCTCTTCTCTCTTTTGTGCTGTGATTTCAGTAAAAGTAGCCGTCGTTTAATATGTACTAACTCCCAACCCCAGCACGACTGACGTTGTTATGCAGAGCTTAGTTTGCAGAGACTAAGCTAAGTTTTAAGTTTAAGTCTGATGTCAAAAAAACGTTTCACTACCTCAGCAGACATGTTCATATATATTGATTTCTTTGTCTGTTTGCTCTCTAGGACCTGCACAACATCTACCGCCAACTCTACCACATGGACGTCCTCTCTCACCTTAGAGAACATCAGCTAAGGTGGGTCGTTCTCCTTTCACTTCCAAAAATCCTTTGCTGTTAAATAAGTTGTCAGGCCTGGTATCGGTTCACTGGATTAAGTTTCAAGTAGCCCATAGGTCTACTTTATGCAAGCATTGTTGTATGTAGCACATGCCACTAGAACGACCTTTTACAGTGCTGGGAATTTTTGTGCCGATGCCCTTTGTCCCAAGTTGGTTCTCTCACCTACAGCTTCATCGTTCTTTGGGTTTTCAGACTTTCCTTTTAGACATTTACACGCTCAGCAGTTGTAAAATATTTTGCTCACAACAATGACACTGCTACAAGAGTGTTTGCTTTTAAAATTTAAAATACAGGTATACAGCTGACACCTTTTGATGACAAACACTGACCGGTTATAACTTTCCACAAATTGGGGTTTTAGGAACTCACAGAGACAGATGTAGCCCTCCAGTTGGCTACCACTCAAATCAATGATAAATTATTGTAGTTATTGACAGAACCTATATCTAGTAATTAGGTAAAAGTTGGTACTTCTTGAGAAAAACGCAGGGCCTGTAATAGCCTTTTTTTTTTTTTATAGATGAACCCTTGACATCTTTGTTTTTCTCTTTCAGGTCGATGTGTACCTCAGCCAGGTACGAGCGATATGAGGCTAACCACATCCTCTACTAGTAAGTACAAGCTCACACACTCTTGCTACTGTTTACTTTTTTTAGTAAAGGATCTCCTTACCAGCTTCGCCATCGCAAAATCCCTACCTTAAACAATTCCAGCTACTTAATGAAAAAGGTTTGGGAACTTCTCAGGAGTTAGGGAATTGTGGACTGGTCGTGTGAGTCTGGTGTAGATGAGATTTAGATTCGTGACACACCAAACAGTTCGTGAGCATCTGTTAACCTACTTTTTACACCATGTCCTGTGCCAGTTTCGCAAATCACTACACAAGAAGACACTTTGTCCTTAGCTTTACAAGAATCCACATCGCTCTACAAGTAAGCTGATTCCTGTGTTGGCTCAGTCTCATCTTTTATGATGAATGCGTTGGGAAATTGTTGGTTCTCTGATTACATTGAAAATCACTGAGTTAGAATAGCAACAGCAGCAGCACCGGGACAAGTGATACCTTGCTCACCCATCAGCACAGTTGGCTTAGTGTGTTTAAAGTGATATAAAGGTTAGCTGACTGAAATGTTTTTGTGCCACTGATCATGTGGGTGGATGACAATGAAGAAAGACTTGTGACACAGGGTAATAAATAGCAATGTCCCCTTCGGTATTGTGAGGTTGGTATCTAGACCGACCCGGGCATTTTTGAAATGATCAGATTAGATCGGTATTTGGCTTCAGCCTGGCAAGCCTGATGCTTTGTAGTTATTTGTTTTAGGTCTGTCATGAACCAAAACCACGCCCCGTTGACCCCAATACGTCTTCTTCCTCTTCGGTTTTTAGGAGTGGTTAGCTAGCATTTAAGCTGCCAAAAAAGAAGAAGAAGAAGACTTCAGCTACTTCTGATTTAGTGGTGGTTGGCTAGCCTCGAAGCTGCCCATACGCTAAGAAAAACAGGAAGTTAGAAATGTTTAAATGATGCTATGTGGATGTTTAGCGAAGTGGTAGTAGGGTATTCGGTAATGCCAACTTGATTCACCACCACTCGGGTGAAGGCTGCACAGACAGTGCTTTCAGAAGAAGAGAAAAGTTTTATTGAGACAATGTCAAAGCAAAAAATACCACAGAGAGGGTTACGGAGTTTATGGTTTCTGGAGCGGAAAACGAGAGTTTTCACCTCTCGTCCTGTACGAGGCGCCCTCTCCTCGTTGCATTACCTTTGGCTGCACTGTTAACTGTAGTTGTTACAGACGAATGGTGCATATGTGATCTAGGAGAATACAAGTAAGATAAGAAAAGCCTTTATGATTCTTTATGAAACGCCTTTGTAAAGATTACATCGGGATTTGAGTTTGGATAGAGTTTTTACCAATGGGATCATCTCATTGTTGGTTTTCATCTTTTGGTAGAACAGGTAGATGAAAATAAAAACAAACCTCACTTTCAAACCAGTCAGCAGAATGCTACATTAGTAAACAAGAGGCAAATATGCAAACGAGATGGAGAGGAGGAAAGAATGGGAGTATCTGGAGGGGGAAGGGAGGGGAGGCGAGATGAGAAATGAACCGCGGGGAAGAATGAGACAGCGAGGTAGAAGAGTGATGAGGGCGGCCGAGACGTGGAGGAAGTGTCAGAGATAGAGGGAGGACAGAGACGGATGAAAGGATGAGAGAGAAGCTCCAAATGCTGGTGAGGTATTATCATGCTCGATAGAATCACATTAGATACTCAGTCGTTTAATTTGGCGTCAAATAAACACGCTCACGCAAAATCTCTCTCCCTCTCTCTCACTCTCCGATATACTCTCCCACCGGAGGCTAGTCGTAAGTACCTTAACCCAGACCGAAGCGGCTGCCATGTCCAATTAGTCTTCCCCTACACAAACACACACTACGCAGACAGCAGATGAAAGCAATCAAGGTCTCTCCAATGAAACCACAATAAAAGTAAATCACATTGGCCTCGCTTTAACCCGACAATGCAAAAAAAAGAAAGAAACTAATGGTTTCGGTTTGCTTTTAAGCATAATTATATTAGGATTACTGCTTTACCTACATCACGCTCGCTGACATCAAATGAGATGTCGGCCAGAAGGGAGGGAATTGGATGCATGCAGGCAGGATTAAACTACTATTGATCTCATTCTTCTTTTTTTTTGTTTTTTCTAGTTAATCAACTGATATTTAGTCATTCCCAGATAATTATTTAGTAGTAAAATCGTAATTATTGCACACAGCCTTTGGCCTCCTGCTTGTGCCAAGCTGTAGGTCTGTGTTGAAGGTGAAACTTCTCCTCTTTCTTTAGGTACGCTCTCTTATTTACAGTTGTTTCTTTAAATCAGTTGTCAGACCATGTCTTTCCTCGCTACTCACATAAACTTAAGCTCATTACAGAGTAAATTAGACTGATGTTCCCAGATAGAATAATGCACACGGACATGCTTTGAATACATTTATGAAATTTCTGAGTTGCTGCCCGTCGTTGATGGGTTCTCAGCGATGGCACATTGTATTATGGTTCCACGGTGCTTGAAGTCCTAAGAATAGATTTATGCTAATGCAAAATGCGGTGCTTAGCATTTAAAGCTCAAGTGCGCTGGACATGACTCAGAGCCTGGGAAAGAAATGTCACCTGAGCGTCCTGTTCTGCCGTTAAATGTGCAGATACCCACGATGATGATGATGATGATGATGATGATGATGGCCCTGGATGCGCATATTCGTCTTGCCGTGACACAAAATCTGCAGAACTACTACAAAAAACATAAAGTTCACTGATGAAAGTGTGCACTGAAGCGCATTAGGATGTTAGGTGTTATGAAGTACAGGTTGTACTAGTGTTTCACACCAACGTTTATTTCTTTTTTTTCCTCTCTCTTTCTCTCTCTGTTCCAGCCCAGACAGCATTGCGACCTGTTGGTACATCCTGCTCTCCGGATCCGTCTTTGTCAAGGAGCACATGTACCTGGCAAGGTGCTGGTACGTACCGACACACTCACACTCACTCACCAAAAGCAAGAGAGCTGCATCACGATGGGAGAAGATGAGGTGGTGTCACGTGTAGCGGGATGTGCCTGCTGGGATTTGCCTGACATTACACGTGAAGCTGCACTATCTGCACAGCTCGGCAGAGAGTCAGAGACTGTGTGTGTGTGTGTGTGTGTTCATCTGTGACATGATAAGGGAGATGGCATGTCACAGAGCTGTAAGGTCTGACTGATTTCCAAGTGAATAATAATGTAAGCCGAGGCTGAGTGACAGTGAGCAGATTTTTGTCTCCCATCATCCCAACCTGCTGGGCTCCAACCGAGTAAATCTTCTTTTTTTATCTTTAACTTCAGTCGATGTGGGAGATTTTATTTGCTGAATCACTATAAAACTGCAGTAAGGTACACTGATCAGCCACAACATTAAAACCACTGACAGGATAAGTAAATAACATTGACCATCATGTGACAGTACAGTGTTCTGCTGGGAAACTTTTGGACCTGGCCTTCATGTGGATGTCACTTAGACAACCAGACCCACCTAGACCAGAGCAGGCACCCCCACCCCATAGCAATGACACACAGACACACACACAAAAACACTTTAGGAACACCTAAGCACAAGGTGTTGACCTGGCCTCCAAATTCACTAGATCCCAAAATGATTAAGTATCTGTGGGATGATCCACAGAGGCCCCTTCCCATCAACACATAGGCCCCAAAGGCCCCCCATTAACAACATTCTGTTGCCAGACACCACAGGACGCCCTCAGAAGGCCCATGTCCAATCTCTGATGAGTCAAAACCGTTTTGGAGGCGCCCTACACAATATTAGGAAGGTGGTCGTAATGTTATGCCTGTTTGGTGTTTACAGAAATGCAAATGGTTTATAAATTTAAGTACCTTAAAATGCAATCCAGTTCAGCCCGCTACAACCACCCTGCCATAAATCTTTCTTGACTTTTATGAGTTTAAATTGAATTATCATATCATGCAGAGATGACACCAGGCAGACGCTGGCTGAATCATTGGACATTAACATTGCATACAAATGTGCTTATTCTCATTCTTCACAGAAATGAGAAAAGATGAATATAACATTGAGGTAAAGGTGCCACTAATAGCTGCTCTCTAAGGTTGGCATAAATGCCTTATATGTTTGAAACAGGTTGGCTAGATCTCTCTAAATCTTTCTCGTGTTATGGTAGCAACCATAGAAGCTGCTGTTCTTTGTCAATGATTTGGTTGTGTGGCATCAACTTTGAACCATTTCAAAGTAGATTTAGCTTGCATCGTATGAAAATGTGTATCTAGACGAGGAAAAGGTTAAATTAGTTCCAAGAATTCACTGTTTTTTTTTAGTTTACTCATTGTAGCTGCATGACTTACAGTAACAGCAAGAGAGCATGTTTACACAAAGGGGTGGAAAGACTTTATAAGATGGACCACATCTTTACCCTCAAGGCTGTTTGCTCTGTCTTTGGTCGGTGAAGAAACCGTCTCGAGGTTATGGGTGGAGATTCATCAGCAGCACAATACTTCAGAGCAGTCAGGGTGCCAAAAAAAACCTTAAATACCTTAAACCGAAATGTTGCACCTGTTTAAACACTGGAACTCGTGGTAATGGGGAAGGCCGTGACGGCAATTGCTTGGGGTCGGCCCTCGGCTTCGTGTTTACCTTCCCTCCGTTGTTGCAGTTGGACTCAAACTGGAGCAGCCCGTGCCAAAAATGGGACAGAGGGCATGGGTTCCTTCTGTTAAGCATTATCTAAGGAAGTGCTTTCTGGCCGACCGCTTTACTCGCCGAAGGGTGTTGCGTTTTTGAAAGTCCGAATGGTGAAAGTTAGTTTTGCGAATTCTCCGGGGACATTTTAATTTTTTCTCATGTTTTTTTCTCATGTTTGTGGCGTTGGTTCGTGGGTTTTTAACCGGTGATTTATGAAGCTGTAAATCAAAGTTTGGACAGGCAGTAGGGTGCAAATTCAGGATGTCGCTGACCCATTTGCCCATTTAGGCGGATGGAATCATTATTATCAAGGGTTAATGGGTTCATCGGCCGATATTGAGTTAAAAATGTAATATCGGGAATTATCGATATCAGGTTTTTATAACCGATATTTGTTCTGTAGGCATCTCCATTTCCGAGTCTGCATGAACGCAGCATGGGATGTTAACAGGCGCGTGTTTGATGACGTATAACAACAACAACACGCTAGTCTCGTAGGTCGCTAACCGTGGCTAACAAGCTAGCTCGCCCGGTGTATGAGATGTCCGTGGTTTGGAAGTATTTCCAAGTGTCACCTACTGACAGTAAATTTGCGATTTGCAATGACTGCAAAGCAAAGGTGGTTATGAGAGGAGGAAACAAGGCGTCTTCCTTTAATACATCAAATTTGATCACCCACCTCAAGAAGAATCATGCGGAGTTATACGCTACATTTATCTTCCTTGTTTTGATATTGTCTGTCGTGTTTGAGGCAAAACTCTCTCTCTAAAAACACAAAAAATAAATGAATGGCACTTTTTTGTCACTTTTTTCGGTAACCTATTTTGCACAGACAGTGTTTACATTTGAAAAGCCATGTTGCATTTATGTTTGCATCCAGTGGGACATCGCAATAAAGTGAGGCATAATGTGTTAATTCCATAATAGGTGATATGTTATGTTGTTACCTAATAATTCTGGTGTAAAAAGACTGCATATATCGGTATCGGGTGATATCGGAAATTAAGAGTTGGACAATATCAGAATATCGGATATCGGCAGAAAAGCCAATATCGAGCATCCCCAAACTAAAGCTGTCCAAAAACATAAACCATCCTCTTCTGATATGCAGTGCTATAAAGCTGAAGGTACCCTGTGCAAAAGTGCTGCATGAAACAAAAGAGGTAGTGGTATAATTTTTTGAGTCACATGACGTCCCCCACGTAAAACTAATCCCGTTTAGACAGAGGTTTACTCAACAAGGCCTATGAAGACACCATTATGCTGCGTTAAGTTTTGAGACGCTCATATTTTCATGTTGAAACAGCGTGTTTGACTTTTACACCGCGCCAATTAAAACATTGGCTAAATAAGCAGAATTATACTAAATAAAAATGCATAAGTCAGTGCTTTGGTAAGGACTCTTTCTTTTTACCTGTCACATGTTAAAGGAACTGCGACACAAAGCATCAACTGTTGCAGAAATAATCGTTGGCCGAGTATCAATAACCTCAGGGCAGCTAGGACTGTGTATACGTGTGTGTGTGTGTTTATTCCAGCTTGGGTCACTTGATAACAGTGGGGTGGGGGGAGGTTTGTGCCCTGCGAAAAGCCTGGAGGGGTGTGTGTTGTCTGTGTGTGCTGGAGCACTAGTAGCAGCAGCAGCAGGGGGGCTTGGAAAGGGTCAAAGAAGGAGCTAATGGGCGTATGTGTGAGCGTGTGGAATGCGGAACCCCTGGCAGAGCAGTGGCTGGCCATGTGTTCCTAAACAGCCTGCCCGCCCGCCTGCAGCCCAGAAGCACATCCAGGCAGGAAATGAGCAGACTACGCACACACACACACGGACAGGCAGACAGACAGACACGCACCTCACTGGAGCCAGCGGAGAAACAGAACAGAGGCAAGAACACACTCCTCCCTCTGTTGCAGACAGACCAAAACCCTGACAGTCACCTACTTCCTCTGCCTTTCTGAGGAAACTTCTCATTTGCTCGCCCTCTGGAATACAACCCAAAACACACTCGGATCTAATCCTCGATTATTTGAATTATGAACTTTCCCCCCCTCGTCATTTCGGATAACATGCTGGATATTATTTCACTGACAAGGAATCCAAAGAAGTGGACCCCCAACATTCCCGTTCCCGGTTAGTAGATCTCGAAAGTTTCCATTTTCTGCCGTCTCTTAGCGCCTCTCGCTCCACAAGAAAACCCTTCGCTGCAGTTTGAGATTTTTCAAAACTCCCTCGCTCGTTTCTTTATGCATTCCTCAGCCCGGGCGCGCTCCCATTTCCTGCCTGCCTTTCAGCCCTTTTAGCCAACTGGATAGCCAGGAATTCCCCACGGCACGGTGGCAGGATATCTCGCCACGGCCGGGGGCCCCGCGGCTCGGTGAAACACGCCCGCTGGCTCCTGTGCTTTGTGGTTGCGTATCTGCACTGATTATCTTAAAGAGAAGCAGACTCTGTGTTTTGCGTTACAGGCAGGATTAAACAAGTCTGCGCGTCTCTCCTGGTAGTTTTTGTTTGTACATTTCTTTTGTTGTTAATCATTTAACGTGCAATGAAGAGCGGTAAAAGAGACAAATCTGAAGAACTCATACTAATCTCTTGACATTGAGGAAACATCAAAACTCTTTTACACCACACCAAATCTCAACACAAGTAAAATATTTATTTGCGTGTTTACTGCTCCGTTTTTATTATTATTTTTTATCTGATTCTTTTGGTTTTTCTGGGAACTTGCCGCCCTGCAGGTACGCAGAGATTACACCGAGATAATCTTCAGTATCGTGCAATGAACGTAGGTTCAGACGAGCGTCAGTGGTTATCTCTCTCTCTCTGAGCTATGAGGATGCCTTAACTCTTCACTTCATTGGAGTTATGCAGCAGCTGTCCGTGGCGCTCTGTTTTGCTCCGACAGGCTTACTCCTCTTAACTGATCCCACCGTTGTCTTGCAAATAAATGTCTCTGTAAGACCCACTGCATCATTCCTTGGAGTCTCTCTAGCAGTTTTTTTTTGTGTGTGTGTGCGTTGGTGGTCCGTCTTTTAGCAGCCGCTGCTGGCCAGCCTTCCAGTCTTCTTTACAGCGTGAGTCAGAGCGGTCAGCGTTGGCCTGCCAGGCGCTAAAAGTGAGAGGAAGAACAGAGTCGTGATGTAGGAGTGTGTGTGTGTGGGGTGTCAGGCTATGGTCTGTGGTTTTCTTTCTTTACTGTTGGTCGTAATTGCCATGGAAACGTGGGCGCCAAGTGGGCATGGACGTTGAAACTTTGTCTTGACTCGAATTCGACGCTCACAAATTGTCTGCACAGTTGTTTGGAGCTGGGAACTTTTCTAGATGTTGAGATCGTAGCCCTGTTTATGCAGAGGATGCCACCTCATTCATTTTAATGGGACACGAGCACCGATGCAGGTCCTGGACTTCACCCAACTTTTGCCGAAATACAAAAAAAAAAAAAAACAGCCAATCAGATGCATTCCTAGATAACTTTTTTCTTTTTACTGTTTGTTTTGATGAAATGAATAAGAATAAAGCTGAAACTCATCAAAAAAGCTAATGCTGCACGTCCAGATAACAGGAAACTAACACAAGTAACTTCTTTAGCAAGACAAGACACTCTTATTATGACCATTGTCTTCAAAAAATGCTTATGTATGTGATTTGAGTCCAAAAAAAACTATAAGTAACGGGCACTTCCCTTTATTGATGCTACTATTTGCACCCTCAGGCACACTGCTGCAGTGTTTTTCCAGCATGTGTGTGGCCTTCGGTTCTATGCCGCCTGTCACGCTTTATTACCCTGGGCGTTGCAGCTGTCACTGGACCAGCGCTGAACCTGTTCTCCCCTCCGCCAACAACTTGTTTCGGCAGGAAAAGAGGGGAGAGGAATCATCACCTGCCGAAACCCGGCGCAGCTCAGGGCCTCGAGACGTTTCCGCTCCCAGGGAACGATCCGCGGATGACCCGCAGTCGGAGCAGATTTATTTCAAGGAAAAACCGCAGCCGGCCAAATGTTGCTCTAAGAACAGACGATTATTTCAAGTCCTCGTCACAGACGGATTAGCTGATGCAGACGTAGTTAATTCAGCCGTTTGAAATAATGCAGTCGGACTTATTGTTGGCGACCGTCCAAAGTAATAACACGCTCTTCGGAAAGCTAAATGTTTTCCATAAAACCATTTCATGATAATACCGAACCTGTTCATTTGGAATTGGAACATATCTGACCACAGAATAGACTAATGCTGCTAATATTAAATATAATGTAAACTACATTCATATTCCTTACTTGGAAACAGAGCATGCAGATGTTAAGATAAACACCTGTCTTTACACAAGCTATATTTTTAATCCATGTTTGTTTCGTCTTCCTTCTTAGTTGTTTGCTTTTGATTAAAATGTTTTATACGGGGTCACAGCTCACAGCAAATGCTTGTCTTTTGAGCCAAGACATTTCGAATGTTGTAATGATTTTGCTCATGACTACTCTGAAACTAAAGCAAGTAGTTATTAAGGGCTTCACAGTGAAACTTAGCCTTTCGGTTCATGCACATCTGCCGCACCGTCGTGCAGTTCTGCAGAATTTCTTGCTCACGTATGATACAAAATAACTACGAAAGAAATGGACTGCAGTCAGATCTTAACTAACTTCCTGCAGACACCACCACCACTGTGTGGAGGAGCCTCTTGTGCAGAAGTAAAAATAAATTTGTGGTCAATATGTATTTAACTGTGTTTGTTTCACGAGTTCACGAAGCTGTAAACCCACTTTTATTTTGTCGGGCTGAATTGTAAAGTTTGGCCATAATGTGGTTTAAGTGGTTTGTCTATTTTTCCTCTCTGTGAGGCACAGATTCACATCAGCTTACAACAAAGAGGTATCACGTTACAGTTCAGCCGGGGCAGCGGCATCATTTGGTGTGTGCACACAACCCATCCCTGGTTGCTCACAAAAGATGCGCTTTTGTGGTAGTGTCAAAGAAAGAGGAACAAAGATAAAGGAAGGAAGGAAGGATGTACATATTAAGAGCACGCGTTAGACACACAAGCCTGAGAGCTCTGGTTCTCCTCGTGCTTCTTTATCAATGGCAAACCCTGTGTCTTCTTTTGTGTGTCTCAAAGCGCCACAGACGCGCAAACGCACCCACACGTAGTGAAGAGTCAGGCTTGGCAGGCTTTGTGCAGTGCTGACAGGGACCAGGCGTCTCGCCTCAGTGGAGTGTGGAGAGATCTGTCAGAGTCAGACTGACCTCCAGGCTAAGGGCTCTGAGAGAACTGCGAGCCCAGCCGACTGCACCCCTCCCTGGGAACACTCGGTTGTGCACGCTCTGTAGGAAGCTTTTGTATAGATAGTGTATACATTTCATTGTGTATATGTGTCAATTCTCTCCCATCTACTTGCTGTTTGCTTCTTTTTCTTTTCGGTTTTCAGATTAAACCATTTCAGAATATGACAAATAACTATTTCTGCAAACTACCGGATAACCGGGAAACGCATCATTTCTAGGATGTGGAACAATTTGGGGAATTTAAGCTGCCGGACACGGTGTCTGAACCCATGTGTTGGCATGCATCTTTCTCACTAAAGTGTCACCGACAGATGACAGTAAACCCCTCGCAGCTGTAGGGATGCCCTCTGCAGCTGACACTGGCCTTTGACCTCTACGTAGGGAGGCTAGAAACGGCTGACTTTCCCGAGAAATGCCACACAAAGCATTGTAAAATTAATGGAGCTATTTGAATTGAATCTTTTTAACCTTAATTGAGCTACAAACGAAAAGAGATTGTGGCTTTCTTCAACTGCAGTTGCTTTGCAATTGGTCCTCCTTCACTATGACGACGCAGCATGTCTGTGCTCTCACATGCTTTTAGTTAAAGAGTAAAAAACAAGTTGATTTTTCAAGTGGTAAATTATAAATGTGTTGTCTTTACTCCGTGCTAGTTGACAGAATGTATTTCTCATCAGTCATCATCAGCGTTCAAAGCTTTTTTAAGACGTACGAATGTGCTGAATGTCACAGTTAATCCGAAGGGTTTTCAGTGCATTCGAATTTTGAGGCATTTCCTGACACGTCTTCGAAGAAAAAAAAAAAAAAAAAAAGAAGCCCTCCCACTGTGACAGTCTGTGTTTGTGCATACAGCAATTACTCATACGTGTCCCGTGTTCCCCATGTGCCGCCTTGGCTTGTCGTGCGAGAGATTCCCCCCCCATCCCCGTCTGAAAAGCTCAATCAGCGTGCGTGGTGAACCCCGGGAACAGATTGGGCTGTAAACATGTCTCGCTCCCTTTGTCATGTTGAAAGTGGCGACTCAGCATTGTTTAAGGACCAGAGGGGAAGCTGCTGGTTTTAATGATGGAAGCGTGCTGAGCTAGGAGAGACAGCTTTCACTCTCACATCTCCTTTCTGAACAGCTTCTCACACTTGCAAATTTTTTTTGTTGCTTTAGTCAATCATTTCTTTCCTCATTCATTCATATTGCTTTTTCTTTTGCTCTTCACTTCCACACTCCCCTCCCCCGCCCATCCACGTTGTCTCCATGTCATCTTTTTTTGAAACATTTCTTTCCATTTAAGCTCTTTTTATTGTCGCCTGCTGATTTATTTGTCTCCTACTTCCTGTTTTCCCCGTGTTGTGTTGTGCCCTTTCAAACGTCCAGCGATTTATTTTTCGGCTTTGCAAACTATATCATCAGAAGTGCCAGAAGAAAGGTTTCTCATGCTCATGATAATAAAAACAAAGTATTTTTGCTTGTAAACCAGGCATATGTCATTACTTAAAGTGTGGAGAATGTGTGTGTAATTACTCTCTTTGCCAGAAGGGGGAGTCATTAGTTCTGCACTGTTCCTTTAACCCTTGTGTACCGTTGGGGATGAAAACAGCCACTTGGAGTCATTTTTTGCTCTTAATTTGACCATAACTTTCACTCTGTTGCAGCAAATGGACTGATTTTTGCTGAGGAACCTTCATTTTGAAATCAATTTTGAAAATATGCAGTCAAAATTTTCAATAGGCCAATAATACACTGTGGGCAAATTTACTACCCTTTCATATCGTTAGTGGCTGAAAACAGCCACTAACTTTGACTGCTGTAAAAATATATCAGATAAATATTTTTTTTCAACTTTTTTTTTGCTTAAATCTGTTAATCGACTTTAGCCCTGATCAAAACTACTAAATATTAAAAAATAAACCAAAATCTTAACCATTTTAATGCCAATTTAGAAAATAAAGTCACTGATATGGGGAAGATTACACACAAAATGACCTACTTTCAACATAAAAAAAAGATTGGAAACAGATTTTTTTACCTGTTATCGCAGTCTTGGATATGTCAAAGATCAGTAACATTGATTTTGAAGCATATATAATTTTTGTGCAGCATCTGATTTTCATTAAAACTTCCCTTTCATACTGTTAGTGGCTGTTTTTGCTCCATTGACTCCCATTATAACCATATTATTTGAATGCACAGACATGACACTAAATAACAATGCATTTTACAATCTTGGTGATTCCCCCTGTTCAGAATGACTCAAATATAGCTGATTTATGCAAAAAAAAAAAAAAAAAAATTTGAAAAAACAAATATTCATCTGATATATTTTTACAGCAGTTAAAAGTAAGTGGCTGTTTTCAGCCACTAACGGTATGAAAGGGTAGCGTTTTCTAACAGTACACAATGGTTAAAACAGAAAAACAATGGCTTAAATGTCACAAAGATATGATTTAAAATTAAGTGTATTCTAGTATTTAATTTAAATTAAAGTAAATAACCAAAACAAAAAACAACATTTTTATTTTTATGTTTATGTTGCTTGCCTATTTATGCTGTATATTTCCTTCTCATTTTATATTGGCCACAGTAAATCTTTACTAAACTATGAATACATCTGGTCTGAAGTATGCATGAGGGTCACGCCTTTTATATGTTGTGTGTGTATGTTTTTTGACCCCTGTATGTCTAATTCAGGGGTCTAAAGTTGTACTGGAAAGATATGGAGTCCGAGGAGTGTAAAAGCAGCTGAATATAATAGGGTGTAATTGTTACCTGCACAGGATGATGTTGTCAAGGCAACAAATACAACAAGCCTTAACCAATTATTGGTTTAGGACACTCTCAGCAGATGTTGCTTCTCCCGTAGTTTAATGATGTGCAGCATCTACATGGTCTGGACACTCCAATCCTAGGCCATCTCTGTGATTTGGGCAATTATTGTGCAATTCATTGTCCTACAATGTTTTCTGTTCACATGCGGGCGTGTGAATCGGATTGAACGCATCCGTTTTCCACCTGTCACTCTTTGAGAATTGTCTCTCGTGTCAGGCCTTGAGCTTGTTTCAGTTTTAACGCTCTTTTTTTGTGTGTCCTCTCCACAGTTTTGGCAAGCAGCTGGGGGGCAGACGAGGCTGTGAATGCATCACTTTGGAGCCATCAGAAATGATTGTAGTGAGTAGAGACCCTTCCTCTCTCTATCTTTGTCTCTCTCCCCCCAAACACCTCCCTTTTATCCTCAGTCCTCTCTCGTCCCCGTGCTTTGATATCATTCCTGCTTCTCCATTTTTATTTGATGTCGGTATCACTCCCCCCACCGTACTCGTCGCGTGTTCACCCCTTTTCTCTCTTTTATCTCTTCTCGTCTATCGCCCACGTCTTTGTTCTTCAGTCTGTGCCCCCGTTCCTTACTCCGTGCACACTTTTCTCTCATTAAATTCAAATTCAAATGAACCTCAGCAGCAGGATGTGAATTTCACGTCTATGGGACGGTGTTTTTTATGTAAATTGCTTTTTAAAAGCAGCAGTTGTATCGCATTCTAGGGCTAGACGGACGTTTAATCGAAATCAAATCTAATTTTCTTTTTGAACAGAGGCGGTAACGGTGTATGGTCGGATCAAACCGGATGTGGTGTTAACAGTGGGGAAAGGGAAGGCGCCATGTTGGTCAAAGCGATTTATCACGCTAAATATAAATGTAAATGGATCTTTTTGTACAGATCTTTTAGGATGATCATTCAGCTCATGTCCATCATATTGCCTTGCATATGATAATTATGTGCATTTCAGTTTGCCTCCACAAGGTTGCAGTACTCACAGCTCTCCGTCTCTCTCTTATGTTTCCTTCCCAAATGTCTTTCCTGTTTCCCTGTCCTCCTTCTCTATTGTTTCTCTGTGTTTGAGAGACTAGATGGTTTAGATGGGCTGAGACAGGATAATATGTAAAGAAGCAAAAACCTTTAAACAGATTTGACTTTGTTTTGTAGGAGTAAGGTCGAAAAAACCCCAGATGTTAGAAAGTCCTTGAAAGAAACCCCAAGACTTTCGTTACACTGTAACTGTACAAAGTAACACGACTGTCATTACTGTAGCCGGAGGGGGGAAAATGATGAAACTTTATCATCCTTATACAGACTGAGCCAATAAAGTGACAGGCTTTCAGTTTCACTCTGTCCTCTTTTATCCTCGCTTCTTGTTTTAACGCAGTAATGAAAGTATTTATATTTAGCGCTACAGGCAGATCTTTACTGTGACTAGTGTTTCCACCAAAGCTGAAACGAATAAAATTAGCACCTCGTGCTGAACTGAAAAGAGAAAATCCACAGTTTTGTGAATCGTGTTTTTATCGAGTTGGACGTTACCGTTCCTGACCAAGAATGAGTCGGCCACATGATCTTAAAGGGGAACTACTGTTTTTTACAACCTGGACCTTATTTCTGGCATAAAATACGAATTTTTACTCACCCATATAACTTTTGTGTCATTTATAGTCTGTTCATATAGTGGGAGTGAATGGGGCACCCAAACGCTGCCTTGAAACTTGGTTCACACCAATTGCTATCGTACGCTAGTGCTATTTCTAGTTGAGTCTAGAGTTACCTGTTGTCATCATCCAGGGTCTGTAGATTGACCTACAGGCCCTGGATGATGTCTTCTGACCTAGATGAGGTCATCTCTGAGAGTTGTGTGCACCCGCTACGGTTGGCTTATTTAACATTTTCCGATTCTGAGGTCGTGTACGAACCAGAGCAGTAGCAAATTCCAGGACAACAAGTTGACCAATGCGGGTGTGCGCGACGCTCAGAGATGACATCATCCGGGATCTGTAGGTCAATCTACAGACCCCGGATGATGTAACAGGTGACTCCAGGCTCAACGGGGAATAGCAGTAGCGCACGATAACAAAATATTGGTGAGCTTTTTTTGGATATGTGAAATGAACGAGTTTCGCAGCCGATAATGCGTTGTTTAGAGGTTGCGTTTCGGTACCGATGCAGATCTAAGTATCTCCCAACTGACTACAAATTACACAAAAGTTATATGGGTGAGTAAATATAGGTTTGTAAAAAACAGTAGTTCCCCTTTAACTTCTTAGGAACTAAAATAGATTGTGTTTTTATGCGTTATATAGAAATACTGTAGATCAGAAAGCAAAGGAAATAGCAATTCTGCAGAAAGACTGATGAGAAAAACCTTAAAAAAAAAAACTCAATCCTTCCTCAGGACACTACCATGTGCACATAAGTAATGCACAGAAGCTCTGGACAGCAGTACTCACGACTCTCTTCCAGCTATAGCTGACATTACAACAATAATTTTATCCTGCCAAAAATGTAGAGTACGTCAAATGTCCTTGGGCAAGTGATTAAACGTTACCTCACACAGCTACCTGCTTACCAGCTAAGCAGTTGGGATTAGGTATGCTTCACCGTTTGGAAAGCTTCACCAATGTTAATGTGGCAGTTTTGTATATACTGTTCAGCCCAGCCCTTTGTCCTCCGCAAGAGCATGAATGACCCCAGTGGCAGGTTGTCTGCAGTTACAATCGCTGATTCTTAGCGTGATGTCTTAGCCTTAGCGTTCAGAACCGATCACAGGCAGCATGTAAATAACACTGTCCCCTCATTAACACACGGCCCCCTTGAACCCAAAAGCCCCAGAAAACAAAGAGCTCCAGCAACTAAACTCAAGAACTAAAAGTCCCCTTCGCTCATTGCATAACTAGTAGATCTAATGAACCCTGACAGAAAAATTAGACTGATGAGGAAGCGAGAGAATGCGACCCCTGTGACTCATTTATTTTTACGTTTTCCAGCTCGTACTGCATGTCCTCGGCGCATTTAGATGAGTTACCTTGTGACTGGAAGTTTCAGCGCTCGCTTTATGCGCGAATGAATGCCTCTGTGAGATTGTAGCAGCCTTGAGGCCTCGCGTTCGACCAGTCGGCAACGTTGAAGGCTGCGGATTCCACCCAGATGGTTCCAGCCGCAAAAGATAAATTCAATTTGAGTTTTTGTCTGACTAATAAAGGTTTAAATTAAAGCATCGGCCGTGTGTATCACTTTGGAAGAGTAGAACAAACACTTTTGCAGCAATATGGCCATGTCTGTTTTTATCTCCCGATTATTTGCTTTAGGAATAGGAAATGAGATTGTGTAGAAGATATTGTTAATATCCACGCATGTTCTCTCCTTTTTGGCCCGGCATTCATGCGTGTGGATGTTTCTTAGACATGTAGCACCCACATAGACCAGACCAGACACCCACCACATAGCAATGACACTCCTTGATGGCAGCAGCCATCCCCAGCAGGAAGCAGCTTGACACAGGCACACACAAAATGCCTTTTCTTCTTCCTGTCCTCTTTTTATGTTCTTCTTCTCCTTGTTCTTCTGTTTCTTTTTCTTCTTCTTCCTAACCACCACCTCCTCCACCTCCTCCTCCTCCTCCTCCTCCTCCTTCTTCTATTTCTTATACATCTTCCTGTCCTCCTTGTTCTTCATCCTGTCCTCTGTTCTTCTTCTTCTTCTTCTTGTTCTTCTACTTTCTATCCTCCTCCGCATTGTTGTTGTTGTTGTTCTTCTTCTTCCCCCTCTTCTTCCTCCTCTTTCTTCTTCTTCTTGTCCTCCTCTTTCTTCTTCTTCTTCTTGTCCTCCTCCTTCTTCCTCCTCCTTTTCTTCCTATCCTCTTCTTCATCTTCAGTGATGGGCCTGTCTCTAGCGGATTGTTGTCAGGTATTTAACATGTCGATAAGATGAAAGCTCTCGTTGGCCAGCTATGCAATAAAGTCACCATTCAGTCTATACCCACTAATTCCAAGCCTTTACACATTTCACGCATGTTCGGTTTTAGATGGCATCACAACGTGTTTGGAATAAAAATGCAGAAAAAAACAAAAGCTTGTTATTTTTGCTAAATTGATGAAAAATAAAACAGTGGTTTGGGAAATGATATTTGGGAAACCGTGGGCCCCTCATGAGTTAGTGCTTATCCTCAATGATGATTAAAAAAAAAGAAGAGAGAGAGAGAGAGAGAAATAATTTGGCCACAGTGACACTATAAGGACTAAAAATGACAAGAGAAGCTGTCGGGGAACCACAGACGTGCATGCACATACACACGCCTAGAAAAATACACAAGAGCAGAGGGACTGTGGTCTAGTCACACTGCACTGCAGCCAATCGGCTAATTAGGGCCATGGGAATAGTAGGGGGAATGTAATCTGTGGCTTTCGTCATGACTCTGGTCACAGGATGGACAGGAGCGACATTCACAGGCTGACAGGGTGGGGCTGTTTGTGCGTGGGAATGCGGGGAAACGAAAAGGAAGCAAGCAGTGGGAAGAAGTGGGTAAGGAATGAATGAGTGACTAGAGCAAAAGAAGAAAGCTGAAGCTTTCTGGCAGGCGCACCATCAGATAGACGCAGAGGAATGTAAACCAAGAGATGAGTAGACGTGAAGCTAATCACACGTATTTAAAATGCATAAAGAGAAACAGGAAATGTGGTCACTGTCAGTCAGAAACACAACTGGCAGTCATGAGACAGTGGTACGGCCGGAGAGGCAAGTCACAGGGAGACAAAAAGTTACTTATATGGTCACAGGATAGACATGAAAGTGTGGAGTATTTCTAACCTTCCCCCCGCAGAATTTCTTGTGGGTTAGCTCCAGGCTCCCTGTCCCATGAGGCTCATTAAAACCAGGCGAGCTGACATTTTTTTTGAAAAGGGACACATCGATACCAATACTGGCCCCCTTTTACAACTGTTATTTGGTATTTTACAGCTCAACTATCCGTCATGCAGTTGTTTCAGAGTCTGTTGCGTCTAAACTACCCACAATGCAGTAGTTACGCTTTATTATAGCAGAAGTCCGTCACATTTTCCTCGAGTCCCATTTTAACCGTGACAGAAAATCTTTGGGTCCTTCTTTTCTCTTATGGCTTTATTTTAAAGCCGTTTTCTGATCGATGCGCAAGATTGTGTTAACTCAGGCCGCTCTGTGATGTTTACCTTTGAGAAATACACCAGGCGTAACATTATGACCACCTTCCTAATATTGTGCAGGTCTCCTTTGTGTCTCCAAATCAGTTGTGACTCAACAGAGAATGGATGATGCCTCTGAGGGTGTCCTGTGGTGTCTTGCAACACAGTGTTGTGTCATTGCTATGGGGTGGGGGTCCCTGGTCTGGTTTAGGTGGGTGCTACATGTCTAAATAACATCCACATGAATGCCAGGTCCAAAAGTTTCCCAGCAGAACACTGTATTATCCCAAGATTGTCAAAGTTATTTACTTCTCCTGTCAGTAGTTTTAATGTTGTGGCTCATTTTTGCACAATCCTCGTCTTCTCACAGTTTTTAGACATCATGAGGTTTATCATTATTCTGTGTTTGTCATGGGGATACAGCAAACAGATGCCGTTCTCGTCAACGCTCTGTTCAACTTTTCAACTTTCATCTTCGCTCTTCGTAGGCGGTCACGGGTCTGTGAAATGAAAACCTCTCTGAGTACATATGACCGAGGGGGGAAAAATGCACTATAGGCAGCACTGTTTGTGACGCACGTTGTGACGAAAGATCTTTTTCTCACATCGTAAGCCCAAGGTAATGAGTTGGAAGACTGGGGGGGGGGATGAAAAGACCTCACGTCAGATCATCCTTAGCTTTTATCATTTTCACCTCTTTGAAGAAATGTCACTATTAGCGTTTTGATAATTTATTTCAGACGAAAGGGGAGAAGAATTACAAACTACCTAAAGAAAGTTGAGTTAAAAGGCAAAAGATTAGTGGCAGAAGGATGGAGCCCCGTTAGGAAGCTTGACCAACTGGAACGACGATCAGTTTTACTCTGATCAGGCACAAATCAGAAACTTATGGCACGCTTCTTAAAGGGTGCTAAATTATCCAATCACCAGCGACGTCACAACCAGCCCTTCAGCATGACTTCATGAGATGCCAAGAAGGAAGAGGAAAACATTCATTTTCTGAGTGGTAGAACATGTCTTGTGACTCCAATATGCCAACAGAGAAGTAAATGAATACACAAACAGACGGAAACAAAGGCCATCATTGACAAATTGTTCTTTTTTTTTAATTACAGTAGCATTCAGAGTTAAATTAAAGAACCTTTCTTCTGCCTATCCTCCTCCTTCTGCTTCTTCTGCTTCTTCTTCTGCTTGTTATGCTTATTCCTGTCCTCCTTCTTCTTCTTCTTCTTCTTCTTATCCTCATTTTTCTTCTTCTTATCCTCTTCCTCCTTCTCCTTCTTCTTCTTCTTCTTCTTCTTATCATCCTTCTCCTCCTCATTCTTCTTCTTCTTATCCTTCTCCTCCTACTCCTTCTCCTTCTTCTTCTTCTTGTCCTCCTCCTCCTCCTCCTCCTCCTCCTCCTTCTTCTTCTTCTTCTTCTTCTTCTTCCCTGTCTCCCATCCTCTCCTTCATCTTCAGTGCTGATATACCTGCTGCTAGCAGATAGTTGTCATGTATTTAACATGTCGATAAGATGAAAGCTCTCGTTGGCCAGCTATGCAGTAAAGTCACCATTTAATCTATACCCACTAATTTCAAGCCTTTACGCGTTAATGAAGCTAAAACCTCTCTGAGTAGATATGACCTGGGGGTGGTGGTGGTATCTTTATTAATTAGATAAAGTGTTTTGTGATGTTTGCTAAATTGCTTCATGTCGGTTGTGGCAAGGCTACCATTCACAAAATTGCATCAAACCTCGTTGTGTCAAGAGGTAATCTTACTGAACATCCGTAGCCTGTTACTCATCTTTGCTTGAGGCTTCGGCATATTGGCAACTACTAATATGCAATCAAATCCCTAACTGAACTGCTGGCAGTCGGGTAGCATTGTGGGTAATGTAGGCAAGAAGAACAGAACAGTGAAAGACAATGAACACTATACTTGCTAGACGTTTCATAGGCATTGTTGTAAAATGATAAGAGTTTGGATATACATCTGAATATTTCCGCTGTATCTAGAACAAAACGTAGTCAAAGTCAGTACCTACGTAATATAACGATAGGAGAAACACTGATAACATACTAAACTACAGGGTTTGGGTGTTTCTTTTTTTTTGTGGTCTCTACTGACATAATAAGGCTATTGATATTACGCAATGGAGAAAGAAAACAAATTCCTCCCGCAACAACAGACCAGCACAAGAAGCCTACGGGAGAATGAATTGTATGGCCGGAATCTGTGTGCTGTGCTTTTTTTTTTTTTTTTTCTGCCTGCTGAGGATATTTGTGTATTTACTGTTTCCTGGAGGAAACTGTGGCCTCAGTGTGTGCTGGGTGCGCGTGCCAGGCAGCGACAGAGAGCGAGCAGGCGAGCATGTGAGTAAGTCTGTGAGTATGCAACGTGTTGAGCAGCTGAACTATGTCTTGAACTCCCTGTCCCTCGGAGGAGGAGAGCTCTCGCCAAATTCGCGACAAAAAGAGACTCTGCTGCTTAATCTTCTCGTTCTTTTATTCTGGATGATTACCTCGGAGGATGTAACGTCGTGGGATCCCCCAGGATTTCGGACTTTGTTGTGAATTTTTGGACGCTACTCGACTATTCATCTTTTGTACCGTGGTGTTTCCCTGCTGTTTTTTTGTTCCCCCCCCTCGTCCCCCGTGGTATTTCCTGCTTTTATGTGTTGTTCTGATCCCATCCTTGAGTCCGGATGAGTGTGCTCCGCTGGCACCGGCTCTCTGCGCTCTGGAAGAGCTGGATGTTCAACCAGGAGCCAGCAGAAGAGCAGGGCCAGATCTCAGAAGCTCCAGGGAATGAAGCAGAGCCACAGAAAGAGGGAGGGAACACGCTCAAGGATCATAACTCGGACTTTGAGAACGTCCAAAATGTGGATTATACAAAGCAGAGATCTGTGGGATCTATAAATCTAAATGAAGTTCAGAAGTCTGAGCTGCTACAACGCAGCTGCTCTGAGCCTTGCTCTCAGGTCTCAAACTGTATAGATCAGTCTTTGAGCTGCCCCGACGTGTCCGAAGGTTATGGGTGCTGCTCCTCTGAGGATACTGTTGACTGTGCGTTTCAGGTGGATAACGGTAGCGAGGGGGACGACGGTTTACTGCAGAGAGAAGGATCCCAGCGGCGATCTAGACGGCGCTTCAGGAGGGTCAACCCAAGGGGAGAGCGGGAACTGATCACAGACGGACAAGATCCCGCCGGCTACAGCACGGTAGGAGCAGAGCTGTTCACCGTTTGAAATGCCGCTTCACCAGTAGCATGCTGTAGTGGTGAAGACAACAGCTTAGGGTTAAATGTTTAATTAGCTGTAAGATGAAGGTATTTTAAGATCTTGCTAACATCCTGTCTCACTAGCTAAAAAGCGTCCTCATGTTTTGCTTGTCACAGACAGTTTTGCTCTGCTAGTTCACGGTGTACTCATGCATCCATCTGTTTAGTTTCGACAAAGTTTGCTTTTACTGTTGTGAAACAGTTCTAACATTTATGCTACAACGGCAAATTTACATTGTCCCTTATAACTTTACTTTTATTTTTGATCCAATCACAACATAATCTGTTCTGGAGAAAGAAAACTTTCTGGAGGTGTTTTTCGCTGGGGCTTTTCTAGAACAAAGTCTGTGCAAAAGAACTAGTGAAACTCCATGTGTGCATCATTTGTATGTGGCTGAGTTTCCCTCCCTCACATACTCAGATAGGATCTGGGAGCCAACAGTGTGTCAGTTACAGTTTCAGCTAATCGCCACAAGCCACGCTTTGCACTTGGCTCGCATACACTCGTCTCCCGGCTCGTGCAAAGGCTCCCCGGGGCGTTACAAAGGGGGGAGCTTAAAGTGTCCTCCGTCCACCCTACCTGCCTCTGTAGTCCCCTGGCGATTGTTCCACTTTTCTAAATTCCATTTCTAGCCTTCAGCGATGCTGGGTCCCACCATATTCTTTTCTGCGACTGCATTTATTATGTAAAGGGCCAATCTTCTGTGATATGCTGGCGCAGCACTGCCCCAAAGTAGCAGGACAAAAACAAACGGGAATGTCCTGGAAATTACTTTAGGAAAAAATTGTGATAAAAGACATCATTGTGCTACAACATGCGTGATAGTCTGCTCATTGTTATGTGACCGAGTGGGGGCCCTTTTTCTAAAGAAGATATTATTGTCTAATTTCACCATACACATACATAAAAGGTTTCCTATTCTGACTGTCTCTTGTTGTTTCTCTTCTCTCGCCATGTTTCTGCTGGTGCCACCCCTTTAGGATTATGTCAACAACCAGGTAGGAAGAAACACGACATAAAACTTTACCCGCTGTTTCCACATATGTCAAGATTTTTCCGTTGATATGTGTGGCCTACGTGCGTGCGTGTGTGTGTTCTTTTGCGCTTGTGATTCAGCCACCTGTTGTTTAGAAACAGGCGCTGTTGGGAAAAGCAGGTCATTTCGAGGCTGCCGCAAATGTGCACGCGCTGCTCTGCGCTGACACTGTGGGTGGCAGATAGCAAGGGGGAAAGCAGACGAATAAAAGGGACGCCTGCTGGGAGCGACAACTGACTGGTTAACAAGTGGAGGATTTTGACATTTAAACCTGACAGGACTGAGACAGGTTTGAGGCAACAATTTAAGGGTTCTCTCGTCGGATTCCAGTCACATTATTAGCACCAGTGGCGGGGCCGTCAGGGCCGGCAAAGCCTTCTCTGCTGGCCTAACCTTTATCGAAATCACCGATTTACATTTTAATATTTTCCCATTAATCTTGTTAAATTATTCCCCTATAGCCTATTCTTTTCATGTTATGGCTTGTCTGTCTCTCAGCTGCGATGCTTCTGGCAGTGTCACTTTAAATTAGAGCTTTTATCAAATCGTTTTCTTGGTGGACTTTGACGGAGAAGCTGGATTTTGCGAGGAAAGGCCGCCCAATCCAGGAGCTAGCTAGCACTACCTTTGGTTGACATTTTATTGGGTCGACATCCCTGCTTCTGTTGGATTTGACGTATGTGGCGCTGGTGCCCAGCTGCAGCAATCATCTCACTGTGAGACAAAACGTCCGTATGTTGTTGAAGGTTTGTATAGCAGTGCCGTCGTAACAGTCGTAATGAGGTTGGAGGTCATTGAAGGCCCACTCATTAGCATATATCCATGAGAGCTAAAAAGGGAAGGGTGATTTATTGGCACCAACTCTCAAATTTAATAAATAAAACTTTTCAGTTTTAACGTAGAACTTAAAACCCAGTCTCTTGGGTTGCACAGAACAATCGTTATTTCTCACATAAAACCTGTCTTGTGTGGTCAAATCATAAATTTTAAATGGTAATTAAATGCAATGAACGTATAAGAAATGCATGCGTTTAAGTTTTACCAAGATGTAGTTCTGCAAAAATAGAAATCCCTGATTTGAATATTTAAGTATTTTGTCTGCAGCTGTCAAGATACATTTGTACTCTTTAATGCTTTAAGAGGTAATTGATTAACTGATCAATTGAAACTGAAATCAATAAGCCAAGGAGACAGTGACTACAGCAGAAAAAAAAGTCATGAAGCCCTCCTCTTTGTATAAGACGCATTGATTGTTAACAAGGGGTTCCCAACTGGAAACAACATAATGCTAATGAGCAGACAATGTCCATGCTATAAATGTATACCACACGCACACACACACACACACACACAAACACGTACACACACTCCAAACATAAGTGTGCTTCTGGCAGTGGATCTGAAGATGTCATTTAGAGGCCTTATTGCACCGTAATAACATCAGTAATCCATTATCGCTGCTCCGTACTGGTGTCTGGTGTCTCTCGTTCCCTCCCGTAATGGCTTGATCCGGAGTGAATGAAGTTTCTGAAGGTATGAGTCCCAAAAAAAAAAAAAAAAGTGGTTCAGAAATAGAAGGAAGAAAATATCGCCTTTGTCGTGGGATGAACAGAAAACACGATGCGGCGCAGTTTTTGCCTAGAAATCGCACCCGTGAGTGTTAGCGGTCGATCGCCTCGTACTTCCAGAGGCGGAGAACATCGCGCTACTTTATTATTTCATGACTTAATTATTATTTTATCACTTGCTTTTTTGCTCATTTCGGCCCGCGTGTTGTCTGAGCTGGTTGTGATCGATCCCTGTCCAGCGAGGCGAGAGGCACGAGCTCCCGCGCGTTCTCTCGCTGCTGTAACCGACCTCAGGGATTCGCTAATGACTCAGACATGCACGCGTATGCGAGCCGCTCAGAAGCAGACGGCGGTGCACGCAGGGAAAGTCACTTCATTTAGACGTGAGCCGCTGCCTCACTGGATTACTGTCTTTCTTCAACGAGGAAGAAGATGGATAGGTGAACCAATCACCTCATTTGCCTTGCAGGGGAAACCTGCTCTGAGGGCATTCACAGCCAGGCTACTCCACGGCACCCCGGCATCATTAATTTAACATGACGCAGGGTCAGGAATGTTCCCGGGGATGGTCCAGTATTCAGGATAAAACCAGCAAAGAGTGATGAATATTTCTTTAGTTGCTATGTGTAGCCCTGTGACTTGTAAGTAGCCGTCCTGAATGTTGTTGTGGTGCGTGAAGCAGCATCCTCTCTGCTGTTTTGGAGCAAGCGGGCTCCAGTATACATCACACCGGAAACGATGTGTCTCTTGCAACATCTGTGGTTAGCTAACTTCCTGTGTCAAAGGAAGAGCGTCTGACATCTGCGTCGTTTTGCCCCTGCAAAACACTTCAGCGTTCGCTTCATCACTCAGGCAAACCTGGGGCGCACGTGAGGGATGTTCACAAACCTGCGTTTGTAACGGAAAGCGCCGGCCACCTTGTGAATGATTGTCTAATGATTCTTCTGCTTGTGGAAAGACTTTAGCCGAATTGTCCTTCCTGAAACTTGAGGATGTGACGTCGGTCATGTGTTCAGTAGCAAATTTTAAATCCCTGCAGACAGGAAACGTAGAAAATCACAACCTCACACTAAACTTGTTCCTAAACAACACCGGGCACCACAAGCATCGGGCCTCACCCATTAGCGGTTAAATATGCTTCATATGTGATTCATTTCCACTCCTCACACCGCTAGCTAAAAGAAAGAATTCACGTTCGGGGCTGTCAGATTTCACAGGCGAGTTTGTTTTGCTGTCTGGTCGGTGACTCGGTGACCTGAAAGTCGAGCAAGATCTCCAGATTTGCGCAGTTGCGTGCGTCTCCTTTCGGCTGTGATAACGGGCCGCATTGCTCTTGTAATTCTGCTCGCCAACACATTATTTGTGCCGGGTCGATATCTGTGAAGGAGGCGTCATCCGTCTGCTAAAATGGATCGTGTCACGCTGCGAGCAAATGGCCCCTGAGATGAGATTGTTTGTGCCAAAAAGAAACTTTCCATCCACTCGCTTTTTCTCTAAGACTTCAAACACAAATTAAACACGGATACGTTTTCCGTTCTTTTAACTAGATGTGAAATCTTGAACAAAAATCCGATGAAGAAGTACCTTAATGACCTTTTAACACACTCGTAAATCATATAGCACCAGTCTGGTCTCAAGGATCCATTAAAAGTGACTCTATCGGGGTGACGCCGTCATTTTAACTCAATTTGATGAGCCTGTGTTCATCATGCCGTCCCATTACTCAGGTTACCCTGACGTCACTGCTTACAGTCAGGTTAGGTCTAAGGTTGCGTTCCTCACACTCATAGGTGTGACTCATAGGCGTGCTGTCTCATAGTAGTGTCAACCTCATGTGGAGAATGCTGCGAAAATTGCGCTTCGTCATCTTGCATCCTCCCCCCCCTGTGATCTGAGCGTCTCCAAGATGTCCCGATGGAGCGATACCCCCCGCTTTGTTTTTGAGATCTTGAGATAATGGGAAAGTTCATCTCCTGCTTTATCTCAGTGGCTGGCCGATGACTCTTTGAGTAACACACTGATTGTCTTTGATATCTGTGGAGCCCTAGCCTCTGTGATGTTTTGTTGAAAAAGGGCAATTTCCCGTGCTGATTGTGTTGGAATTAGCTCAGCGGTTTTGGTCAGTTTTATGGAGTTGTGCTTGGCGTCGCGCACCGACCGAGTTGTTAACGTTTCCATAATATTCCTGGCGTCCTTTCCATTGTCATTAGGGTCTGCGTGAGTTTGCGGCTTTCCAAATCTGTGTGCTGGCAAAGCGGCGCATGTGCTAAGCGTGGGAGTATTTCCTAGCGTCTGGGCGTGTCTGGCTTTTGTATTTTTTTTATGCGGTTTTCCAACATGAATGCATACATTGTGGCTGTTTCATACAGTTGCCGTTCATTTAGCTCATGCTAAAACATTCTGGGCTGCTTTTACAGCTTTAATGCTTTAATGCATGCGCTCCTCATCTGGTCTCATTCTATCAGGATTCAGGTGGGGCCCTGCTGCTAAGCCCCGGGGGTCTCTAGCCAGCGCTGCCGCTGCGACACCAAGAGGGGCCTCAGGGAGAGACGGAAAGCCAGGAAAAAGGGTGGAAGGAGGGCGGGGTGGGGTGGGGGGGTTGGAAAGAATAAGGAAGACCATGAGATTCAACGTGTTTATAATCTGTCAGGAGGGCTGCATTAGCTCGGCTTTTAGCCGTTGCTGGAGCGGATAGACAGTTTGTCTCTTTACTGCACTTGCTAACCGCAGACTCCTGCTGCTTAACAACAATGAAACCAACTTGAGGGCACCACAGCCACCAGCCCAGCACACACATAACACATAACAGTGGGTAGAACGAACAGCAAACGCAGATTATGGTGAATTACGTCCCAGGAGTGCACTACAAGCCACGATAATTACTTTCTATGCAAATTGGCTATGATCATTTTCTAATTTCAGGTAAATTTAAGGTTTTTTAGATTTAATTGCATCCACTGTCAAAACAGGCATCAACACACAGATCTATTGAGCTGTCAAGTTGTTGCATTCACAAGCCACGGACACTTCTACGAAGTACTTGACGTGAATGATGAGGCAACCCCCCCTCCCTCCATCGAAAAGCGACTTATCTCCTTTACCATTTATGAGTTGGGTCCTTTTGCCTTTTGTGTCACCTCTTTCCACCTCATTTCCATTTGTCCTTTAAAAACAACAGAGTTAAAATGCTTCTAGTGACGATTCTGATGACTCTCGCATGTTAATTCCTCTCATTCTTGTTTCCGTTTGTTTTTTTTGACCAGTTAAACCTTAAAAACCTTGAAAACGAAAGGATTGGCATTCAGATGACTCGGCAGCTCGAGAAAGGAAGACGTTCTGACAGCGCAACTTTATTTTGGTGCCGATCTTTGACCTCTGTCAAACGTCTTCTCCCCTCTTCCTGTTTGCCTTTCGCTCCGCGGTGTCTTGCGAAGCGGAGTTGCCATAACAATACCCTTTTTTTTTTTATTTCTTTTTTTTTTTAATAAATCAAAGAGGAAGGGTGGGGGAGAAGGAATTAAAGGGACGGGAAAATGGAAAGAATTCGAAAGAAAGACAAACAAGCGATGAGGAATCAAAGGTTAGGAAAGAAAAGATGGATATGTGGGTTTGAGAGGAGCCGTCTGAGATGATGAAGGGGAGTTAAGGTGGTGGAAAGGGAGGTGAAAAAGGGAATGAAAGATAATGGGGGTTGACATGCAATGAAAAAAAAATGAGAGGCCGCACAGCGGAGGGCTGATTGGTGCGTTGTGTGTGTGGATGGAGCGGTGAGGCAGGAAGGTGAAGGTTGTGGGAAGGTCAGATGGGGATTTAATGGGAGGAAGGGGTGAGAGAAAGGCAAGGTCGAGAGAGGGTTAAGATAGGAGAGCGGGGGAGGTTGGAGGATGAGTGAGAGGGCGAGTGAATCTAACTGGGGTTAATAGTAACGCGTGGCATTATTTTCACTTGCTCCAGCCGTCAGTGAGGTGGAGCCTAATGCTTGCTTTTCATGTGTACCTTCATTTCTGCTGGCTTTTGGCTTTTGAAACCGATGTGCACGGTGCAAGACTATCTACTGCAAGAGAGGAAAAGCAATTAATCATGCAACTGGCAGCGAGACAAAAAACAAAAAAACAAAAACAAAAAGAGACCAAAATATTTTTCACCCCAACAGCTGGCAGGGGCTGCAACAGCGATCGTGTGCCAATCAATGACTTGTTTACTTCCTCAAATTGTGACTCAGGCTCAAAACACTCCACTCAGTTCTGGACTAATGGCTTCAAATAGCCAAAGAAACCGCAGACCTCAGTTGCCCGGCGGTGCTCCAGGCCTGTTGCTCTCCTGCTGCACTCCTGCTGCACTCCTGCTGCACTCCTGCCTATGTGTACAAAACACATCTTGTGCATCAGTTTGTGAATGTTCTCAGAAGTGACAAAAGGAGTTATTGAAGGTGGTTTATTACATGTAAATGATAGATTTCGTTGAGCTGCATTGCACATTTGAAGAATAATTTATGCTACAGCACTTATTTGAATGTGTTTGCTTTACAAATATACCGACTAGGGATAACATTATGACCACTGAAAGTAGCCTGAATGACACAGGCGCACACACACAACAACGCTTGTTGCGTGTTGACCTGGCCTCCAAATTCACTAGAACCCAAACTGATCAAGTATCTGTGGGATGATCCACAGAGGCCCCTCTCCTCAACCCATAGGACCCAAAGGCCCCCAGTAACAACATTCTGTTGCCAGGCACCACAGGACACCCTCAGAAGGCCCATGTCCATTCTCTGATGAGTCCCAACTGTTCTGGACCTACCACCCGTTCGAGGAGCATGAAGAGTCCGGTGCGATGTGGATCGGACAATAGACCAAGGCAGGGACCTTGGTGGTCCAATCCTCAGTTTTGGAGGCTCAGCTTTAGAGATGGGGTAAGGAGCTCAGACACATTGGAGGAACTTAGAGCTGGCTAGGGCATCTAGTGAGGATGCCTCCTGGACCCCTCCCAGGAGAGGTGTTTTGGGCATGTCCCACTGGAAGGACACCTTAGAGCAGACCCAGGACATGATGTACGGATTACACCTCTCGCCTGGCCTGGGAACACCTGGGAATTCCTCTGGAGGAGCTGGTGGAAGTGGCCGGGTCGATGGCTGTCTGGACTTCCCTGCTGAAGCTTCTGCCCCCACGACACGGATCTAGATAAGCGGGAGAACACGGGAGAGCATGCTGGCAATGTTCGGAAGGTGGTCATAATGTTATGCCTGATCTCTTTAGAATAAGGCTGTTTTGAAATGGAAAGGTTGTTAATTATTAAAACCGCGTGCGTCATCATTTTAAAGCCAATAGCGGCATCAGCAATAAGCCCTTTGACGTCCTGACGGCGTTCATGGGTACAGTACGTTGGGCAGCGCTGTGTTCCAGTGGGGCACAGTCTGCGTCTGTTGTTGCTGCTAATTTTAGGGATTACATCAGCAGCACTAAGATGACAACCTTGTTGAACTCCCTCTCAATATTCCTCCCTGCCTCTCCTCTCCAGGACTCCTCCCTCCCTCCCTCCCTCCCTCCCTCCCTCTGTCCCTCCTCTTCTTACCTCTGTCCCCTATCCTCCCACCACTGTCCCTCCCTGCTATTTGCCTCTGTCTAACCTTCATCCTCCCTGTGCACGGGCCTCTGCTTCATAGTTATTATTTTTTTCCTCAGGAATCTTTAAAGACACGTTAATCCTTTAAGCTAAAGGACAGTTGAAGCCTTAGACTAAGATTTGGCACCCGTCAAGAGAACAGGAAACAAAATGGAATAAAATGACAAGTAGCCCAAGATGAAGCACAGCCTACAGTACTCTGAGGAAAAACAAAGCTTTTATTCTTCCGATTTCACCTCTTCATCACCTCCTAACATCCTGCTGGCATCTCTTTCCCATTCTTCTCACCGTAGCCTTCCTCTTATCCTGTTTATCTAAATTTTTCATCCCCTTCTTAACTTTTCTCTCTTGCGTGCTTCTCCCTTACTCACTGTCTCCTCTTGTCTGCTTTCAGTTTGTCTTTCTCTGCTCCTCTGGGTCGTTACATTATTATGATGATGATGATGATGTTTGTCTGACCTGTGCGTCACCTCAGGCTTATCATGTTCTTTAGGAAATAGTGCCGAAACCTCGTCATCGCGTCTTAAAGTGTCGGTTTCAAATTCGTACTTGCAGTACGGTTGAAGGTCAACGCAAAGATCAGTTTCAGCGAATGTTTAATATCGCAAACGCAGTATAATCTAGGTGACGTGTTGTTTACCTTCGCAGTCGTTTAGTATAATTCTCATTGTTTTCGCTGACTGTTTCATGCTTTGAAAATCTAGCTCTCCTACAGGCTTGAATCTCTCTCTGTGTCTCTCTCTCTCCTTCTCTGTGCAGACGGAAAGGGAAGGGCTGATTTAAATGGCAGGAATTCCTGTCTTGTCTGTCAGACAGACACACACTCTCACACAAACGCACTGAGCTTTACACACACAAGCACACACACACGCACGTACCATCAGATGGCTGCAGCCAGCGCATCCCACACAAAGAGGCGGCTAGATGTACCTCTGCGTGGGATGCATGGACGCCTGGTTCTGTGTGTGTGTATGTGTATATGTGTCAGTATATACATATATATATGTGTGTGTTTTTTGTGAGAGCAGGATTTTTGGTATCGTTGGGATAAAGAAAATGATCAGATTTGGCTTTGAACAGTGCAGCCTCCATATTAAATCTATTAGCTTCAGCTATGGATGTAAGGCTGCTAAAGACTATTCATTTTTTCAGCTGTTAAATGTATAAATTAGTCTGATATATAAATAATAATAAGCGTAACCTTATATATATTAAGCAATAACTCTATCCAATTAAATATACCTCTGGATTATTCATCTGCGAAAGTTTTTTTTTACGTTTTTTGACTTGTTCCTAAACCGTTTTTGTGTCTTCCTGTGTCAGGCTGCATCCTGCTGGGGATGGCTGCTGCCATCAAGGAGTGTCATTGCTATGGGGCGGGGGTGCTAGGTCTGGTATAGGTGGGTGCTGCATGTCTAAGTAACATCCACATGAATGAATGCCAGGTCCAGAAGTTTCCAAGCAGAACATTGAATTGTCACAAGATGGTCAATGTTATTCACTTATCCTGTCAGTGGTTATAATGTTATGCCTGATCGGTGTAGGAGTTTGATTTTCTTCTTCTTTTTTTTTTTTAACTAAGAAGTTGATTGCTTTAATTATTCAAATCATCACCAAAAAAGATTCCTTTGTTGTAGATTGCTTTGTTTTCGTTTCTAGTCTTACCTCAACGTGTGCAGCACCAAACGAGCACTTGTTTATACCTCCCCTCATTAGTCGTGTTGTAAAAGAGCTGCAACGTCAGACTCTGTGCTGTCTTCTGAAATCGAAAATACCGTACAACCAGCCGAGAAATACAAGGCTTTAACAACTCAGCACTTCTTTGTGTGTGTGTGTGCATGTGTGTGTGCACGTTACAGCACCACAGGGGCTTTAGTCAGCTGACTCTTTTTAATTAGCCCGGCAGAACTGATTAGCTGCGAGCCAGACGCAAAACACACAAAGAATGCAGCTGACCGCCCCGTATGAGCGGCGTGAGGATGCACAAATTGGTGTTGTGTCCCTTGGGGGGGCGGCCGTCCCGGTGGCATCAGGCTCGGTGACAAAACAGAGACGGGACCCCCTCGGTAATCACCGAGCCGTGAACGACACACGCAACCACACGCACAGGATACTGCGTCTGCGATGCTTCGGTGCAGACTTCAAAGAGTGTCTGCCTGTCTGTCTGACATCTTGTTATTGGCCAGGTCACATTTCCTGTCCTTTGGCGTCTGCCTGAATTAGTCGTAGTTCTGCAAAACATGTACTTTTTTTTTTTGTTAAAAACATCACGCACTCACTTTTTTTTCAGTCTCGGACAAAAATATTGCCGTTACACCATCAGCAACTGAAATCACATTGTGTGTCTTAATATGGAGACAGCGTCCACTCTTCTTGAGAGGCTTTCCGCCAGATTTTGGGGCTTTTCTGTGGGATTTCTTGCTCATTCATTCATGACAAGGTCAGCCACTGATGCTGTACGAGAAGGCTTGACTCGTACTCTCGGGGACAGTCGAGTTCTCCCTCTCTGAATTCAACAAACCATGTCTTTATGATCCTTGTTCTTGCTTTTTGAACCGGGGAACAGTCATGCTGGAAGAGAAAAGGCCTTTCTGCAAACTTGTTTCCTCAAAGTTGAAAGCATAGCGAGCCGATATGTTGAAGCGTTAAGATTGCACTTCATCCCAAAATTCAGCTATGACCTGTGGAAGCAGCAAGCATTAACGTGTTCCTTTGCTGTTGTTCCTAAATGCATTATGACCACCTTTCTAATATCGTGTAGGTCTCCTGGTTGTGACTCATCAGGGAATTTTTAATTACCCTGTTCTTACTCACTCATTTTCCTGCCTGGGTCATTCTTTGTCAGTCATTTCTCTGTGTCTTCTTTGTGTAACATTCACCTGACTTAAGCCCACACACACACACACACACACACACACCGACGCGCACACACACACACACACACACACACACACACACACACACACACACACACACACCGACGCGCACACTCGCGGCCAAACCGTTCCAGGAAGTGTTTCCTGTGTGACGTGTATCCTGCCGTGCGTGTTTTGCAGACAGATCCCACTTTTCGTGCGCAGTCGCGGCGAGCGGCGGGCTGAGAGACGTTGCCCCGGGCGACACGGTTTGAACTGAGAAACGGGGCCCAGTCGCACCAGAGACGAGACGGTTGCTGAACTTTCGCGTTTCTGAAACCGCAGGTTTATGGTGCGCTTCTGCAAATGACTGTGTAGGACTCTGCTTACAAGTGTTAGAGTTTCCTTCTAGAAGAAAACATTAAGTCAGTGTCAGGAACTGTTGGTGTTAAACAGCATTTCTACTTGTTATGCTCGAAATATTTAACTGAGAATTTGATTTGCACTGATCAGCCACAACATTAAAACCACTGAAGGAGAAGTAAGTAACGTTGACCACGTTGTGACAGTTCATTGTTCTGCTGGGAAACTTTTGGACCTGACATTCATTCGTGTGGACGTTTCTACACCAGACCAGGCACCCCCACTCCTTGATTTCAGCAGCCATCCCCAGCAGGATGCAGCCTGACACAAGAACACACGCAAAAACAGTTTAGGAGCAGCTCAAAAAAACATGCACAAGGTGTTGACCTGGCCTCCAAATGCACTAGATCCTAAACTGATCTGTAGGACTCTTTATGGGAGCAACTGCAGCAATTCCCTTGAAGGATTAATAAATTATTCTGATTCCGATACAAGCCAGTTGTCCTAAACTGGACTTTAGCACAGCCTCGGTGTATGCTTCCAAAGCTACAGAGGCCTAAAGATGAACTTTTTTTTTTTTTCTTTTTCCTTTGTAATTTCTCTGAGAGACACACACATGCACTGCAGCTGTGTTTATCAGGGCTGGGGCTTTGACGGCGGGGAGAGGAGATGATGTAGTGCCGCACGCACTAGCACGCGAAAGGGAAAAGACTGCAGCCCGGCGCACGCCAAGGCGCACGCACGGCTCTTTCTTTCACACACACTGCACGCACTCAGCGACAGACCCCGACCATTAGGCACGGAGGCTTTAATCCATTCAGCATTCGGTAATTTCATTCATGTAGAAGGGGTGGGTGTGTGTGTTTCTGTGGGTCACTCTGTGTGTCTGTTTTAGTCAAATATGTGTCTGCCTTTATATATATATATATTTTTTACATGTATATATTTCTACATTTCCCATTTTCTCTCTCTCTTGTGTACATAACACTCCTCTGAAGGCAGGGCTCCATGTGCTTGCATCCGATTGGCCGCCTGGTTAAAAGATGATGTCATTCCTAGTTGGGGGGCGTGTTTCTCCTCATGTACACACACACACACCCACAAAGGAGAGAACCGAGGGTAGAGATCTTGGTTCGTAGCAGAAAGAAGTAAAAATAGGAAAATGGATGGGTGGACTCGTAAAAGGTGGGGGCGGGGAGGAGGGGAATCTGCGGGCAGTGCAGTTAAAGGAGAGGGAGTGATTAGAAGGCGACGCTTGGGGGAAGAAGGAGTTTGACGGGCAGAAAGAAAAACAAACAAACAAAAATATATATATATATATATATAAGAACACGCTGGCCCGAGAGGGAAGGGAGATGGTGACTCTGAAGTGTCTGGTAACAGGAGCTGGCATCGCTCCTGTGCAGCCGTTCAAACAACCAGGCCGCTTCTGTTGTCTCTCCTTTCAGTCGTTCCCTCTTTGTCATCTTTGTCTAAGCATCACAGACGCTACAGATGATACAGGAAGACAAATAAAAAAACACACATATAGTGAAATTTACTTGCAGACATTTATATTTGATCTTATTTCTTTAGTTTTTAACCGTCACCTCAAGGATTCTTAGGATAACCAAAGAAAAGACCCATTTTGCTGGTTAAGACTTTGTACAATGAGTAAATCGCTTTTTTAAATTCCCCCTATTTCCCGGCACAAAAGCCATAAGTCCCAAGTTGATTTTCTCTCATTGGAAAGGTTGCGCTTTCCATCAAATATTGATTTTCTGGTTTGGTAAAGGTCTAAAAGTCATATTTAACTCGTGATTCTGCTGCCTTTTAGCGCTAAGTCGACTAAGCCGAAACACCCGCTTGAAACTTTCATTCGTCCCCTTTCGTCTCCTCACTCTCAGGTTGCCAAATCCACCGCTTGCCGGGGGTACTTTTTTCCGTCGGCCCAACTTTTCTCGGGTGGTACCCTGCATCCGACGCTTCAGGCGAACCGCACTGACGATTTATTTGCAGTTCCTCCCAGAACCCGGTATCTGCTTCTGCTGCTCCCGCTAATGCCTTCATTACCTCAGTATTTGTCCCTGTGATGCGCTCTATTAGAGTGATTTATGTGTCATTAACGCGCCTTTTGTGTACGTCAAATTCCGTCTACGGCGTTGCAAATCTTTTGGCTTCTTGAAAGGAGGAGGAGGGGGACCTATTATCGGCTCGCGCTGTTGTGTCGTATGTTCGCGTTCGGCAGAAAATACCGCCAGCGTCTGTCCTTGTATCTGATAGGGGCTCTGTGATTTATGCATCCCCCTTCTTCTTCTTTTTTTTTGTGTAATTTATGCGGCACGCTTACAAAGGGGAGGGGGGGTAGCCTCAATACACTCGGCTTTATGTTACCAGCAGATCAATAAAGATGCTCCCTTGCTTTCCTCTCTATCTCTGTCTTTCCCATTCTCCCTCTCTGTCCATCTCTCTCCCCCCCTCATCCACATCTGCTCAGCAGCCAATCCATCTAATGCAGCCCCCCCCGCCCCCCTTTTGCTCGCTTCATCCGTGCCACCTCCCTCCCGCTATCTCTCCTTCCCCGTCTCTCTCCCTCTCCCGCTGCACAGGTGATGTCATTCTTTTTCAGCTGGATTCTCCTCCCTTCTCCTCCCTCCCTCCCTCGCGCTCGCTCTCTCCTCCGTCTCCCATTAGCGGCTGGCTCTCGACAGCGCAGCATCTATCCGTGCTAGCTTCTCTCTCCAAGGGTTGGGAGGGGGAGGAGGAATGCCGGCGTGAGGTGTGAGCGCTTAACAAGAGCATAAGAGCCGGGGTTCAGGAGTGGGATCGTTGGCCCCTGCCATGGAGCTGCGCCGCTTGGCAAACACATCCGCTGCTGGAGATTTATAGAGAGAGGAAAGAGTTGCAAAGGGACGGGGAAGGGAGTTTGACAGACGTGGACAGTGAATGAGGAGGAGAGGAGAGCTTCAGGCAAACGAGCCGGGCTTCTGGGAGGTGAGAGGGGATTGTTTGGATGACTTGAAGCCAGACAAGAGGCGTCTTCCCAGGGGGCTGCAGATGCACAGACAAGCCCCTCTTTTTTTTTTCATCTGCATTGGCTCATCTACTGAGGAGAGGAACCTCTGCTCCTCACGAGAAATGAAGTGAATCCTGAAGAACTGACTACTTTTAACTTTTAACGGAAAGAAGGAAAAAGAAAAAACGAGTAAACTTGGATTGCTTTGCCTTTGAACTTGCAACATCTGGATGTAGTTGTGAATATTCAGCAGAGCGTCTTCACTCTTAGGAGTTTTATGAGGTTCTCTCTTGCAGCTCCTTTGAACGCTTCAGCAGGAAAGGAAGAGAACAGATCTGTATTGACTTTAATTCTCCTTCTGTAGCAACATCTGACAGTCAATCGGCTAATCTTGTGCACTCTAGTGCCAACTCGACAAAAAAAGTCGACAAGGATTTTCTAAAAAAAAAAAAGAAAACACCTTCTGGACGGCCTCACGGCACGGAGAGTGGCGTCATCCTTTGCCCTCCTCGTTCACTTATTAATTTTTTGTCTTCATCTCTTGGTGAACGAGGGGAAACTTCCCCCTCGCTGGCACCCTCCCTCTCCGTGGAAATGGCTTTCCTGGTTCGTTGCTATGCCAACTGCTTGCAGCCGTGGTCCTCCAAAGTAAGCAATGTCGTAATCCCTTTTCTGGCCGGTGCCTCTGGCTTAGGATGCTGCCGCTGCTGCGTATGTGTTACTGAGAGAGAGAGAGAGAGAGAGAGAGGGATAGGGTGGGGATGAGAGAATTCACATGCATTTTCTTTTTTTTATCTGTATGGAAAGGCTTGCATGCTTTGCTTAATTGTAATTTTAATCAATGTTGTATTCTGAAAAACACTGATATGCCTATAAGTGCTGCGTAATCTTTCTCCAGTCACTGTGAAGAAGGTCAGGTTTAAAAACTAAAATAAATAAATAAATAAATCACCTGCACAAAATAAAGACAAAATTTGTTGATTGAGCAAAAAAATAAGCCGTTCTAGTAACCAGCCACATGTGCAGAAACAGCCCTTTATACCAGACATCCTATTCTTTGTGCAGTTTAGACATCTGAGAGGGAAAACCCGATCAAAATGTTGCGCTGCGCGGTCACCGGAGAGCCCTGGTGATTTGGGAAGACGTGGGAGATTTTACTCTGGCTTTGCACCAAGGTTTTATTATTCTCAGCAGCTGCAACACTCCTCACTCTCTGAAACTCAATTGAGGGTTTCCAAAAATAATATTTGGAAGCCGCAGAGCTCTGCCCCGTGGCCGTCAGTGATAGTCTCATATCTATTTTTTTGTGTGTGTGTGTGTTTTTTACTGTGCAGTAATTAGTTGAACGCATGCATGCGGTGATTACAGGGGACGGGACAAAGGTTGTAAATGAGGCTGCACTATTTTTAGCCGGCAAGTGTGCATCAAGCGATTGCTGGCGAACGCCGTTGCGATCGCGGCGAAAAGCTCTGCAGAAAGTTGCCAAGCATGCGGCCGTAGCCATGACGACAAATGATTTTATGCATCTCGTTAGTCTCTCTATCCGCTAGTCAATAATCGGTCTGGTCTGATCTGATCGGTAGCCTCCCAGTAGTCGGCTAGATGCTGATCTGGCGAGGATGTAGCCGTGTGTGTAATTAACAGTTTCAAGATGTCCTAGTTTTAGTTTCTCAGAATAATCTGCCAGAGGTGGCCTCTGGTGAACTTGGTGACGATGCAAAGGAAGGGAAAGCAGCGATGGTGCGCGGTTTATTTCTTCTAGGGCGTCTTGCTTTGTCGCTTGTCCTATTTTAAATCTTTAATATGACATGTCAAAGGGTGAGCTGAGCGACAGAACCCTTCTGCTCTTGGGAAGCGTCTGTCTGGGTGCTGAAAGACTGAGATGTTTGTCTTCGCTGTGCATGTGTATTAAATGTGTGTGTGTGTGTGTGCTTTGAGTTGGATAAGTAATAATTAGGTCCCTGGAGATGAAAGGGGGGGCGAAGAGAGGAGATGTTCAGTCTGAGATAACACGTTGAATCCGTAGCACAGGATGAACCCTTGAATACCTTGTTAACCGTTTTCACTGCTCCCCATCCCCCCGTGTGAGGCAAATTATACACAACACTCTCTCTGGCTTGGTGGGGGGTCTAGCGTAACTACTGCTCAGTCCAGTTGTTGAGTTGTAATTGCACTTGGAGGTAGCTCAGTAGTGCAGTACTGACATTTGGTTTGCGTAGCTGAAGTTTTATGTTGTCGTTAGCTTCTGTGCATTGTGTTACGCAGCATGGGACATCCAGGGTTTTTGGTGTTTGTAGTTGGAAAATGACGCCAATGACTTAGTTTTATTAGGTTGACTTGTTTTTAATTGAGAAATTGACAGTTTTGGCCTCTAAAATGCCAAAAAGTAGATCATTTGTTTCTTAATTTTGCTTAAATTTTGCTTAAATCAATTGATTTTCTATCCATTGACTGCTCCGTTCATCTATTAATCATTTCAGCTCATAAAGGTTTATTAATGGTGACACACTGTACTCTTGCTTGGCTGCCATACGAGCCGATCAGGATGTTCTTGCCGCGAGTTTAAATAGTGGTTGATCCACTGGTCTCCTTTCTCGTTCTTCACCTTTTCAAATCTTAAAGCTTCACAAACCGTCGTCTTTTCATCCTCAGACTGTGTTTTTGTTTAATCAGGTGTCAGTTTATTAACATTTCATCCATTAATTAAGTCCCTGCAAAGTGTTTTCTTCTTTAATCAGTGGTCTTTGTCCTGGCTTAACTCGAAACCAGCGCATCCCGCGTGTTACTAGCGGCTCGTTTACGGGCCGCTCGGTGCGAGCTAATTTATCCTCCCGTCTAGAGCTGCTGAGGTTTCATCCTGCGTGGCCCCGTTTGAAGTCCGCTCTTAATTGGTCGCCGTCTGTGATCGGCCCACCTTTCGCAAAGGTTAATTAAGTTTCCCTTTTCCTCCCATTAGGCGACTTGCGCTCTGTCAGGAGGCTGGTCGAAACGGAAACGGAAGCAGAGTGGAAAGTGGCCCACGAAGGGATTTTGATTCTCTGGGATGGTGTTGTACAATCGTTGGGACTTTGAAGAAGAAACACAACGAGCGATTCTTTTTGGGGGGGTGGAAGTTTGAGGGAATAGAAAGGCAGACATTAGAAAAAGAAAGAGAAAATAAAAATCGATGAGCGTAAGAAAGGCTCTGGAGCAGTGATTTTTATTCCCATTGACTGCCTTCCTCAGATCGACGGCCAATTATCTTCTTTAGATGTCGGGCCTCTTTTGATAGCATTGGCTGCTCTGAACTGGCTGAGACTGGTGATGTTCTTTATGGCAGTGATCTTGGATTATTAGACTCTGTAGCTCTATAGTGCAGCTTTGCTTTGAATGCATTTACATTTACTTAATTAGCAATTATGGCTTGAAAGCCGAACAAGCCAATTTAAAACAAAAAAAATCTAAGAAAGAAGAATAAAGATAGGCGGCTTTTGTTTGATTTGAACAAACTATTTGATTTTACTTCTGTATAGGGGATCCGTGCTTGTTTTCTACAACTTCCCTACTACAGACTTGGGGAAAACAAACCTGTGGTCTGCGCTGCCGTGGAAAGTACTTTTATTCATCGCTATTGTTCCAGACGGCAGCGCATAATGAACAGCGTGCCATATCCGCTTGCTCTCATTTCTAACGTCAGAGGATAGATATTGAAATATCGACTGGGTGGCTGGAAATTTGGCATCGGATGACAGCGACGGTGAAATGTAGGCCACCCGGAGCTCGTGTGCGAGGCCGGGAGGGTTTCTTGTCTGAGGCGCTCGCGAAGCCCGGATTTATTTACTTCTCCGATAAGCGGCCTAGACCTTTAAACGGTGAGGTCTCCTCGGGTCCTCCACCTAAGAAAGCAACCGGCTTCGTTTTTAAGACGCTTGCTTACATTGTGTTGTTTTATTGCGTCGCGTTTTACGGGTGAACTGTCCCTTTAAATCACATCCTGCTCATCCCAGCGGCACACAACCTTTGTCCACGTCCTCCCGATGCTGGAAGACTTGTCAAAATGTTCTGCTGCTGAACTCCCTGACCCTCCCAGCTGCCTATATGGGTTCTCTGTTGAGCTTTCTCAGCTTCCTCTGGGTTTTTTTTTGTGCCTCTTGCATTTTCTCTACTTAACTCTGTCTCTCCCTTCTCCTCTTTGTGAAGCCTTCCTGCCGCCTTCCTCTCGCCACTTCCCTTCCTTTCTCAGGGACTCCTCTGCTACCCTCTACCACTTGTTCACCTCTTCTTCTTCTCCTCCCAGCACCGCTCCATCTCTTCATCCCCATCTATTATTTAAACATCAATAATGGGGCCTGTTGATGTTGTTGCCAGCCTGATGCTGCTGCTGCTGTTGTTGCCGCCCTGCTGGGCTGCCTCCTCGCTCATCTGCTCCTTCCTGTGTTATAAATCACGCCAACCCCCTTCTGCCGCCATCTGCATCCTCGGGGTCCAAACGTTGCCCTCAGATTCTGCACCCATTGCTGTCTTCCAGACGCTGCGAACACTTCTTCCTCATCACTGGTCTGTTTTTTTGGTTTGAGTAATATTTTGGATTGGATTGAGACTTGTTTGATTTGTGGAAAAAACGAGCCAGTTCTCTCCGTGCGGCGGGGTTTAAAAAAAAAAAAAAAAAAAGCCGTCTGCGTGATTTCTAATTTCCTGACTTGAGAATCTTCTCACCCCTTGTCATTTCTAACCAGATAAGTTATTGCTAGAACGAACAGGAGTTTCATCCGTTGCCGATAAGAGAAACTGCGCTCAGCGCAATAACTCGCACGTAATGCCTCCTCTCTTGGCTGCAGATGTCCGCATCGAAGGGTGCATCGGGTCCAGACTCGGGCCGACCCAAGCGGCTGCCTTTGCTTCCCTCAGCAATCAAGGGGCCATTGGCATAATCAGTTTGTTTGGTGCCATGCTGTATTGAATAGCAATGGGGTTATGCGTTCACTGGAGAGCTACGTGTGGATTTTGGATTTAGTTCCAGGGTTGGAAGGGTAAGGAAGACGGGCAGAGCGTCTGGCAGGTCCTTTACTTTCAGCGCAAACAAGCTGTAAAGTAGATTTGAAAGAGCACAGACCAAAAAATCCCCAACTTTCCTGATTTACTTCTGTTTAAACGTCGAGATCCTGTATTTGATTTACGCTACAGTAACCGTTCAACCATTCATCATCAGATCAGATAGAATAGATAGCTACATTAAGCTGCCGGACCTCTATCGAGTGGAATACAGAGATTAATTATTCGTCAGTACAGCCTATTGACTCTTTTTACTCACCGCTGTGGCTGCCCCGACAGCGGTACGAATCTGATTAGAAACACCTCAAATCATTACACTTCCTTTCTTTCTTTTTTCTACTTTTTTTTTCTTTTCTTTTAAGGAGGAAACTGTTCAGATGTTGCTCTGCAGGGTAGAGATAATCCCTTAAGTAATTAGCTTAACTGATTTCACTTCATAGATAAAATTAAGCCGTCGTTCCGGTTTAATTGGCGGAGCAATTGGCAAAAGCAGTCGGATCAGTCGTTTACTGTATGTGGCTTAATCGTGAGAGAGGCTTTTCCTATACTGACGTGTTGTGATCGTTTCAGCGGTTAGTTGATCACAGTGGCCCAGTTGTACATAAAAAAAAATCAGACGCGCACAAATCTAAACTTGTGTAACCGGTGGAAAAAGCAGCAGATTTGCAGATCAAAGTGACCTAAACAAGACCCAGAAAATCCTGCGCCAACTAGGAAGGTGACATTTGAGTATTGACTGTCCAATGGGGGTTGTTTTTTGTGTCTGTGTTAAAAAAAAATAAAATCAAACCCTGCTGTTTTTCCGCGAAGTATTTGGGTCATTAAAAAAACCCACCAGCCACCAGGTCGCAGTTGTCGATCATAAAATGCACTTCGCGCCGTAATCCTCCGCGTCAACAGATCAGCTGATGGAAACTGCGAGGTGCCGTTAAAAAGAGTATTAGATAGTTGCCCCGGGTCTCCCCTGGCGCTTGAATATGTCGACAGCGCGCTAAGAGGCCGACCTTTTGCCAGATGAGGTAATGCCCTGGCACTGGCATTGGCCTTGGCGCGTTTTACTCTGACCTCAGCCCCACGCAGACGGGCTGATGGACAAATTGACAGCATTCACGCGGGGGTGTCAAGGTAATGTAGCCTTCCGTCTCGCAGAGATGAGGAGGAGGAGGAGGAGGAGGAGGGGGCGTCCAGATAAGAACACACGGAGAGACAAAGGCTGAGAAAAAGAGGCAGAGAGAGAGCGGGGGAGTATTTGAGCAAGAAGCAACAATGGAGAGAGAGAGAGAGGGCTTTTAGCATGCCGAGGGAGGGCTGGGATATCATATGCACAGGAAGTAGGGGTGATAAAGATCAATATGGATCGCATTAAGCCAGGCCTGCCCTACTCACCTCGCATAAGTCATAAATTACTATTCAATCCTTCCAAACAAAAACACGCATTATTACTACGTTTCTGTTCCTCCTTTGAACGGTCATCCCTCCAGAAAGGCTCTTTTCGTGGACTTGAAAGCATCATTACATATTCTACGACAACAACTGCCTCGTAGTGTCGTAAACAGTAGCAACCTTTAAATAAAACTTGGGACTTCCAGCTCCATGTGATTTCACCCGATGCTCCTAGCCCGCTAAGAATTTGGTCGTGGACATCGAGTTTAGCTTCATAGAATTTGCAACCATTTTTTTTTTATTGTATATCTCTAATTTAATGATTGCACCACTTCTATGAAGCAGGTAATATATCAAAAAGGCGCTCGCTTTATCAGTTGTTCACACTTCACCTTTCTGATGCAGCGGTAAGAAAACAAGCCGGCGCCATTGTAGCGTTTTGATAATTACAGCGGCATAAAACAGGCCCCGTGGTTTCCTCCTGAACGGTGTAATTACTGTCCATTAGCCGCGATAGGCTGAAAATTTTTTTACAGAGAAAGGTCCACTCGGGCCCTTTATGCGTTCCCGCGCCCGAGCTGGCCGACAGTACGAGGCTAAATGGGCTGAAAGCGAGGCTCTGTAGCCTTTGTGCACGCGCGCGCGCGCATATACACCCATGCATGTGATCCCTGGGCACGGCAGGCCTCTCGCTTTCAAGTGCAATTCGACACCCACAAACGGGCCGATATACTGGCACGCTGCTGCGGCCCAAAAAAAAAAAAGAAAGAAAGCGAGAGATAATACACAAACACATACTGTCCAAGTGCACGTAGTTTACTCAGCCTTCATAATAAATGCATGCTACGCCAACCAGAGCTCAGTCAATCATGAGCTCCCACTACCACCCCCATACACACACACGCACACGTACAACACACGCGCATGTACACATCCAAGTGCTGATATTTCAACCACTCACGGCCCCCACCCCCTCAATTTCACTTGCTCCCATTATCTCACTGCTATTGATCCACGTCCCCTCGTCTGCCTGCACGACCAGAGAGCCTTTACTGGATAATTTTCAAGGGCGTTTATAAATACGAGACGGGGTGGATGGGTGATCGTTTTTGTGGCTGTTTTTTTTTGTTGGTTGCCGCCGGCTGTGTGTGAATGTGTGAAATAAAAGAGAGAGGGAGGGGAAGTTTGATCCGTGTCTGCATGAAGACGGATGTACTGGGGACGGATTCAAAACTCGTACATGCATTTAACCCTTCTTAAATACAAATCAAAGTTATCTTCATACAATAATGGAGGTGATAACATTTTTCCACCATACACCAATCAGCCGTAAAATTAAAACCAGTGACTGGAGAAGTAAATGACGTTGACCATCTTGTGACGATTCAGTGTTCTGCTGGGAAACTTTTGCACCTGGCATTCATGTGGATGTTACTTAGACATGTAGCACCCACCTAGACCAGACCAGGTCCCCCCACCTCATAAAAAGGGACAACTCAAAAAGGCCCATGTCTATTCTCTGACGTGTCACAACAGGAGGCACAAAGGAGACCTACACAATATTAGGTCATAATGTTATGCCTGACAGGTGTATTTGCAGCAGTACATCCCATATCAAGCAACTGCATTAACTTCCGTTTGTAATCAAGAGTAGTTTGTTGGGCGCACAACAATGAAAACGAGTCCAGTATCAGTTAGATCAGTGCGTGGGTATCGTGCCAACGCGGCAGTTAGCTCTGTTTGGGCTGAGGTGAGTCGGTTAACAGAGTGGAGCAAGAGCCAAGACTAACAAACACAACACAGGAGACCCACGGGGTGGAGCTGCACCCTCCAACCAGCCCCTGGGTCAACATGTTGGTGTGCCAGCTGTATATGTGCGAGGATTGGGCTGCAGGGCAGGAAGCATCTGTTGACAAAATGGAGCCAGGACGCACTTCTGTGTGTGTCTGCGTATATCCGTGCACATGTGTGTGTGTGTGCGCCCACATGTCTGCATGTATTTTTGTGTTTAGGCCAAAGTGTTTTGCACTCTCTGCTGTATCCGGCAGACCTGGCCGTGGCCCACCTTCCTCGGGGGCTCAGACGGAGACGCCTTGCAGCTTCCTGTGGCGCGCACAGTCTCTCTCCCACACATACCTGCAAACACGAGGCACAACAAAGGAAACGTATCGGGGAAAATACAGCCCATGAAACATTAATTAACACAAGCAATTCACCCCCATTCATATCCGGAAAGTTGCGTAGCGAAGCTCAGTCCAGCACCTTTTCTTACAAATGCACTTAGATCCTTTAGACTGGTCTAAAGAACAGACAGGACAGGAAGATGGAAGAGGAGCTGCACACTATAGAAAGGCCGCAAGATAAAAGGATGAATGAAGGAGAGGGGAAGCCGATGGGAAGAAAAAGGCTGCCGTGGCAGATTTAAAAAAAATAAAAAAAATAAAGTGCATCTTTTAGGGTGGGCAACATTAAACAGTCGAATACCTATCAAGGAAAAAAAATACCTCAGCTGACTGCTACTCCTACTCGAGCGTTAAAGCGAGTGGAGGAGTGCAGACGCTCTCTGACAGTTTAAATATGCCTTTCAGAACCTAGCAACTCTTTTGGACAGCAGCTGTTACCTGCTGCCACACACACACGAACACCCTCTGTAGACGCCAACAGGAAGGAATTTCCGCCAGAACCTGGAATATTTTCAGTCTCCAGAGAAGAAAGCTCGTTCCCTGCTGGGGTGCCGACCCGCTGCCAGCGCCGGAAGACTGAGTGGAGTGGTAGAGGTTGTTGGGGATGACTGAGCTCGCAGCCCAAAGTGTGAAAACACTTTAATTGACAGGAGGCGTTACAAAGGGTTGATCATAGTGCATGAGCCAGAGGGAAAGGGAACGTTTGAAATGGGACATACTTGCGGTTGCAAAAGAATAACTGTGTTAAATTCCTAGAGTCATTATTCTGTGGAATTATCTTCCTTGTTTCACTACATTTCCCATCAGTAGCTGCAGTAACAATACAAGAGTTGTCATTCAGGGCTGATTCCTGATTTCTGTCATCTCAAAATCTTCAATTTCCAAGTGGTCACACACTCACACAAGTCCAGTCCAGAGTCTTTCAGAACGTCTGAGTGATTTATCTAAAGTAAAACGAGGTCGGAGAAACGTCAACACACGCACAAAACTCCCCCGTCTTCCATTTCCGTTTGCTTCTTCTGTGACTCTTTACCTCATCAGACAACTGGGGCAAAAGTCACAGGCCTCTGGCAGCGCCGGTGCCGTTGAGCATCCCGTCTGTCACAACACTGGCACAGGATGCTGTGGACGGTGCCAACTGGTGGCAGTTTCTTCTCCGTCCAAACTCGCCAGCCAGTCCGTGTCCGGGCTGAGAACTTGCCAGCCAATGAGCGCGGAACCTCGTACCTTCCCAAACTCGGCTCCTGCCAAATCGTGGGGAGCTCTGTTTCCCGACTGAGTTCTCTCGGTAATTTGTTGCTATGCAGAATTCACACCTCATTTTGGTTTTAAAAAAATAAAATAAAAGTTTTGTCCCACTTTCATCTTCCAGCAGATATCGCTTCACGCTTGTGCAGCCTAGCTTTCGCTTTCTGCAGTCCCCCAAAAAACTCTAAGGCCTGCATTTCCCATAATGCACCCTAATCCGAAATCCAACACACATCTTTTAAACTCTTTACGCATGCATTACTGGCAATATCAAGATTATTATTGTTTTTTTCCAGAGACACATGTAATGAAAACATTATTAGTCATCCTCGTTACATAAGAGAGAAAAAAAAAACACCACAATGACTCAAAATACTTTCCGAGCAAACAAAAAGTCTCCTTTGAGCTATTTTTAATTTGAGAAGCTGCAGTGACGCAGACTTTTGGGACTGTTTCTGTTGCCTTTTGGCTTTATTTAGTTTTTTTGCAATTAAGAGCCAACTTTTGGAAAGTAGGACTGGGTGAAGATGAAGCTCGTGAAAGTGTGTTCTCTCCCTCCTGGACAGTATCTGAGTCCTCGTCTCCTCATGTGGTCCCCCTCTAGCTCCCTTCCTTCCTCTTCCTTTCCCCCTCTCTCTCTCTCTCTCTCTCTCTCTTCCTCTCCCTTTTCTCTGTTACATGTCTGCCTTTGCACTTGTCGCCTCCAATTTCAGCTTCAATTCATTACGCCCCCCCTCCCCTCCGCCCGTCTTCTCCCGCCCCTGCTCCAGCTGGTGCAGACGCTCTCCCTCCCGCGGTCTCGCGGCCAGAGATATGCTCGTCTGGGCCGAGGTAGAATTCAATTCTTAAGAGAATATTGGAGACTTTTTATCTCCGTCCGTCCCCTCACTCCACCCAGCGCTGTCGCTCCCGTCTGTATTACATCCTCACCCTTTGCTGTCTTTGCTTTCTCTCAATCCAGTCTCAATCATATTCTGCTTTCCACTCTTTTCACCGTCGCCTCGTGCGCCCCTTTCCTTTGGCCCGCTTTCTCTTCAGGTCCTTCTATTTTCTCCCTATCACCATCTGTCATCCCCGTACTGTATCTTAATCCAACCCTCTGTGGACTTGCTGATGGAGTGTAGCCTTCCTGTGTGTGTGTGTGTGTGTGTGTGTGTTTGAGCCCATTCAGTAAACTTACCGACTTGGACTCATAGACGCGCGTTTATTTATTCTATTCCTTGTTGTTTATTCTTGTCGGCTTTCCCGCTCATAAGCGTGTGTTTCCTGACGCTGTCGGACCTCTTGCGACATTAAAGCCAGCAGTGGCCTCGATTGATCAAAGCTTTCTGCAGCGCTGCAGGGCTAAATCTGGAGCTTCAAAATGTGTGTGTGTGCATGTGTGTGTCACTTTCTTGAGATCAGAGCCAATGTCCTCACCTAGTTAGTCTGATGAGGCCACTTCCCCTTGCTCCCTTTGATGCTAAATTGATTGAGTGGGGCTGATACATTTGGGGCGAAATACAAGAGTAGAGGATATCTTTAAAAAAAAAAAAGAAAAAAGAAAAGAAAAGGGTGAAGGCCAAAAGAGAAGGAGACCATTACTGAGGCTGCAGCAGCGACAGGGGAACTGGAGAGAGAGAGGACGGAGAGAGATAGCAGCCAGAGTTAATAACCAAAGAGATGAGACAATGCAAAGAAACGGAGAGCGGAGAAATCAGGAGCCCAGCGGAAATCAGATTCAGACGTCAAGTTAAGTGTTACATCAAAGAGATTATGACTCACTTGCGCTTTGAGAGCGCGAGAGAGAGAGTAGCAACTTTGTTCCCCTGTGCAGAGGTGCACTGCTGCTGTCTGTGATGTGGTTTCTGGTTTTGCAACCTGCTGCGAGAGCAAAATGTACACGATAGCACACTGTAGCTAGGACTCTGTGTTTATAGTATGTAAACATGCACCGAATCAAGCAGTTGCAGCATTGGAGAGTTGCTGCACCCATCCCCCATACGAGTCTTAAAGCATGACTAACGCACAGATACCAAGTCATAATACTTCCTGGAGTTGTTTTATATGCACGCCGCGTTTCATTGAGGGCTCAGCTGTGCCACTCTGGTCACGTCAGGGCGGGTTTGTGACTGCTGACATCTACAGGCCAGCCGTGTTAGTGTCAGATACCTATGGCGTTAAATTAGTGCCAAAATCCGCGCGCATAAAAATCATAGTCAGCGCGCATAAAGACCATTCTCTACACGCTCGCAGTCTCTGTATGTGCGCTCGCGGCCTCTCTACGCGCGCTCGCAGTCTCTGTATGTGCGCTCGCGGCCTCTCTACGCGCGCTCGCAGTCTCTGTATGTGCGCTCGCGGCCTCTCTACGCGCGCTCGCAGTCTCTATATGTGCGCTCGCGGTCTCAGAATGCACGCTCGCTGTCACTGTCTGTGCGCTCGCTGTCACTGTCTGTGTATCTGCTCGCTCGACTTTCCTGACTTTTGGCACTTTGGGGGCGGGCACTGAATAGACAGCCCGGCAACGCCTCTCCTTTCTGATTGGCTATTATTGTCTCCTGGTCAGAGCCAATCCAAGGCAGAGTAGGGCGGGTCACCATTGACGTTAGCGGCAGAATTTGATGGCCTCTATGCACGCATCACTTAAGGATGATGTGACATTTCCGGTTACATGAAGAAAACATTAGACAGTGGCACTTGACATTACGATGGCAGATAAGTTCACAAGGTGTTTGCCGGAGTTGCCGAAAGTATCTGTTAACGATATACGGAGGATCGGGCATCCAGTAGCTACGACACAACTTAGCAAATTAGACAAAGGCTTCAAATTTTACGTGTCTTCATTTCTTTGCAACTTTGAAGGTAATTTGCTAACGCTAGCTAGCCTGAGCTAGAATCGTAGTTTTGGTGTTTTAAAGCATAATAACTTTAGCCCAAATGCATCCTGTGATTTTGTGAATGCACCCGAGTCAAACTTTAGTTTAAAAGCATAATTACGCCTGAAGCGCCACTTTTAATCTTGTTCGTGTTGTCCTTTTCTGGTCAAATTACCTTTTGAATGAGAATCGTAGGGGCGCTAACGTTACTGTTTTGGCCTACGTGATCGCGTAGAAATGGCTATTTTAAGACACTAAGAAGGCTTGACACAACATGAAACTTTGATCGAAGTATCATCAGTGTCTTTACACATGAACTCGAGCATTGAGAACATTGTTCGTGTACACAGAGTTTAGTTATAGAAAGGTTTGAACAACTCACTTGTTTTCTCGCCAGTCAAGCAGTGAGTTGTCCAAACAACCATGTTCTCAGTGCTCGAGTTCATGTGTAGAGACACTGATGATACCCAGATCAAAGTTGTATGTTGTGTCCAGCCTTCTTAGTGTTTTAAAATGTATTTTTACGCGTTCATGTATCAGAGTAGTATTTTCAATTGAAACGAACAGTGTTGGGCCTTCTGACGATGGTAGCATACAGTAGCTGATCGCACATGACATCACTCTACGATAACCGGATGTTTACAGCCATCCTGAGATTTAAAAACGTTATGATCGCCAGAACATACCGCCCATTGCGGATCGAGATGCCAGAGAAAAAAGGTAAGCCGGAACAAACGGATATGCAGTGATAGGCTATAACAGCCGTGGCTACGTTTCTGAACCAATACATAACATTCTCATAACCTTCCGTTATAGTGGTCTGATCACAGTGAAGGAGACCTGGCAGTTTCCTGGGGAAAAAAACATTTTCGTGGGGCTTTCATGGCTGAGCAAGTAAGTCTGTCTCTCAGATTTCATTTTAATATCATTTGATTTTGACGGGACCAGTGGGGTTTTTTTCTAGCAGGAGGAATGTTTGAGTTTCATATGTCACCAAAGTAAACACTGTTTTATTGTATGCATTGTCACACGTGGTGTTTACCCTAGTTGCTGTAGAAATTTGGTGACAGAAACCATAAAATATCAGTTTCCTATTGTTAAAGTCTCCAGTAACCATGTAGAAAGCTTCCTGGCACTCGTTCTCACCTGATACAAGTCAACGCAAGACCCCCTTGACAGCAAAATCGTGGTTAAAAGTGGGCGGACAGCATCCTCTAACTACAGCCCCAACACACTCATGATGGGGCTGTGTCAGATAAACTGGGATGTCTGGTCAAGCCTTAATTTACTTTAATCTGGGTTGTTCACAGGAACGTAAATCTGTTCTTTTAAATCATATTAAGATCTTATTAATTAATTCTATTTATTTCTGTCATTAATAATAGTTCTTCTAAACTGAAATTATACTTGTTTATAATTATAACAATTATGACATCAACAATTAGGCCCCATGATAATCCTGCAGTCCTGATATGAAGCAGGTTCAGGTGGGTCTACTTTTATGCAAAGGAGCACAACAGCAGATGGGAGGGGGGGGGGGGGGAATAAATAGTTCCACATTGCAGAATTCATTCAATATTTACGTATACAACTTTTTAATGAATAAATGAAAAGTTCTTAAAAATAGACAAACAAGAAAAGATTTAATATGCATGATTGACTGACATCTGTTGACTGGCTGTATTTGTATCACAATAGAGACATTGATCTTGACACTTCATTAACTATACTGTGTTTTCTTAACAGCTGAGACATCAACTTCTGGAAAGACTTTTGGAAAAAATACCATTGGCATTCACTGCAACCCCACTAAATTTGGATTACATGGAATTTGTTTGTCACCAGGAGTTGTATCTTCTGCAGGCCCAATCCAACCACCAGTACCAGCTGCTATCACCCAGCTTTGCATGAACTCTTTGAACTTGTGAGAGCACAACTGGTACATCCAGCCGCATGTGTCACAGTGGAGATCACAGACACCCAAGGATGGCCCAAGTTTTGGTCGGCGAACATCGTTTGAAGGAAATGCTTGATCTCCACCTTCCTGTGCCTTGCATAGCTATAATGATGGGTGTGTCTAGAAAGAATAAATAAATAACTTGGTCTCCTTTTCCCTGTAATTTATTTTACAATAGTCCTGTGAAGGATCTATAAAAGAGTAAAATAAGACAAAAAGACACCATGAGAAAAGCATGATAAGGTAAACAATGTTAAGCACTTCAAACTACAAACAACAACAAATAATTAATGATGAGCTGTCAAAAAACTGTCAAACTTTATTGCCTGCATATGACAAAAATTGTGATGTTGGTTTTCTAAATCTGCAGAATTTTCATAATTTCTAACAGGAAAAACACATTTGGCATTCTTACAAGGACTATCTTGAATAATCAAGTGCTATCACCAAAATTATACCGATTGACCTCCCACTGGTAATATTGTGTTAATTCATCATGAAATCCATTTAAATATGCTAATAGCCAATATTACGGTTATAATAACAACAATCATCGCTGTTTCTAGGTTCTGGCTCGGACAGGACACTCTGTAGCAAGGACACTAGCCGCTGCACAGTATCCTACAACTCTCCCTATCATTACAGTCCACATGAAGTAACATTAATATATGCATTGGCCTACCATAAGCAGAACGTTTTGCTGAGCACAGCATTAAATAAAAGTTAACAAGACAACAACAACACACACTAGGCCAAATGGCTAATAGCAGAGAGGCTGTTTAACCCTGACCTGTATATACCGGGTGCAACATAATCAAAATATTAGTCACGGTTCGCAACTATACGAGCTATGCACGTCCAGTCGCTGTTTTGCTAACCCATGTGCTTTGACTTCAACGAAGCTGATTGCGGTGGAGGTAGAGCCTCCATTCTCCCTTGTAGCGGGCCAATAACACATTTACTCCCAAGCTGTTCAATACATTTCAATTTAATTATCTGTCTGTTCCTCAACTTACCTCTTTTTTCTCTGACATCTCGATTAGCAATCAAATTCTGCCGCTAACGTCAATGGTGACCCGCCCTACTCTGCCTTGGATTGGCTCTGACCAGGAGACAATAATAGCCAATCAGAAAGGAGAGGCGTTGCCGGGCCGTCTATTCAGTGCCCGCCCCCAAAGTGCCAAAAGTCAGGAAAGTCGAGCGAGCAGATACACAGACAGTGACGGCGAGCGCACAGACAGTGACGGCGAGCGCGCATACAGAGACCGCGAGCGCGCGTAGAGAGGCCGCGAGCGCACATATAGAGACTGCGAGCGCGCGTAGAGAGGCCGCGAGCGCACATACAGAGACTGCGAGCGTGTAGAGAATGGTCTTTATGCGCGCTGATTATGATTTTTATGCGCGCGGATTTTGGCACTAATTTAACGCCATAGATACCCCACTGGTGACCTCACTGTCCATTACCGCGCTGTATTTACCCAGCTCTTGGGTTGTGAGTAACGTGTCCTGGGCTACTTTGAGCTTACACGCGGGTGCTTGTTGACTTTGGTGATAACAAACCCTCTCCACCTCTATTAAAACCCTTCACCATCCAGCGTAATGCCGTGTTATTAGGCATTGTTTAAGTGTGTGTGTTTAACCAGGGTGGATTGTGCGTCTTTCCCGGAGCCAGCTGCTTCTGCAGATGCACGATATGTGATGCTGGCATCTCTCTGGGAGCAAAGTGATGCGTGAATATACTTCTTTTGCACGCCGTTTGCTTTGCATGCCACTTACTGTAGCTTTAACGCGGTTTTCCCATTCATCAGCGCTCGCACAGCGCGTCCTTTTTCCTTTTATTTTCTCCCGGCATGTGCAGCACAGCTGTCTTTAAATATTCATCGAGCTTTGTTTGTGTCATTGTTTGTTGAACCTGCTTTAATTATCGTCCTCATCAGGATTCGTCTGCCTCATAACACTTTCTTTAATTACTTAGCCGAGCCATTTGTCCTCTTTGCTATTCATCCTAATTCATTCTTCCCCGCCTCTCTGTCTGGTGTGTATATCTTTTTATCTTCGCTCTGTTTTCTGATCATCTCTGTTTTTTTATTTCCCTGTTAGTGTTTTAGTCCTTTAGTCATTAAATACAGTCCGTGCATCCAAATAAGCCTTTGCAGAAATAATAAAAAAAACGCCACGTCTGAAAACTGTTAATTAAAAACGCAATTCAAGCCGAAGCAGTGGCATTTACCTCACCTTCCTCCTAACCCGTCTCATGTTTTAACGCCGTGGCCCCTTCTGGTGCCTCAGCCCAACCAATTCCAGACTATTACAGCAGTTAGACCAGGTGTCATCCATTAATGTCTTCAAGGTTTCCCCAAAACACCTCTTTACGCTCTGGCCTACAATGCAGCAAAGATTATCCCGGCGCTAAAATGCTTTTTTGGTAAAAGCCACTCTCTGATCTGTGCAGCCGAACACTCAGTCTGGGCTCTTTAGCCGCTTTTACCGCCGTGCAAAAAAAAGGTGGAAGCGAGCACTCAAGCCCACGGCCGGTTAATCTAACTGTTAAAACTACGTGGAATAAGAAAAACGGAGTGAAATCCTCCAGCAAGCAGATACAATCTTAATATATTCTGACTGTTTTGTTTTGCTTTCAGGGATTTGAGTACGGCCACATGGAGACAAATGCCGTCATAAAGAGGACTTAAAACGCAGAGCTGTGATTTTTGAAATTCGGTTTGAGGGGAAGCCCTTATTTTTATGGTAAACTGCACTGATATTGTGTAACCGTTGGCTTTTATTCAGATGTAGCCTCATTGAGCCACAAAAACCCCGCCGTATTCCTTTTGCCGATAATTCATTTATAAGCTTCCACACCAGGTAACAACCTGATGTTTTGATGTCTCCAGGCCTTGCTCCTCGTGGAGTCCCACCGTCTTCAGCTTCCTTTGGACTAAACTCTTATTATGACGTTTCATTGGCGCTAATCAGCCCCTTTAAGCGTTCGACGCCGACATAACGTTTACAGTCTGCTTGATCCTCCCATGATTGTGCCCGCTCGTTGACATGATAGAACTGTACAGCCAAAGGAACCTGGCACATTTATATTTAATCTCCCAGCTCTCATCCTTAATGCATGAGGAGAGTGGGAGACCCCACTCGCCCCACCCCGCTTCCCCGCCACCCAACCCCGCGGTTTGGCCTGCTGGGAGAGGAAAAGAGGGGGATTAGAGCGGGATTAAGTCTGTGGTGTGAATAGGAGCCACGAGACCTTCGCAATTATTCACCCTCCCCTCCATCACTCAACTTCTCCCTCCCACTCAAACACATGAACTCATCTCTATCGCAGGCCTCCTTTCGTCCCCGTGAACACGTATCGGGTTTTTCTAATGGAGGATTTGATTTTTGGCCTGTGCCAGGAAAAGTCTTGTTATCTGCCCCCCCACACACACTCACAAACACACACACCGACTTGCATTGGAGTTAATTGCCATCAGTGTCATCAGTGAATAGTTTTTTCCTCTCTGCAATGCTCTGCAGTCTGAGTAAGGATGTCACTGGTGCTGCAGAGTGTGTTGTGAATGTAGATCATTTAACTCCTCCGTCGCCGCCGTATGTTTGTTGTAGCTGCTTGATCTCCAGAGTCTCACCGTCAGCCGCAATGAAATCAAGTATTAGTCAGGGTTTAATGGTGGATTTGTTTGCGTTCGGGGCGTTAAACCTCACCTTGTCTTAACCCATAACTTCAACGGCAACTACATATGTATTGCCTTTCCTAAAACACTAACAAATAGCCAGGTGCTAACGTATATGAGCACTTTTTCTGCAAATTCTGCAGGTTTTCTCTTTCATGGACGGCACGCAAACACACAGAGAGGGACATTTGTACTAGAATGATTGTAGATTTAGTAAGACAGCAACTTGTTTGTGTCTCTTAGGCTAAAGTGGAACCTGAAAATTCACTTTTTTGGAGGACAGTTTACTTGTTTACTTGCTCAGTTTTGCAAAACCAGTGACAAACTAGCTTTTAAGTCGTGCACTTCGCTTGCAAACATGTTGTGATAGATGTGTTAATTCTAAAAGGAGGGTATGATGTCGTTTTAACTTCCACAACTTGCTTAATAAAGTTGTCTCAGACCTTTCTTGGGCCATCTAAACAGCAGATACGTTAATTTTGCATCTTCTTCGGGTGGGTCGAGGCTTGGGCCTATTAGCTCCCGTCTCTCTGTGGATCCTTGCAAACGTAATAAATGCACGTAGGGCGGGAGTTTCATCATCACCAGCTGATGACTCCTCCATCACACGCAGGAATCAATAAGTATTTACCTGTGGAAAAATTAGCAATCGCTCTGCGTCCTCCCTCTCGCTTTTTTTTCCATCTCTCCCGATTCACAACAAACTTGCAGCGACTAGCGTATTTCTCGAGATCAGGGTTCGAGAAGTCCGCTTGTGGCATTGGGTGTATTTTAGTCAATAACGCCAGCACTCTAGGATGGCGTGTTTTGTTGGTAGGGTCGATATGTGAGAATCCCACAATGCATTACACGCTCGGCGTAATTGGAAATGGATTTTACTTAAATACTCCTTCGCTCCCAACTTAAAGCTCATGCCAGAGTCATTACGAATGTTACAATAGCACACTTTGAAATTAGTACCCTGCTATTTAAGCGTTGCTAATAGCGCTATTAACGACGCGATACGTGAATGAGATGTGAACCCGTAGCGACCTGGAGCGCATTCATATTTAAACAGGACGCTCTCTAATAGAGGTATGTGTCCGATGGAGGCTGCTGCTGCGGCTGCATTCATTTTTAAACCTTATGGATGCTGCACATTATTCAGTCTCACTGTGCAGATGGCTCCTCGGCAAACCGGAGGGAGCGAGCGAGCAAACTCGGGCCTTCGGTGCGATCAGTCAAAATTAACCGACAGTGAGCGTGGATGCCTACTCATCTTGATAAAGCCGATTTCCTCCATGTCTGGGGCTTGGTCCAAAAATTAGCGCGGCCACAATGAATCACGGCTTAATTTACACCATTACGTGCAGCTTTTCTGTAGCTGTGCGAAAAGTGACGCAAATATAGGACATTATGTTTGTTGGCGATATATATTATGTACAGCTTCTTTGTGTTTTTTTTCTCTTAGTTCATACATTACTTTGGACACACTGCTGCTATTGAGCCCCTCACGTGTAAATCTATTGCGTGAATTAATAAACTGTGTGCCGACCCTCCCCCTTTATTATGCCGCACATTAAGAACAAGCCATTAAACTTCTTAAACTCCACCCCTCACGACCATGTTTCCTTGCGTGTTTGACGTTTGGGGGGGTGGGTGGGTGGTTAAGTGCTCAGGTTGTAGAGTATAGAGGCAGGGGGAGAACCCCCAGACTCATGGTCTTTAATATTGCATGTTGGCACCGTGGTTCCCTCGCAGCATCAGCTAGCTCCCATGCTTCATTTTGGCTTGGGGCAGCTTCGCGTGCACAGCTGTTGGGAGTTTGACGGAGGGTTTATGTGCGTGTTTGAGCGGTTGTCTCGTGAGGCGATGGAGGAGATGTGCTGTCGGTTCGCTCGGTGTCGCAGGAGAACGTCTTCCCTCACCCTGACGGTACCCAGATCCAGACTGGTAAGACTTTAAGGTGGCTTTCTGCCATAGCAACGAGAGTGTAGTAGGCGTAGTAGAAGGAGTAGTAATAGGAATAGGAGGTGTTTTTGGACTCTCATCCTTATCTATCCAATCTGAGTGTAGCATACCAGCTCTGCAACCTTATATTGATGAATTTAGAGCTAAAACCCAAACGTTTGACCTTTGGCTTAGCTCCCTGTACGCAGAGCTTCAGAATTATTGCATTATTGCATCCCTTCAGTCTTCACCTTCCATCCGCTGCTTCAGTATGTCAAGCTTTACAGTGGGATGGTGGGGGTGGAGCATTTTGCAATCATGCATGTTACTTAGACTCCCTTATTTGCGGTTAACCGGTAGTTTGAATCCTGCTAACGGAGAAGGCTGTCAGGCAGATGTCTTATTTTATTTTCAAGTTCAAGCTTGTATCAGAGTCGTCTTCTAACTGCGATTCACACCAACAGTTGACCTAAATGTGTTAAGTAATGCCCCGGGATCAGCCCCCTTTCTCGCCCGCCCCCTCTCGCTCTCTCGCCGAGGTGCTGAAAATTCGAACCCACTCTCCCTTTCTCATTTTTACACCTACTGTAGGGTTTGGCAAAGGAAACAGTAGAGTTCAAGCTACAAAGACGTGTTTTAGGTCCAAAACAGCCTTTAAACCTTAATATTAAAGCAATTAAATTACAGTTATTGGATTATATATAATAAGTAGGTTTGAATCAAGCTGGAAAGTTATGTGACAGCTAGTATAATGAGTGGTCTGTCAGTGGTTCTACATCCCTTGCAGTCACTTGCAGTACTTCTGTCTGGATTGGTGGTTCATTTGGGAACGAGCTCTGACTTGCATGGATGTTGATATGAGAGCAGGACAGAAACGAGTGGATTGTTAGAGGCAAACAAAGAGACTGCAGCGAATAGATTTATGCAGAGACTTTGTTCAGTTTGTGACTGCTTGATGAATTTTCTGATTTAATTACAGTGAGCTTTGCATGTGTGTATCTGTAGGGTATTCCTGTCTGTGGATGCCTCGTGTCTCTTTTTTTGTTGTGTGTGCGTGTATGCTTGCATAAATCCAGCTTCCATCTTCTGCACTCCTGGATTATAATTTACTGCCGTCTTAAGTATGTTCAGCATCATCCTTTCAGGTTAATTATCCTGAAAAATAACGTGACAAACGGTGCCAAACCAGCTTTGGCTTTCAGGTTGATGAAACAGCCGTGTGCATGTATGTGTGTGCGCCAATGTGTGTTTGCCTCAGCCGTGTGCTGTGTGTGTGTGTGTGTATGTGAGAGAGCGTTTTTACCTCTATTGAACTCATATCCTCTTTGCCTTCTCTGTTCCCTTTCTTCTGTATGTCCGCTCCTTCCTGTCTGTCTGAACAGCTTCCTGCTGACCTCAATAAGATGCACCTAACAGACCACGCCCACCAGCAGGTGATGCACATGGCCCCCAGCCAATCAGGATGCAGCATCGCCAGCGATTCGGGAAGCAGCAGCCTATCAGATATTTACCAGGTGGGTCTCTAGATCCTTTTGAAAGTCAGTTTATATTATTTGAAGACCAGCTGCTCGTAATAGAGGACTTGTCCATTGTTTGACACTGAATAAAGAGAATCCTGTTCAGTCCAAATCCCCGTCTACTGTCAGCCTTCCACCACTGCACTGCGACAACATCTGGCCTGATTCAAGTGGATTCTCTTCAACTTGACGGGCTCACTCCTGTAGCACATCAGTCATCCTCTTTCCTCTTTACGGCCCCGCTGTCTCGCTGATTATTGCACAACAGTAGTGCATCCTGGCGACTTGTCTCCCTCTGCACTGCCCGCTGCGGATTAAGAGAGCCTGTTAAACTCTGCCTATACCTGTGCTACAGGTGCTACAGGCATAGGAGCTGTGCTTCTGTTGAGCAGTATGCGGTGACAAATGTAAGGGAAACTGAGAAGAGTGCAACACCCGGTCTATCTTAATTACCTGCCTGATCTTTTGTACAGTCTGTACAGTCAGGAAACATCTGGAAACATCCATACTGAAGGAAAAAAATCAGCCAGGATGCAAATCTAGTCGACAATAAATTAATTTTAACTCTACAGTACTGAGGAAATTAATTCAAATATTAAAAAAACAGAAATCAAAGTCGATGGTAATCCAGGCTTAGTGTGCAATAAAACAAAACCGAATAAAAGAAAAGGTAAAACTCAGTTAGAAGAGAAGAAGCGAAGAAACCTCATTAAATGTTTTCCATCTGCTTAGCATAGCTACCTAGATATACTGCTCAAATCATAGTAAACATAAGAAAAGCATTCATCTATAATAATAATAAAGGTAGATAGTTCAGGACCCGTCATCTATGATTAACACAGGAAATCTACACTGAATTCCTCTTTGCTGAGCATTAGTGACGAGGAACTTCTTCTTAAACTCAGCCCTCTGTCAGCGAGTCTTTTGCCCCTGAAGCTGAGGGGACGGGGTCACGTCCTGCCTCACCTTCATGTGCCACGCATGAGCGTTCGACAGCTCCGCGTGTGCTTCGGGAAAAAAAAATAAAAAATGCCTCTCCGCAGCGCTTCTAAACGGCTGCAAATCAATAACCCATGAAAGCGTGCGCGATAAGCCCCGTCATCTAATCATTTTAATCCTTTTCGCTCTCCTAATCTCCCCTCTTTACACGGGAAAGTTGTAATAAATCCAAAAACCTTTCGGTATTATCGCTGAGCCTCGGCTGCTCTTTGCACGTCGCCCCGGCGGTGCTCGTTGTTCCTCTCGTTGTGGAGGTTTTGTTCAGCGCGGGCGTGTTAGCACGGTTAGCTGCCATCGGCCTAAAATATGGAGAAAGGAAAAGGGAAAAGCAACACAACAAGATGAACGGAAAAAATGACAACAAATCACAAAACAAAAACACCCGTCTGCGTTCTCTCCGCCACCACCACCACCCGTCCTCCCTCCTCGGTCTGTCTGCGAGCAACTGCAGATTGATGCGAGTCAGGTCAGCGCGGGTCAGACGTTTAACACGCAGACCTGATCTTTTCATCCTCAGATTAGGTATTTATCACACGGATCCGATCCCATCAGCCCGTCGCCGACCCCGGCTCGATGTTTGTTTACAGCCGTCTTAAAGCGCTGACCTTCCAGTGAGCCGTGCTCCTCAGCTGTCAACGTGACGACGGCCTGTTTTTGCTGTGGATGTTCTCCCGCACAGTCTGTTTTTTTTCTCACCTCGCTTTACTCCCCGACTGTTTAACCCTTCCCCACGCTCCTCATATCCCTCCCTTTTTTATCTCTTGGCTTCTGTGTGTATTCAACTTTGCATTCCTCCTGCAGTTTATACTTCTCCTGTCACCGCGCTCATAAATGCAGCAGGTTTTCATTCCGCATATCTGACGTCCCCTCTCCTGTAAGAAACATCCTCTCGGCTCAAACTTGTTCTGAGGCCGAGGGGAGCGATTAAAGTGAAAGGGCGCTTCCTGCATCCTAAATAAGCTGAGCGCTGAAAGACATATCAGTAGCAGCGAGGGGAAAAGAGAGTGAGACTACAGCGTGGTTTTATTGTCTCAGGATTGCACCATTGTTCTGTCCCGCTGCATTCATCCCTCCTTTTTTTTTTTTTTTCCTGCAGCGCTTTAAATAGCAGGCCATTTTTTTTCTGCAAGCGCTGAACAACTTCAGCGTAACCCCCAAACATACATTCTTCAAAAGCCTCCCTGTTTGGGTACTAACGTCTGAATTTAAGAGACAAATTGTCTCCAAGAATCAATAAGTCTAGAGCAAAGCAAAAGAAAATACATATTTGTAGCTTAGACTTGTGTGGCACGGCAAAACAGGCTGCGAGACGACTGTTGTTGAGCTGCGTGGTGTCTTGAATGCAGGTAATAAGGTGGGAATCTCTTGATGAACATGCCCGCTTAAATAAGTCATTTATCATTGTTGCGGTGAGTGGAATATAAAGAGAAAAAAAAGCCTAGAATATTTTCTCTGGCTTGTCTTTTCTCGTCCGTTATGCCAAATTAAATGCCTCTGGTGCAGAACGGGGCCGAGCTGAGCAGCTGGTGTGTTTTTTAAAAGTCCTCTAAATAGCTTGTCCAACCTAATTTATGAAAACAAGAGTGGACTGTTTAATCCCCTTACCTCAGGGAACCTATAAAAATAAATAAATAAATAAAAAATAAAACTTTTGGCCGCGTCTCAAATCGTCGGAGAACCCAAAAGCTCGTTTGGTGGTCAGGAAAGTCCATCTTGCTTTGTGCAAGTCAGGAAATTGACTTTTTCTCAACAGCTACGACCAGTGCCAGTGAATTTATCACCCATTAATGGTCCAATATCATCTTCTTCTGTAACCGCTTGTCCTGCTAAGGGTCACGGGGCAAATATGCAAATTATGAAGGATGAACCGAAATAAAAAATCTTGGCTGAAACCGAAAAACCGAAATGAAGACGCGCCCAAAAAAATTGGTGGCCGAATACGGGGTGCATCCCTACAAATGACTAAATATGGACTCATTTAGAAGTAGCTTTTATTTGTCTTTATCACCATTAAAGGTTGGACAAAGCATCTCCTTGATTTCCTGTCAAACACAAAGTTTTGTCACTTAAATCTTCTTTGAAACTCAAGGGCTACCGCGACGCAATTTAGACCTTTCACATCTTGCACCGCAACAAAAAAAATATAGTTGTCATTAGTTTTAAAGACACAATTCACCCAAAGTTGCTCGGTAAGGATGGATAACTGTTTATCCACCCGAATAAATACAGCGCATCAATAAAAATGAATCTGGAAAACAGAGACGGAGATAGAGCCAGAGCTCGGTTTGCCAGATCGTTTCTCTTTGTTTCCAGGCCTACCTGCTAAAAAGCCAACAGATGGCCTGTGGTTCTGGCTCTGCCTCAGAGAGCTCCTCTTTTCACCTCTAGGTTGATGGTTTGAATCCCGCGTGACCTGAAAAAGCCCCATACGCCGCTTTAGATCCATTCCCCACCAGCCCGCCTGTGTGCCTTTTACATTTCAAATATAGTGGAATATGAATTATTACTGCTGGATTTAAATATTTGGCTGTTGGCCTGCGTTTGTTTTTTTAGCTCAGGGTCACAGCCACAGCTGCTCATTGCAATGTAGTAAATCATTTTATTTTTTTATGTGGGTGGTTCATTAATGAAAATGCTCATGAAATAAAAGTTAGAAAGGGGATGTGAGTTTTGTAGTCAGAAACTTTAAAAAAATAAAAGAATCCCTCTGTGAATTTGTCCATGACTTGTCCACTGTCTTTCCTCCAGGCCACAGAGAGCGAGCTCGGGGATGTGGACCTGTCCGGGCTTCCGGAGGCTGCTGTGGACAGTGAGGAAGAGGAGGAGGAAGATGAGGACCTGGACAGAGCTTCGGACGCTCTCGTGGGCCGTGACTTGGTCCGGGAGTGTCTGGAAAAAGATCCGGCGGACCGCAACGACGACGACATCGGTCAGTCGGTTTAAACTTTGCTTGAAAAGTTATCTTTTAATTATATCAAAAAACGCTGAAGGCGAACAACTGGACGTCCAGAGCTGGAGCCTCTGACTGACTGTGGGTCTTTAGAGTCACTATTCATTGGAGAAAGAGGACAGGGAGTTTCTGATGGGTAACATCCACAGAACTCAAGAAGATACCTAGATGAAAAGTCCAGTTGCCTTTCTTTGGCGTTTTTTTTATCTAACATGTCCTGGATGTCTCAGAACCTTCATATATATGTCTTCCACTTATTTATCTTAAATCATGCACATTTCATGTAAGGGGAACTTGCATAAAATGTCACTCTCCTTTTTTAATCGCCCGCCGTACTCTCGGTTTGCTATTTCTGGACCATCTATCATTCAGTGAGCACATGCAAGGGAGGTACACAAATGCCCCTCTTTCATAAAGACCCCTTGCAGTGGTCTATAAACATCAGTGCCCTTCCAGCGCGTATTATTTATTTATTTATTTTTAAGCAAGCAATCAGAAAGCCGTCCTCATTAGCAGGTACGCCGGTGGGGTCCTGCAGGAGAAGGTGACCGCATCAGAGAGCTGGGAGAAGTTGTGAAGGGCTGGCCTGCTGCGTGCCTGCTGGGAGCCTGGCCTTCTCGTGGCCTTCACCATTACGGTCCCAGCTCATTCAGGGGAAAGACGTAATGTGGAGAGGAAAACACGTCTAACCCAAGTTCAGCCGAGGCCGACTTCAGTTTTGCTAATTTCTCGGCCTGGCCATCGGACGTATGGTAGTTTCCCCTCCCAGTAACACACCAAACTAAATTAAAAGTTTGTCATTCAGTGCTTTTCTCATGTAGATAAATGCTCGACCAATTTCTGAGACCAAAGGCGAGAAGTGAATGAAGCACCTGCTTTAGGAGAGCTACTGAGCTTAGTGGCGTAGCATGCAAGCTGGAGCTGGGTCACTCTGTTCTCAGATCTGTAGGGAGAGAACATGATGTAAAGGTTTCTCAGCTGTTCTGACAGATCTTAAGCACGGAGTATGCACTGTTCCGTTAGAGTTCGGGGGTCACAGGATGGAAAATAAGTGCATTTTGAAGTTAGGATTTCTGATTTGGAGAATGTAGTTTTAATATTTTCCAAAATGCATTGTGTTCATATTAACTGAAGCCTCGGTGACACATGTGGAAAAGCTAGCAGAAAGGGAGACCATTTAAAAGCACACAGATTCCTTTTAGAAAGTGCTGCTGTTTGTCTGCGGGAACAATCGATGCGTGTTTTACCCCGCGCACCTGAGATGCACTGCTACAGACACGCAAGTTCTGTCAATACTCCTTTCATTGTTCACAGCAATCCTTTCTCTCTGCTCCCTCTCTCTCTCTCTCTCTTTTCCTGCTAAACAGAGCAACTGCTGGAGTTCATGCACCAGCTGCCGGCCTTCGCCAACATGACCATGTCTGTGCGGAGGGACTTGTGCAGCGTCATGGTGTTTGAGGTGGTGGAGCAGGCCGGCACAATCATACTACACGACAAAAAAGAGGTACTAATGACTCACGAGGAAATCTGTAAACAGATATATAACAGACTGCGAATGTAAGGCTTTAAGAAGTATAAATATTGCATAAATGTTATTATTTTTTCACTTGCCCCACTTCGATTAGTCACCAACCGTAATTATGACGTTTTATTATATCTACTTCATTAACGTTATTTGCATTGAACAGTTAAATTACTGTTTGTTCAGTCAGAGACGAGCTGTGTTTGCAAGGCTTTCTGAATCCTAATTGGGTTGTCACCATAATTACGCTTAAAGCATCTTAAATTTGCCGTTTTACTGTGTCGCGGTGAAGCAAGCTTTCCAGAAATGCATGCAAAGCATTTAAGATCAGACACTGGAGGCATACATACAGGTGCTGCAGCCTTCCAGTCTGTCCTAACCTTACACACACACACACAAACCGGTGTGTGTGAAGTTGCTGCCGCGTGCAAGCCCCGTCAATCACTCGAGCTGCTACTCACCTAATTAATTAAGTTACATGCCTGAGAAACGGGAGCTCTGTCATGGCTGTTTGGTTACACGTAGCTGCATTAGAACCGACAGCGCGGTAAATGGCAATGAACTGCTCTGGAGCCCCGGGAGGATGGAGGAGTGCTTCCGAGGACGACAAAAGCCCATGAACGCACACGTTTTTTTAATTATTTTTTATTTTTTTGGAAGGCATATGTGCACAGGATGTGTGCGCACGTGTCTCCGTATTGTCTGCGTCGAGGCCGGCTGATGGGCAGCTCTCCTCCACTCGGCCGTGTCTCTGTGGACTCGTGTTGAAGGTCAAAGAGAAGCACTTGGCTGAGTGAGTGAGAGAGAGGCTGGAAAATAAAGGCATAAAAAGATGTGGACAAAAGGGAAAGCGCCGACAAGAGGCCAGTGAGATTTGCTGTTTAAATGAAAGAATGAGCACTTCCCTCTACAAGCTGCTGTAAATATTCATGACACAAACTGCAGAGAGACATGTAAATGTGGTTGATTACCCGTCCTCACCTGTTTCCATTCCATCATCACCGAGGAGTGAGGGGAGTGACAGACTGAGTGGGTAAAGCAGAAGCCGAAAGTGAGAATTAGAGATGTGCAAGGTGAGAAACAGCCAGAGAATGAAAAGGCAATGAGGAGGAAATCCCAGTTATGGCTGCGGAGGGAGCCCGGGGCTCGTTCACCCTCCCTCCGTTCGCTCCCACTCGGGATGAATGGCTTGTTATATTATGCCTGCCAGCGTTTCCTTTTCAAACGCCACCACTAGCGACAAAATACCTCTTAACCACCACACATCACCCATTGTGCTCACAGTAGACTACACGTCGGTTAGAATTATATTGCCGTTTTAGCTGCGATTCTTGTGCGGCGGTATAGGTAATGATTTAAAAGGTGATACCCCGTTAGTTTCAACGCTATTAAGCACCAACGGAAGCACGCTGCGATGATTTAGCTGCTTAAAGCGCCACGAGCAGAAAGTGAAGATGGATTTGTCGTCATTTGTTTCTGCAGCTGGACCACTGGTACGTGATCCTGAATGGGGCGGTGGAGATCGGCCATCCGGAGGGAAGAGTGGAGACGCTTTGCATGGGCAACAGCTTTGGCATCTCTCCCTCGCTGGACAAGCAGTACATGAACGGAGAAGTACGCACCAAGGGGGACGACTGCCAGGTAAAGCGACTCTCTTGTTGAGAGTTGATGAGCACTTACAGCGTCATTGTTGATAAAAGTATTGTGTGACAGCCTGTTATGAAAAAGACTGACAGTATTTGATGGCAGACAAATGTTCCTTAAAAAGCATACCAGGCATAATATTATGACCACTGACAGGAGAAGTGAATAACATTGAGCATCTTGTGACAATACAATGTTCTGCTGGGAAACTTTTGGACCTGACATTCATTCGGTTTGATGTTACTTAGACATGTAGCACCCGCCTAGACCAGACTAGACACCTCCACCCCATAGCAATGACACTCCTTCTCCAGCAGGATGCAGCCTGACACAGGCGCACACACAAAAACGCTTTAGGAAAAGCATGAAAAACGTCAAAAAAGTGTTGACCTGGCCTCCAAATTCACTAGATCCCAAACTGATCAAGTATCTGTGGGATGATCCACAGAGACTCCTCCCCTCAAAGGCCCCCCACTAACAACACTGTATTGCCAGACACCACAGGACACCCTCAGAAGGACCATGTCCAATCTCTGATGACTGTTTTGGAGCCACCTACACGATATTAGAAAGGTGGTCTTAAGGTGGTTTCACTAAAACAAACACCACAAATTCTCAGTCACAGCTATTTGTTTCTGTGGATTTTAATTCCTGGTACGTCGTGAAGGGAATATGTCGCCTCTGCAGTTTCGTTTTGCTCGACTTCAGTGTGTAAAATCTGTGTCACAGTGAGGTTTCCATTTCTTCTTTTGAATGAGGATTAGAGGAATGCACTGGCAGCAGAATGTTACACAACTGAACTGCTGAAGATTTTCCATTGTTTTTTTAATTATTATTATTTATTTTTTATTAGCTGCGAAAGTTTCTATTTGGAAACCTAATGGGCTATGGAAAAAATAATAGGTTTTTAAAAAAAGCAGCAGTCTTTGAAAATCCTGAATCTTAAATGAGAAGTAAATCACTTTTAGAACTTATTGTTGTTGTTTTTTTATTGAACCATTTCTCAGATCTTATTTACTAATAGCTCTGTTGGTTTCTCAGACTACCAGTCTGAATACAGAGCTGAAATGAGAAACATACATGTTGCCTAGCGCGTATTTGCAGTGCACGGACCCTCTGTCCACACTGCCCAGTTCCTCTGCAGCTCGCGTCATTTCCTGACTCCAGATACACAGGAAGTTGCAGAGGTAGGGCTTGGTGAAACAAATGCAGAAATGTTTTGTATAGTCAAGGGAAGGGCAGCGAGTGACAGCGCTTTTAGTCATGTCTTAGAGCCTCAGAATCATGTCTTAGCACTTTCTGTTTCAGTGTGACACTACTGGAGGCTAGTTATGCTGCAAACCGAGTAAAGGATGCTCCTGCGAAACAGCTGCTTGAGATGATTTTGGACCATCATAGGTACTCGAATTGAGCCTTATTTAACCAGGTTTAGCTCAGGGAGAGAACAGTGCTGTCGGATTTTCCTGCCTTCGGTCGCTCTGTCCGTCTCATGCCTCCCCCTGCCCGCCCTCATGCTTCTTCTGTGCTGTTGTTTGAGTACCCGTCCGTGGTGCAGAGCAGCGTTCTGCTCTACTACAAGTTCACCCGCTGTCCCCATGTCATCCTCGACCAGTTCGTCTGCATCGCCCAGGAGGACTACTGGCGCATCCTCAACCACGTGGAGAAGAACACGCACAAGGTGGAAGAGGAGGGGGAGATCGTGATGGTGAAGGAGCACCGCGAGCTGGATCGCAGCGGGACTAGGAAGGGACACATCGTCATCAAGGTTTGTGATTTTAAATGAAACAGATTTAACATTGAGGCTTATATGTTTGTGCTAATATGACAAGCATGTTTAATTACAAGTTATCCCACCTTGTTTATCCCTTTATCTTGTACTAAATACACCAAAATGCCTTGAATCGATCTAAGTAGTGCATCATTATGAACTGATATTCTTCCCATCTTGCAAAAACATGAGCCCAGCTGCCCAGTGTTCTTCGCTTATCGTCTAGAGTCTTCGCCAGCCCTATTAGTGTTTGCTCGAGCGTTTTCTCGGCCGCTTCGTCGAAGGCAGTACATCCCAAAGTCTTTTGATCCCCTCCACCCTCCCTCCTTCCTCCTCCTCCTCCCCCCAAGTCGAATCTCCAGAGGCAGCCAGGTATTGATCAGATAATGGGCCTGAATGATTCTCTTGGCTGCTGCACCAAGAGAAGCTGTTGGCTCTAAAACACCTCCAGCGGAGATGAGTCAATTCGCGAGTCTTAGTGTTTCCGCTTTTGTTTTTGGCTTTGTTCTTTTCGTGTCTGGCAAAAGTGGATGCCTCTCTAGTTTCTGTTCCCCGTCGAACGAAGCGTTTCCCCCAGAAACCGCTGCCGTGGTGACGTCAACAAAACGCAGTCGGAGGAGAAGGTTGGAGGCTGTGTCTTGGATTCCTCGTCTTATCTGTTACTTGTGAATAAAAGCCACTCAAGTCACAAATGCAGCTTTTCTGTATGTATGTGTGTGTTTGTTTTATTGACGTGTGACCTGACAGGCCGGCTCAATAGCTGCGTCTTTGCAGTTTACGTCCTTGTCACTTTTATGATTAATGTTGACATAATTTATTCAAGCTGGCGTGTTCATGTGCTCTTGCGCCTGCTTGATTCGTTGCGTATGTTTGCCCTTGTGTGATTGCAGCTGTCTTACACATGTTTTTTTTTTTCACCTAGGGAACCCCAGAGCGTCTGATCATGCACCTGGTTGAGGAACCGTCCGTTGTGGACCCCACCTACATCGAGGACTTCCTGCTGACCTACAGGACCTTCCTGTCGAGTCCCATGGAAGTTGGCGAGAAGCTGCTGGAGTGGTTCCAGGTGGACACTCTCCGGGACACGGTCAGTGTGTGTGGCTAGCTTTATGAGAGCGTTTTGACATGCTTACAAAGATCTGTTATAGAGCTGGTTCGAGGCTACAGGTTAAAATTATCTTCAGGTGTGTGTGTGTTGATGAATGCAACATAAAGTGTGTAAAGTTTGGCAAGACATGCATGCGCCGGGGTGAGAGAAGCTGTGACAGGTCAAGCTGCAAACTTTGCCAGGCTGAAACTACGTATGTCATCATTTATCTATTATTACGCAGGATGTGGTTTAAATTATCGCCCTCACACCCCGATCAGCACTCGTGATGCTTTGTATTCAGCCGAGTCGATGGAAAGTGGCGCGTTGTGTCGTTCACGTGCCGATCGATACGAGCTTAGCAAGCTCAGCTGTCCTTGAGCCCGGTAGCGATTTACACACGCCTCCCATTGTCCATAACTGCTTTAAACTAAGATTAGTCTTGTACCGTCGATAGGCTTTACGCGGTTGTTATTCATGCTCATAATCTTCGGCCCCATTAAGCAGGAACTAATCCCGCGCAGAATGAATGAGGGGAAAGTAACAGAAGAGACTAGAAATGATGGCGCGAGAAGCCGAAGAGAGAGGAAAGTGTGTACAGTACATTGATTGATGCTGTGTTGATGTATCGGTCGCCGCTCTGACCTTTTTTAAAGGTTGGAACCCCGCAGGGTAACTTTGAGAGAGGTATTGTTTCCCAGCTCCTTTTGCTTTATTTCTTTATTATTATTTATATTATCGTGGCATAGATTTAAAGTTTTTCTCTGCAGCCTTGCTCTTGGTCATTAAATGCCTTCCCTGCCGTTTCTTGTGTTACTACCTTCTTTGGCCTTGCGGGTGTATTTTGCAAGAGCAATAGTGGCATTAGTTTTGCATTTTGCAAGCTTTTACTCTGCGGAAATGTCCTTGAGCTTGCATACACACCTGCGGTTAGTTAAATTTGACCTGACTTTCAATAATCTGCGATAGCTCCGAGTAAATTTTTCATCAAAGCACCTCACATAGGTCTTTGAGCAAACGAAGAGTGGCCGTTATTACAGGAACTCGGCTCAGGAAGTCAGCATTCTCGTTCCACTCAATAAAGCTGTTTTCAACAGGTGACGAGAATAGTCCTGCTGTGGGTCAACAACCACTTCAACGACTTTGAGGGTGACCCGGCGATGACACGCTTCCTGGAGGAGTTCGAGAGGCGTCTGGAAACCACAGTAAGATCTAAACTTAGTGTTTGCTGCTTTTAACCTTCAGCTAATCGTTTATGCGTTCAGTTTTTGCTCACGTCTGTTCTTCTATTTTCCTCTGTGCATGGATAACATTTTGAAAAAGGGAAGACAGAATGTTTTAAAAATCAAACTCACCGTGACCTCAGCTGAACGTCACATGCCAAAGCCTTCCCCCTCTCCCAAGAGCCCACTTCAGGAGACGAAAACCAATTTAAATTCAGGCCGAGTCCAGTTCATAATTTTCTAATCTTTCCCCCGCTCAGAAAATGAAGGGCCACTTGAGGCTGCTGAACATTGCATGTGCAGCCAAGGCCAAGTGCAGGCAGATCACTCTGCAGAAGGCGTCCAGGGAGTCTCCGCTCTACTTCAGCGTGCAGGGCGGCAGCGAGAGAGGATTTGGCATCTTTGTTGAGTCGGTGGAAGAAGGGAGCAAGGCTGCAGAGGCCGGGCTCAAACGGGGAGATCAGGTGAGAGGACACAATGCAGTATCCAGTTAGCATATGTAAACAGTGAGCTAGATGATAAGCTTTCATTTTTACAGTGTTTATAGGCAAGCGATATCAGTCATTCTTTATTCTTCCACAGTGTCACTATGGTGTATGTCCTACCAGTAACTCCATTACTTTCTTGTGCATCCCCAGATATACATATATTAGTTATTAATTAAGTCGTTATAATGAGAACCATCAGGCTCCTTGCGTAAATGTGGAATGTGTTGCATAAAAATACTCACCACCCTGACATTAGCTGATCACTTAGTCTCATGATCTGACCTGTCCAGTAGTTACAATGTCAGCAAGTCTTATTTATGGGATCTCATGTGACAATAAAAATGCAGCACAAAAATAATTCAGCTTTCCCATGTGTGTGCATACATTAGCCCACATTTTAACAAGTGAGAGATCTCTAAATAAACAGCATTAAACGTGTGTGTATTGCTCCAACTTGAGCCGAAAGAGTCTTGAGATTTCTGCGTCTGTGGAAACTTCCCCACTTGAGAATACTAAAGGCCGTAGTTTTTTTTGTTTGTTCGTTTTTTTTAGCAGCACCAGGAGCTTGGTGGGCAGTCGGTATTTAGGCAGCGACAGAAAAAAGGAACCAGGAACCGCTAACAGTGAGCAGGGTTCTTGAATTTAAAACGCTGTGGAGCTCACGTGACCTTAAAACTGGGGCAAAGATCCACAGTTTAGAAGAAGGAGAACCTGGACGCACATATATTAAAACATTCAAGTGTCTGGCTGATGTCGACCAGGAGTATTCTGCTGTATGCTGTGGTTAAACTGGAGCTCTGTTAGATGTAATTGCTGTTTACCCTGCCTGATTTTCAGATAAGTGATCATGTAAAATGCTTAATGACTGTACGCCTCATGTTTTTTAATTGGTGTCTTTGATTTATTGAGACTGAGCTTCCTTTTTGTCACCAGAAGGACCACATATAGTGTCTTACAGTCGTTTATAAATGTGCCCTGCTATAATACTCATTTCATCTGCCATTTTCAGATCATGGAGATCAATGGTCAGAACTTTGAGAACATTTCCTTCTGCAAAGCCATCGACATCCTGAGAAACAACACGCACCTCTCCCTCACCGTCAAAACCAACATCTTTGGTGAGTGCACACGGTGCGCATATGGCAAATTAGATTAAGACATCTTCTGCGAGACGTTAAAAATAACACGAGTGCACTCCCTGCTTCTAGTCTTCAAAGAGCTCCTCAGCAGGATCGTGCACGAGAAGAAGAACGGCGGGCCCCACATTCCCAAGATCCAGGAGAAGAAAGGCAACCGCTTCTCTATTCACGACCTCCCTGGGGACATGGAGTTCCCCACGGACCACAAGAGCACCCGGAAAATGAAGGCCAACACCGTGTCTGGAGGGCGGAACAAGATCAGGAAGATGCTGGAGAAGACGCGCTTCAGCATACTGCCGCCTAAACCGTTCAGGTAAGAGGACGCCGCTGCCTCTGAGGCGAAAGAAGGATTTACAAGAGAGCTTTAGAGAGTGGAAACAAGTCCATGACTCCACCTCAGAAACAAGTTGGCCTCCTCTCTGATTGGATTGTCTTTCCATCTGTTGTTTTTGTTGTAGAAAATATTGGAGGCATGAGTAGAAATCTAATGTTCTAGCTTTAAATCGGAACTGAAACTGTTTCTTCACCTCTGTAAGTGTCTTTATGTATGAGTAGAAGAACACTGGAGGTCAGGCCGATCACAGACATGTAAGCTGTCACAAGCTGGCAGCATCTGGAGCAGCTGGGCAGACAAGGCTCACATTCAGTACTCCACCCGTCAACATGCAGATAGATTTGATTTCATTTCATCCCTCTCCAGGCCTCATTTAATTCTATGTCAGTGCCGCAGAGACAGAGGACGCCGTTCTCGCCCTGTTAATTACAGGGCTAACTCGCTCTCGAACACACCCACACCGCCATGCGCGTTCACATCCTCTCGCTTTTCTCCCTCGCCGTCTGAGCGCTATCGGTTTCCAGCTCGACAGTGATTACGTCCACAGAGCCGCGCCGTTCGCACGAAAACCGAGCGCGCTCTCTCTCACAGCACGACGCGCCATCTCTGGGCTGTTAATCCGACTCAGTGCTCAGCTTTCAAAGGCTCTCCGCCACGTCCTGTTATCAACCAGAACTTGCATTATTGCCCCCACTCCCCGTCCCCCCGTCGTTGGCACCATTCAAATAAGCCTTTGATTCAAAGGAACTGATGGCTGATTAAAGGGACTGGAGATGAGACGGCTGATTTGGGTCAATCGCGATTCATCAGTGTGTGCTGTGAGGTGAAACACTGAATGGAGGCCGCGTTTTAAAGTTGCGTGCGTGTACTCGAAAGGTGCAGGCTGCGCCGAGGACGCCGTAATTTAAAAGACGGTTTAAGGGACACACTTTAAAGGGGAAACAAAGCGCTCAATCAAGTAAACATCATTTGATGAATGGAGTTCTGCTCTTATCGACAATATATAACACACGACAAACATTAAAGAGGAAATACTACGACTGTTATGTCTTTTTTTTAGCATCTTGGAGGGTGAAATCATTTGAGTCAGGCAAGCTAGTTGTAGCAGGACCAACAGACTAAAGCTTTAAGTCACGTTTTAAATTCTATGCAGGGAGATGACGCTAAAACAGAAGTTCAAAAAGTCAGTTTTCAACCAAATCTGTCTGAGAAAATACAGCTGTTTGGTGCAAGTCTCATCAACACGAACACTTGTTGCCTAATTCTTAAACCACCAGACAATATTACCGTTACAGTATAGTCATCGAACGGCAGCTTGGCTAGAAAATACAGCCGCTAAATGACGGTCATAAATTAGAAAGCAAAATACAACCATTATAACTCTCACTTGGCCCTGAAAGCATTCACATAAAACTCACGTTAAACCTGACGTTCTGTCCTCAGCCCAGAGCAGATTCAAATATTTGAAGATATTATCCTCAGTTAAGTTATCGTCCCCAAATCATATTGTTTCGTCGTTTGAGAAGCGCAGAGTATCTCAGAGTAGCAAGCGCGGTCCGTCCAGACAAATCGAAATTCATGCACAATGCCAAGTGGATTTACAACTGGCTGGACGGGTCTTTATACTTCACTTCCATCAGAAATGCTCAGAAAAGGATCCAACCAAGTCCATGACGTAGTCAAAGACGTCATTTCAAAATGGCGACTTGCTAGCGAGCAAGCTAGGTTAGCAGTACTAGGAACATCATATATATATGTTTCATTGCCCTTTAATGATGCACAACGTGCAACCACGAGCATTTCCGTAGTTAGATTAATGTAACCCGGTTTATTGCCATTCATTTTTTTTTATTTTTTTTTTCACCAACCCACCGCCCTTCCTGCTGCTTCTGCCTCTTTCTCGTGCTCTTGGCTGACATTGTACTCCGCTTTCCACTGTTGGTTTTATACGACAAGGGCACTCTGGCAATGAGCAAGTTGTTTTCACGCCAAATTAAAGTGTCCAGCCCCCTTTTACACACATGCCGTATCATGCAACCCAGCTGATTTATATTCCACAGATTGGAAAGCAATAGACGGAGGGTTTTAGCCTCTAGTCTGTTTGTCTCTGTTGGGGTGATTTAGTGAGGCGCTGATAAGCCCCGTAGTTCATCGTTTCCCATGATGCGTCCTCCGTAAGTCTTTCTGATACAGTTAGATGTGCTAACCCACGAGTGCGCCATCATAATTATTAAGTGCATCGCAGCATTCGCCCTACGTGACATTTACATTTTACTGCATACTTGTTGCACAACTCTTGAGCTGCTGCAAGAACGAAATTATTAAATTATCACAGTTATTGACCATTGTGACAAAATTAGCTACCTGGAAGCATACAGAATTAAAAGATGTGCGCTGAGACTTCCTGAAACTAGACTACGACTGTGATATTTAAAAGCAATTAGAGCTGCACCAGTTAGTCTTTAAACAACCAATAACTTCCTGCTGCCTGAACAAATGGTCGTGTAAAACAAGCAAAATGTCACTATTGATCCTCTGGAAACTGTGACGGGAGTTTTTCAGCGTTTACAGTCGTCTGGCATTTTATAAATGGACGATTTTACAAGAAAATTACCGGTGAAGGAATTTATAATCGTCTCATCTTATCTCCAAATTAAAAAATAAAAAACAAAAGAGGCTTTATTTTACCAGGTTAAGTCAGGTTTATACTTGCTTTGTAGGTTTGATGGTATTTCTCAGGTAAAGCCTACAGTAAAGCCTGCTTTCATGGAGGTGTTGATGCACTGAATAATTTCAGGGAGCTGTCTGTGGCGCCGTTGAATCGTATTTCATTACACACAGAGGTGATTCACTTATAAAGCCTTCCCTCAGTGATCTAAATGAGCCGGATAGAGCGCAGTCCTTATGTGCTTCCTGCTGCTCGCTGACATCTCGCATTCTGCGTGAATCTACGCTGGCGTAAAGAAATTGCTCCTGACATGTTTTTTTTTTCTTGCTTATTTATTTCCAAACTATTGCTGTTGTATATTCTGTCATCCGACGCGTTTGTTTGTTTGTTGTGTTGTCTGCGAGAGGACGTGATCTTGTCTTCCATGCACTGTACAGGCTCTTGTCACGCTGCTGCACCGGTGCCAGCTCTGCTTCAGTTTTTTATTTATTTATTTATCCTTCACGCTTTTCAATGTCGTCTCTCTTTTCCCCCGTTTGTCTCCGCCGCTGCTTCAGGGGCCTGTTTGGGTAAGACCTCTTGTGTAACTCCCCATCCTCCAACCATCCGATTCAGTATCCATCTGCAGACTTGCACACAGCAGGCAGCCACACACACACACACACACACACACACACACACACCAGCACCGCTGACCTTCAGAGGACTAGAGGACAATATTAGTTGGTTTCATGCCAATTCCTTTAAGTCGTGATTCCCGTTTTTCCGCAAAGTCAAGGGTGGTCCTCCTGTTGGCTACACACTCGTACGTTTGAGAAGTTTGCTTTCCTTTACTTTCAGCTGACATTTTTTTTAAACTAAAGTCAAACCAAAATTATTCAGATTTGATGCGGATACTTGTAATTGCGCTTTAAGCTGCTCCACGCGGCTTGCGTCAGGTATCGTCGGATCTGTGTCTCGACTTTGATTCAAAGTGTGAATATCATTACAGGTGTAAGAGCTAGCGATGGCTTAGCGTAGTCCTTTGAGCCCCCAGTGCTCTCCGTATCTGTCTCTATTTCACCATTATCTGTTTCGTGAATCTCCCGTTTCTTTTCTTTCATGCTTGAAAACATTAAACCGTGCCTACTTTTTCTGTGCCGTGCCTGTACTTTGTGTGCCTTTGTCTGTTTTGACCATCGTCTTCTTCTTTTTTTTTATCTACCCTCTTTGTTCCACCCCTGTCGCCTGGCAGCTTCAAAGATTACAGAGGCTTTGCTACAGCAGCACGTTAGCCGTGTTAGTGCGAGCCCTGTTCACTAAACACTGTACAGATACCGTGAGGGAAGCTGCAATTAGTATGCAGGCAGAGCGAGAGCAGACGCAGTTATAGACTGAAGCTCAGTCTCGCAGGTATTTGAATATGTGTCGTGCATTTTTATTAAATCATAACAGCTAATTTCCAAATATATTGCATTTGTCTATAGAACTACTTAAATTCCACTTCTCCGAACGCTACCACACCTGTATGAGAAGGTGTTCTCCACAATACACTGCAAGTCAGCCTGTTGGTTTGTCTTTCCGTCACATTTATGCAGACCCTTCCAGTCTGATGAGACCATTAATGTAAAGGCTGGCGTTTGCGTATCCTCCGAGCAGAGCCAGGTGGAAAAGGTTTAGCCTCACAAAACACGCAGAAGAAAACAAGCAGACCTGCGCTGTAACTGACACACATCTAAAAGATCTAACACCCCTCCCATATGCTCTTCTGTTCTCAGTCATGTCTGTGCTAGCTTCGTCTTATCGTCGTGTGTGTGTGTTTGGTGCGTGTCTCTGTCCGTGAATGCTTCTTATCAGTCTGTGCCATTTATGAAACCTCCTCACGGAGGAGTTTCAGCTGCGTCGCCGCTGCATATTAAAAGACGAGTTTAATTATGTTGTAGGATATTTTTGTCATTCTGCAGAAGTAGGCATTTTGATTAAATCTCAGTTTTGTTTTTTATTTTAGTGGTAGTTGCAAGGTGATGGTAAATGTACTTATTCTGGTTCCTGCACTTAAAACTCATTTAACATAGACGCCTACTTCTGCAAAGTAAAAGCCCAAAAGTTAATTTTACAGTTTTTGTTCATTTATTTATTAATTTAATTTTTTTTATCTCCCCCACTACACTCTCCTACTTCCTCTGTGCACCTTCCCTCATTTCCTCTCTAGCGACGGCGGCATGGGTCAGTCGCAGGATGACAGCATTGTGGGTACCAAGCAGTGTCGTCACAGCGTGGCCATCATGCCCATTCCGGGGAACCTCTCCTCCAGCAGTCCCGACCTGCTGCAGCCGGCGACCAGCGTCCTCGACTTCTCCAACCCTGCAGGTAAGAAATGAATGCGGGGGAGGGCCATCAAGAAGGAGAAGTGATATATATTGTGGTTTTATCACTTCTATTTCTAGGGTATTTGTATTCGCGTCAATGTAGGGCTGGGGCGAAATGTATCCCGATATAAGTGTGTCGTATCAGTCGATATCAATAATTACTGATTCGTTTTTTAACCTATTCTACTCAGACTTCTCAACTCTGCTGAACTGCTTCCGTTATTTCTTTATATTGCTTTGATGTTTTTTGTCGTATGGCACCGCATCTCACTCAGCAGAGAAACAAAACGTACTACCAGACTTGACCGCCAGCAAACTAAGACACTCAGACACTGGATCCCTGATTAACCGAGTCAGCAGCCACTCGAAACTTGACCAACTCTTACACTACTAATCAAGTGAGACAGGAGCCGATTAATATGCTCACTCGCCACCATGTTTGCAGACAACATCGGTCTGACTCTGGTCTGACTTAAAATAACCAAAATATTGTTAAACTGGTGAGCTTTCCTTTTTTATCCACAATTTCCTCTCGCGCTGTCGCTCTCATATTCTGTTTTCACTCTGTTTTTCTTTTGTTGTTGTCGTTGTCGTTGATGCCACCAACCTGGCTTAGCTGGGCCATGATAGGTCGAGAGGCTAAAGCCCTTCCTCTGCCTACATCCCCCAGAATGACTTGTGGTTCTGACTCTGGGTTTTCTTCCTATTTTTCTCGAACCGAGTTCACGGACGTATTTTCTATTGATATCGATCACGTGTCAATCGCGATATATATCGTTATTTCGCCCAGCCCTACATCACCGTCCATTTATTTATAAAGTGTATTTAAAAAAAACAGCGTTGACCAAAGCGCTGAACAGGGCAGTCGAGGCATGTGACGATATATAAAACACGCAGTCAACACAAAAACACAAGACAATGAAGAGGAAGAGATATAAAGATTTAAAGGCAATAAGTGAAGTTTCTACAAGCTGTTGTTGTGATTTGTTGGAAGAAAACTGGTGATATACCCTCACAAGCCTGGCAAGCAAGGTTTAGATCAGTTAAAAAAAAAAAGGCACAAAAATAAAGTGAGTCCACTGTAAATTTCTCTCACGGTTTACCAACAGACTCCCCGTCGCGCCTTTTGAGCTTTTGCACTTGCTATGTAATTTGCCAATTGCTCTTTTTTCCATTATGCAAGAGACTTTTTTCCTTTTGCCAGTTTATCCAGCATTGACAATTAGTTTAAATAGTCTCCAGCTGTTAGCGGCTCTTCCATTTCCTCTGTGCATTGTGACACAGTAGTGAGAAAAAAAAAAAACACCCCGTGCGCAAACTCAACTCAGAACGGGCGTGTGATACGGAACTGAGACGTGCTGAAATCTTGGTTGCACTCTCTTTTGGTTTTGGTTTGTTGTTCTCAAGAGTTTTGTTGTGATGTGAAAACCCTGTTGCTTCCTGAATCCGAGTAAGACCCATATTGTCAGAAAGCTCTTTTTGTTGTGTTCGCCGATTTAATTAATTGCTTCCTTTTTAAGCCTATATCTTGAAAAGAAACTTAAAATTTCTTGTTAAAACTCCGCGCTCTTGGTGTCAGCAAAGCAAAACGATCATTTCATTAGCTTGGAGCTGTTTGCCACACTTGACCTCGGCCTCGTTGGATAGTGAGAGCCACTTGTGAAGATGAAGGACTCCAGTGCTCGGTGCTGCGCCAACGACAACCTGTCACCTTTGAACACAATCATGTAAAGCAGCTCTGTGACTGGGTGGGTGGGTTGTTTGAACGCCAATCCTTTACTTTCTTTCACCTTGAAAATGCCGGCACACTCGCTGCGCCGACAAAAGAAAACATGCACTCCCTCAAAGCGAGCCCGTGGAGGTTTCTGGCATACCTGCGCATTCACATACAGACGCATATAATATCCCCGGGAGTTTGTCTTTGAAGTGTCACAGAGCCGTCGTAGAGCTGTGTCCGCCTGACAGGAATTGACCTCCTGAACTGTAAGTGCTTCCCGTCCGATGACGGGTCCGCAAACCCGTAATTATTTAAACCAACACGGAGAGCTCCCTGTGGACTTGTGTGTGCTGTTTATATGTGTGGATAAAAAGGGAGAGAAAGTAGAAAGGTGAAAAGGGGAATGCGGTGCTGATTTATTCCATCTACCATCAATGACACACATACATTCAGCTCTCCAGTTCGTAGACCCATACATCACATGTGGTCGTGTTATATTAGAGCACAAACACGCAACTGTGCCACATTAATCATCCGCTATTAGATCAAGTTTCCTTTAGTCCTCTGGCCCCCCATTAGGTTTAATAGTAGAGGACAGAACAGCCTGCTTAACACAAAACCGCCTTTTTCCAGATGCTCTGTAATAGCTTGAAATACGCCCACAAAGGTCCTACCTATAATTACATTAACATACGGTTCAAAACCACACATGTACTAATATCTGTTTTTCTCTTTTCCATGCTTGGCTGTTCAGTATAACCGTAGATATCCTGCTGCTTCTTCTTTAAAGACCGTTAAACAGCTAATGTAGAGCTTGAGCCAACTAGAAAGTCTTTAATTGGCCGCAAAATTGGTATACGCCCCCTCGTGCAGGATGAGTCATCAATATTTTGTATTGTTTGTTTGAGGACATTACTAAGTACCATTTTTTTGGCTAGATGCTAGCATTTAAAAATGTATTTAAGTGGGACTTTAATGTTGAAGTATTTTAAGCCGTATTTCTGAATTCATATTTAAATCAGAATATTTTAAAATTTTGTTTTACAATTTTTTGTAATTGTGCGAATTTTTTTACTATTTTTGACACAATTTTAATAATAATTATGTATTCACCAAATTACAGTTAGATTGACAGGAATAAAAAGTAATTTAAATTGTTGTGTAATGCAAAAAGCCTCAGTTACAGCTTGTCACTGCTAATGTGATGCCTTTCCGTCATTTTCTCTTGTCACAGTTGATCAACTCAAGGGGATAATACACATGAAGGCCACATTACTTATTTTTGTCTTAAGCCAAACTCTCAGATCCTCGCTCTCTCCTGTTTCTTTTGCCGTTCTCCTGTCATTTCTCCAGTCCTTTTTTTTCTCTCTCTCTCGCCGTGATTTCAAACAGATGTTTCAGTGTCGACGCGTTGAGTCATACTCTCCGGTTTCCCACGAACAGATTAAGGCTACAGTAGAAACCCTGCTTGCCGTCATTCGTCCCTTCCCTTTTCTTTTCTGTCATGAAGTTTCCAACCACTGTGTCTCTCTCTCTCTTTCTTTGTGCTCCTCCCGCCGTCTCTTTTGGCTCATAATTACTGTTTTCTCTCTCTCTCTCTCTCTCTCTCTCCCTTCTTCTGCTTGCCAAGCCCTGGGATTGTACTGTAAGTATATAAATCTTCACTGCCACTGGTTGATTGTGCTTCAGTTAATATTCCTCCCAAATGTCCCCTGCATCTTGACATAACTTGTCTGTCTTTCATGAGCTCTTTTTCCGCACACTAATCTTTGCATCCATTCACTGCATCATTCAGGTACTTGGTGGGGGCCTTGTTTATACTTCTTCCACGCATGATCTCATGGACAAAAGCTGCAGAAGCTTTGAGTAAAGAGACTTTATTAGTGAGATAAGTTCACTTTTGGTTAAACCCTCGTCAGGGGAGTAGGTTATAATAATAACACCTTAATTAACGCCAGACTTGTCCTTTTAAAGGCGTAAACTTGTTCAGAAATTAGACGTCCTTTTGATAAATTGCACCCGTTTTCATCTATTAGAGCCCCAGTCTTTAACCACAGCTACTCCGCTCCACTCCGCTCCCCTCTCAGGACTCTGAGCCATCTTGCCGAGCGCTGCTGTGCTCTGCTGGAAGCTTTCATATGTGATTTATGTCTTCCGACTGTATGATGGAGTGACCGGGAAGAGGTACGGCAAACAGTAGAAAGGAGGGCGAGGAGGAGGAGGAGGAGGAGGAGGAGGAGGAGACTTGTGGGAAGTGTGTACTGTTTCTAAGTGCTGTGTTTGCAAAAACCCATGAAGTGTTTTTCTTTTTTCTTTTTTTTAATATTTATTTTCTCTGGTGCAGAAATCCCGTTTGGCTTCAGTCCAGAAATAAATTCTCTGGCGCTGGTGAAAATGAACTTTATTAAAGATGATAATTGATTGGATGTTTGGCTGGGTGGGCAGCGATTGTCCTCCCGTGTGCAGGTCAGGTCGCGGCTCCTCCAGAAGGATTAAGCGTGATTAGTACCCCCCCACCTTCCCTCCACCTCCCCCATCACCTCCCCCTCCCTCCTTGGGATATGATAGCCAGCTATTTATCTGAGGACTTCCCACACTCTAATCACAAATCACTGCTAATGAGACACGGAGCATTTAGCTTCCAGTCAGCCTCCTCTCACCACCCTGCTGCACATAAACAGAGAGGCTTTCTTTCTTCTGCTGCAGCAGCACAGAGAGAAAAAGAGAGAGAGAGAGAGAGGAGGGAAGGCTGCACACCTCTATGTTGCTAGTTGGCAAATCATTTGACCAAAGTGTAAGAGCCATATGATTGAAATCAATAACCTCACAGTCCATAAAGAAGTCATTCATCTCCAAGAAAGGCAGCCAACATTATGCCCTCATTCTAGGAATATAAATAGGGGAAAAAACTCAAACCGTGCAAAAACATATGTGCATGCTTGCTTTCAGTCATGCAGCGTGTCAAAGAAAGACTCTAAATATGCATTAGAGTTTCACAAATAACCCAAAATATCATCACAGCTCCTTAAACAACAGAGGTGACTGATTATGAGCGTCCCCGCTAACGACGCCGTTATTGGCTTTGAGCGTTGAGCGGTTTGTTTCTGGTTATTGTTCTGCTGCTGCTGCTGCTTCTACTGTAATGATGATGACAATAATAAAGGTACCACATTTATTGTCATCTAAACAGACTCGCTGCACTAACAGACAGATCCATGTTCATATGGAAGATAATGACACACTTGAACAAAGCCATCATGCAGACTATTTATTTGTGTCTGGGGGGGTCACCTTCTCCTCGTTAGCTCCCTCCTCTTCCAGACTTTGCAGCCACAAGCGCCGGCCCGCCCGCCCGCGCGCGCGTCGTTTCTGTATGACATCTTCATCTGGTTGTTGGTCTCTCTCGTCCTCTTTGTCACCGAGCAGCGTTCATAACTCATTCTTTAAAGGCTCTTCCCCTGCCTGCGGCTAATGGCCCGTACCCTCTTCCTTACTCAAACACGGCGATCTTTAATGCAGTGTTTCACTCGGGGGGAACGTTTCCATTATTTAACGCGCGTCGCACCGTGTCAGGCGCATGCGGCCGGCTCCGGTATCGGCAGATCGCTGTAGTCGCTGGCGTCGTTCGGGCTTTTATTGGCCCAAGTTAAAGCAATAATACCGTGTCATGCCACTTAACATTAAATAAACATGTTCATCATCTGAGATAGTGTAGCTTATTTTACATTTAGAGCTTTTATGTTACGTAACATGGTTTACTCAATGAGTGAGGTTTAAATAGTTCATTACTCCATAAAGAAGTACTCCGGTCCATGCCTTCATACTTAATAATAGGTGTTCTTCTTATTCTGTGAAAGGGTTTTATGCAACTTTTTTCAAAACGGGTAAAGGTGGAATGTGTAGATATAAACTGAACGAGTTGCTCATGCGTGCTGAGGAGTTGCTGCTGCTGCTGCTGCCGCCATTACAGCTTCTTGCATGCGAGCATGCTTTTCCCCGTCCTTTCCAGTTGCTTCTGTTCTTGTGTTTCCGTCTTGCTCAGGTTTGGTACAGTTATGCGTACACATATCCCCAGGGTCATTGTCAAAAGTATTTTTTTGTGGTACGTGTGTATACTTAACGTACACCAATCAGGCATAACATTATGACCAATGGCAAATATCACTGACCATCCTATGACAATTCAGGAACCGTCTGGACCTGGCATTCATTTATGTCACAGGTGCCAAAACATACGGTCCGAGGGCCAAAAGCGGCCCACCAGAGGGTCTAATCCGGGCCACGGGATTAATGTTGCAAAGTGCAAAACTTATATTGAAGACATTAAGTGCAATTTTTCCAATAAAAGAAACCGCTCTTCCTAGGTTTCACGCAGTTTAAAGAGTTGTGGACACAAAACTGAGACCTAGAACTATACAGAAATTGTTTGTTACATTGCGGGTCATTAAATGTGGAAAGGCAAACATTCATTCATTTATGTGGATGTTACTTAGACATGTACCACCCAGCTAGACCAGACCAGGCACCCCCACCCTATAGCAATGACTCTGCTTGATGTCAGCCTCAACTCAAAGGCCCTCACTAGCAACAGACACCACAGGACACCCTCAGAAGGCCCATGTCCATTCTCTGATGAGTCACAGCTGTTTTGGAGTATTAAGGTGGTCATAATGTTATGCCTGATTTGTGTATCTTCCTGCATGTGACCTTGTACAGGCCTATGACTATGACTGAGACTGCCTGCAACATAACAACAGTATTTGCACTTATTAAGTTAAATTAAACTCCATGTATATGCAAATTTTGTTCACTATAACTATAACTTCCAGGTATTTGACCCTTTATCAATACCTCCACCTTCGCATATTTGTCTTATTGCATTAATGTAATTTACGACATTAAGACCTTTCCTCGTTCTCTTACCGTCCAGCCCTAATTAACCGGCCTCCTCTTTTTTTTTTGCCTCTTCCATGCTCAGACATCCCAGACCAGGTGATTCGCGTGTTCAAGGCCGACCAACAGAGCTGCTACATCATCATCAGTAAGGACACTACTGCCAAGGATGTCGTCACCCACACTGTCAATGAGTTCGGCCTCCTCGCCGTGCCCGAAAACTACTCCCTGTGCGAGGTGTCGGTCAGTCCGGAGGGGGTCACAAAACAGCGGCGCCTGCCCGACCAGCTCTCCAAACTGGCTGATCGGATTCAGCTCAACGGCAGGTAAGAGAAAGCCGGTGACACTAAAGACTTGAGCAAATGCGTGACTTTAGAGTTTAACAAATGTGTTTAAGGGCGTACTAGCAAACATGGAGGAAGCAACAATATTTTATGGCCAGGGGAGCATGTTGTTCACGGAAAAAGGCATGGTCATGTACTTAAATCTGATCCACGGTCAGGGGTTTCTTGGACAGAGAGCAGCTGGACGTGAAACAGAGGGTTTTTTAGAATTTATGTCATCTTTTGTCATGTTGACGTCCTCAATGGCTAAACCAAATCCCTGTCCCGCAGTGGTTGGACTCAAACCCTGAGACATGAGAACTTTTTCTTGCTTTACCCTTGTCAGATTATTTCAGGGTTGGTTCCAATTACAAAAGTTCACACGGCCTCTCAGTATGTCATGCAACTACTCTAGGTTTTCCCCCAAAACAGATTTATAGCCACGGTCTGTAGAAGAATGTCATCCAGAACCACATGTTTTCTAAATCACTAGTAACACAGACCGGTCTAAACTTTAGCTCCAGTAGAAGCTGGTCATGTACAATACGTATTAAATTCTTCTAGAGCGATGGTTCTCAGTGGGTTTTCCCTGAGGATATGAGGTACTTTTCTGTAATATTAAGAATAAAATGCCATAAAATATGATCGTTTACTCACCCATATAACTTTTGTGTCATTTGGAGTTGTTTGGATGATATTTAGATCAGTCTATATCCATATACTGGGAGTGAATGGGGCACCGAAACACAGCCTCTAAATAACACATTATCTGCTGCAAAACTCGCTTATTTCATCAATATTTTGTTATGATAGAGTGCTATTCCCCGTTGAGTCCAGAGTTACCTTTATCCTCGGTTTGTGTGGAGATACGCAGATCTAAATATCATCCAAATGACAAGAAAGTTATATAGATGAGTAAACTATCATATTTTATGCCAGAAATAAGGTAAGGTAATTCCCCTAACCTTGCCTGGATGCATTGCTTGAATGAAAACCAGCAGGATGCCAGATGCTGTAAAAAAAAAAAAAAATAGTCTGTCAAATAAAAAAAATAAAAAAACTATTTACAGAGAACTGTGTATAAGACCTCTAGTGGTTTTTCCCAGACACATTCCCTTTTAGAGTGAAAGTTAGCAGGACCTGAAGGATAATTGGGCTGCGGCCGTGAAGTCTGCCTTAAAATGACTTCTCACACAGATTTCCCTCCACCTCTCCGCTCGTCTCCCACGGTCCCTCGCCTGTCCCCTCCCAACTAGGCTAGCATGAATTTTTCATCCTCTGTCAGGGGCGGAGGCCTCTGCAGACAGCGTGGCACGCCTGGAATTATTCATACTCACACAGGCACATACAAAGATATAGATGCAGACAATCCTGTGTGTATATATATATATATAAGAGAGAGAGAGATCCTGCTGGAACTGTGCATATTCACTTACATAGACAGATTGAGGCAGGATGCACATAGTGTACGCTCTTCCCTCTTCAGATGTATCATGTGTTAGTCGACACAGTATTTATTTTGGTTGCATAGCTGGGATATTGACATTCCCCTCTCATGTCAGTACTGTCTGTCTACATGCATACAGTGCACTGTCAGCAGGATGTGCACGCAGAGTCCGTTCAGCTGCAGCTGTAGTTATCAGTGAGATCAGTAGGCAAACGTATTTCTGTCCGACTTATCTGCGCATCGTTTCCTTCCTCGCGGGGCTCTTGCAGCTGATGACGCACCAAAGGTGTGGGACAGGGCAGGCCGAGCCAATAGCAAGCCTTCTTCACCCTGCAAAAAAAATACATATAGATTCACCAAAGCTGATCCTAAGCTGAGCGCACACAGACGCACGCGCCGCCAGCAGCCATTTACGATGGCTTGCTTCCAATGCCTCCATCTCGCCCAGTTCTATTGAGCACCACTTTGTCCATCATTAATTCAGACTCCTCTCCTCCACTTGTCTCCTCTTCTCAATCCTGCTTTGTTTTTCCTCTTCATCTCCAACTATTCTGGAGGAGTTGCCACCACTTTAGTAACTTTTAGAAAGCCCTAAATTGTCTTTAATCTAAATATATAAATAAAACCTTTTCAGTATTCAGCTGGTTTTGTTGCAGCCTCTCTCTGAATTTGTCAAACGCCTCCTCAGGTTTTATTCTAAATCTTAATTCGGCTCGATTCCCTTGCAGCCGATCCCTCCTCCTCCTCTCTCCGGCTCTTCTGGCAGAGCGACAGAGGGCAGCTCAGAGTTACATCCATGCCAACACTTTACCCCTGAGGCTTGCCCACTCTAGGCCTCTAATGCTTCCTAGACGACCGCATTATAACTCCCATTAACAGTTGAAGTGGGTAGGGTGAGATTTCTAAACGCGCCGCCACAAAAAGGGACGTGACCAGCTGCTGAAGACCGTCCCAGAACATTTGCTTCTTTCCTACCTGTCTCTCGCTGGGAGCTCTCCCTCGCTCCTATCTCTTCTTCTTCACCTCAGGGTAAAATATGTCCATAATCTGTCACTGCTGTCGGAGGTTTTCTGCCTTCTCCTCGAGCGGGTCTCGAGTTGGACACAGAAAATATGCCCCTTTTAAAAATGAAATGTGAACGAGAGGAGGATTTCGTGTGATTTATGTGGACGGGGTTTCATGTGTGCGGGAGGTTACAGCAGGCTGACAAATCTGAATCTTGTCCACCCACTTGTCTGCCTCTGCAGCCAGTATTAAAGCATCCGAGGATACTGCAGATCTTGTACCTGCTGTGCTAAAAATACACAGATATGTTATAAAAGTCAAAGTATTTTACATGCTGTGCTCTTTTTCTTTCAGTTTTTAGACTCGGCTGCAGAGAAGTCTCGCTGCATAAGAGACTACAGTCATTCTTTTAACTCCACAGTGCTTAAGTGAGTGATAATCCTGCAGCTGCCGCATCTTACATCCTGTTTCCATCTGTTCTGCTCCACGCAGGTACTACCTGAAAAACAACATGGAGACGGAGACGTTGTGTTCGGATGAGGACGCCCAGGACCTCCTCAGAGAGAGCCAGATCTCGCTGCTGCAGCTCAGCACCATGGAGGTCGCTGCCCAGCTGTCCATGAGAGACTTTGAACTCTTCAGGAACATCGAGTCCACAGAGTAAGATTTAACTCAAGCACAGGAACTTCATATTTATGCACCGTGTGCTTATAATATACGTAACAGACATGAATGCCGCATGCTGTTACAGTAAGACTGAGTAAACCGTACTCATTGCCGTCTGTCGTGGTTCTCAGGTACGTTGATGACTTGTTCAAACTGGACTCCTCCACGGGAAGTGGCAACCTGAAGCAGTTCGAGGAGGTGATAAACCAGGAGACCTTCTGGGTCGCCACTGAGATCCTGAAGGAGCCCAACGCCCTGAAGCGGATGAAGACCATCAAGCACTTCATCAAGATCGCCCTGCACTGCAGAGAGTGCAAGAACTTCAACTCCATGTTCGCTATTATCAGGTGGGCTCAGTGTCTGAACGGGTTGTGTCTCACAGTTTAATTATTTCTGCTAATTTCTGCCTCAGCCGTGGCGTCGATGACAGCGAGCATTTACTTTATTTCCACTGGTGGCATTTGTTCCAAATGAGCTCCGGCGGCTGGTTCTCCTTCCCCACAGCCTCAGGAGAACCAGCCTCATGTCCTCCCCTCTCTCCTCCTCCTCCTCTTGTTGCCTGTTCATTGAATCAGCTCCCCCAAACCACACAGAGCCTGCCTCTGCAACCTTACAGCATTTAAAACGAGTCCCATAGCAACAGTTACACTTATTGTTTGCTTGCGATTGTTGCTTCCCTGTGGCCTTTGCGGTTTGGCTCTGGATGGCTGTTAGACTGAGCCGAGGATGCAACTGCGGCCCTGTTATAAGGAATAAAACCCACACGAGGGTTAGTGCTGCGTACTCTAATATGTTTCAAAGCCGGACTCGGAGGAGGGTTTTGTGTTTGTGTCTGCACGGGCAGTTGAGAGGGTGCAGGATTTATCCTTGGTACATTCATCAGAGTCTGTACGTGGAAACGTTTCCATTAATTCAGGACCTTTCAAAAGAAACAAAAGCACAAGATGCAGGAAAATGAAATGCAATAAAGCAAAATCCAGTAAAATGAGATAAATGTATTCGGCGCTGTGTTGTTATTGGGCCTTGTTGTCTGAGTAACAAAACAAAGAGAAGCATGAGGCGCAGAAACTTCTATCACCTCAGGATCAGATAAAACCGCAGGGGCCGCTCACTGTTTCAGTTTTTAATTTCCTCAGCGCCTCCCTGGGGTCTCGGCCCTCGGGGGCAGTTGTCCACTTTTCTAGTTTGATCATGTGCAGCGTTTTCTTTTCTAAGACCGTCTGAGTTTTCTCTGCATTTATTCTAATCCTGCTTTCAAATGATTATGCTGCTTGATAACTTCTGACATTAATATTTTTAAATTCAAACGTCATAATGGCGTATTTTAACATGAATTTAAGATTTATTTAATGTAGAGGTAATCAGGAAAAGCTGTATGTTTATCTGCAAAACGTTGCTAACACCTGCTTAAGAGCGTATTGTTAACGGAAACCTACGCTTTCTAGTTTCATCGGTCTAAATGAGCGGAAACTAACTGCCTACCCTGTGCTATGGCAATGGAAAGTCCCAATTTTCATTTTATGGAAGTGACGTGTCTCAGTCTGCGGCAGAATCGAAGCAAATTCAGAATCAAAACATTTGTAAAAAAAAAAAAGAAAAGAGCAAGCAAATGCAACGATAAAAAAAGAAAAGAAAAGTTTTTGTAGTAATTAATGATTTAAAACGAGAAACGTAAGAACTGTGGCTTCACATGCAGACTGACTAAACCTGCAGCAATAATCCAACAACTCTCTCTTTAGTGTAGCCTTATTAATTCGTAGCTTTGTGTTTCTGCACTGCAGCGTGCCCTTTCCGGTCTACAAGACAAATAATAAGATGATATTTAATGCAGTAATACTGCAGCCTAAATAAGAAGAAGAAAAAAAAATAGCACAGAACTTCCTGGAACACACATCTAAATGTAGAGTAGTAGCGCTTGTTATGCTGGACAGCACCTACCTGTGTCTGCATCCAGTCTGGGCTTGTGGTTTAAGGAGCTCAGCAGTATGGTGATCCTCTGTTTGACGCCGTTAAAAAAAGGCGCTTCGGAGCAGAAGTGTCTGACCTCTGCGTCCCCCCCCCCCCAGGATGTCCTCACACATATGGCTCGCTGATGCGTGCGCTGCCCGGTGACTGGGAGCACGGCTGCTGCACGGAGAGAGATGACATGCAGGGTTTCCCACGTGGTTACACACCTGGCTTTCTCTGCTTGCTTGAAAATATAGATTTATTTCGATAATTTAAGGGTGGGTGGGACGCTTTTCTATCCCTTCATGCTGATTAATACGGTTTGAGCCGCGTGATCATCGGCCGCTACAGAGAGATGGAGGAGGAGATTAGAAAAGCTGCAGTGGAGAAATTGTGTGGGAAAGATGAGTGCAGGGATAAATGCAATGCCAGTCATAATTATTAGCTGTCAAAATGAGTCTGCTCCTAGCTGACATTGCCTCAAGGGGTCTCTGCTCAGAAAAAAAAAGGGGGTGAGGCTCACTCATTAAGCTAGATTGCTCAAAAAGAAGTTGTGCAAATGACAATGCCTTGTTCAGATGTAGATACTAAACAATAACACTGTTCTCCTTTGTTTTTTTTCCTTCTCTGCTCTTGTTTCCTTTCACTGCTTCCTCATTTTCCCCGCTACCCTTCGCCTCCCTTATGACCCATTTATCTCTGCCTCCCCGCCCTCCTGGTACCCCCTCCTCCCCGCTCTCTTTCGCACACAGCGGGCTCAACTTGGCACCGGTGGCGCGACTGCGGAGCTCGTGGGAGAAATTGCCCAGCAAGTACGAGAAGCTGTTCGGGGACCTGCAGGACGTCTTCGACCCTTCCAGGAACATGGCCAAGTACCGCAACGTGCTGAGCAGCCAGAGCATGCAGCCGCCCATCATCCCGCTGTTCCCAGTGGTCAAGAAGGACCTCACTTTCTTGCATGAAGGTAGAAGACTATGCGACAGATTGCGCTTACGCCAGTGTTTCCTCCCCCCCAATCCGCTGCTCACGTGTCGTTCTTTACACGTAGAGGCTTGAAAACGGCCGTTTCTTAAGGCTGACATGTCATTCTGTGCAGTTCGGTGTCTACTACTTCCTCTGTGTGGAGCGGAAGGTCAAGTTCAGGCTCCCTCAGAAGGTTTACTTCTGCTAAAAGCTTCCCCATCTTGCCTTTTTAATGTATCACACTGAGTCAGGTCAAAACTACCCAAACAGACTTCTCTGTATAGCATTATTTGTCTTAGAAATTTATTTATGGCCACATTAGGAAACAAAAACAATGTCTTTCCTAATTGTAGAAGTTTCATTGTAATTCTCACATTACCCAACGTGACTAAGTAGGAAAGAGAGACTCTGATCTCCTGGATGAAAGACAATAAGAACAAGGACATTTTAATTTTGAACATTTGTCACAAATGTCCTAAAAATCCAAATCATTTATCTCCAGAAACAATCCCGACGGCTGTCTTCGCTCCACCGCTTTGTGCTCGCGTCTTGTCGTTTCGTGCCGTTTAACTTGCCTCTGTCCTCCCAGGCAACGACTCCAGCGTGGACGGCCTGGTGAACTTCGAGAAGCTGAGGATGATCGCCAAGGAGATCCGGCACGTGGTGCGGTTGACCTCGGCCAACATGGACCCCGCCCTTATGTTCAGGCAGAGGTTGGTTGCTGTGATACCTCGACTCCTGATAAACTTTTCTTCCTGGGATTTTGCAATTTTTTGATTTAAGTGCTGCTGTAAATTTTTGGAGAAAGAAAGGTGCCATGTGAATTTTGTGGCTTAGTAATTATCACAGGACACGGTGCCTAATTAATTTGCACAGTGTCTTAAAGCCCGGTTAGTTTACTGGCAACAAATAAACCAAAGAGTGGTTTTATTACTGTAAGTGATACAAAACCAGCTACTTCCTTCAAGTTTTGGTCTCTTTGAAACTGGCTCTTCCTGTTTTCCTTTAAACCAGGCTGCAGCAAAACTGACACTTCTCAGAAAGATAAAGCAGGAAGCCCAGAACAGCGAAGTAGATTATAAGTGTCCAGATTTCTGTGGATTACAAATGTTGGCAAAAAGGGAAACCACAGCGCCATACCTCCTCTTACCAGGCCCGAATCCTTCGCTGACAGGATCGGGCACGCACTCAAGAGCTGGTTCAATCAATTCCCATTCACTTCCTCACCAATTCACAGCTCTCTTGTGTTTCGATTTGCATTCCTCTGCTGAAATGCAACCCGTCCGAGGACACGGGGCACGGATTGACTGGAAGCGGAGGTGGAATTGATGCCAGCCGCAGTGTGTAGTTCGTATCACTCGGTTTGTGTGCGTTTATCACAGTCACTGCTGCGCGGTGCATGACTGCCCCCTGCAGGCACTCCCACCAAACTGCAAGCTCAAAACGAGAGAAGGAAAAAAAAAAAGCACACTGCAGCTTATTGTAATCACACACAAGGCCATGACACAGACTCTTTAGGTTGATATGGGGAGATGTCCTATGTCTGGTGTCCTCCCATCTCCAATCATTTCCTGTTTGTTTGTGGTGGCATGACCTCGACATAGTCTTGTCTCCTCCTCCTCCTCCTCCTCCTCCTCCTCCTCCTCCTCCCACTGACCCTTGAACTTGTCTCTAAGTCATGCTTCAATCTTCACGCCTCTTGCTTGCAGGAAGAAGAGGTGGAAGAGTTTAGGGTAAGTTTTGTCCTGGTTACCGGTTTCATCCTGGTTCTTTTTTTTTTTTTTTTCTCGATCTGGACCGGCAGAGTTTTCACGCATCCCCCACGCCATAAACCCTGCATGTCTCCTCTTACTTTATCAGAGTGTACATGCGTGTCTGCCTGTGCTTCCGTGTGATTAACCCGTCCATTTGCAGTCCCCATTCCACACGAACCATACCCAAGTCCATCACTGACCCATTAATTGTCTGCCATGTTCATACGACTGTTCATTTGAGTCATATAGTAGCCTGTAATAATACTTACAGAGGGGTAGTAATGAGACATTCATGCATTTGCTATAGGTTTAAATTAGGGATGCTCGATATTAGCTTTTCTGACGATAAACGATATTGTCCAACTTTTAATTTCCGATACCGATATATTCAGTCTTTTTTACACCAAAATTATTAGGTAACAACATAACATATCACCTATTCTGGAATTAACACATTATGCCTAATTTTATTGCGATGTCCCACTGGATGCAAACATAAATGCAACATGGCTTTTCAGATGTAAACACTGTCTGTGCAAAATAAGTTACTGAAAAAAGTGACAAAAAAGTGCCATTCATTTATTTTAGAGATGATTATTTTTAGAGAGAAATTTTTGCCTCAAACAACACTACAGACAATATCAAAACAAGGAAGACAAATGTAGCATATAACTCCGCATGATTCTTCTTGAGGTGGTTGATCAAATTTGATGTATTAAAGGAAGACGCCTTGTTTCCTCCTCTCATAACCACCTTTGCTTTGCAGTCATTGCAAATTTACTGTTAGTAGGTGACACTTGGAAATACTTCCAAACCACGGACATCTCATACACCGGGCGAGCTAGCTTGTTAGCCACGGTTAGCAATCTACGAGACTAGCGTGTTGTTGTTGTTATACGTCATCAAGCTCGCGCCTGTTAACATCCCATGCTGCGTTCATGCAGACTCGAAAATGCCCGAAGCCTGCAGAACAAATATAGGTTATTAAAACCCGATACCGATAATTCCCGATATTACATTTTTAACTCATTATCGGCTGATAATATCAGACATCCCTCGTTTAAATTAAGTATACAAATGGATGAAATGCAATTCCTTACTTGGACAATAAGATTTCAAAAAGTCCCAAATAAGCTCCTTTGGGCCATTTAAAGAGGGGTTAGATCAAAGGCAGTTGGCTTATTTGCCTGAAGGTTTCGGTTCAATCACATGATCGCATGATGTTTTCCAGGCTTGACAGAAATATAAATGAACAGCATGATAAGCTGCTAAATGGACCTCAATGCTTAGGTCAACAAGGACGAGAAGTCCTTAAAGCGTCAGACAATAAAGCATTTTTCAGCCGCTGACAACAGAGGCCTTCTGCTCATGATCACCTAATACGACCGATTAGCTACAAACAGACCTTCAGATTGTCCACTGCTGTTTCAGACGAGTCCCACACTCCTGCCAAACAAAAGGCCGAAACATAAAACACAACCTCGACGAGCGCTCACAGATACTATTTGACTCAGGTTTGGTGTTTCGTTCATATCTGCATCCCGGCATAATATTCCCCCCATATCAAAAAGCGTGCATCTTTTGTTTCCTAACCCTTTTTGCCTCCATCTGACAGAATGTTCTGCTGTTCTGTACTGTGATAGCATGGCACACCAGGGAGTGCTGCCTCGCTCCCAGTTGCATGGTCCTGTTATAAAAATGCTATGCTCTAATACAATGACAGACGTTCTGGTTTTATACTAGAGTCCCTCCTGTTTTATTGGTGATTATACTGATTGTTTTTTGCTATTTTTTCTTTCTTTATCTGCCTATTTATGTTCTGTCTTATACTTCCATGTGCATTCCTTCTCCTTTCCCTTTCCCTCTTCCTCCGTGTGTCGTCACTGTTCTTCCACCTTCTCTTCCTCCTTCCCTTCTTTCCCCTTCATCAGGTCTCTGAGTCAAGGCAGCACCAACTCCAACATGCTGGACGTGCAGGGCGGAGCCCACAAGAAGCGAGTGCGCCGCAGCTCCCTCCTCAACGCCAAGAAGCTCTACGAGGACGCTCAGATGGCCAGGAAGGTGAAGCAGTACCTCTCTAACCTCACGGTGGAGACGGATGAGGAGAAACACCAAATCATGTCGCTGCAGTGCGAGCCCTCTTACAACACCTGTGAGTAGCACGGAAGCCGACGCTGAACCTTTTAGATTGTTTTGCTTGCGCTGCCACCTAGTGTGCTGGCGAGTGTCCTGCAGAAAATGACAGGACGGAATCCAAAGGGCTCAAATGAAGGAAGCATGCACAGATTTACTGTGGCCTCGAAGATCTTTTACTATATTATAACATTTTTCTGTTATAATAATGAGAGTAATACTTCAATTTTGCATATTCATTTTTGTCTCCTTCCTTTCTGTGCTCGCAGTGTCCAAGAACTTGAACGAGAGGCGATCCACTAAGTCGGACATGTCTCCGGTGTCTCTGCGTTCGGCTCTGCCCACGGGGAAAGCGCAGAACAGGGTGTCGCAAGTCCTCCAGGTTCAGGTCCCGCTGAACCCGCTACGAAAGAAGAGCACCGCCAAGGACATCAGCACATCCAGTGAGTGCACCTGCAAGACAGTTTATTGTCATTTAATTCCTTTTTTATTGATTTATAAGCTCTTGTTTTTAGAGTTTCTTTCAAATTTCATGTAGAGGCTTGACCTTTTTGTATTGTGCATCAGGGTGTAATCAACTCCAGACTTTTCTGACACTTTTCTTGTTTTTTTCAGACTCCAACTCTCCCCAGGTGGTGAAGAAGCCTCCAGTGAACTCGTCGGAGGATTGGAGCAACAAGAGGCCGTCTGATGACACCGTCTCCACCATCTCCTCCCTTCACTCCAGCCCCACGGTGTCACCTCAGGGCTCCCCGCGCAAAGGTCTGAAACACAAGCGCTGCTTTTCACCCTGCGCGTTTTGATCCCGTCTGCAAAAACTAGTAAAGCGCTTCTGAAATACTACTCAGTAAAGTCTTACTTCCTCTTTCAGTGGGAGGTGTGGCTAAGTCCCAGAACTCCAGCCAGATGAACTTGTCCGGCTCGTCGTCGTCGCTGACCAGCGACGCCAGCACAAAGGCCGGCACCATCAGCCTGCGCAGCTACGGCATAGGTGGGGCTCTCCTCCACAAGAGGATCCTGCTGATGACCAGTCAGCACAGCAGAGAGAGTAGCAGGGAGAGAGAGGTCGAGCAGGAAGACAAGAGAAATGAAGAGGAGGCAGTTCAGTTTCCTTCAGAGCAAAGGAGAGGAAGATCGAGGCAGGGTGCACGAGCACATGCAAGGCAAATGTTAAGGAGGGAGAGAACAGGAAGCCCAGCTCAGAAATGGACAGGGACACACGGAGGACAAACAAACGGCTCTCCCCCTCCCAGTCAGCCGGGGTTGGGAGTCACAACTCCCATGTCACCTCTTTCCCAGCCCCAGTTAATGAGACCCAAACCCCCAGAGTCCCCCATTAAGAGCAGACTGATGTCACCACTTAGGATACTGAGGGAAAGGAGTCAGTCCAGGGAGAGGCCAGTGACAGCGAACGCACAGCTGAGCAGAGGAGAGGTAACAGGGGGGAGCGTTATCCCCTCGCCTCAGGATGAGGAGCAAGGACAGTCAGAGCAGAGAGCCAGGAGGTCGGTCAGCCCCAACCCCTTCCTGTGGTTGTGCAGGGAGAAACGCAGCAGGAGGACAACTGTCTGACAGAGCCGGTTATAGCCACGTGAAGGAAGCCCGTTGTATTTAAGAGAGACTTGGTGGTAGTTGACGTTAGTTGAAAAGTCCACATAACATGTTTAAAACACTGAAGATGATGTGGCACAGATTAAGGAAAAAAAGTATTTGTTTTCATTAAGTTCTAACATTTCTGTGCATGTGTTGTAATGTGACTGAACGGACAGATGTAGCAAAGATGAAGGATCCTTCATTTGTCATTGTTTTGTGGACAGTTATAGATTTTGGTATTTGAACAAAATGTTGAGTTGGTTCTGCAGACTTTTCTAATATAAAGTTTAAACTAAGACCCCAACAGTGTCTTCCACAGTAATTTACTGCAATCCAGACTCTGTGTACACACTTAAACTCTGTGAAAACAGCAGTTCAGACTGGTCTCAGTTACTCTCTACACTAAATAAATAAAAGAAATACAAAACCTAAAAAGAAAACAAAATCGGGTGCAGGAGAAATCTGTTTAAATGAAGCAGAGTTGTGTTTAATGTTGGGACAGGTGCCAAGTGATGATATTGATTGTCCCGTAGCTTAATGTGGTTTTATTTTAGATGTATAAAGTGCAGCTATTCTACCACATCCTCTAAGAAATGCCATTTTTTTTGTATTGAGGTGGAGCTTGGCAGCAATAGTCGTCATTGTTTTCCATCCGTTCACATTTCGTCTTCATTTTAACAATAATCTCTGTTCATCTTCACGAGTAAACATGTGTAAACGCTCCCCTCCCCAGGTTACAGCCTCCTGCCGGGCGGCGGGAAAGCGGACAACCTGTCGGACTCGAGCCACAGCGAGATCTCCTCCCGCTCCAGTATCTGCTCCGTCGACTCCGTTCCCGCTCCCGGGCTCGACGACAGATGCAACAGCAGCAGCAGGAGCTGTGCTAGTACTGCCGCTGTCTCTGCTTCGACTGCTGCTTCTACTGCTACGTCTACTACGCCAGCTGCTCCTGTTGCTGAGAGCTCAGCAGCGATGCATGCACACTTAAACGCTGACTACAGCCAGCCCAGCACGAGGTAATCAAAATTTACTACAGTTTATCTGATCTGTCTGGTCAAGCTGTAGTTTGCAGTGTCAGGATATTGATAAATCAGTTATTCATTATGGTTTTTAAAGGCATCGGTCATAATTTACCAGCAAGGGCTTTGCGGTTTGTGCAGCACACAACAACTGCTGTCCTGTAAAAGGTGCAGCGCATAGACTGTATATAAATATGGACTCCACTCCCTTGCTTGGGTCAAACTGACGCTATTTTACCGGGGATACGGGCGCCGCTATCTTGCAACTTCGGAGCCAGTCTGAGCAGTATGGTAATAGAGTGGATTCACGTGGATATCATGATCCGTCCACGCTTCCTCATCAGACTTACTGGCATTTTTGTTTAATTAACACTGCTAACTAACTAAAACTTATCAGAAAAACACTTTGAACATGCATCAGTATTATATAACTACATAAAACGTCAAACTATACTTGAAAAAAATGATTTGATGTTTATTTTAGTGTTTTAATTTGGCCCAAGTCCCACCCACTAACATGGAGGGGGCGGAGCTTATGACCTATATTGTAGCCAGCCACCAGGGGGAGCTCTACTTGCCTTGGCTTCACTTTTTAGGAGCTGTTCTGTCGTCCATCTTTATACAGTCTATAATTTAAATAAATAATCTTATTTGTACTCTCATAAATTAGCTTGTGGACCCAAATGCTACATTTTTGTGGTTGGTTGGGGGGAATTACTCCGTCATGTAACTTACATCCTTTGCCTAAAAGTTATTTGGTGTTTGCAAATCAGTCTGACAGCCGCCCAGCTTGTCTGAAGGACATTTAAAACCACAAACTCATTCTCCGTCAGCGGCCCACGCACTTGACGGCAAACGTTTTTGTCTCAGCTATGACTCAAAAACACGTAATCGTCTGAAACCTTGAAAACGCGCCACATATACACCGTCTGCTACCTCTCACCGCTCTCCCATTTCCTCTCCCACCTGGATTCCAATTACGTCCCCCCCCCCCATTAAAACTCGGGGAACAGGAAGTCGTAAAAAAAACACAGCCGGATTTATTAGCTTCCCACGTTTACTGCCCTCCTCTCCTCCTTTTCTCTCTTAACAGCTCTAGCAGCTTTTTTAATCTGGCTGACTAGACAACACTTTTTCTTTTTCTTTTTATCACCCCTCTGTTTGTTTATTGTTCCTCCATGATCAGGCCATTCAGTCCCGTAAAGTCGGACGCAATAACCCGCCTCCTTCTCTCTGATATTATATCACCCCGGCAGCCACGGACCTGTTTTATGAAATATGCCTGCGTTTCATTGAGTGGCTTGTTTGTGTAGTAAAACCAGTGGCAGTGAATCAAACTGCTGCTTTATAAAAATCAACTGAGGAGGAAAACTTTTATTTAGTAGCGACTGTAAACATATTTCACAGGTGAAACAACAAAAACTTGGACAATAACTCAGCCGGGGACGACATCACCTGTGCGTTCCTGTTCGCTGGTCACTCTCTGACCCGTACTTTCTCCAGCCAGCAGAGTTTTATAGCTGTTGAACCGACTCCTTTGCCTTTTCCTCTTTCATTGTCAGTTCATTTCAGTTCACCTTCCTCCACCTTTTCACCCACAATCCGACCTCATCTTGAGCCACATACTGTGTGTACACTTGCCAAAAAACAAGGTGTTGACCTGGCCTCCAAATTCACAAGATCCCAAAATGATCAAGTATCTGTAGGATGATCCACAGAGGCCCCTCCCCTCAACCCATAGGACCCAAAGGCCCCCCACTAACAACATCCTGTTGCCAGACACTACAGGACACCCTCAGAAGGACCATGTCCTTTCTCTGAATACTGTTTTAAAGGCACAAGGGAGACCTACACAATATTAGGAAGGTGGTCATAATGTTATGCCTGATCGGTATACAAAACAACTACCTATATTAATTAATTAACAAAACGTGTCCAATAAATATAAACCACTAATATGCTTCTCTGTTTTCTGCCGCAGTTCTTCATCGTCAGCTCGAGGATACGTAATGCGAGCCTCCACCTTCACCTCCTCCCTCTCCACAGAGGAGCTGACCCCAGACCACACCTCCCTGGACTCGGTGGCCGACAGCGGCCGCGGCAGCTGGACCTCCTGCTCCTCCAACTCCCACGACTCCTTCCAGAGCCTCCCCCCGTCCTCCTGCAGGCCCTGGGACCACGGCATCCACGGCCACCCGCTCTCTCACGCGCACTTCAAGCACACGCAGCTGGCCAGGTCGATAGCGGAGGTCGAGGCCGCCGCCGTCGCCGCTCCGGCGTGGGCGAACGAGGACGCCGCTAAGCTGCCCTCCAGAGACTCCAGCTCGGAGCTGCGGCAGAGCTGGGCGTCGTCCAGCTCGCTGTCGGACACCTACGAGGGGAATTACGGCACGATAAAGAGGCGAAACACCTCGGAGCACCCCTCCTCGCCCGCCAACGAGGAAGGAGGGCAAAGCACAGACGCTGCCTACAAAACGGTGACATCAAGCACAGAGAAGGGCCTGATAGGTGAGGGATCAGGATGAGAGTTTTAATCCTTTGGAGCCCAGTGAAGCAAACTTTATCAAAGCCACTGTCCACTTTATATGTGACGTAGATGCAGTCGGTTTATATCTTAATATCCCAAACAGATCTGGTCTAAATTTGTCTTCTGGGCCTCCTGCTGTTTTAGTATCGCGATAAAACTGTGACTGCCCCTGCAGTTTGATTTATTAGGGTAGCAGAACCTTTTTATAATCTCAATACGGTTTACACTGGGTCGTAGAGAAGGAGAGTCAAACGGAGAATCAGCTTAATATTTAAGATTTTGATAATCGGTTAATTGTTTGAGCTGTTGTCACATCAATTGTGAGAATTTGTGGTTTTAAGTTGAGTTTTTTTTTTTTAAGTACCAAACAATTAATCGATTCATTCAACCCTTTAACACCTCAGCTTAAAAATGTCCACCGTGACTTATTTTTTGGCTTATTTTCACCATAAAAACCTCTGAAAACGTCCTTTTTTAAAGTCCTTTTGCTATTTTTTCCCCGAGAATACCTGGAACATTAAGTATCTGGGAGTTATTTACAATTTACCGCATGTTATAAGAGAGAAATAACCTTCTAGGAGCGTCTGAGTCAAATTACCGTAATGACGATATAAAGCGTGCATTCAGAAAGCTTCACATCATTACGGTAATCCAAAGCGAGCTTGAGCAAACGTGCCAGCGGCGACACATTGGGTTTTAAAGGGTTTTAATCAATAATGAAAACATAATTAGTGTCAGCTGTGTGTGTTTGCGCTGTAGCCATCCATCTCATTGGTTGTATATATTTTCCTTTTGATTTTCAACACGTTTTGGTGCATGTGTAGTCGTGCGTCGTGCTAGTGAAACACCACATTGATTTAATTTCTCCATTATTTTCTTTATTTTTTTCCTCACACCCCTTCCCTTTCACCTCCTCTTCCCCACCCAACTCCCCCTCCTCCATCCCTCCTCATCCCCCCTTTTCTTTGCTCCATCCCCCCTCCTTTTCTTTTCACCCCCCACCCTCCATCCAGTGTACTGTGTCACCTCCCCCGCCAAGGATGAGCGTTACCGAGCTCCCCCTCCCACCCCTCCAGGCTACCAGGGTCTGGCTCTGGGGGACCTCGGCCTCCCGGACGGAGCGGTGGTGAGCGGGCCTGGGGGCCTCATCCCCCGGCCGCCCCACCTCAAACCGCCGGACTACAGCGTGGCCCTGCAGAGGAGCAAACTGCTGCAGAGCCCCGGAGCGGCCGGCGGCTTGGCCGAGGCTCGGAGGCTGGCCAGTACCCTCCACCACCAGGACGCCCGGACGGCCGGCTCCGCGCAGGGTCACTCCAGACCGGCGAGCATCTGCCTCCCGCCACAGGACCTGGCTGACAGTGAGGATGGTACGCCTCCACTTTATGCCGACATGATGAAGCAGTAGATCTGAAACCTGCTAAAACGTTGTCTTCTTTTTTTTTTTCTAGATGAACAAGTGTCAGCGGTGTGAAAGTCGCACGCACGGACCGAGTCGTGACGATCAGGCTTGGGACTAAACTTAGCGGCCTGACGTCGTCACGCGTCACAGTTAAAACCTCCCCCGTCCCCCCGTCCCCTCTACGCCTCCTCTTCTGGAACTCACACGATCACCTCTTTTTTAAAACCCATTTCACCGAAACGGAGAAGAAAAGATTTCAGACTTTTTAAAGAAAAGAAAAAAACTCTCGAACAAAGCGGGAAAGAAAGAGGTGACGGACGTCGAGGGGAGAGGAGAAACAAAAAAATAAAGAAGGAAAGAGCGACGATGACGACGCCTCATGAGAAGAAGTCGGCCTCTGTGGAAATAGACCACCGCGTACCTCCATTTTACACTCCATGCTCTCTTGTCTAAAAGTGTTTCATATTGTTTTTACGGATTTAAAATGTTGTACAGTGATTTTTTCTTCTTCTTTTTTTTAATGTAAAGTGTTTTTTTTTGTTGCATCTCCAAGCTTTCATGCGAGAGGAGGAGCAGACAAAGGGATAAGAAGTCAAAGTGTAATAGCTTGAGAGGGATTTTTTTTTTTTTATTATTTTTGCAGATCAGCTCGAACGAATGTAGACGAATAAGAAAAAAGAAAAAAAAACTGATTCTGAGGTTTCTTTAAGTGGCACTGATGGCGTCAAAATCCACAGAACTAACAGCGGTTACCGAGATCCAAGCAAACCAAATGCACAGCTACCGTACTTAACACTTCTGACTGCACTGGAGGTGAGGAAAGGCCCTGAGGAGCCGCGAAGACCCCCCTCCGTCGCTGTATTTCCCACTTCCTCTTCTGGAGGTTGGGGAAAAAGACGACAGCGCGCGAGAGAGAGAGAGAAAGTCTGTTTGTGTTTAGCACTTATTGTACAGCTTGTACAGCTTCTCTCTTTCTCTCGGTCTTGCAGCTTCTTCCGTGGCGCTCCCCGCCGTCCGCCTCTCTCACTGCTCGTCCCGTCTGACATGAGGTACTTTTTAGCGGCATGCTGCCTCCTGGATGTTCTATAAAAACCAAAAAACTAAAAAAACTAAAAAAACCTGTATTAAATCTCGTTTTTAATGAGCTGAAGATCAAATGCCTTGCTGCTTCCCGTCCAGTAAAATGCGTGTTGTTAAATTAGCACAGTGTGCATGCCCGTACACTCAACACCCGCACACCTTAGAGACAGAGAACAGTGTTTACACCGACGCTTGCAAGTTGTTTTTTCTTATTCTTTTTCATTTATTTTTTTTGTGCGTGTTTACAGTGTTTATTACACCGGCCGTCTGTTTTCGGTCGACCTTGTAAATTCTCGGCGGTAAAACAAACTTCGCGGCGTTTACCTCGTCTCGGCCTGTTCCTCATTTAGGAGTCCGCCTCTCCGTTCCGTGCCCTCGCAGAATATTTCGTGGGCTATTTAAAAGTTGCGTATTATTTGTATCGAGGGAAGGAATAAAAACTAAAAAAATGACTAGAAACCGAAGCGGATTCGTACGTTCAGACGGGATGTGACGTAATCTCGGGGCAGTGGTGTAACTGGAAGCTCTTCTCCTTCTGCTGTTTATCTCTGTGACGCTTTCTTTTGTTTTGTTTTGCCACACAAAGACTTGAAATGATGCTAATATATACAAGGCATATATATATATATGAATTTATATATATTTTTGTTGTTCCTTTGCCGTAAATTAATGTTAACTTGATCATGTATAGATGAGAGAAGAGATTCCTCTATAAAGGCTATTTTTGAATATTTTGTTATAAGAAATAATCGAGGTTGTGATTGCCCTCTTTCTGTTATATATATTTTTTTTTGATGGGGGAGGAAGGGGGGACAGGAGTCTTTAAAGTTTTTGTCATTACTGGTGACATGTTTCCTCCCCTCGCTCCTTCTCTCTGTTGTTGGTGCCATTTCTGCTCCTTGAGTGTAATTGCTGCTGTGTTTTGGGATGTGGCGGCGTCTGCGTGTGTGTGTGTGTGGTGAAATTACATTCGTGTGAGGTTCGGATCAACGTAGCATTTAGAAAATAAAAATAAAATATTAGGTTTCAGTGCGGCGCATGAGGACAAAGACGCTCAGAAGACGTTTTTTTTTTTTTTTTCAGACGCTTCCGAGCTTCCTTCCTAGTTTGCGGTTTTGCTTTGATTGCCGGCAGAAAAGTTTGCCGCTCTGTTGTCGTTTCTGGTTTGTTCCAGCTCGGGCGGCGTGATTGAAAGGCGTTTTTGATTTGTGTTGTATCCCGTCGCTGCCTCTGCCTCTGCCTCCACCTCCGCCGCCGCCGCCATCATCTCCCTCGCTCCCTCTCTGAGACAGGACTTCAAACTTTCAACCTTTCTCTTCTCTGCGCTCGTCTAATGGATCCCACTCTGATACCTGAGGAGTTTTTATGAATCATGAGCATCCACTGTGACCTTCGCCCCGGGTTTCCTTTTTCCTTTTTTTTTTTCTAAAAATCTTGAAACAGACTGAGAGTCAGAAACTGACAGTTTCTCTTTTTATTTGCACAGCTACGATCCTCAGATCCACAAATCAGTATTAAACGTTGTTTTTCTCTGAAGTTTTCTTAGCTTCCAATAGCTGTCCCACGATGTCCCCTAATGGTTTTAGTTATAGGTGCAAAGCACGAGACGAACACTTATGTTTGTGTTGAAATTAAACTCTGCTGCACACGTTGACCTTTCCAAGAAATTACAGAGCTGGACAAACAGCCTGTTCATTTAATTTTCCTCCTCCTCCTCCTCCTCCTTCCTTCTCGACATAAATGTTTTCTCATCTGCTTTCCAGAAAACTGGACAAGATAAACCACCCTCACCCGTAAATCCTTCCTTCCTTCCTTCCTGATTGTAATTTAGCCCCTCTCTCTCCCCCCACCGTGTTATTTGGAATGCAATAAGAGAGATGTGAATGTGTTCTTTTTCTTTTTGTTGTTATTTTAGTTTTTTTTATTGTTTTTATTCGTGGACATCTTTTGGCATTACAGCAGAAATGCACAACAATAAGCTTAAATGTGGTGAGTGAGCTGCACAATCTGTACAAAGAGGTATTAACTTGGTCTGTGGCTTCAAGTTTGCTTTCGTCTCACACTCCTAGCTGTTGTAAACTTATGTCTTTTAGAAAGACAAACCATGATTTTGCTCGTACGCTTTTTATGTATTTTTTACGATTGTAAATAATTGTTATATTTTTCTTTAAGAGAATGTTTAAAAAAGGAAAAAAATACCTTTTATTTCTCTGAGTCTACTGATATGAATTTGGACAATGAATAAAATGCAGAAAGAATTTTTTTGTCTTTTTTTTTCGTCTGTTGTCGAACGATGCTTACACCGATCAGGCGTAACATTATGACCACCTTCCTAATATAGGTCTCCCTTGTGCCTCCAAAACAGCTGTGACTCATCAGAAAATGGACATGGGTCTTCTGAGTGTGTCCCGTGGTGCTTTTTTATGTGTTTATGTGTGCCTGTGCTATGGGGTGGGGGTGCCTGGTCTGGTCTAGGTGGGTGCTACACGTCTACGTAACATCCACATGAATGAATGCCAGGTCCAAAAGTTTCCCAGCAGAACACTGACTTGTCCCAAGATGGTCAATGTCATTCACGTCTCCTGTCAGTGGTCATAATGTTGTGGCTGACGAGTGTACATGAGTGATTTATGATGCAAAATACGCTTTCAGTAAATGTCCTGCCTCCTGGATATTTTTATGACCGTGTCATTTAGCGAAGTGCTTAACCTTAGCGTTTAGCATCTGAGGTTAAAGACCAGATTGTGGTCTGAAGAACTATAGTCATGCCTATAAAGCATTATGCTGCCCTCAGGCACAGCGGTGATTTGAGCTAAATGCTAACATCAGCTGACATTTAGCAGGTCCCCCCCAGTTCACCATCTTATTTTAGCAAAAGTTATTACGTCCTAAATGTTTGACAGGCCTCTGAAATGACTGATGTATGAAGTAATAAGCTTTCAGTGAATGTGTTGCTTCCAGCGTTACGTATTTTATCATTGGATGAATTTTGTTTTCCTGTGACAGAATGTTTTGGGTCAAAAGCAGCTTCTTTTTTTTTTTTAGTGTAGCTACTTCTTCCTACTTTTGACCGCTAGGTCTTCGGACAAAACCGAGAGTACGGGCCCTCTCCTTGTGTTGTCCTCGCTGCAGTACATCAGATCAGATCAGATCAGAGCAGGAGAGCGTCACGCCGCGTTCAGGGTCAGGCTCCATTTATTACTCATTAAAGGTTTACTGTCACACAGAGGGGCATGCTGTGTGACCTGTCCGTGTGTGTGTGTGTGTGTGTGTGTGTGCACCGCTGGCTGCAGTGTACTGTGGTGTGTTCCTACCTCAGATGCGTGTCTGCAGGCTCTGACCGTCTGGGGAACATCTGAACACTTTTTCAAACCTTCATGAGTTTGCTGTCACTTAAAACTCCGTAGCAACTAAAGACCGTATCGGCTGTTATTGTAGGGATAAGAGAAAGCAATTAGAAGACCACACAGCAAAGGGACTAATAAAATGTCCCTCATCGATTCTACATGCAGGCAAGACACAAAACAACTAGCATGTGTTTTGCGACTTTGTGGCTGTAATGCATCTCTTTGTGGGCCTATTGTGTCCTGTTGCAGTTTTATATCTCTGCTTGCGTTGGTTTTGCACACATCATATATTTCTGGTCAATTTGTTGAGGCTTTGTTCACGTTCATGTTCATTTATCATTTTGTTTTCACTGGTCCAGGTCTCGTCTTAGTGCATATATCTCAGTTGGTCTGATTCCCATTGCAATTGTTTGCCTCTCTTCGTCAAAGTTGTGCATCTCTTTGCGGTTGTTTTTGAGTTTGCATGCATTGTGCATCTATTTTTGGGGGAGTTTGAGACTTTCTGGACTTCTGAGTCTCTTTTGTGGTTGATTTGCATCTCATCTCGTCTAGTAGCAGTAGTTTTTGATATTGAATTAGCGTCTGTTTTGTTTTAATGTCGTTGCTCTTTGTACTCTGTATCCTACAGAAACCCTCAGGCCCAACTGGCTCACTGGGCCTCTGGTGTCAGTAATCCAAAAATAACTAAACTTGATTTGTATAGCACAGTTTGTATCCGAAGCAAACAACTAAACTAAGCTTTTACTGACAGAGTCTGACGAGGAACTGGTTCAAGTCAGCAAACTCCCGCACAGTCTGACTTCCACTATCTGAGCAGTCTCTTTAAGACGCTTTGTTCTTTTCTTTTTTTTCTTTACGATAAAGTTAGAGCGATGTGTCATGGAGACGGGTCAGGGTGGAAGGCATGTTAACCAGCATGTTCAAAGAGCCGGTCTCCCCACTTCAGAGAGAATATTCCACATCGACGAGAGAAGTGAAAGTTCAGCTCCGAGTGGAATTCCGCTGGAAACGAGTCGGTGAAATTACACACAGCTTCAATTATACATCACAAAGGGCGAAAAAGCCCCACTGGATGGATGGCAGGAGAGGAAATGTGGGAAAGCGAGGTAATATGTGCGCCGTGCGTGCCCCGTGTGTGTGTGTGTGTTTGCCCGTGTGTCTTCTGTTTTGACTTTGAAGTTGTGACTTTCTCATGAGCAGAAGCTGAGAGCAGGAGGTGGGAAAACGGAAACTCTACCACCTGAGGGTTTTTGAGCACACATGGAGGGGAGCGGGGAGCGGGGAGGGGGGTGGTTCTTTTACCATATTCCTGTCTAAATGAAAATTTGTGAAGCAAAACAGTTCGGAAAATATTCCGTCACCTGTAGTAACAGCGCCGCCCTTGAGCGAACGTACTGTATACTGTATGTGTGGGTGTGGATTTGGTCTCACATAGGTACACACTGTAAATGAGAAAATAAATTGGTTTGGTTGGTTGGTGTAAGTTGTTAGTTCTCTAGTATCTCAAGCATCTTTCATGTCTCTCTATGATCTTGAACTCACCTTCAACACAATATTGTCTGATGACTTTTCTTCTGCCGGGGTGAGGAGAAGGTGTCCGGTAGATGAACCTCAGAAATGGACCCTTGCTTTTTGCAGATGATGTGGTACCGTTGGCTTTTACTGGACCTTTAGCGTGCACTAGGGCGGTTTGCAGACCAGTGTGAAGCGGTTCCAAAGAGTGTTAGCACCTCCAGATCTGTGGTCATGGTGATCGGCCTGAAAACAGTGGATTGCTCCATCCAGCTTTCCGGGCGACTTCCTGCTCCAGGTGAAGGAGTTGAAAGTACGGTATGGTGCAATGGAGCTGGAGATGGACAGACAGGTTGATGCGGCGGTTGAATGTTGTGGTGAAAAGGAAGCTGAGTTGTGGGGTAACGTTTTCTTTTTACCAGCTGATCAGCATTCTGTATCTCAGGTACCTCTTGAAAGGGGCCAGGTGAGGTAGTTCGGTCGTCCGGTGAAGATGCCACCTAGGTGTGTCCAGGTTTACTGGACACAACAAGCTAGGAGGAGACCTCGGGAATACAGATGAATACCCTTTGCATCCCCTAGGAAGAGCTGGAATCTGTTGGCGAGCAGAGGGACTTCTGGAATTCCGGAACCCCCTTGCCACTCCGACCCAACCTTGGATAAGTGGAAAATCTTCCTAGGGCAACACATCCCCTAGGAAGAGCTGGCATGTGTTGCAGAGAAGAGGGACTTTTGGTATTCTGGAAACCTGTTGCCACCAAAACCCAACCTTGGATAAGTGGAAAACTGATGGATGGACATTAACTCTGGGGGAAACAGTCCACGTTTTGGGCTTCCAGTGTCCCCAGCGGATATTAGGACAACAGATTTCCGGTTCTGTGTGTCAAGTCAATGTTCAACTTGAGCCAGATTTAAGTTTCTGTGTGGGATCTTTACGGTAGTTATGACATAGCTCTGTACCCTACGTCTTAGTTGAACATGCGCTTATCCAGTTATGTAACTTCATGACATCTTTTTTTCTGACAGAGTTCCTACCTTTCATTAGTGTTGTGATCCTGATGAGTGTTGTGACCCTTCTGATCTTAGCCCAGTGTGGTCCAGTCTTTACAAAAGGACCTTTGACAGTATATTTTGGGGTGTTGTCCTCCTAGTTGTACTTGGTGCTGGACATCCTGACGCCTTCACGCTTCAAGCACCCTCACAAGTCAAAGGTCAGTCAGTGATTAACAACGCCACCTGAGAAGAGGTGAAAAACAACAGAGTCATCACTGAAGTCCACCTTCTTGTCCTTCACCTGATCTGCCACATGTTACTTATGGTCAGGGACTCTTTTTTTATGACGCTTGAACTTCAGGCAAACATTTGTACCCTTGATTCTTCTGGGGTTGCAGTGAGAAAACTCTGTCTTGACAGACCGTGACGTCTGCTCAGCTACCTGTTTTAATTCCACTTCCCTTGGAAAAGTGAGATTCTGGTTAATTAGCAGCTTCTCCCACAGATCACACGTGAGATCTCGACTCGGAAATGTCAACCAGGTCTCACCGCAGAAGGTTTGTGTTTATTTTGGAGAAACTGGCGCTTCACATGCTTAATTGTCAACAGTGTCGGTGAAAGACGACCTCGGGGGGGAGGGGTGAACGTCTCATCCCCGAGGCTGTAACTGTTAAAGTGTTAATTTAAATTCTCTCAAAATCATATCCAAGCCGAGGTTAGAAACACGACTGTCCTGGAAACACAGACATGCAAATGTGCCACACAAGAGCTGATTCCCTTTTCTTTGTTTTTGTCACTTTTCTAAGACTCGCTGGACCATCTGAGGGGCATTGAGACGCAGGTTGAGGTGACACTCTCAGGGGTTGTTCTGGCCATTTGTCACCAGTCCTCAAGGCTTCCTGCAGCTCGTAAAAAGGGTTGAGGTCAGCGTCCTTGCATCTGCCCGTCCTCAACGATGTCAGCAGTGCAGCACAGACAAATGACCTGACAAGACCGCAGAATGTAACCTCATGTTTAAAAGGCCATAAGTAATCCTTCAAGTTCCTTTTCATTTGTGTGCGTTTTACCTTTTCATGACATATAGGTGTTGGTTTTCAATCTGAAGGGATTAGATTTATGTGCTTTCACATGCTGGATTTGTTCGGCCTTAAGGCTCACGGAAGATTTCACTGCTCCTCTTTCATTTTACCAGTCAGTCAGTTCATAACAGCACAATTCAAAACATGTAACTGTCTGGTATTTGGTAAAATCCCTAAAAAACCTGCAAAGCCAATTCCAGCTGCAATTACAAGTCAACTATTATTATTATTTTTTGTAATAACACATGTATAAAAGATATATTAGAGAAAGTTGGATGCCCTTACACTGGCGGCCATGAGGGGGCAGTGCTGCATTACAGGAAACGCCGCTTAAAGAAACGCTCTCCCTCTGCATCTCCCCATCCCCAGGCCTTAGGCAAGATTTGTAAGAGAAGGCTATTTGGGGAGCATATTTCCCACCAGAGGTCAGCCATCCTATTAAGGTGCAAATTACCAACACGTCGCCGTCCGTGCTGGAACAATGCAGTCCGGGCTTTGTGGAGATGATGGTTATGTCTTTCTCACTTGTCTTTGCCCCCTGTATAAAAAAAAAAGTCTCCCTTCATCCTGTGGCTGGTTGATGTTCATTCCTAAACTTGGACCTGCAGCTCTGCAGCTTCTCCGCAGCGCTTTAAGTCTTGGTTAAAGCACTGCGTGTCATACTTTAGATATGTAATTATGTGTTTGTTTGAAATCATCATCATCTCTACACCTACACTGGTATCATTACTGCAGAACAAGAGGTAAGTGTGTGGGACCACAGCCACAACATTAAAACCACCTGACTAATTTGTTTAGTAGGGTGTCCTGTCGTGTCTGGCGCCAGGACGTTGGTGGGAACTAGTCTTTGGGACTGGTGGATAGAGGGAAGGGGGCCTCTGGGGGTCAGGCTCGTTCGCACCCCATAGACACTTGATCGGTCTGGGGTATGGGGAGTTTGGAAGAAGAGGAGTCAACAGCTTGGACTATTTTAATGTGTTTTTGTGGCTGCATTGTCCTTCTGGGGATGCCTTCTGCCATTTGGGAGTGTCGCTGCTATGGGGTGGGGGCGCCTGGTCATCAACAATGTTTAGGTGGGCTAATTAACTTCTACTGTACATGAATACCAGGAAGATTATTAATGTTGTCCCCTTCACCGGTCATTGGTTTTTAATGTTGTGGCTGATCCTTCCTAACACTGAGACTGACTTCACTTTCTTTTAAGAGTACATGAGCGTTTGTGTCGACGGAAAGCAGAGGGTGGATCTGTTCGATCGTCCCATTTAAACTCTTGACCTTCTCCTCCTCATCTGAACCATCTAACCCGACTCATTATTGGAGACGTGGCATCTGGCTACTTTACTCCTTCAACCGTAACAGCTCCCCTTGCATGAGTTACTCACACTTAAACACAGGCTTACGCACACACACACACACACACACACACACACATACACACACATACACACACACGGGGATGGACGCGGCCGAGGAGGCAAGTGGAGAGTGACGAAGGGTGAAGGGAAATGGAGAGGGGCTTGAGGGGAGATGGTGAAGGAAGAGGGAGGAGATTGGAGTTGATGTGTGCGGTGGGAGGATGGAGTGGAGTCAGGAGAAGCTGAACTAGAAGAAGAACAGAAGGAAGGAGAGAGGGGGGTGAGAATTGATTGAGAAGGAATGAATAAAACAGTCTGTGCTGGACCAGAACTAGTTCAGAGCCGAGCGAACGCTGGCGAGCGGCAGCTCTTAAAGCGAGGCCTTGCAGGGCGGATGAAACCAACAGAGTAAGAGAAAAGTTCTTGTTTAAATGTGTTAAAGACGCTTCTGAAGCCGCGTGACCGTCCGCAAACCACTTCTGGCAATTCAGAGCATGCATCATTTCCTCTCTATTTCGGTTCTCTGTACACACTAGTTTCACTTAAAACAGTGTCAGTGTCGCTGGAGTGGATGCTCCTAAAAAGCACGCTGGCATTTAAAAAGCGGAGCGAAAAAACAAAAACAAAAGCTTCTCTCAAACACTTCATCTGCTCGAAATCAGGCAGAGATGAAAACATGATGAATCCCGTGGACGCAAGGAAGTTTTCCCGACTTTACTCCATTTTACTTTACTCCAAGGCTGTTTTAAACACTCCAGGTGGTAAAAAGCGAAGTCATTGTGTGGTTGCATATATGCAGTTTTCAAAAAATTACGAGTCCCTGGCGCAGATCGATCACTGACATTTAAAAAGAAGTGTAGTTAGAGAGGAAATTAGCCGCTTGGAGCACTTGAGGCGTTTAAATGTTGACGCGTTGAGATCAAAACGTGATGAATCCCTGTTACAGCGCTGGTGCCGCACACACGCAGCCGAAAGACTGGAGCACGCTTCTTCAGGCTTAGTGGACAGAAATTTCATTGAACTGTGCAAAGTTCTGCGCTTCTGCGTCGGCCACTGGAAACTTTGCAGAGAAAGTGAAATTTCGCTCAAAGAAAGAAGAGACGGCAGAAGGAATGAGAGATGAAGGAGGAAAGAAGAAGAAGAGAGGCCGAGAGGGCGTCAGAGGGAAAATCTAAATACCCCCCACTGGTGGAACTGGGGAAAAGCTGCAGAGAAATATAGGAGAGAAGTGATAGAGGGGGGGTACTTAGTGGGATGCCCCTGCTTTGAACTAGATGTAAGTAAAGGAGAGAAAGAAACAGAGAGAGAGAAGAGAAGAGGGATGGGGGCATCTCGGAGATGGAGAACTAGGAGGAGACGAGAGGGGAAAAAGTAGAAGATTAAAAAAAAGGGGGGGGAGGCCTCTGCAAGTCCAGCAAGAGAGGAGAGGAGAGGAGAGGAGAGGAGAGGAGAGGAGAGGGGAGGAGAGGAGAGGAGAGTGAAGGTCTAACCTCCTCCAGTGCCTCTGAGCTGCAGCCAGCTCTTTGATCCTGCACTTCATTTAACTCCACTGTAGGAGACCTCCCAGTCTGATGTACAGGATTAAAGGCCCATTCCAGAGTTTATTTGACATATAAATTATTATTCACTCAGGTCTGAGTTGAGGCTGCATTGCATTTTACAGCTCGCCCTGCAGCATCTTAATTCAGACTACAAGACAGCAAGTCGTGCCGGTAACTCTGCGACGGCCGCCGTCATCTCGCCCCCTTCGTTCCCTCTTATTTAAAACTGTCACGAAGGCATAATGCGGAGTACAAATCTGCAATTTTCTCCTCTCTCTAATGAGACTCATTATTTACTTTTATTTATTTATTTATTTTTGGACAGCACACAGAAAGGTAGCCACATTATTAGCGTAAAGAGCAAGGAAAATGCTTCTATTATCAAGTATCCCTCAGTTCGCGGAAGCAGCGCAGAAAGAAATGTGTTTTAAAAGCCACAATTATCGCCTCGCATGGAGTAAATGCATACGTGCTGTCAGTCACATGAAACCCACTGTAATCCCTGCAGATGCATGCGCTGCAGGAAGTAAGCTAGCACGTGAGAATCGACAATAGCAGTCCTGTCAGGCCTCAGAAAGTGAGCTCGGTGGTGCGTTTCTCACCTCGGCGCAGCTGCCTGCTAATGGTGTGAACATAAGAATCTATAGGAACCGTCATCTGACATGCAGTGCTTCTATTCGGAGCTGAATGAGACCCTGCAGTGGTTGACGACAAAGCTGTAACATGGCATCAGTGCTGTCAGCCATGTTTAATACAGGTCTCAGTGTGCAGGCACAGGTCAGGGTCTCCACAGCCTTCGAGGCTTTTTCAAAACATGCAAAACGTAGTAGCTCTTTCCCCCCCGGCGCCCCCATGCTCGTCCGTTTCATTGAAGTCAGCAAAGTGATTATTCGGCTGTCCCAAAAATAAGAAACGTCAAGGTTGTGCCAAACGTAACTCTGCTCTAAAGTAAATTTTACCTCGCTGAATTGGTTCATCACCTGTGTGCTCAGTGAAAAGAAAAATCTATCTTTCTGGTAAACTCTGGGGCTGGTCTGCAGTGTTCCTCGCTTTGTCTGAAATGCCAGTGATTGATTGGAAACACCTCTGAACAGACTGGACTCTTATTTGGCTTTGGAATTAACTTGTTGTCCTACAGGTTCCCTTGCTTTTGCAGCTCACATATATGTAATGTTGGCTCATTTTCTCAGATAAGCACAAGTATAATATTTTTGTTTTGCTGTTTGATTGAGTTGATGATTTCCACGCAATGTAGAAATCATTGTAGGGCGCAATTTAATTATCAATGCAAAACTTACCTTTTTTATCTGCATTTCTGACGAGTTCTTCGGGTTACATGTTGTCCTGTCTCGCACATGTCTCAGTGTTGGAAGTGCATTTACACTTTAATATACAAAAACAGTTTTGCACTACTACACAATATCCAAAAATGCTCAGTGACCAGTGATAATAATAGCCACACAGATTTCCATTACACTGATGAATAAAAAATGTCTATAATATAATATAATATAATATAAGGACGTGGTTAGCTTAGCTTAACACAACGACTGGAAATGGGGTAAACGGTTAGCCTTCGGAAGCCTCCACTGGTTGCCTGGCAACCTCATAGCCGTGGCAGTTGTGAAGTGGGAGGAGCCAAAACTCGAGCACTTAAATCATCAAATAAATCACCGAACGATTAAAACAACAAAATATCTGTGATTCAAAGTCAAAGGCGCAAAGGTACGAAAAAGTAAAAATAAAAAAACAAAAAACACGTATGCTGTGTAAAGAAATCTTTTAGGGGAAGAGCTGACCACAACTCCCAAGATGCATTTCAAAGACAAACGACTCGTGCAACTACTTGAGTCATGTGACCAAACTAACGGTTTAAGCCGTTATTTAAATGTTTACCATTACTTTAACACATATAACGGTCATAAAATGAAATGGTCTAATTAAACTTAGAGAGGAACAACAATATGAGCACAATGTACATTTTTGTAGTATTTAAAAATAAAGTTTATGTTCAATAGCTGAAAACGATGAATAAAATATACTAGCCTATCTTCTAGTTCAAAAACTATCTTTTATTTATTTATTTGTTTTGGCATTTGGCATTTCACCCCTTGATTACTGTATCCTCTGGTTAGGATGGAAATAATGTAGAATCTGAACTTTGACCTGCTGAAGCTCCGCCCCCTCTTGAACAGGTGGTCTTGACTAACTGATTCAGGTGTGTGTCCCAGACAGCAAATTACGTCGGGCCGACGTCGGCAATTGGAGGGCACCATCGGCAAAAGATCGGCAGGAGAGTTTTTCCCCTGCACGCCAAATACAGCTGTCAGTTTAGGTCGGCAAACCGTCGGCGGAATGAGTCAATGCCACTCCAACATGCATGCGCACTCCGTAGATCGGCGGAGGAACGGCGAAGACGCATTTTGCCGATCCCGCTGTTTTTTCTTTCTTTTCTTTTTTTTCACTTTTTTTTCCAAAAGTGCTGTTGGCTCTCTTCGCAACCGGTCTACATCCAGCGACGGCTGTAAGGACGAAGGTATGTTGAGCTTGTGTAAAATCCGTATGCCACAATTTATATGATGATATGATATTTGGTAGAATGCATAGACTAATCCGGTTTAGGATAACTTTTTGGAGATAGTAATGTTAAGGTTAACGTTAACGGTTAGCGTTACACAATATGTTTCTCAAGTTATCTGGTTATGTTAGCTGCTAACTTACGTAACTGTATATGGATAACCTGGAGGATAACACGTAATTAGTAAACTAATTGTAGAAGTGTTTTTAATCAGATATTGTATTCTATGACCTCTGTTGTGGTTAGAAAATGCTTTAACGGGGTGTGTTTTGAGCAAACGTTATGTAGGTAGCTAGCGTTAACGTTAGCATAATTAGCTTGCCATTTCGTTGGCCACAGCAGGAGAGTCATGCTAGCAGAGGTGAAGTTCGGCACTTCTTTTGAATCTGAGGGACCAGTGGTTGTATTTGGCAATTACGTTCAGTTTAAACTAAAGCAGAACTTCAAGCATAACTCTGGCCAAAATGAATTCTAGGGTGTTTTTGTGAATGCACCTGAATGAAACTTTCCTTTAAAAGCATACGTAAATCGTAATATTGGCCTGTATTCCGTTAGCGGCCGGGTCTCCAACATTGGCCGGTAAATAAAGGCCGGTCTCTAATAGCAGCCGGAGATTAGAACCATCTCGGTGGGTCAGGGTTTCGGCGGCACGGTGTGGGAGGATCCCCTCAGCGGGACCTCTCCCTGGCGTCCACCGCCCCCCGCCGGACGCTTCTCCTCCGCGGCGGTGCGCCGCGACCGGCTCGTTCGGCCTGGAAGTGTTCGGGGCGAAAGTGGCTCGCCGGCTACGGCCGCGAGCTTTACAGCGACCCCCCGCATCTCACCTCGCCGATTCCCTGGGGTCGTGGATAGTGCTCACTTGCTCAAGGGCACTTAAGCCATGGATGTGGGCATGGGAGAGCAGTGCTTCAAAGACTATGTAATACAGCAGGTTGTGAAATGGGGTTAGTCAGCTTTATCTTTTACTTTACAGGTAACTAAACTGTCATCGTCTGGTGGCAAGAATCTACAAGAAACAGTCTGGAGAACCTGTCCAAAGATATTTCTTCAACATCTTTCAACCCAGCTGAACTGGTGCGGTAGGGGACAGAAGACAGGCCTTAAATCAAGGCCTATTCATCATATACTCCTGAGTAAGTTCTACAATGTGTTGAAGCAACATTCTGTCCCTATTCAACCCATATGTGGTGTCTGTATTTATATCAGTTGTTCTCATTTATATACTGTCCTCACACTATTCTCAACCAATTGTCTTAAGTTTTTTTAAGTTTCTTTTGTAAAATACTCTGAGTTTTCTGAATTGTCTTTAAAGAAACAATCAAACAGAGATATAGACGTTCATGCTACTGTCTTATTTTTTCCCTCTGTTGCTTTATTTATTTTTTTGTTAAGGTGCCGTGTTAAAAGATCCTGCCCAACAAAACTCCACTGAGGTGACAGTGTTCCCCTGTCATCTCGACTGGCTGCGGCTGAGCAGGGACAGGAATGGAGGGCAGCAAAGGCAGGAACTGGACTGAAACCTATGGTGGCATCATGCCTTCAGTGTGTCTTAAACAACCACACATAAAATATTGATATGTGCACATATTATATTGGTATTATATCATATTTGACTGTAGATTTATGAGTGAAGTTACCAACACAATTGGCCGTAACACACTCACCCATTTTAGAGTCACATTCCCTCTCTCTGTCTCTCTCTCTCACTTTCTCACAAACACACATAGGGCCTCAGACACAGGGAGAGAATGTTAACTTGTGTCTTTATTATTTTGTCAGAATGCACCAGAATGCTTTGTTTGTATGTTTTGACATTGATTTAGTTAAGTCACGCTCAGAAATGTGTCATCTGCTTATTACAATCAAAAAAAAAATCGAGCGCCATCCCCACTTGTGTGAATGTGTTAAAATAAATGTTTTGATACTACTTTTGCAAGACGATGTAAAAATAAATGTTCACAGTCATCTCCCAGTGCCCTCCTGTTTTGTAATTTCTCCCGGAAATCTCCTGTAGCCTAATTTGCAAGACCATGTTAGACAGGCATTTCCCAGGCTGTCAGATTGTGTATGAAATACACTCTACACATAAACAGTCACTTACTTTCAATTTGAACTTTTGTAATAAAACCTGGCAACTCAAAAATAAGGAAGCGGCTGCAGACTGCGCAGCCACCGTCAAATTGTTCGGGAAGAATTTTTATAATTAATACATCACATAAACTGTTATTGAGTGTTGTTGATACAGTAGGAAACTTGTGTCCTTTGAACACAATCTGACAGCAGCTAGCCTAAACAAATCAATAAGACCTAATATAACGGTGGGATCCTACTAGAGCGGCGAAAACCATTCAGACGCTTCGCTCCCTTTGACTTAACTTTGGAAGGGCTGATTTTCAAGCATGCTGTGGCGTTTCCAGCGATGCAGCCGAAAATCAGCTGTGTGTTAAATCAATGGGAGCGAGGTGACCGAATGGTTTTCGCCGCTCTAGTGGGATCGTGCCGCATAGGTCATAATTACATCGGGTTTACGTCGGCGAACTGATCATTTGGTTACGTGGCAACGGTTGGGAACGGTGATAACTCTATGTGACGTTTCCACGTGCATTAGCTGCTTGACGTCGGAGAACTTTTTCGGAGGAACTCGCCCCGACGTCGGCCCGACGTAATTTGTTGTCTGGGGTGACGTCCCCACTATTGCTTGCTTGAGATTTTGAAGAAATACAAAGGAAACTAAGAGTACTAGGTGTCTAAATGAACACCTAAGCTCCAAACCATGAGCAACTTTCCCTGTCCATTGTGCTACTGTTAGCTTCTTTATGTCATTGTAATGCTAACACTGTGATGGAGATAATGTGTTAGTCATCAACTGCTGACCACTCCATGGGCAGAAGCTTCAGGTCTTCCAGAAGTTTTATCATCCTGCAATCGGCCTCTGCTTCCCTGACAGCACACAGAACTAATGTAAGTACCTGCTGCTAAAGCTAACATGCTATTTTGGGTCTATTCATTTGTACCTGCTGACTAGCTGGCTGTGTTTACCTTTACTTGCACATTGCTGTCAATTGTGTTACTTCTTTGGCTTGGGAGTTTCAAGGTATTAGGTCCTTGGGGGAATTTAGGAACGAACGCAAGACAATTATGGACGTCGAGTCTGGTTGTGAGGCAAATTTAACAGGATTTATTTCAATACAAAGGCTAACTGAAAAACGGCTAGAGGCATGCACAGTGGGGAGGGACTGGACCACGTGTTTGTGCCGAATAAATGAAAGCAATACAGCAAAACTAGACCTGGCTAAGGAACTTCTCCAAATTGAAAGCAGCAGCAAACAAAAGGACCTAACTATCGTATCAAAAGAGGGTATAATCAAAAGTACATTGCTGGCACTGACCAATCAACTGAGAGCAACAAAGAAAGTACGTCACACCTGGCTGTCACAAAGGCTTAAAGAGTTTAAATTGTAGTGCAACGATATTTTCGCATGATTGTCACTTATCATGGCCACGAAACACTACAGAAAAGGGAACAGTCTTTTATTTCTCTACCATTTCACCTGTACTTTGAATTCCTGTGGATAGCAGGATAATAGCTATGATTAAGGCCCCTCCTCAGTCACCTGCTGCCTTCTGGTTGATATTTGCTTGCAGGGACTGACAGGTCAGCGCTCTTGAATGTGACAATAACAATATTATAATATTTATGTACCGCTGTGCTGCTTAAAGAAAAAAAAAAAAAAAAAAAGGAACGAAATAAAGTAGTTCATTATTATGATAGGGCTGTTTGCTCTCCTGCTGTCTCTATCTCTTTCAGCGCTCCTTTCACATGTGGCTCTTTCTTTTTATTACAGCATGTGGCTAGTTTAACAAAAGCTGTGAGGGAGAATAAATTTAATGAACTGATTATGACTCTGGACTGATGGATGCCTGCAGACAACTGTTTCAACTTACAAGCTCGCCCCGTGTATCAAACCCAGCTTCTTTTTTTTAATGCTGTTTAGACGAAGCCAGCACCTCGTGTTGACAGACTTCAACCTTGATTTTATCTGCACCGCTCTGCTTTGACTGGGACTCCTGGAAATACACATTGACTGTAACTGTGCGTGAGTTTGTGTGGATATTACTTAATTTGCCTCGAATATTCTCCCCTCGCTGGAAAAGAGTCGCGTTTCAGGGCTGTGTTGTTAAGATGCAGAGAGCCTCTGCAGCATCCCTTAGCGTAGCAGAGGAGGGAATAATATGTCGCCTCTCATTAGCAGGGAGACGGTGACATCCTCAGTATGCTGTTTATACCCTAATCACTCGCAGCGACTGCGTTTGTTTTTATATATGCCCTGTGTATGCATTGTTTGCATCTTTTTGTGAAAATCCACTTCCCTCCGGTTTGCAAATGCGTGTGTGTGTGAACCCGTCAATCAGCCGTCAGTTAGTATGCACTGGCTGTGGGTCCAGATTACAGTTGTGATTGATGAAGCTGTGTACACACTGGATCTCAGAGCTGTCCGCCAGAATGGATCGACCGGCGACTCTGTGCTATTTCCTCCCCATCTGCTTCATCCTTTTCCTCCTCTTCTTCTTCTTCCATCACACTCCTTGTTCAGCCCATAGTCCCCGAAGAGGAATGGCAAACACCTTAATGCTGCCTTCAAATGGATATTGGGAGCTTGTGAATACTACATGGGAAGCCGTGTGCACAAAATTCGTGATGTTCAAAGTTATGGTGTAAGTTGGAGAACCCCTCTGCCAGGCAAATGTTGGCATCCAAAGAACCAGGTGCAGTAAATCAATAGGATTATTGACTTAGATTATAATAAGATAATGAAAAGAAGAAGTCACTGGACATATTAACAAACTTCCTCCGCCATATTATACAGCTACAAAGAAAACTCTGTACAACTAACTAACAACATATCGACGTACCATCCTCCTCTGGAAATGTCAGCAAACGCGCAGCAACCTGCAAACTCTGACCTTTCTGAAGATTTCTCTTTACGTGGCCATGAATCCCACAAGAGGGGTCGGTTCATGTGGAATTTTCTCATGAACACGGTAAATACGACCCCATTTCAGGAAAATCCATGCCGGTGCTCCTGTATATGTCTTGGTGCGTGTTCAGACTGTTATCAAGTGCTCCCGCGAGATGGATCAGGTGTTGGATGCTTGAAACAGTTATGACCTTGCTCAGCGATCAACTATTTCTCATTAAAGGAGAATTGAGGTTCGGATGCAGGAGAATTACCGTTATTTATTTATTTATTTTTTTAACAATCTGGACCTTATTTCTAGCATAAAATACGATCGTTTACTCATATAACAGAATTTTCGTTTTCAATTTCTGATTGGACGAAACTAACAATGCTTACATTTTATAGGCTAAACAAATAGATTAACAGCTGAAGCTCTTGTGGTTGTATGTTTTGTTGTGCGTACTGAGCTGGACTAGCCTCAGACATGAAATGAGATTTCTCTGGCCAGTCTATGATGGGTTTCCAGAAACAAACATGAGATACGTAACACATGATGAGGTTCATATAACACTTGAGGCATCTAGAAATATGATAATGTAAAATAAATGCTTAAACCCTCTTGGCAAGTACAACCAGCCATCTATCCCAGTCAATAATTTAAATCTTCTCACCATCAGTGCCAGTTTTCTACAGACTGATAATCTTCTCACTTGTCCTCAACATGTTACTGGTTTAGTATATTGATCTACATGCCAAATAGTCTCCAATGAGAACATGACGCGAGGGCTAAAATGTGGTGAGATGGGGTGATCTGGAACTGGCTTTCCAAACAGTGCTCGTATGTGAGACTTTAGAAGGGCAAATGGAGGTGAAAAATCACCTCGCCCTGCTCCGTTTAATCGGATGGAGGCTGCATGCCCGTGGCTAGGACAACTACGCTCAGACATGGTCCTTCAGTGACCCATGTGTGTCATTTTGCTATTCTGAGTCATTTCAGCCCAGCAGTCCTTTTCTTTTAGGGGCTACAAAAGCTGTTGATCTGCTCAAGTGTGCATGCAGTTTTCCGCAGTCGTGACTTCTGACTGATAGATTTGGTGACCTAACTTCTTCTCTACATGTCTTCCCCTTTCTTTTGTGCCACTGGCATTCTTTGCCTCCTCGGCTTGTGGAGGAAATATTTTTGGAACAGGCGCGAGATCATTTACACGTCTGCGGATATAGTGGAACAAGCTGTAAAAGATAGCACGCTAATAGTTATTAAAAGTAAGCTGACAATTAGTTCCCTGAAGGTACGCGAGTGAACATGGATTTGAGATGTTTTTTTGTCTTCTCCCTAGAAACTGTCAAAACTCAGTAGAAATTCAGTCTGCACCTAATTTTCTAATCAGTTATTCTCTTCAGTTAACATCAGGCTTTGCTGTTTGGAAGAATTGTTCATTTTTTTATTATTTTTATTTATTTAAGCACATTTTTAAAATTGAACTGCTTGTTGAAAAAAATAATTTGTGAAATTGGGTGTTGCTATGGGGTGGGGGTGCCTTGTCTGGTCTAGGTGGGTGCTACATGTCTAAGTAACATCCATATGAATGCCAGGTCCAAAAGCTTCCCAGCAGAACACTGAATTATCACAAGATGGTCAATGTTATTTACTTCTCCAGTAAGTGGTCATAATATTGTGGCTTATCGGTGTATATGGGAAGCAGTTTAAATCTAGAAAGTTCCCCAGTAGTCTTGAACTTTAATGGCGTCCTTGACCTTTTTCTGGCCTACCACTGAGGCGCCTGCTTCAAGTTGATGCTGTGAATTGTTTTGTACCGTCCGTTGTTAATCGGATAAAAACATATATAAAACAAATTTAAAAGAAAGTCTTGGTCAAACAGAAATGTTTCACTAATTAAGATGAAAACTTGTATCTAGATTTAATTTAGTTTCCATCCTGTGGGGATTCTGTACGCACAGAAAAACTGCTGCAGGTGTAAGGTACTACAGAGGTATGATTTTAGACATTGCATGTGTATTCCTTCCACTACCAGTTATGAAAAGTGGTGTGCAACAAACAATTCAGCCGTCCACAGTCATCTAATTATCTTGGGAACTTCTAGCAAAGAACAAAAGTTGCTTTAGACCCTTGACTATGGTCTATACAGTACAACCACAACTCTCTGCTGACTGACTTTGCTCAAGGGCGCTTCAGCAATTCTTGCTATATGGCCTACAGATATTTCCTGACCCTGTTCAGGATCCACACTCTATTTCCTAACCTTCAGCTCTGTGATCTTGGCGCTCCCATCAGTCCTTGTTTGGATCAAGTCTCCTTCACCTGCTCTTGTTATTGTAATATTTTTTCATCAAAGTGTTTTTCCTTCCTCGTAAATCTGACATTTGTGAACTGTGGGATCAAAGCCAAATCCTCCTACGCTTCTGCTGTTTGAATCGCCAGACAATAACTGACCTTTACCCCCACGAGTATTAAGAGTGAGCTCTTAGGGGATTAACTTTACTTCAAATGACCTACATCAGATTAATAACTTCAAATGTAGCTCCTAAAGGGTCATTGTTCGGCTGCGCTGCCAATTTATTGGTCTACCTTTACCACGAGGACTTGGATTGAATATTGTTAGTTTAGAAATGCAGTGCTGCTTTGCGGTGCGTGAGGCATCATAAGCTGAAGTAACTTCTCTGCTCTTTACTGGCTCTCTTGTCTACTGATGTAAGGTCTTATGTGACATTTCCAAGCAATCGATATTTTGTTTGTGTGTGACATTTGCAAGAAGTTCATAATTTAGCGAGGCTGCGGATTTAATGGTTTTGATTGGAGTGTACCAGAGAAGGTTGAACCAGTGATCCAGACTGCACAGCTCTCCAGATGACATGTGCTGATTACACACCATGTATACGTGTGTTTGTGCTCGCTCCCAAGAAATCTTTGCAGCCTTTTAAGATGGAGTCATGAAGCGAACACCAGAATGCTCACGGGGCCGTGGAAAAGGAAATTAATCCGTGACCTTGAGTTGGAAAGGTTGAGGCATTGTCAGACTTTGTGGTGTATTGCAGGGACCTGACAGTCTAGTTATAAATGAATTACAGAGGTACAGTATTTACCACTGTGTGGGAGCAGTATGCTCATATATGCACAGTCAGCATATGAAGAGGTCTTTATTAGCAATCTAGATTGAATGAACATCTTTTTCAACTTAAATCTCATAGTACAGTGTTTGCATAAAAAAAGCCTGAATGTATATTGGTTAACTGAGTCTGAATTAAGGTTTTTTTGAGGCCCAGATGCTAAACTGACGTCAACAAGCTGTGACATGGCCCCACATCGCATGGATCTGGACCATTGTGCTGCAATGGTATACCCAATGGAAAGGAAATAACTCTTCCAACATGCAATTGACAGTAGTCTGCATTGATGCAGTAGTATCCTATATTAGCTAGGGAGCTTGGAAGAGCTACAAACACTTGTATATTCGCATTTTTAAATGTTCAGATGATATAAGAAGAAATGAGAAGAACCTTCTGTGTTCCCATTTGGTTGCTTTTTAAATCTTCCCCCTGTGCAGGTTTGCTAAGCTGGACAGTCAATCAGAAAGATCTCTTGAACCAAATGGAAAACAGTCCAACAAGTGAATCCAGAAATGTTAAAGAAAGGAAGCTGGACTTGTAGAGTTTCTTGAAGACCTTTCATCTGAGAAGCTTCTACAATTCTGAGGGACTGGTGGGTAGTTGAGGTTTAAATGTGTCTAATGACTCATAATCAGTCAGAAACTCCAGTCTTATAGGCGGTTTATAGACCTACGCATAGCCTTTACAGGCCCTAGTGCCTGTCTGGTTTTAAATTGTACCAGACAGAACAGACCTGCAGTACTTCTGGCTCAGATGGGGAGGTCCTTTGCAACTCAAACACGTGCATGTCCAGAAGACGGGATTGAGTGTGTACGTGTATTAAGAGTAAAGGGCGTATTTGTTTGTGTACCTACTTTTTCGCAGAGAATGTTGCGGTGTGATACTCCTTGACCTTCTTGGGAAAATATCAATCCACATCACAAATTAGATTGTAGCACGTCCTGTCAGTCTGATTCACTGTTGCTCTGATTAATGACTTCATGGTGTACGTAGGTGGTCAGGTCAGGCTGTGTTGCTCGGGTTGCGGCACCTTGATTCTGCCAATTAGAGGGAAGTGGGTAAGGTTTTCAAGAAAAGGAAACACGCAGGTGGAAGAGGCGCAAGATCATCCAAGAGAGGATGTGTAGGACGCAGGAAACAAAGAGGAGTGTTTGTGAGGTACTATTTCAACACTGTCATGGAGATAAAGTGCCATGGCTCAACAGAAATAGCTCTGTTATTGATCCTTGCAGGTTGGTGGTTAACAAAAAAAGGGGCAACCTCTCTCCTTCGCGAACCTTTCTTGGTAAACCAAGATGAAGCAACACAAATATATATATACAGTACATGCACCATCGCCACACCACTGCAGTTCACCACCCCCCGCAGTGCCTACACACTCTGCACCACCTGCATTATTAAAATGTGCCTGTCAGTGCCAAAGCAGGGGGAGGGGGGCAGATCAAATAGCAGGCAGTGTGACAGTGACAAGGGGAAGCCCTGCTGAAACAGAAAGAAGTAGTTCACAGTGGGACTGTGAAAATTACTTTTTGGCAACAACTGTGGAAAAAGTTTTTTTTCCTACCCCTTCTGTTAAAGTAACGGTTCTACAACTACTTTGCAAAATTCGTCAAACACGCTGACATTCACCAGTGGCACTGGCCAATGTATATTCCAGGCTTTTCCTCCAGTGTATTGCACGGACGGCAACATTTGTTGGAATGCACGACAGAGAAATGGATCAGTGTGTAGAGTGATGCTCAGCACTTCTTATTTAATATTATTACGCTGCAACCACAGTTAGCTAGCCAAGCAAGCGACTGCTAATATTTGTAACTGCTAGTCAGCTATTCAGTTAGCTCAGTCTTGGGTCAACAGAATGCAGCCGCTGGGCACGACACCAAAATGAGTAACCACGATACTATACCAGACAAAGTATCACGGTTCCGGGTATTATCGCGATACTGCGGTTTCACAAATTGCAATGTATTTGTGCAAGTTATAAATACTAATTACTTATAAAGTTGAGCAAAATTAGTGGTGTTACTGAAACTGGCACCAGTACTATAGTAATCTACGGTAGTACCGTTGTGTAGAATTTCTAGTATAGTAGGAACCGTTATGATTTGGCACCGCGGGGTACCGTGGTATCGTGCAACTCTAGTAGTAGTAGAGTTAGTAACTGAATTAGTCCCCTATAAAAGTAACAAGTTACCAAGGAAATTAACTATTGCATTACTTTTTTCTTTTGAAGTTTAATATGTCTAAGAATTGTATTTTTTGCAGCTCTTGCTTGCAGCTGGCTGACGTCTGAGAGCCAAGTCAGATGTCTTCAACAGAGCTCCAGGCGTCACGTTACATTAAAAACATTAGCCTAATCTCCCTCGATGAACCTGTTGGACATCGTGTTCATAACGTGCTAAATAAACAAGATATTACACTCAGAAAACGCTGGATTCTGTACCTGATATAAAGTGATCGCTACACGAGTGAAATCCATTTCTTGAGGGATCCCACGGATCTTTGGAAATCCTTTAAAACGATTTCCCCATTGCTTGTCCTTGACTATTCTGGACATCCTGGGCTGTCGACCATTTTTGGATGTACCGCATTTAATTGTCGGTAATGATATAAATAGTAATTAGTTAGAAAAAAATAACGCCATTAATTTTAATGCTGTTATTGCCATCACTGCCCTTATATCAAGTTAATTTATATGACTGCATTGGTGCTCATTGACAGTTTGATAAGGACTGGAAGATTCATTTTAACGTTTATAAATGGGGAGTTTTTCACAATCGTACCACTGTCCCTTACCGTTACCACACACGATACCTTTGTTTTGCAAAAGGCTGAAATGCATGCTGTCAAATTTTAAGCAGCGAGATCACAGTCTTTCGGATTGCCTCTGAGATTGCTCCCAAGATGAAGCTATGTTAGCTGTCATTCTGCGTATTTGATATGACGTGTACAGTGACAGCATAACAACAGAAACGCGTGCTCCTGCAAAATGATCCTGATCAGAAACGCTGCTGATTACTGACAAGCGTCTGCATAATGAGATATTTGTATCTTTAGCAGTTCTCTTTACTTCCTGACAGGAAACCCATCCATTCTTCAAATTTCATGTGGCGCACTAAGCTGTTATTAAATGCACGTATAATATATAATTATATTTGTGTCAGAATTAACTGCTGTGCACATGCTAGTCTAAGCACACGCGTGTGTTCTTCTTTTCTAGCCGGCAAGCATAAACCGGCATAAATTATACATCGGGAAGATCAAACGAGGTTGCAAAAGACCTCTTTTCTTCTTAACGCCTCAGCGGTGCCAAAACTGTCACTTTGTTTTCGGCCTGGCAGGTGAGCACAGCTGTTCAACTGGCAGACTACCGTCATCGCACATGGATGGGGAGGTTAGAGGGAGGGACAAGAGAAAAGTGCTGAGAAAGAAAAGGGAGTGGAGGAGGGAAATGGAGTGGAAAGTTGCGCAGGAGGAATAAGAAATATAGAAAAGAGGTCAAGTTTTATATTTGTTTTTTTTCTGTGCATTTGCACAATTATATTATTTGTTATATGATGACCTAGATGATGCGTCTGTTGCATATTTTACTTACCTTAAGTTTGCATAAAACGTCATGTGGCCTGATGAATGAAAACTGCAAGAAAAAGGCCAGCTGGTGGAGACACACACACACCGACTGTAGCTTTGTCAACCACCTGCTGAGACCTCACTTCACAAATACTGTAGTCTGTGGGACTCTGCCTTTTTTGTTTTTTTAAGAATGACTTTCTTCTGTTTCTCTTTATGCGCAAAAGCTCAGTACCACTCTTTTTTTTTAATCTCACACGTTCTCCTTCATGCACATTCCTGACTTTCTTCGCGGCTATTCATCTCCCTGACATTTTTCACCGACACCGGCGCGCAAGACACACCTGAGACCTCCGCTCCGTTGTCGTGCCCATACTTCATCTCAGCGGGGCTTCGAGGGCGCAGATCTTTGTTGCCGCGCGCGCCGCGTAGGAAGATGGAGAGGTGGAGGTCAGGTTTGCAGAGGTGAAGTGTGCCGGCAAGCTCATTAACCACAGCTGGAATATGACAAACTGGCAAATTATAAACTGGAAGAATTGTAATTGCGGGGGAAATTTCGTCAAATTAAAATCACAGCAGTCTGTTAATGAATGCGTTTACCTTGTTTAAGGAGAACGGGCTGCTGATTTAAGTGTTTACCTATCTTGGGTTGAACTATCACAGGCCATTTTGGTGTAACCGTACAAATTAAAAACTTCTGTTAATTTCAGAGATCATGTCAAGAATGCAAGTCATCTTATTGTCCTCATCTGTGGGTTGTGTTGCAAACAAGTGGGTGATGAGCAAACAAAGACTTTACTTTTATGATATTAATCTAGAAACAACTTGAGATTCGATGTTGGACCCAAGAAAAAGCCTGGCTAAACACGACCCCTTTTTGTGTGTTAAAACCAAGAATATAAGAATAAGTACTTCTTTATTGTTGACGTGGTTTTTACACACATATATAGTTTAAGCTTTAAGTGGATCCTCTGCTTGATCAAGTATAACATTATGACCACCTTCCTAATTTTGTGGAGTTCTCCTAAAACAGTTCATCATCAGCAAATGGACATGGTCCATCTGAGGGTGTCCTGTGGTGAGTGTCTTTGGGTCCTGTGCGTTGAGGGGAGGGGCCTCTGTGGATCATCACACAGATACTTGATCAGTTTGGGATCTAGTGGCTTTTCTGACCTCAAATGAGCCAATTCGGCGGCCAGGTGTTGTTTTTCATGTTTGTGTTTTAGTTGTTCCTACACCGTTTTATGTGTATGCGTCTGTGTCATCCTGCTGGGGATGGCTGCTGCTATCAAGGAGTGTCATTGCTATAGGGTAGGGGGTGCCTGGTCTGGTCTAGGTGGGTGCTACATGTTTAAGTAACATCCACACAAATGCCAAGTCTAAAGGTTTCCCAGCAGAGCATTGAATTGTCACAAGATGGTCAGTGTTTACTTCCCCGCTCAGTGGTCATAATGTTATGCCTAATCGGGGTGACTATGACTGAATGTAATTATAGTGCACTGAAATCTCTAGTCCCTGCCACTAACAAAGGAAATCATCAGTCCAACCATTCATTTTTTTTGAGTTGCAAATGCTTTCCCTCCTGCTGAGAAGATCCATCAGAGCGTTGCCTCTTCCCTCCGTTTTTCCTCCAAATGGTCTTCCCCAGAATAGCTCCAGAGGAAGGCAGCCAGGGTTCATCCTCAGTGTTTACCCAAATAAAACAGCTTCCTCCATCATATAAAAGAGTGACAGCTTGATATCAAGGTCCTCCCAAATCAGTGAGCTCACGCGCTCCCGTCACATAGAGTGAGACCAGCCACCCTGTGGAGAAACATTATTTTGGCCGCCTGTGTGTGAAATCCTTGCTTCGCTGCCAGAAGCATGTGGACTCATTTTTACGTGACGAGGCTCAACAATGCCTGACCAGTAAATAGCAGCCGGGACTCTTAGCCGCCAGTCAGTCGGGTGATATGTTCCTCTTGTGACTTCTGAATTCAGTCAAGATTGTCATAGATTTCACTGGAACCTTCACTGACTGTTTTCTGGATATCTATTTTCTATATTCACTTTTTCAGGTTTGCGTTTGGCTTGCACCTGCATGGACCTGACAGAAAAAGCTCGGGCTTAGCCTCTGTTTAGTGCTCGGACTTAGCAAGTTGCGACAAGGTGCAATTTTCAAAGCTCAGATGATCGGATTTTTACTTTAATTAGATTTAATTAGATGCTCGAAATTCATAATGCCTTCTACATAAATTTCGAGCTTTAAACTGATGTAATTAGACCTGTAGTTGAATCTCCCTGCCAGCTCTTGATATTGACTTAGAAAATAGGCTTGGGAGTTGAGACTGTTTTTCTCCATTAGCTGTGCATCAATACTACTTCCAATGCATGCCAGAGCTAATAAGTGACCAGCTGGTGCTTAGAAACCAAGCGCCTGAAGCCTTGTCAGGAAGCCTGCAGTCACAGTCTAGTCCCTGCTACAAAACAAATTTCTGGTGACAGCATGACATACGCTTAAAACAGAGAGGACCGTGGCACTCCACTTCTATTAATTAGCAGTAGGTGTATCGGTGCCAGAAGTGTAGACTGTCAACAAAGCGTGTGGGCAACTGCAGCGGATTAGTTTTTTTTTCCAGAATAAACGCAGCATCTCACTTACTTATTTAACAGGAAAATACACGTAATGCTTTCAGAGTTAACGGATACTGGCTAAATGGTTATCTTTTCACATTGTTTCAGAAGAATTTAAATACTTTTGAAGGTGCAGCTGCTAGGTATTGTGAATGTGAATGTGAATGTGCGAGCTAATGTAAATGTAACGGGAGTTTAGGAAAATAACACAGAGCATCCAGCTGCTTCACTCTAATGGCTTTGTTTTTCAGTTGTAGGGCAGTAATTGGCATCAAATTAACACTACAAGGTCCCTCCATCATAATGTGAGCTGAGCCAGCTGTGATATATATATATATATACATATACTGTTACACCCCTCTGCACCTCCACATTTCAGCTGTAGAAGCTCACTATGTCATACCTGTCGCCTTTTTGTTTGTTGGTGGGTCTTAAAGGGGAACTACCATTTATTTATTTATTTATTTTTAACAATCTGGACCTTATTTCTGGTCTCAAATATGGTTGTTTACTCACCCATATAACTTTGGTGTTATTTGTAGTCTTTTTGGTGATATCCACATCTGCGTATATCCATATAGTGGGAGTGACTGGGGCACCCAAAAGCAGCCTCTAAATAACGCATTATCTGCTGTGAAAATCATTCATTTCATTAATATTTTGTTATGCTAGGCTAATGCTATTCCACGTTGAGTCCAGAGTTACCTGTTATCACTACCCGGGATCTGTAGATTGACTTGGATGTTGCCGACATGCCGTGGTTTGTTGTTCTTTGTCCAGCTGTTCCTCTCTCTGCCGCCGCATCCCCCTTTCAACGAGCTCCTTCATCCGTATACTCTGGGTCAAAAACGGTAAGGACGTCCATCTTAAACAAAGTCGTCATCCACAACCTCAGAATCGGAAAAAATCTTCAGCCATGTTGCAAAAAAATAGCAGTAGCAAATTACAGGTAAACAAGCCGACCAGCCGTCCAGGTCAGAAGGTAGTTGGTCAATCTACAGACGATGATGATGATAACAGGTAACGCCGGATTCAACGGGGAATAGCACTAGCGTATCATAACAAAATATTGGTGAAATGAACGAGTTTCGCGGCAGATAATGCGTTATTTAGAGGCTAGGTTTCGGTGCCCCATTCACTCCCATTATATGGATATACGTGGATGTAAATATCTCCCAAACGACTACAAATGACACCAAAGTTATATTTTATGCCAGAAATAAGGTCCAAGTTGTAAAAATGAGTAGTTCCCCTTTAAGCAACCCAACAATGTAACCTTCTTTAAAAACTAAAATTAAATCCTTTCCTCCGCCTACTCACCCGTTGTCACATATTATTTGTGTTCAGCCAATTCAAAATTTAACTTATGTAAGTAACTTTGACTCTCATTTTAATAAATAAATAATAATAATAAAAAAAAACATCTTGGTGTGAATGACATCATGCTGATATGTGTGATATTTTCCTGTTACACTCAGCAGATGGTGGAGTTAGATATGTGAAAGCGGCTCCAATTATTTGTATCATGAAAATGTGCCAGTTTAAGTGCGATAGTACTTTAAAATAAGAATGATCTTTGCTGTCAAATGTAGCATGCATGTAATCTAGTTGCAGTTGTCTGCATATGTCCAATTATGTTGACTTGCATATTAAATGTGACTCGTGTTGCCGTGCGCACATTCTGCCGGCCACATTAACGCTCTGAACGCGCCACAGGAGTTCAGACGTCGTGAAAAGTGCGTTTAAAAATGGAAAACCACCAATCACAGCCAATGTAATCCAGTCAATCTTACGTTAGGAGCCAAAATGTACCCGACCCCACTTTTCTGACCTCAAATGAGCCATTAGAGAGCGCTGCTGGAAATGTTTTTGGCTTTTACTTTCGCCCCAAACTCCCAGCTTCAAAATCCCACACTAATGAAAGTCCCTTCTTATCTGTCCTCATGAATTTTAATACAGACACACAGATTACATTTCTGTAGATACGGCAGAGCCAGAGGAAAGAAATTGCAGAGATTCAGATTGTATGCATTTGAAAGAACGCTTATTGTTTTCTATGAATATATCAGCAAGCCGTGGGATGGATGAAGCAAAATGAAATCGTTCCTGGTGGAAACGGTGAATCTCAAAAATGCATCGCTTTGCCTAGATTAAGAGTACATCATAAATTGACATTCAAACTTTTATCATTTGATTTTGGTGTATGAAAAAAACAAAACGGATACTGTCTTTTAGTTTTCTGCTTCTGCAGAGAACGTGTGATTACTGGATGCAGTAGGAGGACTATCTTGAGATCATAATGAAGATAAAAGAGATTCATGCTGTGGATTACCTCTAATGTTTACATAAGTTATTGACTTGTAATAACCCGTACGTCGCATTGCATTCGTTCATAGCAAAAAGCCTCCTTAGAAACTCTTACACTGTTGCAGAAAAGAATCACTTTCTCCACTTTCAATTTCTTTTGCAATCGATGCAAGAGAGAGCAGTTAAGAATCCACAGCTTTGTCACCAGACATCCTTGACCAATACGTCCTTCAGTGGCAACACTGCATCAACCTCTTTCCTGTTGGGTGGATGCCTGTTTGTCTTGTTTAATTTCCCCAGAAGACGGGATGCTCTCAATTTTCCTCTTCCTCTTCAACTGACAATGTCAAAGGGATCACCTTGTCCTTGAAGACGAAAACAAGTTGCACTTAGTCACCGAGCTCATAGCAGTGGGTCGGGGGAGGGGGGGGTAATACTCTGCTCCACATTCAGAGACCAGCTCAGGGAACCGGTGAATGCGTCTTTACTGACATATGTGACGGTGGAAATTATTGGCGTCAGGCTACACGCACACACACACACAGACGCGCACACAAACCTGTTTTGTTGAAACAAGAAAAGACGTAAAACCACCTTCTGTCCCCATCATCTGTTCCCACTCGGCTTTTTCCCCATGTTCATATATATATGTGAGAAAATAAAGCCGTTTTGTGACTTTGCTTCAACTTGTGACAATTTCTTCAATTTCCTACTCTCAATTACTGACCCTTGAGAGAAAAGGACAGAAGATTGCAAAGAAAGGCAGTGACCCCCCCCCTACTCTCCTACCACCCTTCCCCGTCTCTGTGGAGGTTCAACTCATTTTCGTCAGTTTCACCCCCCCCTCCTTGTCGGTGCGGCGGTGTTCTCTGGAAAGGCCCGTACACCGCAGTGGGTGTCGCATGCCACCTCTGCTGCTTGCTGCTCAGAACACCATTTAGATTACTTTCACCTCATCAGCCCACATGCACTTGGCTAAGACCTTCGGGACGCGCTCTCACGGGGATAGTTGTTTTCGCTGCACCACATGTGTGCCTTAGAGTGTGGGTTTTGTCAGCAAGTGGTGAGGTAAGGGAAGGGAAGAGAGAAGAAAGGACGCCGGGGGTGAGGAGGAGGAGGAGGAGGAGGAGGCAGGCACAGAAAATTCTGTTTGGATGTCTAAGTGTTGTTTTTCTCCAAGACATATTGCAGCTGTAGTGATCCCAAAGGTCCAGACACCTAACTAACATCACCATCACCCTCTCTCTACGAGTTTCTGTTTAACAGAGACAGTGAGCTATTCTTTTCTCCACCATGATGTGGAATAACTTCAGTCCAATAACCTTATGTGCACTAGCCTAACGTGCGTTTTTATACTTTTACAAAGTGTATACTTCAGTTCTCTGCTGCTTCTTAAAATGTACACCTTTGTACATACGTTGATTCAGGAAACTTTGCACAAGCGTTCCTATTCTAATGGCAATCAAGTCTATTCTGTCCTAAGAAGAACAACTGAGAACGAAGTCAGGATGACGTCATCTCTCGGACAAATGTGTTAAACACTCGTGTGAGAGGACATAGCTGCCACCTGCCCTGAATCATGCTGATCACTTTCATCCTAGATGATCACGTCGTTGTGGAAACATTCGTCTATCTCATTGTTTGGGCAGATGACGAAGCGAGAAGAGCCTCGTCTGTGTGCCCTTTGAACTGCGTCCTTTTCTTCACTGGTTCGCTGAGCTGAATAGCCAATCAGGGAAATCCCTGCAACCCGACTTGCTGTGACATCAATTCCACGCGCTGACTCGGCTGAAAAGCTGCAGAAGCGGTTCCCGACTAGCGACGGCGGCAAATGGCCCTAAAATGTCTAAAATGAATGTATACATAAATCAACAGAGGTGCCAGCGTTGTCACAAAAATTATTATTTCCTTAAAAGACAACAGCAAAGAAGCACATTTTGATGTAAACTAACAAATTACTCTTTTTTTCCCCTTTCAGTTTTGTTCCAATTTTGATTGTGATATACCTACAAGATGTAATCTTGAGAGACATTATTGTTTTCCTCTCCGTTGCAGCTGAAACTGGTGCCTATTTATGCATGGCCTGTAAATAATCAGACGGGTCTGTGATGGATGTGTTTGCTCTTGGGGGGACTCTTCTTGAGGACCCCTCATCTTATATGCAAAGTCAAGAAAGGGGCAAACTCCGGCCCAAAAGAGTGCGGCGTATGTGTGAGAAATCCAATAACTTCAATTGTCTGAAGTGCCCTGCTTGGAAACTTAGACAGAGAGGTTGCATATCATCCATAATGCATATGCTTATCACCAAAAAAAACCACAAATACTAACTTGTTCAGCTTAGTTGTGTTGCTTAATACAAACATTTAACTATGTGCATTGCAAGATAAGGAGTTTGGGATAGCATTGTTTGTCAAAAAGTATTTTTTTAAATACATTTATATTCTAAAAGGTTCAAACATCTTAAATGGATTTGCTATCTTATCTCTGTTGTTGTCTTTACGCTACAGTCCTAGGCAGGGTGACAGGATTATCCTTAGCAGGCAGCAGAATTATCATAATTTCCTCTGGCTCGTCATTGCATATCACAGTTTGTGGCTTTAATGTCAAATCATATATTGTCTGCAGTTAAAGGGGAGTCAAAGTACCTTCTTGTTTTATCTCTAAGGGAGTTGGAAACAAACCAGAATTAAACTCATTTATTCAAACATATACCCCAGGAGCACTTTAAAAAATATAAGTTTTTCATTTTTTAGATGCAGAATGTCACATCTTCCCGACAATTAGTTCTCTTACAGTCTATTTAATGGAAGAATCACATCTCTCAGGTGTTCATAGGTGCCTTATGGGAAATACCGGTGCCCCCGAGCACTCCAGTTGGTTTATATGACTATACCAGGCTGCAAGTACAAAGCAGACGCAAATGAGGATCTGCAGCAGCATGAGACTTGACTTAAAGTGCTCACTTCAGTCTGAGCGACAGTCCTCCAAGGTCACAGGCAAAGACGCTCGTCACTGTCAGTCATATTCAGCTGGGAGCGGCGAATGGAGATTTATGTGGGTGGGTCAGGAGGCAAGTAGTTAGGAATGTAGGCTGGCGTAGAGACAAAATGTTTACAAGATACATTTTTTTATTTCTGTTTTTGGGCAATTTGTGCTGGATCTTTTTTTTAAGAATATAGAAGGATGTGTTTAGTACTAAATTTAAATTGTATTTTAAATGCCTTCATTGGCGATTTATAATAAATGACCATGAATGTTTAATTCCATCATCAATGTGCATAATGCATGACCCGCAGCAAGTCTTTCCATCCAGCGGTGGGGTAATTGTGGAGATATACAATAGCTAGAACACTGTGCAGATTTACTAATATATGTATGTATGTATATATATATATATATATATATATATATATATATATATATATATATATGATGTCACCTGTGCAACAAGTCCAGTTGTGAAATTTCCTTGCTACTAAATATTCCACAGTATCACGGTCACTACAGACATCCAAACTTCATGTGTCCTTCAGATTAGCTCAAAAACAGTGCAGAGAGCTTCATGGAATGGGTTTCCATGGCCGAGCAACTGCATCCAAGCCATACGTCACCAAGTGCAATGCAAAGCGTTGTTTGCAGTAAAGCACGCTGACACTGGACTCTAGAGCAGTGGCGATGCATTTTCTGGAGTGATGAATCACGCTTCTCCATCTGGCAATCTGATGGATGAATCTGGGTTTGGTGGTTGCTGGGAGAGTGGTACTTGTCTGCCTGCTTTGTGCCAAGCGTGAAGTTTGGTGGGAGCGTAACGATTGGACTCTGGCGCAATGGAAGGAGGTCATGTGATCTGATGAGTCCAGATTTACCCTGTTCCCAAGAGATGGGGACATTAGGGTAAGAAGAGAGGCAGATGAAGTGATGCACCCATCGTGCCTAGTGTCTACTGATTATGGTGTGGGGTTGTTTTTCAGGAGCTTGGCCCCTTAGTTCCAGTGAAAGAAACTCTGAATGCCTCAGCATACCAAGAGATTTTGGACAGTTTCGTGCTCCCAACTTTGTGGGAACAGTTTGGGGATGGCCTCTTCCTGTTCCATGGCTGCACACCAGTGCACAAAGCAAGAGTTTGGTGTAGAAGAAACTTAACTGACCTGCATAGAGTCCTGACCTCAACCTGATAGAATACCTTTGGGATGAATTAGAGGGAAGACTGTGAGCCATGCATTTCTGGAAGAATGGTCAAAAATTCCCATAAACACACTCCTAAACCTTGTGGAAAGCCTTCCCAGAACAATTGGAGCTATTGTTGCTGCAAGGGGTCTGCTGACGTCATATTAAACCCAAGGGGTTAAGAATGGCATACGTGTAAAGGCAGATGACCGAGTACTTTTGGCAATCTAGTGTGTCAATATTTGTTGAAAACGAAAGTCAAGACACATTCATCTATCGCAAGTAGTAAGAGGAAAACACTCCAGGGAATATATGAGATGAAAATGAATGCTAGACATCTGGTATAATGACTAACTGAGTCATTTCACATCACTTGCAACAGCCAAAGTCTGGAAGACAATTTACAATACTTTGTTGTATCACTTCCACACTGCAAAGAGAGGTCCTCCTGATTCTACTGTGGTACCATAATTATTTTAAACACCAGAAGCCCTGGGATCCTTCTCCTATCTATAAAAATGTCCTGTCCTATGGAGCTTTCGTGTGCTCTCACTTGTTTGACTACAATCCCCCGTACAGATGACAGCCGAGATCTGACACACTTGGCTGAGTCGTTTTAATACTGGTGGATGATTTTATACCATCTGTCATTTGTTAGGCCAGCTTCTTTGAGGAAGTCTTATGTTGCCTTACTCAATCTTTCCCCCCTTCCTTCCTCTCTTGCGTCCCTTTAATCCGTTCCTTTCACCAGCCCTCGGGACTCCACGTCCTCAGCCAACCTCATTAAACTTACAACCATCAAGATAAGACTCAATTACAACGGGCTTCTGCATTGGCATCTCAGATCGATACTGAAGTGAAAAAAGGGGATAGTCTAATAGTCTGTTGTGCATGCGGCGGACACAGTGCATTGAATGAACCGGGTTTTCCAGCCTCAGCATGGCAGTCTGGTTTCCCGTCCGAGATAATTGCATACATGTTCTCTTTGTTCAGCTTCACTCGCTGGATTTATGTCAAGCAAGGCTGGGCCTTTAGAGACGTAAGAATAGCTCAAGTTGCCTGAGAGTGTACACGAATTCTGAAATATCTTTATCATTGTTCTTGTGTAAAACACTGTGCAAACACAATCTGTGGTATATGAGGCCGGAGCCAGCAGAGCATGTTATAAGACAATGAAGCCACTGTTACAAGGGAGATGAAAAATAACGTAAATATAAAATACAATCGAGCAGGAGAAGCGTCTTCCGCACTGCTTCTGCTTGATTATATTTTATGTGTGAGCCTGGCCAATGGGTATGAGCGTCCTATTGGATAATTACTGCATGGGCGATTATCTTTCAGCTGACAACTGACGCAATGAGTAGCTTCTCATTTCTTAACCAACCATGTCTAAAGACACATCCTGTGGTTGTGGAAAAGATGTTAGTCTGTTTGAGAAGGGTCAAATCATTGGCATACATCAAGCAGAGATGGTAGCAAACTACTGAAACTGGGTTAAGAACCGTCCAATACATTATTAAAAGCTGGAATGATAGTGGGGAACCATTGTCTTTGAGGAGAATATCCTGACTGATGATGATTGGCAATGACTTAAACGTTTGGTGAAATCTAATCGAAGAAAAACAACAGTAGAACTCAGAGCTATGTTTAATAGAAAAAAAGAACATTTCCACGCGTACAATGTTAAGGGAAGTCAAGGGATTAGTGTAGCCTTAAGAAAACCACTAATCATTGAGGATAACTGGAAAAAAAGCATATAGATTAGACTCTGGAATGGAAGAAGGTCATGTGGTCTGATGAGTCCAGATTTACCCTGTTCCAGAGTGATGGGGGCATCAGGGTAAGAAGAGAGGCAGATGAAGTGATGCAGCCATCATGTCTAGTGTCTACTGTACAAGCCTGTGCTATGGGGCAGTGCTATGATCTGGGGTTGCTGCAGTTGCTCAGGTCTAGATTCAGCAATATTATGTTGCCTAAAGAATGAGGTCAGCTGACTACCTGAATATACTGAATGAGCAGGTTATTCCATCAATGGATCATATTCCAAGATGACAATGTCAGGATTCATGGGGCTCAGATTGTGAAAGAGTGGTTACGTGGATTGGCCACCACAGAGTCCAGACCTTGGCCCCACTGAGAATCTTTGGGATGTGTTGGAAAAGACTTTGCTCAGTGGTCAGACTCTCCCATCATCAATACAAGATCTTGGTGAAAAATGAATGAAACACTGGATGGAAATAAATACTGCGACACTGCAGAAAGTTATCGAAACAATGCCACAGTGAATACTGTATAAAATATATATATATATAGAAGCAGCAAGTAGTAGCAGAGCAAGCACAGTCTAGTTATTTGTCAGTACTAGTGTCCACAAGGCCTGATATTAGAGTTGCTGAAACACCAACAGTAGTGAACAAGGACACATTACTGGCCTCACTTCCCGGATCGATGTCACCCTCCTGAATTCAGCATGTTTTAGTTACAGTAAAATACTCTGTTCGGCTACAAGGATTCAGCAACGGCTTGTTCAGCCTTCAGCTGAGATGTGTCATTGCCAAGCTCATTGTTCTCCACACTCTAGAAGACACATTTAAGCCCCATTAGTCTGTTTACGGGCTCGCATGCTCGCAAGATCATATAAAGATTTAGTTCAAAAAAGCTTTCTCTGATTATTCTGCCGGCACACGCTCAAGCCTTGATGTTAATTGGCCTTTAGCGACACCTGTCCAAACATTTAAAGGACATCTGAGAAATTAAATCACAAGAACGGACGGGCGTTTTAATGAAACCAGACACTATGCCTGAGCAAACTAAACTGAAACTTTATTTTAACACAGATTTTGTTCTGAATACTGAAAGATGATGATCATCTCAGACCTTGCATACCGATGACTTCTGTGGAGTAATGAAGACGCACGCGGTAGCTCAAGGTCAATGCCACACTGTTTATTAAGTTACACGGGAATTAGTGTGCCTTTTGACTCACGAGATAGTAGTGAATATTCATCAGTGGCAGTGTTTCTCTCTATATTTCTGTTCTCGCAGTGGACATGGCGCTATCTGAAATATTCAAATTGTCCCATGCTTAGGGAAGCATGAAAAATGTTATGTAACTCTGGTGTACAAAACGTTTGCCCGTCCATTAGCTCTTGTCTGCTCCCGCTGCATTAAACTCATGCTGCTTTGGTGTCTACATCATCTGATGAGCGCGATTGACTGCTGAGGGTACAACAGAATGACATCAGGGAGGAGATAGTCTTTTGCTTCAGCACATTGGACTGTGTGAGTGAGTCCAGCATGGATTAACAGTCAATTGGCAACGAAGTACCAAAAACTGCAGTTCCTCATATGGCCACTTGAGGGTGCTCATGCAGGTAAAACTGACCCATAGGACTTTAAAGCACCAATATAAGTGTGGTTAGCACTGATGTCTCACAGCGAGAAGGTCCCAGGTTCGAAACCATTGGTTAACTGGGCCTTTCTGTGTGGAGTTTGCATGTTCTCCCTGTGTCTGCGTAGGTTCTCCCCGGTACTGCGGCTTCCTCCCACCGTCCAAAGACATGTCATTGCTATGGGCTTGAGATTTGTTAAATTAATATTTTATTCAATGTAAGCATCAGTACGTTTTTAAAGAATATTCCCACATTACCACAGTCTCTTACTTCCTCTTAGCTATAGAAGTATGGATGGTTACTGTCGTTGCGGTCCATTTTGTGCACACATTTGCACAAATCCTGCTTTAAATGCTCCAAAGATAACCAAATGTGTATTAGTCCGCTGCTGAAAACAATCCTCTGTGACCTTTGAGGTGCATTTTGTCACTAAGCAAATATAAAACTATTTATTTACGACTCATTTTTGAAGTTTTTCCATTTTCAGTAAGAGACGGTAACCTTGTTGCTAGCTGCCACAGACGGGCTGATGAAGTCGGAAAGCTTTACGAGTTGGGTTTAGACAAAAAAAAAAAAAATGAAAGAAATAAACACTTCTTTCATGATTCAGTGACACTAATTGGAATTACAGTGTATGCCGATTTAAAAAATTACATCCTGCAGCCTTGTCTGGAGAACAAGATAGTCTAATTCTGGCGTTCAAACAATGTTTTTGACTCAAACGGTGCCAGTGGGCGAGAACAAGAAGACCACCTAGTTTATCAGCCAAACGACATTTTAATAGACATCCAAGCATGTGATATTGTTACAAGCAGTTAAAGCTGTTAGATCTGGCTGCGTGTCAGGAAATCTCACTCCTGGAATCTCATTATTCGATTCCGCGTTGCTCTCCCCCTTTTTATGTTTCCTCTCGCAGAAATAATTAATCTCTTGGTGGCGTCGCACGCATCCGGGTATCCAAGTGGGTTACCTGAACAATATGCGTGTCGACGGATGTGAGAGTTTGAGAAAGTTCTGCGTGAGGTTATATGAGGTCATTAATAAAGGGTGGAAAAACTTGGCCGTGGGGTGGATACGGGCAAATATCACCACGGCTGTCTTCATTTAATTTTCATTTATTTATTTATATTTTTTTTTCCATTTTATCAGGATTTTTATTGAGGCAGAAGGGGAAAAAAAGAAATAATTTCTTCCTCAGCTCTGTGAATCAATACAGAAGGTGCTGGTGGTTGGTTTTTTTACTTTTTTTTAAACGTATATATCACTAACCATATCTGCTGACTTTAAAAGCACACGGTGCAGAGTAAATTACGCCGAAGAGATGATTTAAGAAGTCCAGCGAAGAAGACTGGTGCAGAATATTTCTCGCAGATTTTAAGCGGGAGACGTTGCATAGCTCGACTCCCTGATCAGGCCTCCTACTAAATCCTAAATCCTCCACACACACACACACACACACACAGTGGCAATTACAGGGTCCTTATGGGACCACAAGGTGAAAGCAACAACACTCCTGGCTCATCAGAAAGTGCGAGGGAGGCACGAGTGAAACAGGACCCGGTGATTATTTAGGTTCACAAGCTGTTAGTGCGATGGCTTTTTAATCGTTGCTAATGGAGTTCCCGCTAACATAAGCACCCGGTGGGAGTTTGGAGAGTGACTTTGGCCCACTCCTACTCACTATTCTCTATCACTTTGTGATATCTAGCCTCACGTCCTTCTTTTTTTTTTATTATTGCCCTCTCTCTTTTTCTTTTTTTTTACTTCTCCCTTCCTTGGACAGCAATTATGTACTGGGAAAGGAGTGGCTGTTATATTTAATGTAGCGCCGGCTCCCTCGCCTTTTAAAAGCAAACACAATATTGCACTCAGCAGTAGCCCGACTCACCCCAGGGCGATGTATTAGCTGCTGAAGTGGCTGTTTAGAGTGAAAGTAAATGAGTCAAGGGATGACAGGTGAGCTAAACATTTTCAGTTTGCAACACAACCAAGGACATCCCCACGCAATTCTGCATGCATGCTGCAGGAGATTCATTTCCCCATATTCTGTTTTCCACATATGTAACTTTTATTTTTTTTATTATTACCTGGCACTCACTTCTGCCTGAGTCTGCCACAGTGAAGGGCATCCCGCTGTTGCAGAGTCTTCCCCTGCCCTCCCACCATCTACCTCTCGCTCTCTGTTCCTGTATCTCATCCTGTCTCCCCGCGTTTCCGCCTGCTGGTGCTGTAGAAGCAGATACGAGATTTGAAAGGCCTACGTGTTGGAAAAAGCGCACCGCATTGTGTGCATCCTCACCCACACCGAACCTCCCCCTGCTGTGCTCCGAGTTGAGTCGTCATACGGAGAGCATATGAATAAAACCAGGCCGGGAGCAGAGGAGATGCATTGTCAGGGAAACTATAAAAGCATCAAGGTAAAGCGTCTTGAATGGTAGAAGGGGAAAAAAAATAAAAGAAGCAAAAGCAGGTTGACGCTTGCATGCTTGCCACAAAAGGAAATAAAGCTGGAATATTTACTTCACAACCTAACCTGGGCCCAGCGTTTTAACAAGGGAGCCTTTGACTCGTAGTTCGTATGTACGTGGTGTCACCATGCATTGAAAAACATAGTGGAAATGTACCGCTGATGTTTGCCAGTACTCTGTCAAAGAAAGACGCTGCTTTCCAGCACTTGAATCGTTTTTATTAGTGTCAAAGTAAACCAAAAAACAAAAAAAACATGCTTTTTTGGAAGCAACTTAGTCTAAATTCCTCCATCAAACGCACTATTATTTCTTACAAAACATATATGAAACTTGTTTAGATGCTTGTACCGCAAACTTTGAAACTTAAACTGTGGGCGAATCTGTATTTGGAAGCTTAACTCTGCGGTACACGGAGTTTACTTCCTGGTACCAAGCATCCTGCACAAAAATAGTTTACGTCTGTGTTTAAAATTGACATGAAGGTTGCAGATATGTTTGAATCAGCCTGTATAGTCTGCAAAAACTGCTCCACAGAAATGCCATATATATTGTTGAGATCACTTATTATTAATTCACTAAACGAGTGAGAATGTACCTGCTGTCGTACAGAGGACACCTCTACTTAGATTAACAAAAACCTAAAAATGGTGTGCACACAGTCTTAAAGGTGACTGCATAACAAATGCTTGCCAGCTAACCTCCACGGGGCGAACCTAGACCCGGTGCTCTGCTCCTGACGAGGCATACTCAGCACTTCACTTTCATATGCCTCATCGGGCCATCCTCCCTTGGCACACCAAGCGCACAGCTGCAGCTCTGAACACTTCACCAAGTGCACCTGGGATTATTTGTACTTTCCTTCAAACCAGCCTTATTGTACTGCAATCGCCATTCCTCGTCCGCCCTGGACATCTGCTGCTCTGTGTTCTCCTGGAGAGCCGGTCGATATAGAGTCTGCATCCTGCAGCTCTCAGGAATTTTTGAATAAATGTCGTCCAGCATGTTGTTTCCCGTAGCGTGCCCGAGGACATGCTGGTGAGATTTAGGTGCAACTGTTTTTTTTTGTTTTTTTTGCATACTTGGCTTAAACCTAGTGCGGTAAATCTGGCGTCAGGTTATTCGTTAAGTGTCTGTCTCAATTTGTGGGGTTGCGTTTTGCATCCTCACCCACTCATCTTGCCATTTGTTCTCCTTGCAGATACAAGCATTCAACATTTGGGGTGCAGTGGCCCCCCTCTGTGAACAATCAGCTTATTGTGCAGAATCGACTTCATGTCCCGGGACCCTGGGAGTTGTGTTGTCAGGGACAATTGCTCCGGGTAAAGTCTCCCAATGCAAATGGGTCCTGAGGGAGTGATTCAAGGACTATCATGGGAGGAAATCCATCTCAACCAGAGCGGGATAAAACTAAGCCTTCTTGGAGCCATGCCAGGGGAGAGGGCTAGTGGGCGGTGGGGAATGCAGGGGTCCGGGGGTTGGGCTAAACTTGCAAAAACAACACCTCATGAGAAATGCAACACGGACCACAGCACTGGTCCAAAACGTATTTTCTGCAGCTACGTCTGACGGTGGTCAGACAAGCAAAGAAAATTTAATCCTCACTCCGCCTCCTACTCAGACGTCTTCTCTCTTACATGTGTGGGGCAGTGATTTCAATGTTATCTGACATTATTTACTTCAACATGAGCCAGATTAGTTGTTGTTAGTGACTGACTTGTGTTTTAGTGGCAATATTTTACACCAGAACACAAGTTTGAACACTTACAATGGCATAAGCCGAAATATAAACCATGCTTCACAGTGTATGGGCCCACCATCTGCAGAGACTACATGAGATATATAATCCGATCAAATGTCTCATTTCAGCCATATTGAATATCCTCAAGAAATCTACTTGATATGTGCTCAGAGTCCATATCTGTTACATCATCTTGGCTGCTCTACCGAGATATTAGAAATCCATACACTCAAAATATGATGTATGAGTGCACAGCCGTGGAATTGAATGGGGGCTTTTTTTGGTGTATGCTGCAGTACGTTTTCTTTTCTGAAGACTGGGAAAGGCAGGAAGGGGGAGGGGAAGATTACAGGCCTGAAAATCAAGAATAATTTCGGTACAGTGGAAAAGGTTAGAGCCATAAAGCAGCTTAAGAAAGAGACTATTACATCTGATGAGGACAGATGGGTTGTATTTGTGGGCCACACGTGGAAGTTAAGTGGCTCAAATGGAGGTGATATGGCGTGGCTGAAGGCAATTTGGCTAGATTCGTGCCGTGTGTGTATTGCTGTGCTTTCACAGCTGGATGGAATTTCTGTCACGTAATGTAAAACAGCCAGATATGGTGATCTTCACATAACTACCAAAGCCCATGTCTTGTGCTACTCTTCTGCGCCTCTGCCTGATAATATAGATTTTTCATCCCCACAGGGAGATGCTCGAAATAGACAGAGGCTAATTGTAAAGAATGACAGACAGAGGTATGAAGGTTTTTACTTGTATTATTCATTGATATTTGACCTGAAACCAAACACAAATCAGTGTCTTAAACCCTAAAATTTGTGAATAATTAGTGAATAATACACCTTTACAGCAGCTTTGATTGTTTCCTATTATGTTTTGTTTGGAGCTTTATAAAGTTTTGTGGAGAAGAGAAGTGCTTGGATTGCTTATTTTCTCATGCTGAGACAGAAATCTTATGAACAGATCACGCTTTATGTAGTCCGTGGCCTGATTAGACCAGCGTAGGGCAGCCCTAGGCTACTTCCTCTACCCTGGCGTTTTTACTTCGAAGGTTTTTGCTTATTTTTTTCCCTGCTGTTTGACCCGTATCCACACAAAAATCAATGTCTTAAACCCAGTCATGATGCTGTTAAAATAAAAGGTCTGTGATACTCTTTTCAAAACACTTGCAATCCTGGCGTCATCCTGTGTCAAACCTCCGTATCTCATTACTGTTTTCACTGTCAACCCAGTGTGTATCTGAATCCTCTTGGTGACTCCTTCCTGTAGCCGTGAAACTCTGCAACACTTGGCAAGCTTTGATTGCAGGTGCGCGAAAGAGGAAAGGAGAAACTGGGTTTTGCGTGGCGGGTTAATGCAGGGATGTGTGATCAGGCATAACATTACGACCACTTTCCTAATATTGTGTAGGTCTCCCTTGTGCCTCCAAAATAGTTGGGACTCCTCAGGGAATGGACACGGGCCTTCTGAGGTTGTCCTGTGGTTTCTGGCGGGGGAGGGGTCTCTGTGATTCATACCACAGATACTTGATCAGTTTGGGATCTAGAAAGTTTGGAGGCCAGGTCAACACCTTGTGCTGTTCTTCGAGTTTTCTTTTTAGTTGTTCTTAAAACGTTTGTTTGTGTGTCTGTGTCAGGCTGCATCCTGCTGGGGATGGCTGCTGCCATCAAGGAGTGTCTTTGCTATGGGGTGGGCGGCTTGTTTCTGGTCTAGGTGGGTGCTGCATGTCTAAGTAACATCCACATGAATGAATGCCAGGTCCAGCAGAACACTGAATTGTTGCTAGATAGTTCAATGTTATTTACATCTCCTGTTAGTGGTTTTAATGTTGTGGCTGATCAGTATATACTTCCAAAAAAAAAAAAAAATGACCTCATTTTGACCATCATTCGGTCTCTGGTGTGACTTTTTATACGTTTTCAAATCTGTGCCAACTTTTAGTGTGTGTGTGCCGTTTGAGAATGTGTAAAATAGTGTGTGTGTGTGTGTGTGTGTGTGTGTGTGAGAGACTAGATTACTTCACTGTTTTACTGCCTATCCCCAGACGGACATTTGCGGAGACCGTCCAATAACTGCTGCATATGCCGTTCTAATCTGTTCCCACTGCTGTGCCAGGTGTGCAGGCAGCAGGCACTTCTGCAAGGACACCCAACTATGTGTAAACTCTGCAATCAAGGCAAAGCTGAGAAACAGCGGCGGCATAAATCTCCTTCTAATTGTCCCATAAACTGAAATGGAACGATAAAGCTTTTGTTTCGATAGTCCGCTGCAACAGAGCGAGAGGCCAAATCTTGAAATTCTTTCCTGCTGTGCCACTGGCTTCCTTTCTACGCTACGTTTTGTCGCCGCATGTGGAAGTGATTGAACGTGGGTAATATTTGTTGCCATGTGATGGATTGGCCCAGAGGACCCTCTATCAGCTGCTCACATGGACTAACCATCTGGTGTATAATTTTGTGTTTCTGTTTGTCACCCAATCATTGTACCCTCACTGGATATTTGAGCTTGAAGCTGTTAAATTCTCAGTTTAACTCAAAAGCCAAATGCTGTCGCGGGCAGTCCCCACCAGAGTCTTTTAATAGAATCTACCGATAGCGGTTTGTCCTACATAATAAAACTCCTCAGTGTGTTAGTGGCAGTTCAACTGCATGGAGGGAATAATGTCTACACCGCAGCTTTGATTGCTTTGAATGTATTGTGTAATATCTTTGGGAGGAAGAGGAGTGCCTGAAGCTAAAATAAAACAGATGACGGGTTGTTTTCTCATTTTCTGATTCTCCACCTAAATGAAAAATCAAAATACTGTTTTTAATGTGAGTCAGTTATGTTAATAGCTAGATTTTAGGACAACCTACTTTGCCCTATCCCTACGTTTTTACTTCTTGAGGGTTTGCAGTTTCCAGAATTTAAACCTGCATTGCTTAAACGTTGTATCTGTCACTTCATCCACAAGGGAAAATGCTTGGTTACAGCAGCTCAATTGCACATGAAAGACACGCTCTTGAAGACCACTGGCAAAAATAAAAGGAATACAAGACTTTGTTCAAATTGACAAGAGATAGAAATAGGAGTAAATATACACTATATACAAAGGAAAGAATGATATTATTTATTTAATTCACAGGAAGTGAACCTTTTCTCCTGAGAATAAATCCACGTGCCAAGTCCACGTGTCTCCCCTTAAACTGCATTAAGTCTTTACTGCATCAGAATTCCCCGATTCTGTCAGAAACCGTCTTGTCTACCTGCGCAAATTATCTCCGTCCTTCAGAGCGGACGCATTTCCCACAAGTTCGCTGAGAATGCTCAGTAGTAATCTAATATTCACTTGAAAACCAGACAGAACCGTCTTAAGACTTTTACAGAGAAACCAATCATCTCTTCATCCCGTCTGCTTTTAGTAGCAGCGGGGGTCCGCCTCGTTTGAGCTTCCTCCACGCTGACCCGTTGTCAGATCTTCCCGGTGGCTGAGGTGGCGCTGAAAAGGCATAAAAATGTGTTCTGCCCGCGACCTGATCAGCCCGGCTGAGCCTCGGTTTATTTGAGTTTGTGGAAGACTCTGAGGTTCTTTTGCAGATTATCTCTCTGAGATTGTGTCTCTTTATTGTTCTGTCATGCCGTCTGAAGTGCCAGTGGATTGTGTGTTGCGGTGTTTTCGTCAGGTTGTGTGTCACATCTGTAACAAATAGCCTCCTTCCTTTGTGAGATAATGCTTTTATTTTGATCTGGTCAAGGCTTTGGTTGGCATGCAGTGTGTGCAACTCTCTGTGTTATTTATCTAGTCTTGCTTTTAATCTAAACTTCCAGTTGTGTTAAGATTGTGTATGCGAGGAGTCACAATGCTTGAAGCGATCGAGTCATACAGTCTAAATCCACCAGACTTAATCTTTTTAACTATTTTAGTAACATGCAAAAGTGGGTCTTTATATAATATTTATATAATACTTATATTATATATATATATTGAAATACGTCCACACGTCAGACATGCCCAGGCTGGCTGCAGTTGTTGCTTGCGTCATTACAACATCCTGTTTCATCCGTGTTGTTTCGGCGATAAAAGTATTTGGGTGGAAAACCGAAAATGGCAGAATATTTGGTGCATCCCTAATTTTTTGCATAGTTATAAAGAGTGCGAGTTCTTTCTTTCTGGAGAAGTGAATCTCAGAAACAAAGCCTCACTTACTCTGTGCGTAATAAGGTGATTGAGAGCCCTTCTCCCCATCTCCGAGTTACTGGAGGGAAGCTAATGGTCTCTATGCAAATTAGACCTGGCATTTGGTTTTTCTCGGTGGACCTGAAAGGTGAGGTGAAGGGGTCAAGAGGAGGGACAGCCATTATCATGACTCATGTGAAGGCCACATCCATATCCGTGTTCCTCACATCTATGGCCTTGGGGGTGGGGAGAGAAATTAGAGCGCTGAGAGGTCAGGGAAATGCAAAAGGAAAGAAATTGAGAGTTACGGCGCGGCACGGGAAGATGAGAGAAACAAAGAGTTGCGAAGAAAATGGGGGAGAGAAGGGCATAAGGACGAGATGGAGCTAAGAGGAAAGAAGGCGAGGCATCGGTCTGTCCTTGCGATTAGCCCCCCCTCCCTTCTCAACCCGTCACAGCTCCCTGGCTTTATAGTGAGTTTCCTGTCATGGTCCTGCTTTTTAATTGACATTAAAATGCACTGACCAGTATGTCAGCGCTCCTCCCTTCCCTCTCTCTAAACTCTCATGCCTCCCTTCAATCTGCACCTCTTCGATTCCCTGCTTGACTGGCTGTTGGCTGCTGTCATTTACATACAGTGTGACGGAAATGGCATTCTTACCTCACGTCTCACCGGCAGCGCCTTCCTGTCAGAACGTGCAAAACCCTGTTCTGTGTTCTGTATCTGCACAAACAGCAGCTTCAGTGTGTCAGCGTCGTATTTCGTGGCCTTGTCATGTGTAGAAAAAAAATTGCCATTTGCCAAGACATAAAGAACACAAAAAAAACGGTAAAGCAGTCTTCCCATAGGAATGCGATTGCGGCTCCCACGGGTGTAGCCGAGCTTTGAGATATTATGAACGGGAGGAGGAGATAAAGACTAATATCTTTCAGGTCAAAGGAATAAAGATCTGTGTAGCGGAACGTGCGCGCTGTTGAGGTTACGCACCCCAAAGATGTTGGCAGGTGTGTTGTTTAGAAATGTGTCTCTGTGAATCCTAAAAGTATTTTAAAGTGGTACGATATGAGCTCTGTATACCAATAGTATGTCAGTTGCACAAACTAATTTGAACCTCATCTAAAACACATCCAGATCCTTTATATATATATATTTTTGCCCAATCCAAAATGGAGCAAAGCCAAAACAAGAACCAAACCAAACAAGCAGCAGAGTGTGTTTTTATTGAAAGCATTTAAGTGCACGCTTTCCATCTCGCATCAAAAAAACTGATGAGAGCTGACAGCGAGTCTGCTGGAATCAACTTTGTTACTAGACATACAAACGTATCTACGTTTTCCAGATATGATGAAATCAAATGAAGCTCAACCAGGAAGAATATCCTTCTCCTCACTCAGACACAACTTTCTTGCTTTCTTTCTGCTTTTCTAATCAGACGACTGTTGGAGTTTCCCACTTATTTTTTCAGGGAAGTGACATTATGACCACCTTCCTGATATTGTGTAGGTCTCCCTTGTGCCTCCAAAACAGTTGTGACTCATCAGAGAATGGACATGGGCCGTCTGAGCAACAAAATGCTGTTGCTGCTGCCATCAAGGAGTGTGATTGCTATGGGGTGAGGGTGCTTGGTCTGGTTTAGGTGGGTGCTACATGTCTAAATGTCATCCACACGAAACCTTTGGACCAGGTCCACAGGTTTCCCAGCAGAACATTGAATTGTCACAAGATGGTCGATGTTATTCACTTCTCCTGTCAGTGGTTTTAATGTTGTGGCTTTTGTCTTTAGTGTGAGTGCGTGTTTGCCTGGGAAAGCTAAATGGTATGTTAATGTGCATGAATGTGTGGATATGTGTTTGTGAGAAGTTTGTAAAGGTCAGTTAGTGCAGAGGCTTCGTGGATAATGGTGAGAGAATGCAAAAGATAGATGGATAGAGGGAAGGACAGGAGGGGACAGATGGGCTATTAGACAGATAAAAAAGGGAGAGATGGATAAATATAAAGTAATAGGGAGCGGGATGACACACGCGCACAGAAAGAGAAGGAAGCACTGAGTGTGCAGCGTGCGTCAAAGCCGTTTCAAGGACACAATACTCCTCCCGGTCCTTCTCCCTGTGGCGGAGATGTTTTCAGGAACCAAAGGTCAGGGGTTCATGTCCTTCAAGACCTCTGCCCTGTGCAGCTTTGTCCACTGTCAGTGACTGGTGCACTACAGCCTCCTGCAAATCCCTCACATAAGACAGGAGCATCTGAGACAGGGATGCATTCATTGATACATATGCAGCTCACGAGCTGTGGCGCGTACATGCTGTACCTGTTTTCCCAGTTAAAGTGATTACCTGGTTCTGTGATCGTGCTGCTTCTGCTGCAGTCTGAGCCAGAATAAGAGAGAGATTCTGCCAATTAGCTCACCGTGTTCTTAATGATGATGATAATGGCAATAGCTGAAAATTAATTAAGTATAACTTCTTCCGCAGCTGTGCCCTACAACACACTTAAACCCTGAGATGATGGATGCCTCAAAACCTGTTAAGTAGAATATATATATATATATATATATATATATATATATATATATATATATATATATATATATATAAAGAAAAGTACTTGGAATTAGATAACCTTCAGGATTCACCATTAATGCTTGTGTAACTCTGAGAACGGTCAAGTGCGTTACCTAACTTTTCCAACTGGACAAGTCTAAAATATCTTTTATTTCCCAGGTTGACAAAGGTTATTGTTGTACTTAGCCATCCATGATACCTTGAGTTGAGTCTGTCGGCCAATCAGAGGCTCTGTTCTTGACTGTTGGAGTTTATCAACAAATCTTAACAGAGAAACAACCATTCACACTCACATGGCCGGAGCACAATATCAGGAAAAATATCCGCACCATAGACTGTATATAAATATGCATAATGCGTTGCCACTTTCTCACATTGGCCAAACTGATATTATATTTTCCCAAGAATACGGATGGCGCCATCTTGGGAGTTTGCTCTATCTCCACCAGTGACAAGGAAATGTTGGAATATACAGTGTATTTATTTATTTATTCATTTATTTCTCACGGTCCTACAGAACTGCTTTGCGGAGTGGTTGGCGTGGCAACTAAAACGAAACTTGGACACTTGAGTGTGTATCGGTATTATATTAACTACCTAAAATGAAAGAAATCACCTTTAAGAATAGAGTATGTGTGCTTCAGTGTTTTAGTTTGGCCCAAGTCCCATCCACTAACATGGAGGGGGCGGAGCTTAAGACTTTTACTGCTATTTACTGCAGCCAGCCACCAGGGGGAGCTCTACTTGCTACTTTGAAAAATAAAGAATAAAATAACACAATTAAAATAACAAAAACAATGTTTTTGTTTAGAATATACGTTGTGTGTGTAAGTGTGTGTGTGTGTATGTGTGTGTGTGTGTGTGCGTGCGTGTGTATGATGAACATAAGTATGTTGGACTTCTGATGTAAATATGGAAGAGAAAAAAAAAAAAAAAAAAAAAAAAAAAAGGGGGGGAAGAGATAGCAGAACAATAATAATAAATAATTAAATAGGTAGTAAATAATAATAGTGAGAGAGAGAAGAAAAAAAAAAAAAAAAAAAAAAAAAAAAAACAATAATTCAGAGACCAATATATTTCTTTTCTTTTTTCTCCCTTCCTCCCCCTCCCCTCCCCTTTCCTTTCCTCCCCCTCCTCCCTTCCCTTTCCCTTCCCCCCCTCTCTTCTTCTTCCCTTTTATTTGTTTGTTTGCTTGTGTTGGTAGGGGGAGGGTGATTGGTTCTCAGGCAAAACAAGTAATGCAAATACCATTTGATAATAAAAAAAAAAAAAAAAAAAAAAAAAAAAAAGACAGATGACAAATCAGGTCTGTAAGAAGTTTATGAGTAAAGACCAGATGGAGAGGGGTTCTATTGCTGAGTGTTGGATGGAATCTTCCATGGAGATGTGGTCAGTGAGGAGGTTTTTCCAATGTGTTGTATTGATATTGTTTTTGGATTTCCAGTTCATGAGGATGGTTTTCTTGGCGATAGTTAGCGCTATAAGAATTAATTTATTATTAGGTCCTATCAGATTTATTGTTGATGTGTCGCCGAGTAGGCAGAGAGACGGAGATAGTGGGATGTGGCAGCCCAAGAGATGTGACAGTGACTTTGTGACCTCATGCCAAAATTGTTGAACAGGGGTGCAATGCCAGATGGCGTGGATATAAGTGTCTGGTGTCTTTTGTGTACAACTGGTGCAAATGTCTGAAGAGAAACCCATTTTGTGCATTTTCTGTCCTGTGTAGTGTGTCCTGTGAAGAATCTTATATTGTATCAACTGTAGATTTGCATTTTTTGTCATAAGATAGATGTTTTGACAGATTTGAGTCCAGAAGTTGGCATCAGGAGCAATCAACAGGTCAGTCTCCCATTTTATTGTTGGAATAGTGAATGTTTTATCTGAGTTTGTGATGATTCTGTATATTTTGGAGAGGAGTTGCTTAGCTGATTGAATGTTAATTAAGTCATTACATGATGGAGGAAGATTCAGGTTAATAGTTTTAATATCAAGTACCGCTTGAATTGATAATTTGAGTTGTAGGTATTCGAGAAATTGATTGCTCCTGATGCCAAACTCCCGGACTAGGTGAGTAAATGAAACCAGTGTGTTGTTCTGAATGATGTGTTGTAAGTGGGTGATCCCTTTAGTTTACCAGGTGGAGAAGTGATGTGGTTTCTTGTTGTTACGAAGGTCAGGATTGTTCCAGATCGGAGTGAACTTAGATGGGCTCAATGTGGAATTTGTGACTTTATGGAATTTCCACCAGGCTGTCAGTGAGGAGCTGTTCTGTCGTCCATTGTTATACAAGATCCAGAAAACTTCTTCTACGAAACGTTCTTTCAAATAATCTAGACAATTAAGTTGAAGGAAAGAAGACAGCTGTCTCTCTTATCCAATAGGAACTGGTTGTTTACAGTATTGATGATCAAAGATAATTTCTTCCATTGCTGTACTCTTTGTACGTTTCTGTGGATAAGTGTGACAACTAATTGTCAAGTCCTTGTGCAGTTTTGTCTTCTCTTGAATTTTGCTTTTAGAAAAGCATTCGGCCACCTCACTTATATTTTTACTTTTTACTTTCCTTAATACTCATATATTGGATCTGATGTTGAGCTCAGTCTAAAAATTTCACATTTCAGAACAGGTATCTTCTGTCTACTTCATATACAGCTGAGGACGCCTTACTTGAGAGTGAAGTTTGTTAGAATTGGGAGATACTACAGCGTCAAGTGTACATAGCTGTTTTTCCACTATTCACATTCTGACTGATATATTAAACGTATGAATCTAAAACACTCCCTCGTACCAATGCAGTGAAAAGTCACATTTACGCTGTTCTAGTGAAATCTTGATCCTCCTAACTTTTTATTTTTTATTTTTCTCAGTTCAACCTTTAGATCCCATCAGACTTTCAGCTCCAGTCGTGGCCTTGACGTGAACTTGCCAAAACTGATTTTGACTACAGCTCTGTCTGTGCTGTTCCTCTGGGGACTGCAGGCTGATTTTATAGCGCTGCAGAAACTCTGTTTTGTTGATGTCAGCATATAATTGGGTTTGTGCAACAATCTGTGTCACTTGGTGGTGCACACACACCACACACACACACACTTTGATGGCTGCATTGTTTTAAGGTCTGAGCAACCAACGCTGCAAAACCAATAATCTGTGACATTTTCACATAAATTAAGTCCTGTTTTGCTCCCCTCAGTCACCTATTGATAAAACACAGTGGTGATTGAACTCATCGGTTGCTCTTCAAAGGTATTAACGTTTGTCTTCTGGCCCAGGGAAAGTGCTTCAATTTAGGTTGATCCATCCATTCATTAGGTTTACCTGCTTTTACCAAACCTGGAGGCTGGAGCCAGTCTCGTTTGCCATTAGGTGAGAGACGGGGTGCATCTTGGATGGGTCACCAATCAGTTACATGCCTAACACACACAGGAACATATTTGCATCTTCATGCAATTTAGAGCTGGCAGTTAAGCTAAACTTCATGCCATAAAATAAACAGAATCCGTCACATATAATGAGACAGTCACAGTAGTAAGAGTTAAAATAAGTTTAAGTTCATTAATAGTGATTAATATCGTGACTGCTGAGGTATTCATCTTAACCATTTAGGAGCAGTACGGCGGTAAAAAGGTGCTATCCAGTATAATGCCTTCCATTTAAGAATGTATGGTCTAATGGAGGATAATTAAATTTCACACTCAACACTGGCTAGAAGGGGACCCCTTGACTTCTCTTCTTTTATCCTCCTTTTCTTTCCCTTTTCATATCTTTATCACCTTTCCTCCTCCGTCCACGTCTCTGATTCATTGCCCCCCCCCCCGTCCATCCATTCTCATCTATATTTCATCTTTCTCATTTTTGCTCTCAAAGGTGCTTCTTGTGTTATCCCGTGTTTTCCCTCTTGTTGTAATGGAGACGTTTGCTGCTTGCCTATACTCGCCTATTCTCGCCTCTTCTGGCGTCGCTTCATTTGATTTTTTTATTCTGTTAATGGGCCTTGTTAACTGGCAAATATGGATTTTTGCCAAGGGAAACCAAGGTGACAAACTAAAAATGAAGGCGGGTAGTATTCATTCTCTTAAATTTGACACCTAAATTCAGATTTCTTTCTTATTTTTGGGATACCGGCAATGCCAACTTTGGAGCTAGAATCTGAGCAGTACAGTCCGATTAGTTGATGTGTACTTTCCTGTTTTAGTTTGGTCGTCCTATCCACTAGCATGGAGGGGGTGGAGCTTATGACCTATACTGCAGCCAGCCACCAGGGGGAGCTCTACTTGCTTTGGCTTCACTTTTGAGGAGCTGTTTCACTGTCTTTACACCATCACAATTTAAAGAATTTAAAGAAGTAAAATGTGTTTCTTGATAATATTCATGGTTCACATTTTTCAGAATTCCATGCATATATATTGAGTAATTACCTCTCTATGTTAGTTTTTATTTAGCGTTGGGATCGGCCGTTCTTGTGCTGCGTTAAAGTTCCCCCTCTGGGTGGGATGAATGCATTGTGTCCTCACATGTGGATAGCAATCTGTGATGTGACAAGAAGAATCAATCGGGCAGGGCTGTTGAAAACAAGATTTCTGTGCTGCTCGCCTCTTTCTATTAAATGAATTCACTGTTGTCAAAAAAAAAGGTGGGGAAACATCATCTCCTGCTATATTTAAGGCAGGAAATTGGATCACTTCAGAGCAGGCAGAACACACAAAAAGTTATTTTCTGGAGCCTGTATCGTATCCGATTTCTTTTTCTTTTTTTTTTACGTCAAGGGAAATTTCTGCTCAGAATGATTTCAGTTGCCTAGACGACATATTATCCACGTAAACGAGCCAGTGTAACTTTGTGACACGCCTTCACTGCTGTAAACTCTACATTGCATTTCATCCCGGATCCCTTTTTTTCTTTTTCTTTACTGCTCCCAATCCATATTTTTGCCGTCTGTCCGAGTCTCTCATTTTGTCTTTTCTCCGTCCTCTCGGCCTTGCTCTCTGTTTCGACCGGGATCGCATACAAATGCAGCCGGGAAAGTTGCTACTCGATAATGAGTCTTTCTGGCCTCTTTTGCCATCTTTGCCCCACATCACCCTACATCATTTTCACCTTCCCTCATAAATGCTTTGCTCTATCTTTGCTTTTATCCCTGTCAGGATGCTGAGGAAACCGTCGTCTCTCCGATTAAATATCAAGAGATGTGATGGACTGCCTACATGTATGAACACGAAATCAAACTAAACCAGTCATTTTTCAATGACCTCGGTTTAAGTCGTGTTGCCTGATGACCCTTTTGTTTTGAAAAGTAATTGGCATGTTGGGAGCTCTCACATTCGGAAAAGATTTTCATGTGCTAATTGGCCTCTGTGGAAATCCTCATTAGCAGCTACTGTAGACCTGTATATGCACACTGCAGAAAGGTGAGAATGAATACAAGTGTATACCATAGCCTTAACTCTGTTCTCAGTGATCTGTTTAAACTTACTGAGGTGCATCATGTTGCTAAAATCATATCATTTTCCCAGAAGGGGCGTAATGCTACACATGTGGAAAGCATTGATCTGCTAAGGAGGAATCATGATCCACCAATTGGCCACAACATTAAAACCACCGACAGGAGAAGTGATGTTCTGCTGGGAAACGTTTGGACCTGGCATTCATTCATGTGGATGTTATTTAGACATGTAGCACCCACCTAGACCAGACCAGGCGCCCTCACCCCAAAGCAATGACACTCCTTGACAGCAGCAGCAACAGCCTGTCTCCTTAAATATTTTACACTTTGACACCATGCTCGTAGTTTCACCGAACATGAAATATTATGCGACGGATCAGGCTGTCTGATCACAGTGAAACCACCCGGGAGTAATTGCTTACACAACCATAAACTCAACGGGGGTGCGCCACAAAGGGCTGAAATCCTCACATTTTACTGTTGCGTCAATGACATCTTCAGACCAGTAAACAGCAGCTTCCGTGGGAGTACGGAGAAATGTTCCGTAGAGTAGGAAACATCCACAGAGAAGGGCACAGCTAACAGGCGGAACGAAGCTGAGGAGTACACCGCCCACTCGCGCCTATTCTGACAATATTATTTTTAATCCATATGAGATAGAAATCTTGAAATCGCTTTTGCTCGGCCTTTGACTGTGTCAGCCATGCAGACCTTCACATATTTACATGTATCTACTGTTGCAAAGTCAGGCTGACAAGCCTTTCTCCACACGAAGGCAAATCGGTGCACCAGCAAATGATTGGGCGCACAAACTGTTCACTTATTTTTGAGTTATGAAAAGTATGTAGATTTGGCATGGTGGTTACTGGGTACTCTGGCGCCCTCCCACCGTCCAAAGACATGTTCGTTGGGTACATTGGTGATTCTGGATTGGCCGTAGGTGTGAATGTGAATCGCTGTTAGCCCTCCGATGGACTGGAGACCTGTCCAGGGTGTAGCTTGCCTCTCACCCCATTGGCAGTTGGGATAGGCTCCAGCAGACCCCACAGACCTTCACAGAACAAGCAGTTCCAGAAGATGAATGAATGTTTTTCAAGTTGCACTTCTGTATTAACCAGTGAAATTAGTCTAAAAGTCATAGTGTCCAGGAAAGCCACAAAGTAGTGGGAAATGTTTTTAGATATATTGTCCTTTACTGGATTTGAAGACGGGCGGCACAGTGGGGAGGTGGTTAGCAATGATGCCCAACAGCGAGAAGGTCCTTGGTTCCAATCCAGTGGCTGACTGGGCCTTTCTGTTTGGAGTTTGCATGTTCTCCTTGTGTCTGCATGCGTTCTCTCCAGGTACTTCGGCTTCTTCCGACTGTCCAAAGACATGCTGGTTAGGTTAACTGTTGCATCTGAATTGCCTCTTGGTGTGAGTGAGAATGGTTGTCTGTCTCTGTGTTAGCCCTGCGATAGACTGGAGACCTGTCCAGGGTGTATGAATGGATTTGAAGACAGTGTGTTGCAGCCCTTGATAGAAACCATGGTTACAAATGTAACTTGAGTTCTATGAATACACCAATCTGACAATCATGTGAAATTAAATCAATCTAGGGGTGTGGTAAAAGAAAAGTTTCTGCGAATTAAAAAGAAAGTCGATATGCCACGACTACAGCAAAGGAGGCAGGCACAAAACGTCCTACACAAGTGATGACTGTAATTACTGTCAGAGAAATCACTTCATGAGTAAATAACCTGTATGAAGCAGAGCTTGATTGAGAAAATGTCACAAGAGAGATTTACTGAAACTCCATTTCAAATAGACACCTTTTTGTATTATGGTAGCAGAAACCATAGTTTTACTTCCACAAATGTCTGCATGTTTCGGGTTTTCTGCTGTACTTTCTGTAAGAACATTGTTCACAGAAATAGGCCATGTAACCCGTGAAAATGATCCACGAAAAGACAGACCATGTTCATATGATCTATCTTTTCTTAAACATGCTCCAAGCATGTTTTATCAAGGCTTTCAAAGAGGGTTTAGCGTTAATCCAGATGGTATCTGACAGAGATGATACGAAAACGGTTCACACCACCAGGGATTGGGTTTGTTACAGGGTACGCCTTTTGATAACTTAACCAGCAAAATGTTGAAATTTATCCCTAATCCCCTGTCACTTCCTCTTGATCGTCTCAAAATGATTCGCTTTCATGGGATGCTTTTTGCCGAGTAACAAAGCCAGCTTTGGACCAGCTCGAGATATTCTCCCAGTGTGATCCTCCCGACACACAGCAGCCCACACACACACACACACAAGCTTCAGAGTTTTTCCTGGAGGTACAGGCACACTGCAGGACGGAGTCGGCCCTGCAGGTATTCCCTATCTGTTGATAGGGGTGAGCAGGTGTGTGCTGGCCAAGCAGAGCCCTGCAGCCTGCAGCCCACAGTGAGGAAAATGTTAAGTCCACTGACCCCACATACACCACTGAGGGAGAGGTATCTGAGTAAGCACAGACGGGAAGGTGTGTTTGTGTGTCTGAGTGTGGGTGGGTGTAGATATCAGTGTAGTCACTGTAATGAAAATGCTTGACATAAAATACGAAGATTGTGTAAGTGTGCATACTGTATGTGTGCTTTGGTTGAATGGAAGTGTCTGAGCTGCTGCTGGTGTTAGATTAACAGCAGCAGCAGCAGGTTAGGAACATGGCTTTCCTACACTGTAAGCCCGGATAAGTTGAGTTTACTTAAAAAATTTGAGGAAACCGGTTGCCTTAAAAAATTTAAGTAATGGAAAATAAAAACTTAAGTACATCTAACTTAAAAGCTTAAATGTATTTGAATTTCTAATTTTAGTTCAGTAGACTAAAAAATATAAGTTGAATCAACTTAATTTTTTTGCAAGGTCAATTGTTTTGCACAATTGTTACAACTAATATCTTTAAGTTCATTGCAATTAAGTCCAAGTTGACTTGACTCAAACTCATGTGTACTGTTCATTTATTACCCCAGTTAGTGCAGTTAATATCCTCAAGGCTTTAAATATTTAGAAAAAGAAAACAACACAGTGGCATCACTTTAGCATTTTATTTTTCATGTACTTGGGATAGTCCAGGTGCAGGGCGTAAATCAGCCCAAAAATTACACAGAAGGCGTGAGGAAGGGTCCTACTGGAGTTTGAACGTATGAGTCCTGGTCAGTGGCATCCTAAAGGAGGAAAGAAACAGATCAACAAAGAGGAGAAAATCAAGACAGTTAAAAAGTATCGTGTTGTACACAAAAACTGCCTTCAGTTAATGGTTCAAAATGAAAATGGTCATCAACAACATGTTCTACAAATTGATTTACTTACACAGCATGTTTTGAAGAAGGCAGAAGGATCATCTCCCAAGATGACTGGCAGCCCTCGAAGGCAAAGACACCGAACGTCTGTTGGCTCAGTTGTCTGGGAGATAATGGACATTGAATACAAGACACAGTAGAATAAACAGTTATTAAGGATAGTCAAATGTATTTAAAACACAATTTAACAAGTAAGACATGTAAGTAACACGTTACTTTTTCTGTAACGTTTTAACTTTGAAACTGTATTTCTAATGTTCCCTAATAAGCCAACATTAGCCTAAATGTTATTTTGTCAGATATATGGACTTACCAGTTTCAGTAGCGCTGCGAAGAAAAACTGCTGGATGGCGTTTCCTCTCTCTGTGCACGCGCGATAGCCCCGCTTCTCAGAACCGCGTTGTATCTGTCCAGATCCCGGTGTGGTGTCCAGACGGTCAAAGTCGTTACAGCGATGTTTTATTGTTCACATAAAGCTAGAGTAAGAAAACTGGCTTTATCATAAGAAGCAGGCTAAGCTGAGCGATGAAAATTGAACATTAAAACAGTTTCCACTGCGACCAAACAACAACTTCCCTCCAAGGAGAAGTCGGCTAACGGACAGCAAGCTAGCGCCTTCAAATGTCCGTCGAGCCTGTTCACATTAAATGTCTTCGAACCACAAAGATAAAACAAAAAGTCTAGTTCCTTACCACTAGTTCCTTCAATTCACGCAACAGTAATAACGGATGCAGCTCGGTTGGACTCAGCACGGCGCTTCGGTTTGGACTAACGTTATGCTCTGAGCGCCGTCACGGTCACGGCCGTTTATGTTCCCAGAATGCATCGCGCCACAACAAATCATCACGAATCAAAAGCAGTACTTCACATTTATTTCCATTTTACAGATTAGCGTCGTTAAACGTACAATATATATATATATATATATATATATATATATATATATATATTTGTTTGTTTGTTTGATGTTGTCATCTTTCTTTCTGTCTCTCTGTCTTTCTTTCATTCTTTCTTTCCATTTTTATTATCTATGTGGTTGTACGCATAGTACGTGTATGAACGAGTATGTGTAGGCCTATAGAAAATGAAAAAAACAACAACTTACCTATAGTTTTAAAAGCAGGTGGTCCAGTACTCTCCAACTGCAAGGGTCTCTCATAACTCAGTGGATTTGAAAAAGGGGTGTGGTCTGACGTAGGACTGAGGGTGATTTCACTTGAACATTTTATTTAAAAACTGTTATTTTGGTAATGTTTCTGCAGCATATTTCAAGAAAAAGGACATGATGCTGCTTTCTGTTGCAGTAAGTGCACTGCGTCCTTAAAGCACAGGGAAGGCGAAGGTGTAGACTTTGCAGACGATGAACTGAGCCACGCTAAGCAACATGGCCTGGTCCAAGGAGGACATTACATTCGCGTGTGCAGCTATTTCTGCCCTTATGCTTGCATAACAAATCAATAAATCAATGCTATTGGTTAGCGAAACAGTGGAGACACAGCTGGACATTTCACTGTATTTTCATTTGTATTAGATGTACTTACATTTATCTGCAGTTTAGATTTGGGGAGTCCACTGCGCGGATCTTTTGCGGCCCGAGAGCAGGGGCATGTATATATATCTTTGCAGCACCTGAAGGCGATTTTAGTAGCACAACTATCAAGTGTCTTAATTGTCATTTTCCTAAATGTGTTCCCCAATATAAAGACGTCACCTGGGGTTCAGCTCCATTCGACGCGGTCAAATCTTGAAAAGCACATCAACTTTAAGTCTATTATACAATTTTAACGGCAAGAAAAATAACATGAGAACTGTAACTCTTAGAAAATATCCTAAAAAGTCAATTTCAAGGCACAGTAATCCAGCTTGAAGAAAAGAGATAAGGTTTGGGGAGAAAAGGCTGCAAGGACGTGACTAATAGACCTGCAGGCATTTAAATAAGACATGAATAGACAGGAACATTCCTCAACAACTGCATTAATTACATACAATGTCAGAGGAAAGGTCCCAGGATGATCCAAATAAATCTTCATGCTGACACCGGATCCTTATCTTTGTAAAATTATTGCAACTTATTCTATCTGACTAGTTAAACTATATTTAAATGCTGTTATTTCAAATATATTGGAGTTAAATTAAAACATGTGCAGAGACAAGTACCTGAAATCTGAACTTTGCCGTCCTTGCGTCATCTTCACTCAGACTGCCTGAGATGAGTGTAAAAGTTTGATAAAGAGTAAAAATGCTGGGTGGAAAACGTTGAGCTGGGTCAGGCAGAAATGTGAAGAAAAAACAAAAAAAGTGCTGTTTTAAAATATATATATATATATATTCTCAAGATTTAAATTAAAGATCAACAGCTGATTAGCTTTACGATGAAGGGTGGTGTGTGTTTTAAACATGAGGAACTCCAAAGGGACCATGAGGCAATGTGCTGTAACCGCCGTAGTGTGCACGTGTGACGTCTGCAAACTCCCTCCGTTGAACAGACCTTTCACATGAGCCAGATGCATGCTAGTTGTATCTCATATGTATTTGTCAGTATGTTAAGGTATTCTGTCAGATTCACATTTTTTTCCTCTTGGCTATACATTTCAGCCTTTGCAGCGTTTAATAGGGACTCTAATGTAAAGGCAGTACATGACTAGGAAGTTGTTCTGAAATAGCGTTTTATTGCAGGTGAGCTTGATCATGGAAACCAGTTCAAAAAGAAATGCAGAGGTTGCATTTTATTAAAGTTCAGATTTCGTATCTGCTTTTCGGGAAAAGCAGAGGACGGAGAGTGCAGCTTCGACTGTGTTCACCGGTTAGATGTCTTACAGCAGCCCGGTTTGGCCTCCTCTGTAAGGTCTGTATGAATAAATAAAAAAGCACTGGTGATATTGCAACAAGATCTGGGTGTGTTACATGCTCCAGACAGGATGAACTGTCCGCGTTCATGGTTAAAGTCAGTTTCATATTACTTAAATTAAGTTGCATCCATCTAAAAAGATCGTGCACACTGTGTTAGCCAGAGTTTAGCTTTTAAGGGGCCTTTTCATTTCACATAAAGAGAAATAGTTTTTTTCCCCACTCAACAGCTCTATCTCAACTCTGCCAAACCCTTCCCTTGCAGGGGGTTGATGTTGTTTATGATCGATACCAATCACTGAGCAAATACCTGCGAGAGGATGGAAGAGATGGAGGTCTGCACCAGAGGCGACATTGCTTTTCTAATACCAGCGCCTCTCTGTAGGGCGCCAGAGGTCAGGTGCTGCGTAATGCTCCTTTAATTCTTGATGAAAAGTACTTAGAGTGGAACAAAATTGGTGGTTGTCAAGAACTGAAGGCGTAGTTGCTCAGGAAAGCCATTGCCCGAAAAGATGCAGCGAGAAGGGACAAAACACATCCGCGCGAGTCTAATACAGATTTTCTTTCACCGGTTCCTTCTGTTAACTCTTCTGTCTCTCTGATGTGATGTGGGGGCACCACAGGGGACTGGCCTGTCTCCTTTTCTGTTCGCTCTCTGATTTCCAGTACAGCTCTGGGTCATGCCACCTGCAGAAGTTCTCTGATGACTCTGAAGTTCTCTAGGACACTGATCAGAGACTTTGCTGAGTGGTCCCAGACTAACCAGCTTCTCCTGAATGTGGACAAGACCAAGGAGCTGGTCATGACATCAGGACACCAGTGGAGCCCATCACCATCCAGGTCCTGGACTAGAGGTGGAAGTAGTGGACCAGTATAAGTACCTGGGGGTCCACATGAACTGACTGGACTGCTGTGTGCAAGAAGTAGACTCTACTTCCCGAGGAAGCTCAGGTCTTTGAATGTATACAGCACCAAAAGGGACACAAGTAGGATCAACAAATTGATCTGAAAGGCTGCACATGTTATTGGCAGCGAGTTGGAGACGATTGACTCAGTGAGGGACAGGACACTGGACATACTGCTCTCCATCATGTACAATCCATCCCATCCACTACACCAGACTATAGAGGGGCGGCCGAGCTCATTCTCCAACAGATTGATCCAGCTCTGCTCCCACAGTGAACGCAACAGGACTTCTTTCATACCAGACTCTATCCAGCTGTACAACAACTCACCTTTCTGTAACAGATAACTCCATCTTATTTACATTAATGGACACTACTGCACCTTACTATCATATAAAATGTAAGCTTCCGTCTCCATTTCTTGTAAATTTGTTCATATGCTAAATTTTACTAGATTTTATTTCTATTTTATTTTAGTTGGTTCTTAAAGGGGAAGTACAGTTTTTCTACAACCTGGACCTTATGTCTGCCATAAAATACGATCATTACTCACCATATAACTTTGGTGTCATTTGGATGATATTTAGATCTGCGTATATCAATATAGTGGGAGTGAATGGGGCACCGAAACGCAGCCTCTAAATAATGCATTATCTGTCACAAAACTCAATCTCACCAATATTTCCTTATGCTACACTAGTGCTATTCCCCGCTGAGTCCAGAGTTAACCGTTATCATCATCTGGGGTTTGTAAATTGACCTACTAACCTCTGATCTGGATGATCTCTGAGCGCCTCCTGTGCGGCTTGTTTACCTGTAATTTGCTATTGCTATTTTTTTTTTTCAGCATGGCTGAATATTTTTCTGATTTTGAGGTGGACTACGACTTTGTTTATGATGGACGTTCTTACCGTTTTGAGTATAAGGATGAGGAGCTCGTTGGAAGGAGGATGTGGAGGCAGAGAACAACAAACCGCTGCACGTCCGCGAATAGACAACAGGTAACTCCAGACTCAACGGGGAATAGCACTAGCGTATCATAACAAAATATTAGTGAAATGAACGAGTTTCGTGGCAGATAATGCGTTATTTAGAGGCTGAGTTTCGGTGCCCCATTACACGGATCTAAATATTGTCCAAACGACTCCAATTGATACCAAAGTTTTATGGCTGAGTGAATGGTCGTATTTTATGCCAGAAATAAGGTCCAGGTTGTAAAAAACGGCAATTCCCTTTTAAGGGTGTTATTTTATTTTTTTTACTTTGTGGTTTCCAAGCGGTTTCCCTTGAGGATCAATAAAGTTTATCTAGTCCAAGTCTATCTCTCCTTACCTCCATCTTTGCCTCCGCTCTATCTAGACTGATGTTTCCAGTCTGAGTTTGTCTTTATGAATGTTGTGGAGCCAGGAAAAACTACTAGAGCGCTGCAGGGCGTGAGCACAAGATTGCCCAATACATCATAAACTTCATCATAAGGTTGACCCATTAAATAGGCTGTTATTAGCTTTTCTAGGTTGAGTGTTTGCCGGGGCATACCGTCCGTGTTTGATCTCTAACTCATTTTTATCTGCTGCGTCTGCTGACTGGTTCGGTGTTTTTAGAACTCGCAGGGTTAAATCGAACTTGACCCCCGACGGTTGCATCGGGGCTCAAGTCTGACTTTGAACTTCTGGCTCTGAAAACAAATGACTACATTTTTCAGTTTGAGTCTGTTCATTGCTTCCCGTGGACTTTTCCTAGATGCAAAGGAGGGAAGAGATGAAACAGCTCAGAGTCGGTCTGCTCTATAATTCGTGGTGACGCTGCAAGCACCAGCAGCACTGCTCTGCAGAGTCACACACTGTCATTTTGGATCGTGTCTGACAGACTCGCGTCATATGCTGCCAGCCACCTACAATAGTCGCAGTCTGCAGCTGGGGGTTCTGTTGCAGCCTGTAATTTGTGCGTATATGTGCACTAGCAATGTGTCTTCATGCACATTCAGGAGTGTGTGTGTCAGTAATAGAGGGTTTCTTATTATTCTGGGGTTGTTGTTGTTTTGAAGAATAATCACTAATAATTCAGATAATCCATTTAAAAGTCCAAACACACCAATCAGTCATAACATTATGACCACACAGGAGACGTAAATAACGTTGACCATCTTGTGACAATTCATCGTTGTGCTGGGAAACCTTTGGACCTGGCATACGTTCATGTGGATGTTACTTAGACATGTAGCACCCAACTAGACCAAACCAGGTACCCCCACCCCATAGCAATGACACTCCTTGATGGCAGCAGCCATCCCCCCACACACAAAACCAGTCAAGGAACAACTAAAAAAACATAAAGAACAGCACAAGGTGTTGACCTGTCCTCCAAATTCACTAGATCTCAAACTGATCAAGTATCTATGGGATGATCCACAGAGGCCCCTCCCCTCAAAGGCCCCCCACTAACAACATTCAGTTGCCAGACACCACAGGACACACTCAGAAGGTCCATGTCCATTCTCTGATGAGTCACAACTGTTTTGAAGGCACAAGGGAGACCTACACAATATTAAGACAGTGGTCATAATGTTACGCCTTATCTGTATCCACTTTTATACTTTTTATATATATTTATATATATTATATATAGTTTGTTTGTTTTCACACTTTCCCATCTCAGTTCAAGACAATCAATACTGAAAAAAACTTAATCTTAAAACTTCCACCAAACTTATCACAGTCTAAGTCTTTTAATCTCCGAAGCAGAAAACACAGCACAGCTGGATTTCACAGCTGGGACTGAGGGATTGGAAGTGAGTTGCAGTGCTTCAAACAAACACGGTTAAAAAGAAGGATTTTTACACTCGCTGTGTGTGTCCCTGTACATCTGAGCTTGAATGTGTGTAACGAAATTATGAAGCGGGAGATTGACTTCACTCCCAAAACTGCAGAGTGAAGCATCGTGCTAGATTGGCTACGGATCTTTGGTTCCCCCGGCCTCGGCCCCCTTTTCCGTATCTTCCCATCTCCTCTGGCGTTGCGGGGAGATGCCTGAAGAGCCCCGAGTCATCCCAAATGGAAAACAATGACAGCCGGCGCCGAGGAGAACTTAGCGTCCGCTCAAAACGGGGGAAATGGAGCAGCAAGTCAAGGGAGGGAGAACAAATTTTGAGAGATGAATGTGCCATAAATGGACGCCGAGGAGGGAGTGTGAGACGAGGCGAAATGAGAAATGTCGTGAAATGTTTTATTCTCGCAGTTTCAAAGTTAAAGAAACCTACGTTGCTTGTTTAATCTCCCTTAATACGCAGTGAGCTGCATGGTTATCATAACAGAGGACTTATTCATCTCCATTACGAGGCAAGACACAAGATTAATCTGCAGTTACTGACCGAGACTAGGACTGCTGGTTATTTAATTTTATTTTCTACGTCCCATGGTTAGAAAAAAAACACACGTGAACAAAAAAAAATCATTATTCATTTGTCACCAGTACTTAAATTAGGACGACACTGGATAATACTGAAGATTTATTTCACGTGTGTTTGAACGCACCGTGTTGAATTAATTGGCTTCTACCAGTAATTACACACAGGAGGCTTATTGTTTTTATTAAATATGATTAGCCTTGTACGCCATCGTTCTTCTGCCCTCATTATGAGTGTACGCGCACAGCCATGCATCAGGCTAAATATACTTCCAGTAAAGGTCGACGATGAAACTGCAAAGGAGTAAGAGATAAAAATAAAATAATAAAACAATAAATTCAGGGATAACGATTACAAATCAGAAAATAATGAGATTGCATGAATCAGATTTTATTATTTTTTTGCAATAGCAGCTTTCTGCCAGGAAGAAAAAGTGCTAGCAGGGAAATGTGTGTTCTAGTTTACGGGGTAGAAAAGCAGTAAGCTACCAGCGTTAATATTTACATCTGCGTATATCCGTATAATGGGAGTGAATGGGGCACCGAAACGCAGCCTCTAAATTACGTATTATCTGCCGCGAAACTCGTTCATCATACACAAAGTCGTCGTCCACAACCTCCGAATCGGACAAATATTCAGCCATGTTGCAAAAAACTAGCATTAGCAAATTACAGGTAAAGAAGTTGTGTGGCGCTCAGAGATGACATCATCCAGGTCAGAGGTTAGTAGGTCAATCAGACCCCGGATGATGATAACACGTAACTCCGGACTCAACGGGGAATAGAACTAGCGTATCATAACAAAATATTGGTGAAATGAAAGAGCTTCGTGGCAGATATTGCGTTCTCTAGAGTCTGCGTTCGGTGCCCCATTCACTCCCACTATATGGATATAAGGATTTAAATATCGTACGAATTACTCCAAATGATACCAAAATTATATGGGTGAGTAAACAATTGTATTTTATGCCAGAAGTAAGGTCCAGGTTGTAAAAAACACAAGTTCCCCTTTAAGTTCACCTCAGTTGAACGGATCCTCTGCTATCAACAACTAGTCCCACCCCAGTGAAGTTTTAAACTCCTTCAAATAATCAGCCTACCTCCTACATCTAATTTCACCTTAAATAAACTCAAATCGGCCTCATCTTTCTCCGAACTCTCTGTCCGTCCTGCTCCATTCTCCCTTCATCCTCTGGATCGCGGGGCTGTGCAGCCTTATGTACCCTTCAAATAATTGGTGTCAGTGTCTCTTGATCAAATATGAATGGATGGCATTGTGTCTGGGGGATACAAAGCACCCTGAGAGCCTGCGAAACTACACACAGCAATGAATTGAGGGAGGGAGGGAGGTGGGGCCGAGCGAAAAAATCAAAGCGTGGAGCTGGCGAAAGCAAGAAAGAGAATGAGGGGAGTGTTCAGGAGAGAAGGAGAAAGAAAAACAAAGGGTAATGCAATACTGGGAAGCGTGTCTGCAAGTAAGACGGTGGGAGAAAATTAGAGGGAGATGAAGGGAACTCATCCTCCGTACTCGGCTTTATAGCCTGTGGAGCCACTTGAGATCTCTGGATCTCTTGATGCGCGTCTGACTGACAGTCAGTGTCACTCTAATAAAGTTTTTGACAGCTTAAGCACGCTACTGACATGTGCATTAAAGCTGACAGGAAGACGAGTGGACGGAAATGTAGTATACTCCAACATACAGTGCATAGCAGAGAATGGGAAGGAACTCACATCCAATAACACCAATTTTAGCAGTGTTGGGTATAGTTACTTTGGAAAGTAGTTAGGTTACTGCGTCAATTAAAAGTAATCCGTTACGTTACAGTGTTACCTATGAATAAAAAACGCGTTAGAGTACTCATGCGTTACCAAAAATTAAAAGCCGTTTTCAGCGCCTCTGCAACTCAGCGACACACAGCCTCCTTTAAATGCACCTGACAATGAATGACTTCATTCATCCAACCAAATTAACTCTGCAGGATAACAATACCAGGGTGATGGAGTGGTGCTTCTTGGATGCAAGATGCTTTGTTTTAAATTGGAAATGGAATTTTTTGGCGGTCGACAGAAGCTTTTCACCAACGCAGAGTGAGAATTTTACCGTTATGTTGTTCTTGTCCTTTTACCTGGCGAATTGAAAATAATGTGCGTACTTCCACGATTCAAAAGCTGTCCTCTCCGCCATCTTGCCGTCAGTTTGAAAACACTCACTCACACACACACATACATACATATACAGGTAACGTAGGTCAGCAGGGGACAGACGCACAGAAGGCCCATGTCCATTCTCTGATGAGTCACAACTGTTTTAAAGGTGAAAGGGAGACTTAGACAATGCGCCTGAACGTATATTCTTCAAACATCTCAAATTCAGGCATGCCCACTGCTTTATTACAACCAGCAGGAGACCCTGTGGGGCCTTATCATCACCTGTGCCACATTGATGTGTAAAGAATGTAGGGAACAAACACAAAGCACGACACGCGATTGAGACGAAATTCGACCCGATTCAAAACATAGTCGCACAGTGTATGCCCGGCTTAAATGCTGCACACACAATTTTGTCCCCTTAAAGTGAGCATTGATAGTTTTATCCAGCCAGTTTTTATAGAGTTAGTAAGTCTTCTTAATGTTTAGACAAAGTGTGTGTGATTCTAATGCAGCCGTTTATTCTTTTAATGTCCAGTGAGATATTTTAATATAGTTTTTTTTAGTCCTCCATAAATCTGCCCTGTCTTTTGTCCAACACCTTCCCAGCTTTCATTGATTGAATAAAATAAATACACTAAGGCGTAAACCCTTCATATTGTCATCTCCATCACCTTGAGAATACCTTTACCTGCAAAAAAAAAAAAAAGTACCCGTGGCAAATCAATAGTTCCATTATGAAATGTTTATTCTAGCATGCCTGACGGTCTCCAAGGTGGCGGCGAGAAAAGTTTTACGTGCACTCGCCTTTGAGAGGCGAGGCTGGGAGAAATAGATGGAGGGACTGGATGGATGGAGAGATGAAGGGAATAGATCACAAGATGAGGGCAGGGGGGGAGAGGGAACTGGAGGGAGGGAGGGAAAGGAACAGGGATGGACACTCTGTCCCCGTGGACCGGCTGCTTGTTTTTTACTTTAAGTTTGTCTTGATCTTAGTGCTCGGCGAGGGCAGAAAGATTCGCTGGCTGTGTTCGCGCCACAAAGTTTGTTCGCAGCTCATTCACAGTTTGACATTTCTGCGCTTGTTTTTGAGCACACTGTTTCTGTGAAATGAATCTGTATAGTTAAGTTATGAAGTAAGCAGAGGTAAAGGGTATCACAACCGTAAAAACTAATACAAACACGGACTTGTTGAACCGTGTTTGTTGCTCCTTAGACTGTAGCGAACGCCTGTTAGCTTCATTATTTAATTTCTAGTGTTGTAGTACTCGAGACCGGTCTTGGTGTCGAGACCACATTTTCAAGGTCTTGTCTCGGTCTCGGTCGAGCTGGACTCAGGATTTTTTGTCAAGACCAAATCAAAACATCCAGCTCGCTATGCTGAATATGAGGGATGTGGCAGCGACCCGCTCCGTAATACCTCATTTCCAGTATTCCCTCACCACAACAACAACACCGGCATTTACTGGACGAACAGACCGCCGCCGCCGTCTTCTGCGTCGTCTCTGCATTCTCAATAAAATTTCTTCTTCTTTAATGTTGATCAGCTGGAGCAGCAACAGAGATCTTGTCCTGGATCGTTCATTGTATGTGAACGAACATCACAACAACAACCTTGTGGTTCACAGGGGCTTTTACATGACACGCCCCCTATTGATAGGTAACGCCCCCTATTGTTCTGGCGATGAATTGCTTTGCAACGTTCACCAGCCGACGGAGAACTTCGAAAGGATTCACCTCTGCGTCAATCCGTCTGCGTGACCACGCCTTACGCCGTCGGAGAAGCATAAGTCGACCTTTAGACGATCAGCCCTTATCTGTTGTCAAAGATGTTGGATTTCGTTGGCCTAATAATTTCTTCCCGTGTTTTGTTTTTCAGTTTTCGGCCTTGGTTTCCTCATTTTCGGTTTCGGCCAAGAATTTTCATTTCAGTACGTGTCTAATATAAAGCAATAACCTCAGAATAATTCAAATTGTTCCACCAGTGTATAGGCCTATGTGTGTGTAATAACCATCTAAAAACTTGGTTATATCCAGGGCTGTCAAGTTATGAACTTAGCTTGGAGATTTTCTTTTTGTTGTTGGTTTTTGGACGGGGGCGAGGGTGAAGTGTGTTTGAAGATTGGCCAGTTGGCCCTACCAACAGTTTAAAATAAATTTATTTTTCAATATGACAATGCTTCACTTTATTCAGTTCGTTCTCGGTCTCAGTCTTGGACTCGGTCTCGCCCCTCCTAGGTCTTGTCTTGGTCTCTGTATGCTCTGGTCTTGGTCTTGACTTGTTCTCTGGTTAGGTGATCTTGACTACAACACTATTAATTTCTACTTCCAGCGACTCCTGCGACTGTTTTCTTCGTATTATTAGTTGGAAACTTTTACAGTTTTACTTTTCCCTCACGGGAAAAAAATTAACTTTTCATTCACTCTCTGCAATTGTCTCATTCTCTCCTTTGTTTCCCTTCGCTGGACAAAATAAACCCATAAGCGGACCATGTCAGGCCTCTATTAATCCAATGTGACATTTTGAAAAACAGGATTTCGGTGAAAAGCTGGATTACTCTCTCATTCTTTAGCTTGCCTTGTAGTGTTTCTTCTATTGACTGCGGCTCCTTCTTCCTCGCATCCGGAGAACCCCCGTGGACCGAAGTGCACACTCGGGGGGTGGCATTAACATTTATATGGAAACACGAGGGCGTTGTTTGACATACGATAAATGGAGTATTTTCCTAACCGCGCTTGCGACGGAACAGCGGGACGCAGCTCGGGCGCGCGGTAGCCCTGGCTAACAGCTACATGCATCAAAACAATTGCCTTTATTAGTCTGCCTCTTAGAATTAATTGCTGGGTTGTTTGTATGTTTGAGCCGGCTTGAGGGGAGCTGGCGGAGGCGGCGTGGTGGTGGGGAGGGGGCTCAGGATGTGTTGTGGTGGGTACGGTGAAGGGGGTGGATTTGTGTGTGTGTGTGTGTGTGTGTGTGTGGGTTGGGTAGATGTCAAGCCCGCTTAAGAGGCTCAAAGTCGATCGCAGCAGCAGCAATTTCAAAGTCACACACATGATAAATACAATATTAGAGGAGCATGAGTGGGAACAAACACAAAGTCCCAGAGCAGGGACAATGTAATAAATCATATGAATAAATCCGCCAGCTGACCACTAGGGAGCACTAATAATCCGAACCCAACATGCCCTCTCTTTCTCTCCCCCTCTGTTTTTCCTGTACCTCTCACTTCTCTATATCTGTATGCATGCTCTCTCTCCCCCCTCTGTCTGTGTTGCCATCTTTTTCTCGTTCCCCCTCTCCTTCCCTACTGTTTTTGTCTTTGTCCCCATCCACACACACACGCACACACACACATAGTGCACCATGCCTGGCGCTGTAATGAATTAATCAGAGCCGGGGCAGCTGTGTATTTGAACAATGCCACCCTGAGAACTTGGCTGGAGTTTTCAGCATCAGTGTGTGTGTGTGTGTGTGTGCGACTAGCTGCAGCTAAAGCAGTGATATTGAATGTGTGTGTGCGTGCGTTGCTGGAGACCTGCATTCAGCAGCAGCGGTTGTGCGTGTGTGTGCACGCAGATACGGTCGACCCCGACGTTCCTTATAAATAGATGGCACCGGGTGAATCGACGATGCAGTACGGCGCGTTTACTGCCTCGTTTTATGTTTTAAGCAAGAAACAATTTACGCCCCATTTACACCCCGTCACGATACTCGTGTCTCAGTGCAGACTGAGCACTCTCTAGCTCTGTTATACCTTTACCTTTCAATATGCTGTTACTGGCTTGCTGTCTCTTGAAGTGTTTCCTGTAGGATTTTGTGAGATTTTTATTTTTATTTTGGGTGGGAGTGAGGGATGTAATTCTGATGTCTCAAATAAGGTTTGAGACAACAGAGGGTTGCACGTAGAATAAGATGATGACTGGCGAGGGTACAGATATACAGTAAACGGCTTACACCGGTGAAGACTATGAGCATAGCTTACACCATCTATGTCTCGCAGTAAAGGGGAACTACAGTTGTTTACAACCTGGACCTTATTTCTGGCATAAATTACAATCATTTACTCACCCATATAACTTTGGTGTCATTTGGAGTCATTCCTACGATATTCAGATCCACCAATATTTTGTTATGATACACTAGTGCTGTTCCCAGTTGAGTCCGGAGTTACGTGTTGATGATAACAGGTAACTCCAGACTCAACGGGGAATAGCACTAGTGTATCATAACCAAACATTGGTGAAATTAATGAGTTTCGCAGCAGATAATGTGTTATTTAGAGGCTACGTTTCGGGACCCCAATCACTCCCACTATATGGATATACGTGGATCTAAATAACATCCGAATGACTCCAAATGACACCAAAGTTATATGGGTGAGTAAAAGATCGTATTTTATAGCAGAAATAAGGTCCAGGTTCTGAAAAACGGTAATTCCCCTTTATGTCCTTTTCTTTTACTTCTAGGCATGGTTTTCAGGATGTGTTTACAGGACAGTGATGAGACCACAAATGTTGTACATTTAGAGAAAGCACCTTTGAGAAGAAGGTAGGAGGAAGCTGGAGGTAGCAGAGCTGAAGATGCTGATGTTTTCTCTGGGCGTGACCAGGATCATGCGAGATGTTTCCGAGTTAGAGAGGTTCAGATGGTTTGGACGTGTTCAGAGGAGGGATTGTGAACATAGCAGTCGAAGGACGCTGAGGTTAGAGCTGCCAGGCAGGAGGTCTAAAGGAATACTAAAGAGGAGATTCGTGGATGTAGTGAAGGAGGACATGAAGGTAGCTGGCGTGTAGGAAGTGAATAAGGAGATATGGAAGCAGATGATTCGCTGTGGCAACCTCTGAATGGTACAGCTGAAAGGAAAGGAAGGAGACGGACGCCTTGTCCGCAAGGTGCTTGCCGTTCAAGCGGCAACATCAGCCGTAAGTTGCGAGAACGCAGCTGTTGGTGATTAGAAGCCACTCAGCAGCCGGGTAAGCAAATGTAGTAAATGCAAAGACGTAGTGAAAGCATAAAGCCTTTGTGAATTAAAGGCGGCAGTTGTTGTGAGGTGGAGCCACTGCAGGTGAAATATGTCCCATTCCCTTTATTCACCTTGTCCCAGTCCATGATCGGACAGATTTTTACTTTTATCAATCCTACATGAGGACATTCTTTCCCTACGTTTGACCCCTGTATTTGTTCACACAGTTGTGCAGTGCCAAGGTTGGGGATTAGGCGCTCTTGAACCTGTGACCCTTCGGCTCCAGAACTCCTTCTCTACGCAGCTCCCCCATCTACTTCCTAATAGACTTTCTCCCATTCCCTAGGACTATCTTAAACGTTCTCGTTCAGTTCAAAATCTGCAGGAAATACACATCCAAATTCACCTGATAGCGAGCGCTTGGCATCGGGGACCATCTGTCAAACATTTCTGAAACAGAGACATCTGCTCAGTGTGAGCTCATTGACTTGACTGATTGTGTTTGCTCGCACACACTCTGTGGACATCTTCACTGGAAGCTGCTGGATGCTGTTTACTTCCCCCGCTGCTCGCCTGTTTGCTTTTTAACACTGCGTGTCGTGTCACTGGCCTTCAGCTGCAAAAAGGCACTAATGGGCTGGTAAATAAATGCAGAAGGGACACGTGCAGTAAAGCGGGGAGTCGATTTATGCTTTGTATTCTCATGATTGTGGTTGTTGCGGTTATCTCTCACCTGCCTCTTTCTTGGCCTCGTCTGACCCGAGCCACCCGGCTCCAATGGCGTATCGGGCTCCCGTATCTGATCGCCCGCCCCCTCCCCTCTCCTCGCTGGAGTTTCTTTGTCAGCGGCGGTTCTTACTCCACATTTTATTGAACTAAACTCCGGGCAAGTGAGGAGGATTCCACAGATAAGCTATCAGGCCTCAGCATCACACAGAGAAACCATCAAGCCATGAAATATGTGTCTGGCTGTGAGTCAGGGTGACGGCGCTGCATGAGGAGAGGACTGGGGCACACAGATATTCACACGTCAAGCACGAAGCACCAGCATATGCACTCACACACACAATTACCCACATTTACATAAATAAACACATTTACATACACTCTGGATATGGATTACGCAGAGAAATATCTTTTTGCTGAGCATGGCTTCAAGTGATGCATAATGTTGTGACTGATTGGCCGTATGTTTAACGCAAGTAAACTAAAAGGCTTGAATACCGCTTTAGTTCGGGATGAAACGATTCCTCGGTTGCAGCTGAGGGATTACTGTGATATTTGGTGCGGAGGTGTTGTGACATTTCAAGGTGAATCTTGTGGATTTTGGTCGTCTCTTGACATCTACTGCGATGAGCACCACTGGCTTTGGTGGCGCCATGTCGTAAAACTCGGTGCAGAAATATTAATCCCAACTGATTTAATGATCCTGTGACTTTTATTGTGTTGTTTACTTAAATAATAACTGGACTAGAGGATTAACTGCAACATATTTATGTCTAAATGGAAATATTCAGTTATTTGGTTTGTACCTGCAAAAACTAAATGCAGTCTTGTTATCGTGTCTGTAGACATAAAAGACATTTTTAAAACAATTGGTGGACAGACCCCTCTACACACGCCCGCCGATAGGGGGGGGCAAACGGGTCTGCTGTCCCGGGCCCAGGGTAGAGGGGGTCCCAGAACTGGGCCCTCATTAAATTATGGAATAATTTAAAAAATAAAAAATAAAATAGGCCTATTTGTGGAAAAAAAAACGTAATATTTGAGTTACATAAACGCTTTTTATTTGTTTTCTTGCTAATTGAAATAGTGGTCAAGAGTCCCCCCATCCCCAACACAAAAATGGTTTGGCCACTGATCAAAATTTGACGTTGCCGTTTAATTGGAAGCTCCGTACGTTTAAAATGTCCGGGCAGCACAAGTCCGATGCTCAGTAAAGGAAAGAAAAGAGAAGAAGAAAATAGAGACCGTAAAGATTTTCTTAACAAATATAAAAAATAAAAATAAAATAAAAAAGGGTGGTGACGGTGAAGCTGAGACTAGTAAAGTGAACGTAGAGCAATGGAAGAAACAGCGCAGCCAACATTTACCAGCCTTGTAACGTCACGTAGCTCTAATGCTAACGTCCATTAGCTTGTATAAAAGCTTGACTGACACAACACGTTAACTTTAACAGAAAGAGTTGACTTTGATAGCTCCGTATTGTTTCACTGTTCACTCCCTTTCTTTGCTATTTGTAAGGGCACAAGTTAGCAAAGTAGAAAAATCTCCTGTTGCAAATACAAAACAATATTTTACCTCATATTTTACCACACAAACGGAGAAGCTACAGTTTGCACACAAGCTCAGTGGTTCTCCTTGCTTTTTGTTTTTTTCAACTGCTGCTCAAACATTTAGTCCCTCGTGCTCAAGGGAAACTTGATGGGCGTTTTAATTTGTTACAGAAAGAAAAAAAATAACGTTGGAAGATAACAAGCACATTGATCGATAATCGGTTGCCTCGGCTGCACTCGGGTTTTGTATCACACCCGCCTCGACCGGTGCATTTGTATGCCAGACGTGACCAGGCTGCCAGGCTATCGGCCTGTCAGAGGCCCCAGGGATATCACTGAGCCCGAAATAGAAATCGGCCCACGCGTAATACACTCTAAAACAGCAAACTATGGCATTTTTGTTGTTATTTATGGGTTAGATAAATGAGATAGCACGTGTGCATGACCGAACTGTTGATATGCAAATGTTCTTACTATTAGACGGAGCCACTCTAGTTGTTTCCAGTCTTTGTGCATACCCGTTTGTAATCAGAGCGTCATATTGAGCCAAAGTTTAAGGATTACTAGTTGTTATAGTGTAGAATAACTGTATCCATAGCTTATGATGAGAACCAAATATCTACTCTTTTTTTTTTTAGCTAAACCTTGGCTTGACAGATTTGTAAAATCCAAGCAGTTATCTTCCAAAATTCTTTGGGCAAAATGTCCTCTGGGTTTCCTGGGATTATGTTTCATTGCTGATCAGCGGCAGAGGGATATCACTTTGGCATCGTTATCAGCGACAAAGTCCTCAGAGCAATCTTGTAATCTCAACCCAGCTCCTAATCATAATTTAGTCGCATTTCTGGATGTAAGGAGCGACCAAAAACCTGCTAATCTTTGCAAGGATTTAAGTATTAGTTCCAGTCTCGCGAGCATATTTGGACCCGATAAGTGCAGAAAGAAACGGCGCAAACGCATAAAACACCCTCTCCTTCTTTCCTCCCTTCTTCCCTTTGCAGCACCCGTGTGAAAACGTTGAAAGCAGACCCACCAGGCCTTTGCGGATGAGTAAAACACATAGCATAATTCAGGAGAAAGCCCTACAACTCCAGGCGGTTGGACCTCACCACGGTTAATTTGGATACGTTTGAACGCGTGGCTTTGCACCAGTGTGGTCGCAAAAAAATAAAATAAAAACGCAAAGTCAGAGATGGGCAGAAAAAGATATGAGACAGACATGAAATTCGCAGGCAAGACGGAGAGGAAAGTGAAGTTGTATGGTGAAGGAGAGATGACAGACATATGACTGAGTGATGTTTAGCTTGCTGGACCAGCAGCAGTTTCCATACTCTCTCTGGCTGTAATGCATATAGCCTTCAAGGATCCTAATGATAAATGAAAGACTGCTGAAGAAGAGCTGTTTGTTCTTTTTTTGGCTTTCATACAGACGTGTCAAGTTTAATCCAGACGAGCATGACGGAATTAAATGGAAACACGGAAAGTTAGAGTTTGGTGCAAACGTGGAAAGCTGGTGGTGAAAAGGGGAATTAGCTTGAGTGTCTTGATGTGGTATGTATTTGCATATTGTCTATCCAAAAAAAAAAAATGGAACACCAAATCTGCAAGTGAAGAGCATCTACAGCCATCAGGCATAACATTATGACCACCTTCCTAATATTGTGTAGATCTCCTTTGTGCCTTCAAAACAGTTGTAACTCATCAGAGAATGGACATGGGACTGCTGAGGGTGTCCTGTGGTGTCTGGCTACAGGATGTAGTTAGGGGGGGGGGGACTTTGGGTCTTATAGGTTGAGGGGAGGGGCCTCTGTGGATCATCCCACAGATACTTGATCAGTTTGAGATCTAGTGAATTTGGAGGCCAGGTTCTTCATGTTTTTTTTTAGTTGTTCCTAAAGCGTTTTTGTGTTTGTGCCTGTGTCAGGTTGCATCCTGGTGCCGTCAAGGAGTGTCATTACTATGGGGTGGGGGTGCCTGGTCTGGTCTAGGTGGGTGCTACATGTTTAAATAACATCCACACAAATGAATGCCAGGTGCAAAGTTTTCACAGCAGAGCGTTACGTCACATTATCACAGTGAAGGTGTTATTTAATTCTCCTATCAGTGGTTTTAATGTTGTGGCTGATCGGTGTATAATGTAACTAAATATGTATATTTATATATTTTTTATCATTGAGGCGTATGAAACCCTTTCTTTCCACTGGTATTAATTTGTTTTCCGTCTTTGGCTTTTTTTATTTTTTTCCCCAACCACAACTTCCTCTGTGACATTTCCTTGATACAAATGGAGTGATTTACAACTCGTCCCACTCTCATCTGCCAGCCCACAGAGCAATTTTTGGAATCAATACCAGACTAAATGACTGACGGTGGACATATTTGCGCGGTTTAGTGAACTGGCAGGTGCGCTGCGATGCCCCATCGACTGCTCTCGTCCGGACCTCATCACGCGCGCTGATTTGACATTTCCTTTTAAAAGGCCACAGATGGATCATGTTTTTGTGAACTCGCCTCAGGAAGCCGGCGACGACACGAAGACTAATGGGCGTACCAGGAGCTGTTTGTGTTCTACCTCAGCGGGCTAATTGTACGCAACTGAGTGATATTACCTGTGATATCACATCTCAAGCATCTTTAAGATAAGAGTTCGCAGACATGTAATACTAGACATACCTATGAATACAATGTTTTGGACCATTAAGAAATAAGATGCTCTGTATATATTGGATGTAAAAGGTGCCATTGTTCCAATCTTCGCCGAGAGATTGAGATAAAACCTTAACATCTTAAAACAATATGTAACGATGGTTATCAGTAATCAGTAAGTGATTGTATTTTGAAGATTAGCTTCTGGGAACACAGGTTTTCATGATACAGGAAGTGTGTTTAAGCACAGTAGGGAAGGTATACGAACTTAAGAAATGAAACCCACGGGGGTTTTATTAAATTTGCTCGGCTCCGTCAGCTCTAATCTCAGATACTGCAATCTTCTCTATAATAAGCATGTGGGCAAAAAAAAAAAAAAGAAAAACTCCAAAAACAGCACGGCAGAATTCAGTTTCAGATCAAAGCAAAGATTAACCACTCCAGCTTTGTTGATTATTTTTTATTTTTAACCTCAAATCCTCCGGCCTGTGCAGTTTTCGCTTGGGTTTCAGATCTCCGCCGTCTGCAGATGCACATCGGTGAGTGTGTGTTGACCTTGGCTGCTCTGTAGTGTGTTTGTACTTGTGGATGTGTGTGTGTGTGTGTGTGTTTTTTTTTTGTCATGACAGAGAGTAGAGTGGAGTAAAGAGGGAGAAACTGCGACTGTGAAGAGAGCGGTGAAGTAGAGTGAAACGTAGCAGATATGACGCTTAAGAGGCGTACGCACAAATCTGATAACTTCTGTAGAGGCACATCATTGTAGCGGTGAGTCACTCTAACAAATGAAACAGGAGGGGCTCAGTATTAACTGGAAGTGAGAAAAATATTGTCAGGATACACTTATCAGCCAGAACATTAAAACCACTGACAGGAGAAGTGAATAACATTGACCATCTTGGGACAATTCAAAGTTCTGCTGGGAAACTTTTGGACCTGGTATTTGTGTGGATGTTACTTAGACATGTAGCACCCACCAAGACCAGACCAGGCACCCCCACCCCATAGCAAAGACACTCCTTGATGGCAGCAGCCATCCCCACCAGGATGCAGCTGCACACTTTTTAGGAGTTGCTTTAGGAATAACTCAACAAACATGAATTTACTAGATCCCAAACTGATTAACTATCTGTAGGATGATCCACTGAGGGGTGTATATAATGCTGTATATCATTTTTTTGTGGTCTCTCTTGGATGTTGTCTGGCACTTTGTAAATGTGCTGCATGAATAATCCTCATCATTGTAATTATTAGATTGCAAAAGCAGCTGGATAAGGAACAGACCACCACCAATACGGTGTGAATTATACATGCAGTCTAATAATTAAAGCATTCTACTAATTTCTTGTCGCGGATGAGGGCTCACCTGCCAAAAACAGGTTGGAGGCCCCTAAAGAGAGCCGTGCACAGGTCTGCGCAGAGGCAGGCTTGGCCCTCTGGCTCAGAACGATTGCCAGGGCTCACACATGCACACAGAAGAAAGCTTGGCGCAGAGCACAGCCTTGGCATCGAGTGAAGGCTTGCTGTCTGTTAGTTCAGATCGCTCTTCCTCCCTGTTTCCATCTTCACTCCCTCCTCATTAGAGTTGTAACGTTGGCGAACGAACCGAATCTATTGACCGGCTGAGACCAGATTCGCAGCTGTGAGCTGCTGTTGTTGATTTCATATAGATGCCAACAGAAGCTCCTGCTCTGCTATGACACGGTGTTCGTGCTGTAAATGGTGTAGTGGTGAGCGTAGCTCTGGATCGGGGTTCGATTCAGTGCAAATATCCCACCAAGAGAATATGTCTTGGTGGGATGTCTAAGTTTGAGTGATTCTGATCCAAGTCTTACCCTGTCACAGTGCTTATATCAAGGCATCTTAAAAATAAATAAATATCAAAATGAGGCAGTCTTTTGAACGGCTCTTCGAAAGGAACGATTCCACAAGATCCGGCTCCCTTTGGAGATCCAAAAATCCCATCTCCGCTCCTCATCCTGTCCAGACCTCTGCTCTCTTTGCCACTCAGCTGTGCCACCTTGAGAGAAACCGAACAAACACACCGTGAAAAGGTGAAGTGAAGGATCAGAAACAAGTGGAAGTAGTTAAAAACGTAAAAAACAGAAGGCGTGACGGAGAAGGAGGGAGACGACGACAAAGGAAGGCTTGACAGTTTTTCTCGGCTTAATTGGAGGGGTTGAGGGATCTTGCGGTTCGGTGAAGTGCCGGGGATTTGGACGCAAACCATGAATGGTCCCTCGCAGACTTCTCAATCAATCTGCTGCTGACTGAAACAACAACCCAGATAATGCTCCTTTATAGATTTACTCTTATTCATTTATTTAATGTGCGTGCTTACACAACACGTACTTAACATGCATGGAGGAAGTAGCTCTGTGCCTCAAATGCCCCAAGAGACCCGTGACTTTGGATTGGTATCTAAATTTATACAGCGCGTTATAGCAGCTCGCCAATTAAGGTGGAGCTTGTGAGGATGCTGCGGATAACAATAAGGAAAACAGCTCCTTTAAACCTCCGACTGGTTAATCCGAAAGATTTGCCCTCAAGGCCTCGCACACACAGGAGTCTCGTGATTAGAAAAGAGGAAAAACCCAATCAGTCCAGCTTGTTCTTCCAGTTTGGTGCATTGTCTTTTGGCAGGAAAAAAAAACAAAAACAAAACAAAAACACTTTCTTGCTCTGTTGAAGACATGTGTCGCTCATGAACCATTGTGATCCCTGACAGTATTCACCTGTAGTGTAGTAGTCATTGTTGCAGGCTGATTATAATTGGCAGCCTTTTGTATTTGTTCTCCAGTAGAAACAATAGTGTTCAGGTTTGAATAGCTGAATGAATTCGAGGCTGAAGCGACTTCTTGTGCGCAGTGTGCTGTTGTTAATCAAAAACTAATTTTGATTCAAAGAAGAATATCGAGCTAAAACTATTTCTTCTTAGTTTTAATTTAATATGTAAAGTGTTTCAAGTCCCTGTCCGTTCAGCAACTGAGATGTTTTCAGTTTTTATTGCAATTACAGCATCTTTATGGTATCTTGGTTAATTACATACAACAAAATCTGTGCTTGAGAAAGCTAGCACACACTTGGATTGACACCGTTACATCCATCTCTGCCTCTGTTAGTGTTTTTGTTTTCTTTCCCCACATTTTACGGCGTCATCTCTGTCGTGCAGTGAATTGTGTCTCCCCCACCTGCTTTGCCTTTTGATAACTAAATTGCTTCCTCTGTGTTCTCGCAGCACTGGCTTGTCCTGACAACGCTCTCGGCTGCGGCAGGGATTGTTGTGACTCAGTCCTGACATACATCATTCAGTAAACCTGTTAAAGGCCCAAAGAAGGCAGCGGAGGAGAGAAATCGGATAACAGGCAAAGAAAAGCTTTCATCATTCAGCCCGCAGACAAAGCAGGTGACACCTGTATTTATTCTTTGAGAGTTCGTTTTATTTATTTCTTCGCATTGATGGAAGGATTTCTTGTCACGGGTTGGAGGATCACAAAGGAGCGGAAATTTATAGAGAGGCAAGGTGACAGCGAACGTGAGTTTGCTTAGAAAAACAACCTTAAAATCTTTAATTTGGCATCACTCACCGTGGATAACTACAACAATAAGGCCGCTGTTTTTTTTTCTTATGGTCAGTATAGTGGACCAAAACAAGAGTGACTAAATCCTACCAACAAATATTGTGCATGTATTCAAAACCTGACACATTTTGGCAGCTTACTTGCAGAGTGACGCTGTGCACCAGTATAAATACTCACAATAGCATTCCTTACACAAGTGGTCCATGCATTTTTATGTACGTACATAGAGGTTGATTTTCGCCTCACCCCTCCTGCAGCTCCTCTATTATATGCGCCAGAATGGCCGATTTATTGCAGAGAGTACATTCTTACCCAGTCTCTTGACTTCTGTTTGTTGTGCTCAATGCTTCTCTGTCAGTCAGTGAGATTACATTAGTGTCTGCTGCTGTTCTCAGCGTTTCCATCCCGGCTTGTCTCTGTTGTATTTCTTCTTTAGCATACTGATCTGTGAATACATTTACGATTTCTGACAGTTTCTTCTTGAGTGGGAGGCATAACATTATGACAGGAAATAACATTGAAAACAAGTAAATAACACTGACTATCTTGTGACAATTTGTCGTTCTGCTGGGAAACTTTTGGACCTGGCATTCAAACGTTACGTTACTTAGACATGTAGCACCCACCTAGACCAGACCAGGCGCCCCCACCCCATAGCAATGACACTCCTTCATGGCAGCAGCCATCCCCAGCAGGATGCAACCTGACACAGGTACCCACACAAAAACAGTTTTAAGAACAACTCATAAAATATGAAGAACAGCACAAGGTGTTGACCTGGCCTCTAAATTCACTAGATCCTAAGCTCATCAAGTATCTGTGGGATGATCCACAGAGGCCCCTCCCCTAAAAAGCCCCCACTAACAACATCATGTAGCCAGACATGACAGGACACCCTCAGAAGGTCCATGTCAATTCTCTGACGAGTTACAACTGTTTTGGAGGCACAATATTAGGAAGGTGGTCATAATGTTATGCCTGATCGTTTCATACTGCACATGCAGTGTATGTTTTCTTTCCAGATGAAAAATCATTAGTATGTGCTGTTGGTCACAAATTTACCTGAGAGGAAAATGATTATTCATCAGACATATCTAAACCTTAACTGTCTTTTATGGGAACAGCTTTTTAATAAAACCGTGTACTGTTTTATGATTCCCAAATGGGCGGTTATCGAAATTTATGTTGGTTTTCTTATCTTTATTTTCACCTAGGATGAATGAATTCAATGTTAAATTATGTTATTATCATGCTGGGATGAACAGCAGGCGGCTTATGTCGTTGGAATAATTTAACACTGTTTCTATTTGCTAGTCCATTAAATCTTGTTTTGTAAATCGTGATATTTCCTATTATGCACTGATATTTTTTTTCCTTGAGTGTTAATTACATGCCCTAACTGTAGATTTCAACCACTGAGCTATATGTAAGTACATTTCTTAGTGTGTTAGATGTCAATTTAAACGCATTCATTATGCCGTCACGCATGAATTAAGGACGTGTGACGGCATGATGATAAATTAAACCTCCGAACATCCAAGAGATAGACAGCAGTGAAGCCAAAGCCAGTAGAGCTCCCCCTGGTGGCTGGCTGCAGTATAGGTCATAAGCTCCACCCCCTCCATGTTAGTGGATGGGCCAAATTAAAATACAAAAGTACTCGTCAAATAAATAAAATAAAGTGACGTTTACTCAAGTGACCATATTTCTGATGAGTTTTGTTTTAGTTATTAGACACTATAGAAACAGCATGTGACATCACAATAACTACCAGTTGCCATGCCAACTTGGATCATCAGTAACCGCATGGCTCCACTCTTGGACCGCACTATGCCGACTCTGGCTCCAAACTTGCACGATAGCCCTGCCCATATCCGCGGGAAAATAGCGTCAGTTTGGCCAATTCAAGGAAGTGGGGACGCGTTGTCCATATTTATATACAGTCTATGTATATGTGGTATTTGAAATATGCAGTTTCTAAACATAAAAACAAACGTTGCTGTTTTTTTTTTCTCCAGCAGAGTTGATTTGTACTCTATTTTAGTGTGTCTTACTCACATCAGCCTCGCAATGCAGCTTCTTTGCCATTGTTTTCTCTGCTGGTCATGTTTGAAAAAGGATCATCTCTCAGGAAAGCTACGAGGCTACTGAATGCGCCCGCCAAGCTGTTCTGTTGTCAAACGAGACAAGGGGCCTTACTTAAGAAGGTTTAGCTGCTTCGCAAAAGGATGCAGAGCAGAGAGAGTTTAGTCAGCAGAGTTTCCCCCCTCAGCACTGTGTGCATTTCAGAGCTGTGTTCAAATCATTTTGGCTCAAGTCAAAGAGAGCGGGGATTTAAATTCGGCTTAATTCGACGTGGCAGTGTTTTTATATGCGGCGTTTAAAGGGTTATATTCTTTGATGTCTACTGGGCTGATAGAGGAGCTGTCCTGTTACTATTTATACGATCAGTCTATGAATTGCTCAAGATCATCCAAATAGGCATCAACAAAATGATCTCAAACACACAAAAGAAGCAAATTCTCTCACTACAAGAAAAAACAACAACTTAAAATAACAAATTTAATGAGATTTATTAGTCATTTTCTGTTCTGTTCCTCCAAACAAACACAAACGCGGCTACAGAGTGTAAAAACTGCTTTTGAAAACAGGAAACTACAGACCTTGCCAGAGACGTGATCTTGATGAAAAAACTACCTTCAAAGGGCAAATTGAAAAGGTGGGAAGGAAAGTGTGAACATGTGAGGAAGAGGGTAAAAAAAAAAAAAAAGTGAGGAAATGTCTTATCGCGCCTTCTGCAAGGTCATAACAAAGGTAGCACATTTAACCCGTACTCCAGCACTGAACCGAGTCATAATTTAAGTGACAGGGTGTGAAAATGTGAGAATAATTTCAAAACATTGCACATAATAATACCTTTGTCTTCACCTGCTTTGTTTTAGTTAATTATTATTGACAAAGGGAATGGAGTTTCTTGAAAGGCATTGTTTCCATCCCGTAAAAGGTGCTTGCTGTTGTTGTGCTGATCAACACAACACACATTTGGCAGCGTCTGGGTTTTCTTGCAAACTCCACAATGGATCAGACGGTTTTCTCAAATCATAGTTGCTTTGGCTCCTTTTGCTATGCGCCGTCTAACATGTGTGTACGTACATACAGGACAGTGGCTACCTGTGTGTGTTTCTGGATTGTGTGTGAGTGACGGTGTGTAATTTGTACTGGGGTGGGGTGGGGGGGTGTCAGTGTGAAAGGATGCGTTACCGTTCACACATGACTGACTGCCTGTTTGTGTTTGCGCGCCATCATTGCTGATTAGTTATTGACTGCTGCATTCGAAAACCCATAAAAAGGGACGCGGACCTCTCTGTGGAAAGCATCCGAGACCATAAGCTCTTGTAATTACAGGCCAGGCTGGACGACATGGATTATCTTTGCTCCGATTAAATTAGCTGGGTCAAATCTGAAGGAAAGGTAAAATGAACACAGCCACGCGCCGCTTTGTCGTCCACTCAGTGCCATTTGATCTGAGCACTCTTGCATGGTTGGGGTACATTTTGTACTGCCTGTCTCCACATCAATAAACCAATAAGAGATGCTTCTTTTTTATTTATTTATATATTTATTTTTTCTTCAGGTAAGTGTTTCTGTTTTCTCTTTGTAGGCTTGGATGTGCAATGGTGGCATTTATGCAAGATGCAGATCAAGATGAGTTAGTAGTTATTCTTGAATATCTGCAACACAAAGCACTTTAGTTAATAAAACCTGGAAAAAACAACATACAAACAGGTCGTGAAAGTATAGCAGCGTCTTAATCTACAGCCATGATAGTAGCTTCCACAGTAATATTCTGCTAATAGTAATAAGAAAATATCAAATAACGCTTAATCCAGTTGTTTTTCTCTGGTTGCAGTAAATACTTTCTTTGTTCCACATGTGTTAAACGTCAGGGGATGACTTTCCAGTGCCAGCAGAAGCTGCACACATGCCAAACATATCTTTTATTCTTGTTGATGTTGTTGAATAATTGCAGTCTGGTTTAAGAACTACTGACCATGCGAACGGCTCAGTTCCCTCAAAAGAGCCGACTCTTTTGACTCGCGAATGACTCCCAAACAGCTCCTCATTTGGTTTTATCTAAATGAGTCGGCTATTTTTATCCTTATTTGCCGATATTGAATGGTGTGTGTGTAGGTAAGCCATTTTTCATTGGCTGTGTTCATAAAAGTCTTATTTTTATGCATTAGTTAAATGCATAGTTAAAGCTTTAAATGAACCACAGCAAACTAATCAAATAAATCTGACTCCCACCTCTTTCTGTCACTTTGTGAATACCTATACCACTTTTTTAAAACATGTGATTGGCCGCGTGGGGTGCCCATCATAACGAAGTCCCGCCCCTGCCTCTGAGCCGCTGAGGCTTCGGGAATCGGCTCTTCTGAATCGTCTTTTACATCCGGCTCGTTCGCGAACGGCACATCACTGATGCTTATGTTATTTTTACCATATTCTTAACCTAATTTGTAAGGATGCCACACTCTCCATCATCGGGGAGCATATATTTGAGCTAAGCATTGTTGTCAAGACTGATTGTGCTGGAGGAAAATTTCATCCTCTGGGAAGCATAAATATTAGACTTAATTTTCTTGTCAATCCATCCAATCGTTTTGACACACGGACCAAATTGAGGGATGTAGCTGTCTGCAGGAATGCTTCTTACAAACTCAAGGCCTGTTCGGTTAAGAGGACGCCTGATGTCTGGTTTAACTCCTCCAGCTGCTGGACTGGAATGCTGAGTGAGGAAATTAAACCGGGCACAGCAAACAGATGTCACTATTTAGGTTTAATAATGCTCACTGTCAATCTCCCCAGGCTCTTCCCTGCCTGGTCACCTCAGCCAGTGACACATTCAATCTGTCCTCAATCCGTTCGGCGAGCCATTTATCCGGTCTGCACAAATTCTTCATTTTCTCCCATCTTTAAGTGGCCTGGCTTCGTCCTCGCTCACTGCGGCTCACGCTTTTCACGAGGTGGACATTTCCATCTCGTTGTCTCACTTTGTTGCTGTCGTGCTCCGGGTGGATGCGGGCTCTACCTGTTAGGCGTGGGTCAGTCACAGAGGCCTCCGGCTTGCCGTCCTTCCCCAGTTTTCAGTTCCTCTACTGGAATCACCTGACATCATTTAACGGAGTCACTTCGGGTGAACCCGACTCGTCGTCATTTCTCGACATACGCTGTTTTAAAGCAGAAGCAACAAACAGCTGTCTGCCTCTGAATGGCTGACTGCGCCGCAGACGCGTTGAAGGGGAAACTGCGCGATGGCATATTAACCTGTTCTTCAGCAAACAGACCCAGGACTAATTAACTGTCAGTGACACTGAATAGACAACATAACGGTTTAATGAGTGAACATTAGCTGTCAGTGATAACACACACACACACACAGTGGACAAACAAAACCCGCACAACAAGAAAATGAGACTGTCAATATAGCTACTGGTGTTTTTCCAATTTGGTTCTGTCATCAGTGCCTGTCCATCGCCCGTTAATAATATTATATTTAGCCGTATCGTAGCACAGGAGGTTGCACTTTCTGCCCTTGTTGTCACATATTAATCCGTCCTGCATATTGAAGAAATACAGTTTATAATAAGGTCTACAATGGCTGATAATAAGATTAACGCTCAGGTTTAAATACCTGGCAGAGCCGTTCAATGGCGGCTAAATGCTTCACCTTTTTGTTTTCACTTCACTGTAGCATAGCAGATAGCACCGCAGCTAGCAGGAGTTTGTGATTTATGAAGCAATTATCATTCGCTCTGCGTGATATCTATTTATAGCTCACATTTGTGTAAATTTTGAGGAGTGTTAGTTTCGCGAAATTAAATAAACGTGAACCCTGCGAACCATCTGCTTGCCTCGTGATACCAGCGCTTTGGAAGCAATGCGCAGAAGTCGCACCTCCGAGGAGAAGAGCTAAAAAATCAAGTGTAATTAGTTTGCTCACTTCGCTGAAAATATACTGTTTAAGCCTCGCAGAAGTCTTTAGCCGGCGCTGAAAGTAATACTTTTTCACATTCTCTCCCCTTGCTGGCGCGTTAAACCGCTCGTGGGGCATAATTGCAGCGGGGTTCACTTTGAAGATTACACCTTCTTATGCCGAGTTGTCTGAACAGAAAACATGTGGATGTGATGATCTTGACAGGGAGACGCAGCACACAGCTTTTCGTGGATGCTGCACAGCCATCAGCCAACTAGTCAAATTCTGCTAGGGAGATGGAACAAGATTTTTTTTTTTTGGCAGCTCTGAGTGCTTTTGTTGGAGAGCTTCTGATGAATTCAAGGGTACTTAAGCACCACTTCATCCTCACTTTTTAGACACGGTTGCTCCTGCTGCTGTGGAGAGTTCCTGTTTAGAGACAACATCATCATCAATTATCCACAGGTTTCTTCACTAAAAGACTTCGGTGAGAACTCCTCGTATCCTCGTGCAGAGAGGAGTCTCATTTTCTCTTTTTAGTACACTGGATGCAGAAATTTAATCCGAAATGTTTTCCCTTTTAGCATCTCAGCACCAAGTGCAGAGAAACGCTTTGGTAAATGTATTAAAATTCATCCTCTTACTTAAAGCCAATTAAGTAATTATACCTCCTTGCCTTCTATGCAGCTTCGCCACATCCTCATTTGGGGTTTAATTTCTCCGGTGCAATTCATGATGTAATTGTGCAACACTGGTGTTACATTTTCTCTCTCGACTCCGCTCGGGCTCTGGAGGCACGGCTCCACTCCTCTGGAAAGCAAGAGCAGGTCATTGTTTTCAATTTTTGCGCCAGACCTTCTGAACTCGGCTGCTCAAGCGACTTCTTTGGGGGACGCCTAAGTGCTACACCTCAGTGCGGCCCACGTGCAATTCTTTCCCCCAAATCCATTAAAGAAACAGCCTCCCTTTCTCCCTCCCCCTCCCGAGCTGTCCTAACCTTTTGCCTCTTGTGCCTCCGTCAGAACTGGTCAGATTGGATTTGAAGATGCATTTTTACTCGGCTCCGTCATCTTTCTCCTTTGACGAATGGCAGCCCTGCGCGTTAAGTCGTATTGTTTCTCATCTTCCTTGCTGCCATCACTTTACATTCCCCAAGATCTATTTTAATCTCCAACTGTTTCACTGGAGCCGTCTCTTCATTATTTTCTAACACTTCACCTTTTCCATTAGAGAGACTCGGTTGATATGGTGTATAATTTAAGCAGCCGTATCGCGTGTCATTTCTAAGGTCCAGCACTTAGAACATCCCCCAGAGAGGTCGCTTGAGCACTGGTTTTGTGCAAATACTTTCAACCACCCAAGTTAATGGACTGATGTAAAGTAATGTTGCTCTGGTTTATCTGAAGTATATAATTTGAACTCCGAGGCCATTTGGGTACATTAAGAGCCAAGAAGCAGGTAATTATTAATATTGTGTGGGTCTCGCTTCAGTCCTATGGGTGCGTTGAGGAGGGGCTTCTGGGAATCATCCCACAGATACTTGATCAGTTTGGGATCTACTGAATTTGGAGATCTGCCTTGCATCCTGCTGGGGATGGCTGCTGCCATCAAGGAGTGTCATTGCTATGGGGTGGGGGTGCCTGGTCTGGTCCACGTAATATCCACATGAATGAATGCCAGGTCCAAAGGTTTCCCAACAGAACGTCGTGTTGTCACAAGTTGGTCGATGCCATTTGCGTCTCCTGTCAGCGGTCATAATGTTATGCCTCCCACTCAAGAAGAAACCGTCAGGAATGATGTATTCAAGGATCAGTATTGTAAAGAAGAAATACAACAGAGACAAGCCTGGATGGAAACGCTGAGAACAGCAGCAGACACTAATGTAATCTCACTGACTGACAGAGAAGCATTGAGCACAACAAACAGAAGTCAAGAAACTGAGTAAGAATGTACTCTCTGCAATAAATTGGCCATGCTGGAGCATATAATAGAGGAGCTGCAGGAGGGGTGAGGCGAAAATCAACCTCTGTGTACGTACATAGAAATGCATGGACCACTTGCGTCGAGAATGCCATTGTGAGCATTTATACTGGTGCACCGCTTCACTCTGCGGGTAAGCTGCCAAACATGAATTGACGGTGTGATTTCTATGCTCCATTTTACTTTAGGCACAAAAGAGAGAAGACGTCGCAGGAGGAGGCGGTGGCGTGCACAACCATTGAACCGAGTGAGACTGGAGGAGGATGAATTTTGGACAAGAAAATGGATTTGGGACCAGCCAGTCAAGGAACTACGCCTTACCTAAGGCACAGCATAGACGCAAAAGTGTAAGTTGAGCACACAGATGCTTGATCAGTTTGGGATCTAGTGAATTTGGAGGCCAGGGGCCTCGTGTACGAAGAGTTGCGTAGATTTCCTTCTAAATCGTGACGTAAGCTCATATTTAGAAGCACATTTCCTTTGTACATCCCAATCGAGCGTACCCGACTCCTCCCTGTCCACGCCCTTTTAAATATGCAAATTATATTTAAATTGACCCTGCACCTGAGATTCCCCTCTCTGCGCGATCAGAAAACGAAAACATAAGAATGAGTAAGACGAGAAAGAAGAAGAACTTAACAGAAAGTGAATTGGAGACGCTACTCACTGGAGTGGAGATGCATAAAAACGTGCTCTTTGGCACGCTGCCACAATGTTTACTTGCATTTGTGCATCACATACGATCTGTACACCGATCGAATGTTTCCCGGCATCACCCAAAGGATCGACATCTGTAGAATCATACATACGCCAGCCACGTCGTTGGCGTTGGCACGTACAAAGACGTCGGACATTTCACTCTTGATACATCTGAACTTTTACGTGAGCGAGTACGCACGTAACGTTTTTGTATGTACGCAATGTTCGTACATGAGGCCCCAGGTCAACACCTTGTGCTGTTCTTAATGTTTTTTTGAGTTGTTCCTATAGTGTTTTTGTGTGTGTGCCTGTGCCAGGCTGCATCTTGCTGTGTCATTGCTATGGGGTGGGAGTGTCTGGTCTAGGCGGGTGCTACATGTCTAAGTAACATCCACAAAAATGCAGGTCCAAATGTTTCCCAGCAGAACACTGAAATGTCCCAAGATGGTCAATGTTATTGACTTCTCCAGTCAGAAGTTTCCATAACCATCTTCTGCCAAATGACAGCAGTAAAGCTTCCATTTTTTTACATTTTGCCAAATATTGAATTGCCACAAACAATGGCAGCTACTTTATAACCTACTTCAAGCTTTCAGCATCACATACTTCATGAGGATGCACTAATTTTTGTTCCAGCAAATGTTGGCAAAACGTTTTCAGGAATGGGATGGCGCTGAGGGGTTGGGTATTAAAAAAAAAAAAAGCGTCTGACTTGTGTATATGTTTTGTCTGCTTCCAGTAATCAATGCTGACGTCTGTTACTTTGTTTGGGTCGTATAAATTGCCTTAACTACATCATTAGACAAAAGCTATTTTTGTGCGTGTACTTAAACGAGTTGATATTGCCAGGCCGGCCTGTGTTTTCAAATCCCATCCCCTTCTGTTTTCCTTGTTACTCATCCCATGAGGCTTAGGCAGGGGTACAGCTGGGAAAATGCCATGCTGTCAACACATCATTGAAAACATTACTTTCATTAGGCCCCATTATATCACCGCAGACATCCTTGTTAAAATGTCATTTGCTAATTCCTTTCAGTGCTCATTTCCTCCCCGGCTCTCCCGGCAGGATTAACATGTCAGTTATTGGGATGCGAAAGAAAACAAGACCAAAGTTGATTAGCAAAACTAAAAGGGGAGAGAGAGAGAGAGACAGCGAGCGAAGAAGGAGGTACAGTTTCTTTATTGATTTTACGTCCGTGACAGTCCTATCTAGTCGATCTGTCAACACAGGAGACGCTACGCTGCCACGGTCGTTGTCTTTGGTGTATTCATAGACGTGCTTTGTTTTCACGGCCGCTGAATAATCAGTTTCCTCCGTCGTGATGGATGGTTTCCGTCACTGCTCTGCACAGAAGTCACCTGAACACAAATTAATGTCACGGGGATCATTTTTATTGCAGATGCTTTAAATATACCGCCGTTTGAAAGCGCGTTGACGAGCAGGGGCATAATAAGTTTGTCAAAGGATATTTGTCATTGCTCTCAGCTGACAAAAGTCGTGTTATGCCCGCGTGCGTGACTTAGGTGGGCTTCGCTCAATCACGATAAACGCGTGTGACGCTCACTAGTAGTTTGCCGCTAATACGAGCCAGCAATGTTCCTTATACCGACTGAAGTGTGTAGGAAGTGTCAGTGAAAAAGAGCACATTAACATAATGCATTAAAAGGAAGGATTTTCCGCTTTTGAAAATAACCCCTGTCTGATGTCCCTCTGAAAACTCAAAGAGCAGAAGAAATCCTGAACAACTGCAGTTGAAAGTCACGCTGGTGGCTGTAAGAGGCTGTGCTCAGACAGCCTGTGAGGGTGCACACAACCTGAGAAGTTGTTCTTGGTAGAAGGACATGCAGGTCCATGAACCCGATGACGCGTCTAAGCATGTTGGTCTAATGAAGCCGTTCCATAACTACAAGCAAGTTCTGCTCGAGTCTTGACCTTTCCACATCACCGGCTATCACTGACAACAGTCGGTACACAAGCCTTATTGTCTCTGTGAGGACAATTTGCGCATAGCAGGCGCCATCCGGAGTGACCGTCATTGCACCTGTTGGTCTCTAATTGTTCCACACCTCTGTGGATCAGTAAGAGCTGCAAAGTTTGAAGCCTGCTGCTGTGTGATCTTGTGATCTCACAAACCTTGCAAGAGTCCAGCTGCCTGGCAACGGGCTTTGAGGCAATTGTTAGTGCAACCGTGGAAACTAACATTAAGTGACATTGACCAATCGGGCTTAGCATTATGACCACCTTCCTAACATCGTGTAGGTCTCCCTTGTGACTCCAAAACAGTTGTGACTCATCAGAGAATGGACATGGTCCTTCTGAGGGTGTCCTGTGGTGTCTGTATTGTTAGTAGGGGCCTTTGAGGGGACGGGCCTCTGTGGATCATCCCACAGATACTTCATCAGCTTGGGATCTAGTGAATTTGGAGGCCAAGTCAACACCTTGTCCTGTTCTTCATGTTGTTCCTAAATTGTGCATCCTGCTGGGGAGGGCTGCTTCCATCAAGGAGTGTCATTGCTATGGGGTGGGGGTGACTTGTCTGGTCTAGGCGGGTGCTACATGTCTAAGTAACATCTACATGATTGAATGCCAGGTCCAAAAGTTTCCCAGCAGAACATTGTATTGTCCCAAGATGGTCAATGTTATTTACTTCTCCAGTCAGTGGTTTTAATGTTGTGGCTGATCGGTGGTTGGTTTAGCAGGCATAGTAGTCACTGTGGTTATTCTTACTTTAGCATGTTACCGTCCTCCAGTTTTCTAGTTGGTAACAGAACGCCGAGCTCCAAGCGTTTGATAAGAAAAGTTGAGGAAGCGCTAAAGTTGAGTCTACGCTGAGGGAACACGAGCATGGGTCTACCAACTCATCCTGAAGATGTTGATGAGAACTTTTTTTTCCCTCTTTAAATCTTAACTGTCAGCCTCATCGCGGGTGCCAGCGGGAAAGCAGAGGGGAGCCTTGCAGGAGAACATTTGAGGACTTTTAATCTCATGTCTGTTTTGAAACACCACACCACGAGACCTGTGAAGTCCAGATTTCACTCCGGAATAATTTCTGTGGCTTAAAGACTGAGCTGTCGGTTCATATCAACGGCACCGGGAACTCTCTCTCTTTAAACCAAGAGTGGACTAAATTAGTCTATTCCAGGTTTTAGGCCGCTTCTTGCGGATCTACTAGTTTGTCAAGTGTCTCTCCGTGTTCTGTATTAAATTCAACGTGTCTGCTCTTTCCCGCCTACGAAGCGCGCAGTAGACTGCTGTGTATAAAGGCGCTCTCTTCCTGGATGGCTGCCTATTGAAGTGGGATAAGCCAGAAGCCTCGGCGGTTCCAAATAGGTTTGGGCCAGTGCCACAGCAAAAGCACATTTCTGTGCACGCAGGAGGCTGTTTGCAGAGTATTGTTACTGCTATTTTGGAGTTTTACTTTAGACTGAAAGATAACTCTGTCTTTGAGAGCGTTTTGCATCATCTGCAGGAAAGTTGGAAGATTGGAAAGATGTATTTTATTTTGCTTTTTCACTCAGGAATGACAAATCACAATACAAGGGCATTCATTCGTCTTGATGACACCATGAAAGCACTGGATGTATGCACTGTGCTCACACCATTAATGGATAAAAGGTGTTGCTATAAACCTAATACATTCACATTCTCATAAGCTCTTAATATTTTACAAAATCAACTAAGAAATGCTCAAAATCCATCTTGTTTTGCGTTTTGAAAAATGTTTGAGGCCTAGATGCTGAAATTTAAAAAATACATAAAACACAGACTACTGTATATACTATAACATTTTTAATCTGATTATTTTTGGCCTGAAAAATGATGCTGCAATCACAAAACACTGTCACTAAAGCAATAATAGATTTATTCCACCCTGGATTTAAGCTTTTTTTTTTTCTGAAGCAAATCGGTTTGCTGATGATACATTGTGCAAACTCCGAAACTAATCATTTTTAATAAATACTATAACAATCACGAACTTCAACGAACAGCGGAAGCTCTTACACATGGCTTTTTTATTTTTATTTTATCTGTCTACGTTAGAAGAATTGCTCTTGAACACTTGATCTTCAAACTACACAGAATCGCCATTATCACCGACCCTCTCTGGCTTTTAGCAGCTGCGTTCCCCCCGCCGGTGACTGATAGTGCTGTTGTCATCAGCAGCTACGAAGTACGGTGACTTTTTGCTCCGCTTAAAAACCCACCGATGTTTCTGCTCTCGTATGACATGTCGCGGCGCTCAAGCAGCGTGCCCAGTTTGTACACGTGCCAGATTTATTGTGCACACTGATTCAGCTCAACGGTTTTCTGATCTGTGATATGCATCCGCTGTAAAGTGTATATGGAAAGGAGCAGTGATCCACAAAAGGCGAAATATATATATATTATGAGTACGGCGCAGAGCTCAGACTCCTGAGAAATCAGTATCACCTGCAGCTCATCAGCCTTGACTTCCTTAAATACGGCCTTCAGTTAAACACAAGAGCAGCGCTCAGATGGTCGGAGGAGTAAACACAAACAACAGAAATACTGTAATGGAACCTAGAGACATAATCCACATAATTCAGCATAATTGATTCTGCACACTATTATGCCTTATGGTTTTGTGTGTTGGCGGACACGGGCCATTTGGTTAACAATAGAAACAACAAAGAGAGAGCATCTGCTCAGGTCTAATTCCTGCAATATATATATATATATATATGTATATACGGATAAAATGCTCCAAATATGTTACTCCTGTTGATTTTCAAAATCAACAGAAACGAGCATAAAGTGATGCCACTGCTGCAAAAAATACGTAAGTTGTTAAGCTATTGACCTTGTAAACAGCAGCTGAACCAAAGAAGCCATCACTATCTGTGCTGATCCCTCTCAGGTTGCCAGCATCCATTGCTGTGCTCCTTCATTGTACAGCTACAGCTAATATAATAACATACATACAAAAACATGAAGAAGCAGCACAAGCGTTTATGAATCCACAATGACTAGAAACTCATGTCTCTCCACTATATAACCCCTTTCAGGAGCCCTCTAACAACTTGCTTCATATAGATCCAGTCTGTGCAGTTGTTTATATATTTTTTTTCAAATGATGCAACTCTCCACAGCCCACTCTTGCAGAGAGGGCACCCTCTCTGTCTTCCACCCCCTGATCAGTATTTGTCTGCCAGTCATAAAACTGGTTTGGACATAGCTTTAGATATGTTTGTCCTGTACTGTCAGAGCTGGATGATCACCCAAAACAAAGAATCTGCAGTTAAATGGGATTATTACTTTCTTCTTATTGTAAGATACTATCTGGGGTTGGCACAGTGGAGAGGTGGTCAGCAAGAAGGTCCTTGTATGTTCTCCCTGTGTCTGTGTGGGTTCTCTCTGGGTACTCCGGCTTCTTCCCACCGTCCAAAGACATGCTGGTTAGGTTCATTGGTGATTCTAAATTGGCCATAGATGTGAATGGTTGTCTGTGTCTCTGTGTTATCCCTGCGATGGACTGGAGACCTGTCCAAGGTGTACCCCGCCTCTCGCCCAATGACAGCTGGGATAGGCGCCAGCAGACCCCTCGACCATTCATGGGACAAGTGGTTACAGAGGATGAATGAATGAATAAACATTCAGAACAAACTTGCGTGCGACATGATTCAAGGAGCGTTAAATCTGCTGGAAATATAACTGAAGAAGAAGAAAAAATAGGGCCAACACAGACTGAGTCGGACCCACGTTTCCTGCCATTATTGATTGTCCTCCTGGAAACATGGTCACATAATAAATAAGTCTGTTATTCAGGGCTTTCAGTAAGGATCCACAATATTAAGAGCAGTCTAAAACGGATCAAAAACTTGAACCGAACTAGCTGGTGGAGGCCTGGGAGGAAAAAACAAAACATCAGCCGCACCAACTGGGTTAGCAATTAAAGCCACTTAAAAAAGGCTGAGTCTCGGTTTGCTCACGCCTGTGTCGATTCCTGATTACCTTAACTGAACAAAACAGCTAAAATCACTTGGATATTTTCCCATAGGCTGTGGCCGTGATGGAAAATATTTATTTATGTAATGCTTTAAGGTATAATGGATGCAATTTAGTTTGCAATTATTGCAAATGGTTCTTGACAGGAACATTAGGTATATGGCTGAAAAGTAAATGCACTCTTTCCATCATAGCCCCACATCTGCTCTAAGTACAGAAACGTGCAGTTTAATCGTCTGTGCCTTTGTGAAGCAGAACAACCCCGTCGTTCCAGAGAAACGAAAAATAAAAAAGCGTTTTCCTGTGATTTAACAGCTATTACTTATCTTTGCCTCCAAAGAAAAACCAGAAGATGAATATAACACCGCATTTAACCGGTCTATAAAAAGACTCTTGTTATCACACAGGGAAGAGGGACTGCAGTCTCAGCGGTTGCACAGGTTCACTGGTGCAAATTTCACTCACGTTCCCCTCGCTCGGCTCGGGAGCCCAGCGTGAGGAGGTCGGCTCCTTCCTGCCTGCTGCATGCCGAATGATTTCCAGCTGAACTGTGGTGCTGCGTCTCTTCGTGCGGGTGGGGGGGCGCATGCAGTGGCGCGAGACAACATATCAATTATTCTCATCCAACTCTGGACGAGACTCAGGAGATCAGAAAAGAGGATGAGGAGGAGGAGTTTGGTTTGTGTCCAGCTGAAGGAGAAGCTTAGGAAGTGAGGCTGGAGGAGGATGGAGCATGAGAAGAAAACAGCATCTTTGTTCTTCTGTAACCTGTAAAGTTCAGCTCAAATCCAGTTAGTTTAGACTATTTTACGTATCTAGATAAAACTATGATTAAGGCTTAAGGCTATTTAAATGAAGTTGTAAGTGACTTTTTACCTGTGTGACTTCAGTTAGTGGCCTATTAGAGTGCAAAGAACTGAGCCACTGAGGATGCAGATTTTGCGAGAGGCAGGGTGCACCCTTGACAGGTCTCGGTCAGAGAGACAGACAACCATTCACACTCACACCTACGACCGATTTAGAATCACCAATTAACCCAACGGGCATGTCTTTGGATGGTGGGAGGAAGCGTGTTGTCTCGAGAGACTTTACAAAATCCGGTCTGAAACCCCGAGAGGAAGCATGAAGGCAACGGTGGGAAGGACAAACTCCCGTTTAACAGGAAGACACCTTGGGCAGGACCCAGCTCATATGGAGGCACCCATCTGCCTGAGGCCAGCCAGGCAGAGACACAGAGGAGTCATAGATTCCTGCATTCAACGTAGTAGTGGATAACTGCAGGAGGCCATGAAGACTGATTGGAGCTCAGGTGAGAAACACACAACTCCAGACCAGAGACACTCACAAGAAGATGGAAGAGGAGAATATAAAGGTGGACTAACCCTCTGTGTGAATTCTGAAGCCCAGCGTGGTGTCGCTGACTGTCGCCATCTTGGCAGTGTCCTAGCCTAGCTAACTGATAAAAGTAACTAGTTACTAAGGAAAGTAACTATTGCATTTAATACGTTTAAGAATTACAGTTTTTTCATAATATACACTTCACATGTACATTCTTGCCTTTTACCTCAATGAGGTTAAAGCAGCGCCCATACTTCCACCTCGAAAACGGCAACTTTGCCTCTGAAAGCTCCGAACTCATCGTTGCTGCAGTCTATCTCTGATCGCTTGTGCGATACTGCTATGCGAGCATGTACCCTGCCCTGCCGCTGGTTGGCTTACCGTGAAATCTTAACGCTACCTTAGCCACTCATCATCACTTATCCGTCTACCCCACCCCACCCAGATGGAAAGGAAAAACATCTTTGCAGCTCTTGTGGCTGGCTGACAGCGCAACGTAACGCATCACACTTAACTGCCGGTAACAGAGGAAATAGTAATTAGATTACTCGTTACTGAAAAAATTACTGTCATAAACAGACTTCAAAAAGCAAAATAAAAACCGCACGGCTTGACTCACTTTCGGATTCAGCCTCAAGTGGCGATTCCTGGAACTGCAATTTTTGGCACACGAGACCCGAATGACAATACTTGTCAACAACACAGTTTGACCCTTTTGATATAAAGTAGTTAAAGATGCTCTAGAGCATAGTATTTAGTCAGTTCAGTTTAAATAATAGGGATCTCTTGACTGATACGGCTATTTAATCCAGAGACAGTTTGTGCATGAGGTACATTCAGCTATAAACACGGCTGAGTTTCCTACAAGGAGGAGGATTTAAGGTCTCTTCAAAATGTTCATAGATTTATTCCTTTTTTTAAAAAAAGTGAAGTGAAGTGATTTCTGTCTACTGTAGTTACATGACAAAATCTTTACATTGGTCACTCGTCCTTTACCATAAGTAATGCATGCCTGACACATCAGTTGCTGAATCACTGTGATTTTTTTATAGTTTTGTTTGACACACTCTTCATCATAACCATCAAATCGAGCACTAATACCAGCCATTACTACTTACACCACTGCTGCAACGGTAGTAATGTGCTCGCGCCGTCACATCGGCCATAAACAGACGCCGCTCCCGAATGCAGACCCGTGACATTTTATATTTATGGACGTTGTTATTTTTTTGCTGCCGCTCTAAGAGCCGACATATTCTTGACAAATTCCTGTTCCAGAGGACACCTGGCTTTCTCTTAGCTTCTACATCAGCAGCGGCGGCTGTGACGGAGGCCTCATGGCTGTGTGTCTTGCTAATGATCTGGCCACATGTCACATAAGCAAACCATTTCCACTACAACTGACTGTATACTGGGACTGTGGGTTCCAAAGCTATTTTTGGGCTGATATAGTGTCTATGAAGCAATGAACATATTTACTGACACGAGATGGCTTTCAATGGGGAGGAGTTTGGCCGTTGAGGAGCGGATACTTGGCTGTTCAGCTTGCCGTAACGAAACACAGTCGTAATGGCACCACGACATATAAGCCGACGTTATAAACTGAGAAGTTTTGGCTATCAATGAAATATTTACCTGCACATATTCAATGAGGAGTTTGCAGTTGCATCTTGGCTGTTCCTGACTGTAAAAACAAGTCTTCTGGCCACGACATATAAACAAGTATAAACTAGTTTTCATGTATTTATTGAGGACAGTATCACAAGCTGGTACTGGATGGTCAGTCTCGTTTATTTATTTGAACGGATGCCGTGATCCGCATAAGCAACTGCTATGTTAGAGTTCCTATACAGCAGTCATTTGTCACCATTTTAGACCCACTCATTTCGTTTGGACTCAACAGAACGACAGCTCTGGTTGTTGTTTCAAACTGCTTCAAAGGATTCCAGTTTCCTGACAAGTGAGCTGCTTCCACTGTGCAAATAATGACTGTCCTCTCCAGGATGAAAGGCCGCTGTGTCGCGTTCTCGCACAGCAAATTATGTTTGCTTTCTGTAGTTAAACATGACCTAAAATTAGGTTTTTTGGTTTTTTTTTTTACTGCTTGAACAAAAAGTCATTTTTATGACAAGGTGGAAAAATTGCTGCATCAAAATTGCTGCAACACCACAGCATCTCTATTTTGACAGTGTTTTTCACCTAAAAAAAGATGTTAGTGATTATGTACTTGGAGTGCCAGCTACTGGACCTTACTTCTGGCAAAAAAAAAGTTATTTAGTTTTGTTTGGAAGATATTTAGCGACTGTGGCATCGAAACGCAGCCTCTAAATAACACATTATCTGCTGCGAAACTCGTTAATTTCAACAATATTTTGTTATGATACGCTAGTGCAACGTGACTGAATATTTTTCCGTTTCTGGGGTTGTGGACGATGACTTTGTTTATGAAGGACGTCCTTACCGTTTTGAGCCAGACTATGCAGCTGGCCAAAGAACAACAAACCACTGGGTGTCTGCAAACAGGCAACAGGTAACTCCAGTGCTAACCATTTATACCTGTGCTCTCGTCAGTCTGGCTCGCTCTGCAAAAACACCACCCAAACACCACCCAAACACTAGTATTTTGCCAATCGGGTTGTTTTTTGTTTCTACTTCCTGCTTCACTTTCAACAATGGCGACTGAAACTTTTCACAGATGACGAGTCATACAAATCTCTGAGCCTCCTCTTGCGACTTTTCCTCGATGTGTCCCATCTTTATTTATCCAAAAGTAGCAGCCGGAAATATAAAGCAGAAACATGCTACTACCAAGTAGACCAATCACAGCTCTTGCCGTCTGCATCGCCGTGGCGCGTAAATACATTTCTGGCGAGGTGTACGTCAGATTATGGTGTCTGGAGTCTGTTGTTTCCTGTTTCTGGTCTTCTCATAAGTGGACATGTAATAGTCACTTTTCTTTTAGCTCTGTATTTGGTCTCCTCCAGGGATGGAAATTCTTTAGTTGCTGCTAAATGCTTCACTGTTTTCATGAGCTAGTGTATGAGCTGTGTCTATTTGTTGCTGAGCAGGTAGTATGTAGATTTTTTTTAAGATGTGTGGTGCAGCTAAAACGTCAACCATCTCTGCTCCTTTTGTCCTTTGAGACATAATTATAAAACCATTGATTGTAGCAGCTTTAAATGACAAGCGCATTGCCATTTTTTCAGTAACGATTATTGCTAATGTACAATGCATAGCTGGCAGATGTTGAAGAGAATATACTGCACATGGATATTTGACACTGTGAACTGAGTCCATGCTGGTAAATCTCCACCTCCTGATGCTAGCATCTGTTTTTGTATCTGCGCTCTCATCATCATGGCTTTGCCCCAGCAATCTTGTGTCGGCATGAGGAGAACACGATGCCACCGGTAGCTTCTTTGAGTCTTTTATCGCTGCGGTTTATTATTTTAGTCGCAATGAATGATGCATCGATGACAGTTTCCGCTCAGATTTCTTACTCTGCGCTGTGACAAGCAGCCCTAATGATGAAACACCAGTCTGGTTTCCATCTCTGCGTGTTCACCATGTGTCAACATGCCACAGCCACAACGCACAGAAACTGTTCCGTGCATTGTTGTCTTTGCTTGTTACCGTTGTTACCGCGTTGGCACGGCTGTTTTGGACACGGTGAGCGATACATGACAGGCGTGCGGGAGCTGCGTTCACCACAGTCAGGATGAAGGATCGGGCTTGATGCTGCGAACGCCTCCTCCTGTCTCCCCACGGACGGAAATATCTCAATAACGACTGGATGGATTACCGTGAAGTTTGGTACAGATGTGACTGGTGCTGAGAAGATCAATTACAATTTGAATCCTTTGGTAGAATTGTTAGAATTCTAAACCATTTTTGTGTGTGTGCCTGTGTCAGGATGGCTGCTGTACATCAAGGAGTGTCATTGTTATGGGGTGGGGGTGCCTGGTCTGGTCTAGGTGGGTGCTACATGTCTAACTAGCATCCACATGAATCCCAGGTCCAAGTTTCCCAATTGTCATAAGATAGTGAATGTTATTTATTTCTCCTGTCAGTGGTCATAATGTTATGCTTGATTAGTTAAAGCTATCACTGCCCAATCTAAGGTTTATGCTTATCCATTAGTCCAAGTATAACCTTAAGGATCATAATGTATTCAGAGGCAGATTAAATATTTTAAACCCGAAACATAAATTGTGTAGTATTCGTCTTGGTTGAACAACTTAATGATTTGTGGTAAATGTACCAATTAACATAAATAATTCTAATTTAGACAAATACAATAACCGAGTAAATGTACATTTCACCCGTGTGTTTTTAAAAAACGACTTCTCCGGGAACGTCACTGAAATTTTAAGCTCGCTGTTAAAGATGCCGTCGTTTAATTTCCACTTAATCCACAAGAACATAATCCCTTTAAGAATTCATGTTTATTTTATGACCTATTTGGCTGCAAATTACAGCACATGCAGCGATTAGCTGTGTCATTTTGCTTATATTAGCCAGATAATGATAATTAAATGCAAGTACAGTGGAAGAAAACATGACTGTAAAGAACAAGAGAGCAACTATTGGCCATTTAAAAGGGAATAAGTAATAAATGAACAACTAAATACAAAAAAAGGAAATTTAAAGTTGAGGCTTAATTCGTATATCTTGGTCTTACTGTTCTTCCCTTTCTTTTCCTCAGGGAGTTCTCTCTGTCTTTATAATACACCATACACCATTAATATTTTCTCATACCGTACCTACATCTAAGTAGAAGTATTTTATTGTAGTCGTTATACTCTGTGTAGTTTCTGCAGTGATTTTATGAAGGAGCGTCCTCACATTTCATAATATCTCGCTGAGGTTAATCTAGCCCACGAATCATTAGAGGGTCTCCCGTTTAAAGCTGCGCTCGTGGTTTCACATGGATCTGGCTCATTAGAGGAATAAACAACCAAACACACACACACACACACATAGCACCACCTCCAGCAGGATTATCTGCTTTGCTCTCGAGCAACCGTCTGCTATAGAGTCGCGGTGTTTAGTTGCAATTAATCTTTGTCTGGATATGCTGGTGTATCTGTTCTCAGGCTTTATGAGGAATGGGAATTAAGCGGCAGTTTCAAATTGCTCAATCCGTCTGAATCGTACGCCAGCGAGCTTATCGATTCCCTTTATCAATTCCGCTACGTCTTTCTGACAGTTGCATGGCGAAGCAGTGGAATTAAAGTCACGTTGCTGGCAACCTGAGTCACAGTGGAGAGGAAGACATGGTTAAGCGTGGTTAAGTTTCACAAAGAAAGACAAGAGCCACGCTAATAGCAATGGATTTTAGATTATAAGACCCGTCTTTTAAGAAGACACGAAGACTAAAATCAATAAAATCCTATCCCTAGATTTCACTGGCATACTGGACTGATGGAGCAGCGGTGCATTTGTCCGAGCTAAATTAGCATTTCTTGCATTTCTGCGTGACTTCTCACAGTTCCTGATGGACCCACATACTGTATCAACACCCCCCCCACTCATCTGTTACATCAGAGTGAGCTAAACGGTGATATTTGACCCAGGTCTCCTTCCAGTGGGCTGGTTGCTGGGTCTTGTTAGTCAGAATGAGATTCATCCAGATGAGCCTGCTGAGGCGGTTTAAGCTTTCCTGGCCTCACATGCTGCTAAGGGCACGCTGTGGATTCAGACTCTCCCACACAGAGGGAAGACAAGCAAGGCTCGGGTCTGAAACAGCTCTTGAGTGAAGTGCCTTTACCGCCGCATGGTTACGAGTAACTGTGCATACAAGTAAGCATTTTATCCTCGAGAGGGAAGTGCTATTTAAAGGCGGATTTAGCTGGAATTGCAGCATTGTTGATGTGACTTGAATAGAAGTAAGACGATTTAATCAGTGTTTTTTTTGTTTTTTTTCAGGCTCATGTGAAACAATAAACCGTGATTGTAACTGACGTAGCCTTTGTGCTCTTAATGTTGACCGTTAAATCCAGATAAATCCCACTCAGCCTTTTCCCCGTTTTAGTTGCATTTAGGCATATTTCTCTCTATGGCGAGAGAAATATGCCTCGAATCCCTTTTGAATTGATCCTTGGAAGTATACGTATGATTTCTGTCAATTAAAAACCAATTCTAGAACGTCTTCTTCTGTCGGGAATGTCGTAAGCAGCGTTGCCAGATATACAATAATCATTGTTTTTATACGATTTTTCAGGGCAAATATGATTGTTTGCCATTTGACTGAATAGCTTTGATTTTAAATGCATTGTACTGGCGGGTGATTTTTTTTCAAGCTTTTTGAGTACGTGGGATATTTTGGGTCAAAATACGATCATACCATATTTCCCATCTGGCGACACTAATCGTAAAGTACCACTGTTAGTTTTGTCTGTGATCCCTCAGTGAACTACATCTCTCATCTTGCACAAACAGGTTCACATCCATCCTATCTATTCATAAACCTTCCACCTACCTACCTACCCACCCATCCATCCGTCAATCCGTCAATCTATCTTTGCTTCTCTTTATCGTTGATGGATCAATGACCCACGTGTTGCTAGGTGGCTCTGGTTTCGTAATGGGCGGTAGGGATGGGCGACATGGACTAAACTGAAAATTTTATCCTGATCATTTCTGGTATTTATCACGGTAACGATAAAAATATGGATAAATAAACAGCAATTCAGCCTCATCTTTTTGACGATAATGCATCAGCAAGTTTTATCTGAGTTGTTTTCTTTTGGACTCTTTGAAGTCGACGCTGCTTCTGCATCCTCGCGCATTTTCTGGCTTTCTTCATATTCTGGTTTGTGCTTGTGTTTGAGGTGGTGGAACAGATTACTGGTGTTTCTGTCCTTTTGTTTTTGTTGCTATTTGTTTGCAGACCTTGCATGTTGTAATTTGCTGCTCCGTGTCAGACTTTTTAACCCCTTTATGCCTGCGCGAATTACGTACGAGCAACCGCCTGCAGCTTTTATATCTGGTTCCCGCTCAGTTTGGTTCAGTTTCCACTGGATGGACCTGTGTGAGGGAGGGAGAGGCTTTTTGCTCGGCTCCGGTGATCACGCATTTGTCGAAGTTTATGGAGAGTTGATAGCCAGTTCTTGTTAATAGTGTTTAACCTGGATCAAAAACCAAGATGAACTGAAATCAGGACGACCAGTATAGATGTTTTGAGGACATTACCCATGTGTGAGCCACATGAAATGCCAAGTGTAAAGCTTAAATTTGATACTGCAGTAGTAATTTCACTGCAAGTAAACGCTACCCAGTCTCATATTTACTGTAATTGTAATTGGTACCAGATTGCGATCGCTATTTGCTGCTTCAGTCTCATGTAGACATGACGTGTCTCCGTGTCTTCCTTTCCTCCTTGGTTCATAGGAAATTGAAGCAGGCGTGAACCGGATGGTAATTGTCTGTGAGATCAGATTCTCTCCGTCTGTTATTTTCTCGGTCTCGCCGACTTTTCTGACACTGACGGAGAGCGTATCGACGGCGTCCCTCGGTGTAGCCGCGTGGTAAGTAATGGTCATGGATTGTTGGGGGCGCGTTGAGCACGGAAAGACAATAGATTTCATTAAGTCACGGGGGAGTGAAGGCCGTCTCAATGCCGGCTCATCAACGGACTGCGCCGGGCGAAGGGGTTGCGAGGCGGTGAGAGATGAGTCACAAATACCCGGTCGTTTTACAGATGCTAAAAATGTCTCTCTGTCTAATCAGCTCCAAGACTTTCAAGGTGGACTAGTTAGGTTTGAAGATTAAACACCTTGACCTCTAACTATTAACTGTTGTCTTGATAAACGGATTAATCTCTGAGAAAATACTTTTCACAAACCCTCAATACTGAGATATGAGAGTGCAACAAAATAAACAAATGAATTATTATTCTTTTGCAAACAAATGACTCAAGCAATTAATCAATTATCCAAGTGGCTGCAAGTAATTCTGTAAGTTTTAATTGTATTTACGCTGCAACAACAAGGCTTTATCATATGAGTCTGTATCTCCCTAATTCATTTTCTCTCAAAGGCTCCTCGTAAGGTCCGTGTAATTTGGTGCTAATTATAAAGAAAACAAACACCGGGTTGAGTTGCTGCACATTAAAATTAACTCCAGTTCACTGCTAGTGTATTCATAAGAGACTTTTAGTCATACAGCTGAACATACAAACATGCAAACAACCAAAGCGTATCAGTACAATATAAATAAGGTTATTAAAAATGAACAGCAAATAATGATTGTTTATTAAAATTAAATGGAAGAGATCTTTTCCTGCGTCATGGCACTGATATTTCCAGGATGTTTTTAGGATATCGTACTGAAGAAAACTGCTTGAGTCTAACCAACTAAAAAAAATTAAAAACAAACAAAGGCAACAGAAGCAAGTCCTCAAATTAGAGAAAATTAATTTCCAGGATAATCTGGTAGACGTGTGGATTAACTGGCTGATTATGTTGCCATCATATGAGAGGCATTAGTTGGAAGTGATATTGGGCGATGATCAATTATAAAACATCTTAAAAGAAATAATTAATAGATAATAGGTGTATGTTGTATTTGTATCATCAGATTCTGTCCTTAGGCAGATGGGTACCTCCATATGAGCTGGGTTCTGCTCAAGGTTTCTTCCTGTTAAAAGGGAGTTTTTCCTTGCCACCCTTCTGGCTTGCTCTGAGGGTGTCAGACCGGGTTTTGTAAAGCATCTTGAGACAATTTGTAATGTATTGATGCTATATAAATAGAATTGAACTGAATTGAATGGAACTACTGAACAGGGCGACGTGTTTTGGTTCGTGGCCTCCATGACGACGCTGGTGTATGATTCATGTGGCTTTTGCTGCTTTATATCATACACCTTGGAAATAGGTGATGCTGATTAGAAACACAGAGACTTATTTGACCGTAAAGCACGTTTTTTGGCTGTGCGGGACATAGACGCCGCAACCTATGTACTACGTGCAGATGTGAGCCATTTATACTTGCGTCTACTTGCCACACGTCTGTCTGCCTTAAACGGGGTTTGGCTTTAGAGTGGATGTGATGTCATAGTGGTCCCTTTGTCACCGGTTACGTAGTTCGCCATATGGTGAGTTTGATTGTGCTCCAGAGTTGTGCTTTTGAAGTTGGTGCACATATGTAATTCGTCTTATTGGTGTTGATGGGCGGCGTTCTGTTGTTTTACTGTCTCAGGTTGTGGAGTCTTGATTCATTTTATTGTTTCTACTTCCTGCTTCACCTTCAACAATGACGACCGAAACCTTTCGCCAAAGACGAATCACGCAAATGTTTGCATCTCCGAACCTCCTCAGTTACCTTTTCCTTGAAGTGTTACATCTGCATTGATCCAAAACAATACATTTAAAATTTGCGGAGATGGAGAAGCTGATGGAAATACCAAAGCGGAAACACATTACTAGCGGTCCGTGTCGCCGTCACATTTCTGGGTGCACGTCATTCCACGCCGTTAGGGTCCGCGTAGGGTCTGGGAGACAGTAACTTTTTTTGAGACTGCAAAGTGATTTTTACAATATATTTAATTCCATATTTTTTCTTACAAAACAATTCCCTCATAAACCAGAACACACAAAATGCATAAAGAAAACTGTACAGTCAGTTTTGTCATGTCCGAACATGTTCTAAACATGAACAATGATATCTACAACAGTGGTTCCTATCAATGTCTATCACACCAAGCGGTTCAGCTCTGCAGCCCCTTGCTCAAGGGCTAAAGGAGAGGTACGGAAATATAGTCATGTGACACCGAATGGCAGATCCAAACAAACAACATGAGCTAGCCAATAATAGTGTAGTTATAATCAGCAAGCGCAGGTGCAGTCTCTTTGTTCTTGCTCTCCTTGGCTCTAGTAGCGATGTCTTACTGCTGAATCGACCTCAAGAGAGAAGCTGACAGACGTGACAACGAGAGGGCGGAAAAGTGACTTTTTCACAAGTAACTGTAAACTGTATGTGACTGTGAGAGGTCAATGGTAATCAATGTTTTCACTACATGCATGTCTCGGAGCTGTCGAATACTGTGGGTTACTCGTTTAGACACGACTTCGGATGGGATAGTGACTTTAGGAAGCTTCAGATCCAGAATCTATTTTTCATTGAGACAGAAAACCGGGTTACCAATTGAACAGAATTAAATTAAAACAGCATAAATGCATGTCAGATATATATTCCTCTCCTCAGTGCAACAGTGGTCTAGGAAACATATCATTTAGATGTTCGCCTTCAACACGTTTGTCGGACGGGTTTTCGTGCCTGAAAGGTTTTCACGGCGGATTTAGCAGCAAGTCACAAACAATAACGATAAATTCAAATCTTCTCTTCTGTGTTTATGTCTTTTTTTGTTTGTTTTTCTTTTCGTACACAGCTTACTTTCTAGCCTACACATCGCATCGGGCAGTCACAGGCACACCTATGTATTAAAAGGTTAATATTTAACTTGGGACACACAAGCAGGTACAGTATACTCCGTTCACAAGACTCCAGTTGGATTTAGTTTCCCTAGAGGACTCGCGCTACAGGCGGTACTCTCGACATCTCGCTGTGTGGAGATTTAAATACGACTTTAATCTCACTTCCTGTTCGACCGCCCTAAAAAGGTCAGCAAGTGTGAAATCCCAGAGGCTGTGAGTATTTGTGCTGCGGTGACAAGATGCATTTGAGATCTGAATTTCAGTTCGTTCCATGTTATTGTTAAGCATTGCTGATGAAGTCGAATTCACCAAATGTGTCATATCAGTTTATCTTGTAGGACAACTTCTGCAGTGTCTGAAATAATCTGAAAATAATTTAACATTTGTTGGTGGTGTATCAGATAGTGATGTGTCATATACGCCAAAGAGCCGATGCTTGGTAGTGAATCAGACGAGCCGATTCCCAACGACTGAGAAACGTCTCCCCACAATTTTTTTCACTTTCCTTTTGCTCGTTCATCTTCATCACAAGGACATTTATAACATTTGTTTACAGAGTTTGGTTTTGCTTGTTTGGATTTGATTGTAGTATTTTGCTCATTTGTTTCCACGATTAAAGTTTAATTGAACTATTAAACAAAAGTAAGAATGCTTTTTTGACAGGATAACTGCACAAAAGGCTTCTCACAAAAACATTGAATGCAAAAGGGCAGACACAAACCATATGTATTTGTTGTGTTGGCCTAAAAATATTAGGTTGTAGATGATACTGAATAAAGAGCCGACTCTTCTTTGGAGCCGTGGCGAAAGAGTCGGCTCACAGAAAAGAGCCGCACTGCCCTTTACTAGATATTGGCAGCATAACCGAGAGAGAAATAAACACCAAATGATCTGATGATCAGTATCAAATTTGAACTCCACTTTCCGCTATGATTTCAGGTGACGTTATACTCGATTCGTATGACAGCTCTTCAGATCTTGACAACTTGTGAATTTCATTTCTACAAAAAAAAAAAAAAAATGTGGTGAATGAGACAATTTTTAAAGAACCAATTTGTAGGTATGTGTGCTTCTTGCCTGAGGCCCACTGTGTTGTTCCCAGATGTTCATCCATCCATCATTTTTATTTCTTCCTGCCAAGAGCAGCTTAGTTTCTTATATTCACTGATCACTGGTGAAAGAAGGAAAGATTATGCAATATAATGTGGGGAGATTCCAGTTCTCTAACTATATAATTCATTAATCCTCATCCAGACGAAGCTGAGCGGCTTTTGACGGAACGGTTCGTAGGAGATTGCACATTTAGCACAATACCAGAATTGGCTATGCGGGAAAATTCTTCTCCGGATGTGAAAAGATAAAAGCAGGAGTGAGAAAAAGCCATTGCCCTTACACTGACACCCATCTCATCCTAATATGTACGAGCCATAAAGAGAATTCACACGAAGACCGACACGACTGTCATGAGGCAAGGAAAGCTAAAGAGAGATTACGGTTCGAGTAATTTCTGAAAACGTTATCACGTCGGCAGAGAAGCTGACATGCTTCCTTGCCACTAATGGAGCATTATGATGATTAGTGCAAGTGGAAAAACACAGTTACACAGAGGATGATGCAGTTCAGCCACAGACACAAAGTACGCGCCGTTCTGACATGAAGAGTTGCTGGTGTTTGTTTTACAGCCTCGAGATTTCAGGTTGTTTTTATTTATTTATTTTTTGTTTTTGTTTTTTTTTCAAAAGTAGGCACATTTATAGTCATTTATGTAATTTGACAAAACGATTCCTGGAAACAGGAATAATGTTTAATACAGTACATGTTGCTAATGTCTGTAAAAATGTATCCCTACTTCTGAAACCGGCTGCTAGGCTTTGACACGCAGAACACACACCCATCAGGCGTAACATTATGACCACCTTCCTAACCTTGTGTAGGTGCCTCCAAAACAGTTGTGACTCATTAGAGAATGGACATGGGCCTTCTGAGGGTGTCCTGTGGTGTCTGGCAACACAGTGTTGTTATCAGGGGGCCTTTGGATCCTGTGGGTGGAGGGGAGGGGCCTCTGTTGGTTTAGGATCTTGTTTTTTAGTTGTTCCTAAACCGTCTTTTGTGTGTGTCCTGTTGGGGATGGCTGCTGCCATCAAGGAGTGTCATTGCTATGGGGTGGGGGTGCCTGGTCTGGTCTAGGTGGGTGCTACATGTTGAACTACCATCCACATGAATGAACACCAGGTCCAAAAGTTTCCCAGCAGATCACTGCATTGTCACAAGATGCCCAACCTTATTCATTTACTTGTACTTCACCTGTCTGTGGTTTTAATGTTGTGGCTGATCGGTGCGTGTTCCCGTTCGTATGTAGCTTTGACACAAGCTGCGTTTTGATGTAGTCTAGACAGTAAAACAAGTTAAATCTGTTACTAATTACCTCACGAGAAGGGTCGGTCTACCTGATGTGGAGTTTGATCTTGAGAGGATGCACAAATGCTCACAGCCAGGAGTTGGTGCTACTTCCATTCGGCCTCAGCATATGGGTCAGTGTAAACTGGAGTCGTTACCCTGAGGGAATCTGCTAAGTGGTGTAAGTGGCATTTTCAGGCTTCACGGCACAGAGCTGTGCTGCAGGTTCAGAATAAAAGTGAGAGACAGCTGGGGACAGATTATACCGCTGCAAGAGACCAGAAGATGTACTTTTAATTTCTGGTTAGGCTTCCTCTGCGACCGAAACATCCATTGTCGACGGCTAATGGACCGATTGGGCTCTTTGGATAGACAATGTAAATAGAGGGAATACACATGTGCATAAAGCCAACCTCTGGCGTCATGAGAATGAAAGCTCTGAGTGGGAGAATACAGTACAATACTATGACAAAGGCGAGTTAACAGATGGTGTTGGTAGCTTTTAAGAGGACTCAGAACACGTATACACTAAAGGCAGACAGGACAGGACAGAGAGACAGTTTGTGGTGATTATATGCAGCACTGTGAAAACGACAAATATTGTTGAGATAAACAAAAATTGGAAAGCTTTTTAGTCTAAAAAAAGTGAGCATTGTGCATAGTTCATAGTTCGTTAATAACCCTCTTCAGGTACCTATTTGCTGTGATAACATGGAAGGAAGTGCAATAATGTACAATTCTGTATAGTTAAGTGCACATAGATCACTGTTGCACTGAACGGCATTGACACTTTCTCCCAATAGAAATATCACAACAAGTTTTCTTAATGTTTTCTCAATTACTCTATTTTTAAGTGTACTTTTGTTACAACAAACCCAGCCATGTTTCCCCTCTCGCTCAGTCCCAGGGTTGAGTCCACAACTTATGTTCACATAAATCTTAATAATAGGTAATTTGGCCTGATCTTTCCTGTTTTTTTTTTCTCCGTTTACCTCTTTCCCTAATTCTACGTCTCTTGCTCTTTTTAGTTATTTTATTATTTATTTTTTTTAACTCATACCTCGCCGACCCAGACAACTGTGTTCCCTCTCTTGATATCTGACACCTCGCAGTGCGGCGTTCTCTGTTTGCCGTTCAGGACAAAGAGGGACTCGACTGACGGCGTCACCAGGTACTGTCCGAACAACCCGCTGGAGACCACCACTCTGTTGGGGCCTCCCCACGGCCAAGCTTGGGGGGCCAGGGGCTCTTTGAGGCTCCGGAGAACCTCAGTGCGGCCCGATGACAGATCGGCAAACAGCAGGTCCGTGCCTGAGCCCGAGGTGGCCACGACCACGTGCTGGTTGGACTCTGTAAAGGAGGGCTGGAAAACCAGATCGGAGACAGCTACGGGCTCGTCTATTTCCTGGTTCAGACCAAGCTCCCCCTGGAACGACACTGTCTGCACGACGAGCTTTGAGCTCCGCTGGTCTGGCGTCACAACGTAGCGGCCGTCCGGCGACACGAAAGCCTGCCCCGTGACGTTTAGGTTCGGACCGATCACGGCGTCCGTCACGCTGTCGATGAGGAGCTGGGGCGGGGCTTGCAGAAGGCTCTTGCTCTGGCACTGGATGAAGTAGAAGCCGCTCAGGTGCGTGTAGGCCATGCTAGCCGGTACGCAGCTGTAGTTCTTCAGGCTGATGGTCTTCACTCGGTGGAAGGTCTCCAGGTCAATCTTGTGCACCGCAGGTTCATTTTTGAGGAAGACAAAGGCAAACCTGAACGGGCAAAGGTCAAAGGAAAGGTTAATAGCCTTTCTAAATTTTTTTGGGGCAGTGATTAATACACATCGAGATTCTCATTAGGGTTCATTTGCACTTTTCTCCTCTACTTTAGAGAGACAGCTGAGACGAGTGACGGTAAGGTCACCTGTGATTTAAGGTCAGAGGGGGCCCCAACGCGTGCTGCCTTACCTCACGTGGGTGATGATGAGGTTAGTTGGAGGAATGAAGAAGTCGTTGACTCTCTGGAAAGTCGTGCGTATGGCATGATGCACCTCGCCCACACTGGCTTGTGGGATCACCTGCACAAAAGAGCATTGATACAAAAATATGGGATATGGAGTAGAGAACCTTTTTCGTCATTTTTGACTGACAGGGTCATAAAAATCCTGTTATAACCTATTTTTACCCGTCACTTTATTGTTTTAAATGATAACAATGACATATTCAATAGCATTTAATTTTCATTCATTTTTAATTAATATTCAGTAGCGGTGGAAAAAATGATTCGGTTCATATAACCGGCCATCAAAGACGACTCAAGAATCATGAATCTAGACGTCTGTTTAACCAGCTCAGATTTTTATATAATCAGTAAACGGCACCATTCAAACATCTCAACAAAACGTACTACCCGACTTAACCACTAGCAAACGAAGGCACTCACTCACTTACGCGCAATACGCAGAGAAACGAAACTTAACCGACTCATAACTTAACCGACAACTCGTGTTTTCCAGCTTAACCGTGAGTCAGCGACCCCTCACTATGCCGCCAGAGAAACCAAATTTAATCGACTCACACTACTAATCAACAGAGACGAGAACCAATTAATATGCTCACTCGCCACCAAGTGGTCTGGGGTGTGAACTGCAATCTGTCAAAGGGGAAAAAAAACAGTCAATGTTGGAAAATATTCAGTTAAGACGACCTCTGAATAAGGTAATGGGAACATTTCAACCAGAAGTTTTGAAGAAGAATGTGAAAATGGAATATATGCATTTATAAAACCTTCAGATAGAGAAACCTCTAATTACAAAAAGTTAATTATCGTCCAACATAATGCTTTTGTTTTAGTTGTTTTACTGGTTCAACACTGTAATGCCACACAACTAGTAATGACACCTCCATCAGTTTTGTTTTAGTATTTTTTAATACTTGATCATTATTTAATGCAGCGATAAATACACTAGATTTCCCGTATCGCATCGTATCGTATCGTATCGTATTGTATTGTATCGCATCGCATAAAGATGACTGCTAAAGACCACTTGTGTTTACCGGCGGACAACCTGTTTCTGAACATCTTGTAACGGCTGCAGCGTAGACTTGGACCCACCAATCAGTGACATATGGACTTAAACAGGCTGAGCTGACGACTTGGAATTTAGCTGTTTGCTCTAAATGCATCGCCGTTTATTTATGGAACAAGGCATGGAAACGTGTACAAGTCGTGGGACTGATTAATAGAGGTTCTAAATTTGTTATATATGATTCAAACTAAGCAATTTATCCACAGAAATCTAGTTTGTTCTGTTCAGGATATGAACCTACATTTCTAAAAGCAAAACCTTCAAAGTCTAAAGGGAAAATAGCATCAAAAAATAAAGCAGGACACTTGTAGGCATTTAGATTGTATACCTACTACAAAATAGTGCACTGCAGACTGATACACTGACATCTGTTAATATCACATTAATTGAATTGAAATGTGCATCAGCCTTTTGGATTCGTCACTGGCGTATTAGTCTAAAGATCCACCAGAATCTGAATCCGCATCAACAAGACGTGCGACCTTTCAGCTTCATCAGAATGCCCCGCTGCTACTTCCTGTAAGTGAAACCAAGCCTCATATGTCACATCTTAACAACCGGAGCTTGTTCCGGTGACACCCCCATTCATCCCGGAGCGGATAAACATCTACAGTATATGACCTGAGCCGCTGATGAAATGCGGCGCTGCCTACCGTTCTCCTGTGAGGCGTCTCACTCGGCGAACGGCGCGTCCCGATAAAAGCCCCATCTCTCACGTCACACACCTGGCACTGAATCAGCATGTCCGTAAAGCACCTTGTCCGTGACACGGGCTTCATCACGTACGGCTGCGCGATCGGGTCGCAGTCAAGGGCGAGGCGAGGTGGTTTATGGGGCTGCGCTTGTTAAAAGCAAAACTTCTGCCCCGCGACGCCACTTGCGGGCTTCTTATCTTTCCGCTTCTGCAGCCTCCGCTTCACGTTTTCAGCGAAAGCCGCGTCGCTGAAACAGTCCTGGGTTTAGACACCTAAGCAAACGTTTCTGGAGAGCATACAGAATGTGCTTTTAAAGAGCTAAGTGTAAAATCTATTTTGATGTCTTCGCCTACACCGCTGAAGCTAAACCTCTACCTGATGCCCGGCGGGGGGGCCAGACTCACAGAACTATCAAACGCATTGAAATAAAAAATAAAATAAAAACAGCAATTTAAGTTGCAGAGTTGTTACTTTTGCTCCACGGCTGCATCGCTCCTCAGAAGTTTTTTTTTTCCCTTTCTTTTTCCTCCAACCTCCCGAATATCTCATCCATTTTTAACAAAGCAGATCGGCCCGTTTCCTCGCTTGCTCGCAAGACATGAAAAGAATCCTCGTTAACAAAAAGTCATTACAACAGCTCCAGAACACAATGACGGGAGTTAATGAGGTTCAATGTGCTATCACTCATGTATTATTAGGCAGCTGCTGTGGTCTGCAGGTGCTCTCAACAAAGGGAAGCCGGCGGCATTAAGTTATCGCTCATCCTTGGATTTCATATCCACACACTCAGCAACGAGGCCCAATTGAGTTTCGCTCTGGCCCTCATGCCTCGCTGGCTGGCCTAATACCTGAGGGGGATTTCTGTTCTGACTGAGTAGCTTTTGCCTTTCAACGGCACTCACTCTGCACAAGGATTGAGTATTTTTTAATTTCCCATCTAGCTCCTAGATGAGATGGGATTCCTCGCGTGCTCCTGTGTATTTGTCATTCGGGAAAACCTTACAAGGCATTTTAATATGACCTCGTGCGGCGGCGCATGATGAATGGTTACAGCAATTGGCTTTTCTTATATACTCGTCTTGTTGCTCCTGGGGAGCAGTAAAGCACGTTATGGATTCCTCGGGAGGCTCAGATGCCGCCGATCGATGTCTGACGCCGAATTTGAGCGAATAATTTGCGTTTCAGTCCCCGAGGCGCTTTATCGTGAATTTGAACATGTATACCTGCCGATAAATGGACCAGATATTCATGTCAAGCTTTTTCGATGAGTTCAAACGGGGCCGTAAATTGAGACATACCAAGAAGAAACTTAACAGGCAGGAATGCAAGGAAATGTCTGCCTGCAAATGCCTCCTGATTTGATACCGCTATCAGAACTGTCACATAATAACTCTACAAAAAAGGCCGCCATCTTTCTTTCTTTCTTTCTTATTTTGGGCCATTAACAGGCCCTCCACCTTATGAGGAAAATCTGCTATGTGTGATAGCATTGCCTTGGATTGCTAAAATGGTGGAAAGGTGGTAGTTAGTTCTTCGTAAGGAAGCGTTAAGGTATACAGCCATGCCCTGATGGAGTCTTTCTGTGTGAGTGCAGCCACCGTTGCATTTTCAGGCATTTCTGCACATTTTCAGACGGTGATGATGAAAGTGTAAACTGCAAATAGAGAGAAATTAGAGAGGGAAGGCTCGCAAGAAAAACACACGAGATGTGTAAAACAAGGTCAGAATTCCCACAGCCAGCAGCGGTTAGACAGGAACTCAACCTGGTACTTGCCCAGTTTGTCATTGCTATGATTCTAAATCGGCCGTAGGCGTGAGTGCGAGTGACAGTCTGTCTCTCTGCTTTAGCCCTGCTTGCGCCTGGACGTACCCCGCCTTTTACTCAACGACAGGCTCCAGCTTCTTCACAATCCTCGAGAGTAGAAGCAGTTAACAGACAATGAATAGATTAATGAATAATTAAAATAATTATCAGCGTAAAATCTACATTTGGAGATGACTGTGGAGGTACGAAACGGGGAATGCAAAGAAAAACATGCAAGTTAAACATCTCGGCACGTCGGGTGCAGACCGGGCTGACGCCGCGAAAGGCCACGTCTATCTCCGCCCCTCCATTTGTCTTCTCTAATGAACTGACAATCGCACAGCCTCCGGTGTTTGGAAAGAGATCCTGAGCCGCCCTCAAAGACGCTTGAAGCGAGGTGACGTGCGCACCCAGACACCTATACAGGTCAACACGCGCAAACAGAGAGGCGCGCTCATGCACATGCATGATCCGACGAAGAGAAGCGCTGGGCCCCCCGGTGGCGACGGGCTGCTGCCGAACAGGTCAATTACTTTCAGTCCAAACGATGATGACATTATCAGATCATTTATTTGCCGTGTGATCCACGTGGCCCGCCAATCCATTACGTGGTTACCCCGCAATTGCATTTTTGATTGATTCCTGCCCCGCTCTCGAATTATTCATTACTTCTGAACGACTGCAGGAAGCGAAGGGAGGGTGAATATGTCGTCTGCGTTCGGACAGCACCCACAAAAGGGAAAAAATTGTCACGCAGATCTACTTTCTAACTGCATAATCAACAAGAGCAGCGCCATTAGCTTCGACAGCTCCACAGAAACAAATGGTGCACCTATACGCTCTGAGGAGAAATAAATGAACCCTTTCAGATTATAAATCACTGGGAAACTGCTAAATCCCACACACAGGTGGTCGTCTGTTCGCCACTTTGCGTTGCCAAACCGTAGTGGCACCTTCAGATCCAAACAAATCTCCCGTTAAGTCTTTTAAAAAAACAAACAAAAAAAAACGTGGAAGTGAACACTTCACACCGCCATCAGGGAGAAGTGTTATTTATAGAACCGTCTGACCGTTAACACAAGCACTGATTAAATATTACATATTCATATTAAACCACTCGTATTCATTTATGCGTTCGAGTAATTTTTAGGAGTAGCAAAATTAAGCATTTAATTCAAAAGATTCTCAGAAGAAGAATAAATCTAAGAGTGTTATCCCTCTGCAGGGACCTGGATCCTTCCCTCCCCTTTCCTCCGGTGGGAGAGAGCAGAACAATAAACATGTTTGTGTCTTTACAGGGATTACAATGCGATCCCTTTGTGGCGTTTACTCATGGCGGCGCCCTCCTCCGCTGCCGCACAGGCACACGTATAAAAACTGGCCCTTTAAAAAGAAAGAAAAAACAAAACACGCATCTCCCACAGATGCCAGCTCTACTCCCTTCCCTCTACCCTCCACCTCCGCGCATCCTTTTCCTCCCTCTTCCCTCGCCTCACCCAATCCCCAAAGGTGGATTAGATACAACCACACCTGTGATCATTTCTCATTTGTGAAGCCTCCAACACCAGCGGTCCGAGGGGACGCCAGGCACACGGCGACGGCGCCGCACCTGCAAATTGCTGTTTTTGCCGGTTTGGTAAATGCTCTAAAACATACATAGATTAGACGCTGTCATACAAATACTTAGCACATAAGCAGCTATGTAGGCACGCAACCGAGCTGAATTAGTTATAAGGTGATGTTTTTCCTTTTCTACACCTCGTATGGATTATATTCTCCCAGGAAGATAATCGCTCTTTAAGAGTTCACAAATATACACGGAGCCAAGGTAGCAGCGGAAATAAGACAATACTAAAGAGGAAGTTTTATTGCTGCTCTGCTATTTATGCAGATTTATGTAAAATAACCACCAGCCTGATTTAAAAAATAGAGTAGAAGTGCAGTAGATCTGATCAGATTCTGAGTTTCATCCAAACTTAAAGAGGGTTAACAAGTAAATTCTCAGTGTACTTGTTTCTATTTAGCTGTTCAGTGTAGCTTTAATGAGAACTATTGGGCTTGTCTTTCAAAGGGAAAGCACTTCACACTCACCTGAAGTGTCGGTGTGTTTTGTCCATATCCCCCCATGTTAGGACCCAGACCTGGTCGTGTGATTTGTCATAGAGCATCTTCACTGGAAACGGATCTGTTGCTATTGCCTACAAGATACAGAAACACAGGAAAAAGAGAAAATGCCTTTTTAGCTATGTGGGAACACATATGAGAATACGTTTTGACATTACAGACGGAGTCGCAGTGATCTACAGGTGGCGGTAACATGCAAAGTTTAGAGTTTAGAAGAAGACGGGCTATCCAGTAAAACTTAAAAATGGGATTTTCAAATGTGTCAGGGAGTAATTACGCCTCAGTGTTTGATTAGCAAAAGAGTGAGACCAGAGTTTCAAACCTCGTCCCATTCAGAATGAAATTTTAATGCCTTAAAGGGACACTACTGTTTATTTTTTTTTTGGACCTTATTTCTGGCATAAAATACGGTCATTTACTCACCCATATAACTTTTGTCTAATTTGTATTCCTTCGGGAGATATTTAGATCTGGATATATCCTCATAATGGGAGTGAATGGGGCACCAGAACTCGGCCTCTAATTAACGCATTATCTGCTACAAAACTTGTTTATTTCACCAATATTTTGTTATTGTACGCTAGTGCTATTCATCGTTGAGTCTGGAGTTAGCTGTTATCATCATCTGGGGTCTGTAGATTAAACTACAGACAATGCATTATTTAGAGGCTGTGTTTCGGTGCCCCATTCACTCCCACTACATGGATATACTCTGATCTAATTATCTCCCAAAGAAATATGAATTACATAAAAGTTATATGGGTGAGTAAATGACCGTATTTTATGCCAGAAATAAGGGCCAGGTTGTAAAAAACAGTAGTTTCCCTTTAATACTTATCTCAAATAACAAATGTCCCCATCAGATGTTTTTAAAACATAATCCTTGGAGCAACATAAGAGATCTGCTGAACTTTATGGTATTGTTTTCAGTTTACATTCACATTTCCAGCCATTTGCATCAGCGATAACTTCATTCTGAACCTAAAATGTTGGTTTTACTCAAGAACAAGATCCTATTTCAAACTGAACAGGAGAGGGTGTGTGATAAAGCTGCACAAAGATGTGTTATGCCTGGTTACCAGACTCATATTCCAATGAGAATTGGGTCTGACTACACCAGGCTAAGCCCTAAAAAAAGAATTAGTTGCCTGACTAATAGATAATGTCAGCAGAAATAGAAAAAAGGGGTAGACGAAGAAAAGAGGGAGTGTGATGGAAGAGCTGGGTGAGGTGGGGATATGCTCTGCCTCAGATCTGCTGCAATGTCAACAACGAGGAATAACACAATCCATTACCCTGCTTTTGGCCCGGTGCAAGGGGAGCTGCTGACACCCTCACCAGCGGAGCGAGACCACAAGCTCTGTGTTCAGTAATGGGAGGTCCAGCCCTCTGCTCTGCACTGGTCAGCCAAGTGTCAACTCTGAATGTGCCTATGTATAATGTGGATGTGTGATTTTTTCCATTATGTGGGTGTGTAGGCTCCTGTATGATGGGACCACCTCAATGTGGCTGACTGGGAGGTCAGGAATGATGGTTTTATGCATAGACTGTATATGAATATGCTGCATTCCCACTTCCTTGTGTTTGCCATACTGACGCTATTTTCCTGGGAATACGGGAGGCGCCATGATGTCACATCCTGTTTCTATAGCGTCAAATAACTAACGAGAACGAAACTTATCAGAAAAATGGACACTTGAGTATGCAACGGGATTATATGAACCAAAAATGGCTGAAACCATTTCTAAAAAAAGAATATTTGACGAGTACTTTGGCTCTTCCAAGGGTGGAGGGGGTGGAGATTCACTTTTGAGGAGTTGGTCCATCGTCCATCTGACTGTAGTCTATGGTTTTATGCAAAAAAAGTAAGAATAAGCTTCTGAATAACCTTCTGTGTTATTAGAATTATTAAAAAACATTTGTTTTCATCAGTTGGTGTCCATTTGGATCAGTGTTTTTGCTAATCTCCGATTCTGTCCGATCACTTTCAAACCAGGTTTTGTTGAATGATAACAACACTTAGATGGTAAATTCTTGCCCTGGGCATTTCTTTTGCTGGTTTAAATGAAATAAATAAATAACAACATTGGCAGATTGCTTCACCAGTAGTTCACCGACTGTTTTCTGGTAAACTGCTGGACGGTTTCTCTAGTGTTTATCCAGTGTTTTAGAAGAAAACGTGTCTTGAAATCATAAATTGTGTGTGTCTTGTGGACAGTGCTGCTCATCGGTTACACATTTTGTTTTGTTACCTTTCTGATTCTTCCCTTTCGACCCAATAACCCATCAGTGATCTTTCAGTTTTAGTGACTTAATGAACTAAAAATGTTTAATTAAACCTGATTCAGTTTAACACAGGATACAGGATCTATACGGGAGTTGCTGTTCAACCCTAAAGCCCCTTCCACGTAGAGGATGTTCAGGTCTCCGGTTGCCTCTGTAACGATTTTGCATATTTCCAACTCCTAATGAGTAAAAAAATGGTAGCATTTCTTGGCAATCGCCACACTTTATGTGAGAAGAAAACAGTGCAGTTGCTCCATCTTGATAAACCTGGTGTCCCCCTAAGCCCCCTATCGGCAAATTTCTTGTGGTAAATGTTTAGGAAACTCAGAGTTTGTATCATCAGCAAACATTAAAAGTACATGAACTCTACAAACAATCCAAGTTAAGAGATGATGTAGAGTTTGGGGCACATTGGTGGTGGACACCTCGCATCCCTCAGGAGAACCAGAATCTCTTTACTTCCTACAACATTTAGCATTTTTTGAACAGTTTCCACAAAGATGTTCTTCAGGAGAGTCAAGATAAAGCACGTCGAAATCCTGAATGCCAAGCGTTGTAAGCAACCTCTCACTGAATCGCTGCAGCCTCAAACGGAGCCACCACAGTCAGTTAAAGTGAGTACAAAACCAGAGGTTTGTGCCATCTGCCTTTCCTTTTAATTAGCTGACGTGCCGTTTGTTTTCAGATCCAGTGGGAGGCTCAACTGGCACAGGTCAGACGCATCAGAGTCAAGGTTAGAAAGATAACAAGGGTGCCGTTTCCTTGCGCGGAACAGCATGAAAAACCATGAAAGCCTTTAATGGCGTAGCTTCTCCACATGTTTATAGCTTTCATGTAACGTCTGCTGGGAGTTACCGCTGCACCTGAAGAGTGAAAGGTTCAGAAAAGTACGAAGCGCTGGGAAAAGATGCACACGACAACTTTAAGCAAAAGAATGTTGATGAGGGAACGGAGAATAAAATACGGCTTCATCTTTTACTAGTTCTGTTTCAAACTTCTCCCTTTTTTTGACTAGATGATATTTAGGAGACATCTATTGTGTAAAATATGAGAGCAGTAATCCCAACTGTGATCACAACGTTGCTGATCATATATCTTTACCAAGATAACGCTGATGTACTGTACTGTGAGAAAAATGGTGCTCTCTTTCTTTTCTGAAAATGTGGTGATTCATCATCACACTTTTTATTTATTTCTTTTTTTATTATTTTACTATTAAACACAGACCTTTTCCATTTCCCCTGTTCCTGACCACTGTGTTTCTTATCTGTGGAGATAATAAATGCATCATCACGACTCTGGCAGTAATAAATTAAAGCTGCCGGGCTGTTTATGCGTTCTCTCTGTCAGTCGATAAAGCGTATTCTTGCACTTTTCCGTCTTCGGTTCTAGAAGAAGCTACTGAAAAGGGGCCTTGAGATAACAGAGAAAGAGAAGGAAAGCAAAAAAAAAAAAAAAGGGATGATGCATTAACCTCCTGCACCCCGAGGCCGGAGAGAGGGCCTCCGAGAAAGAGAGAGAGAGGGCTGTGAAGAGCGGGAAAGCAGTTTTACAGTGGAATAAACGAGGAAAAGGGGCAGCTGATGGGTCAGAACACCAAATTATATGACCTGAACTTGAGCTGTGAGGATATCTCACAGTGCTCTAAAACAATAAGAAACAGGCAAGTGGCATTACTGAAAAAAAAATGGACCGGTAAATAAGTTCAGAAAGGTCTAAATGTCATTTTTTTTACGTATAAACGTCCCACATTCCCTCTTTTACGACGTTTCCCCACCGCTACGTGCTCCGTCTCTCCTCTCAGACTTTTTGCTCATCTCCCTTCTCCTCTCCCGCCTCCTTCGCCTTGACATAGGCCTATTTCCTCCCATCCCGCTCCTCAGTATAAATGATGCTGACCCTGGGAAGGACCCCTGAGGGATTTAGTCTCTAAACAGCCGTTACAGGCAAGATAAATGGCAAGACAGCGAGCACCCACCTGGGCACCATATTGTTTCAAGTGCTTGAGGTGCGTTTGATTTATTTTTCCATCGGCGGCGGCTCAATAGCGTGGCGAACATGAACTGAGCGCGCCGCACGGTTTGATGACGTCAAATGCTTATGGACGAAACGCACATGCTGTTATTAGTGTGGTTTCTAACTTGAAATGCAGTTTAGTTGGAGAAAAACTGGAGAGTAGCTGCACTAGGCAGGATGTTCATGTAAAAAGTGTTGGTTTTAAATGTCCTAAATTAAAAGTGTAACTGCAGCAGATGCGGTGACGTAGTTGTGCCTTCGTCTGCTGCTCGTTGTGACCTCATTTGGAGACGTAAAGTAGCTTTATTTCTGAAATATGATGCAGTCTCAATTTGTAAAACAGCTGAGGCTACGTGGGCTCTATTTTTCTTTCCATCAGCAAGTTAGCCTCTGTCATGCTAGCTAGCTGGTGTTAGCAAGGAGAGGTGGAGTAAAGTTTAACCCTCGTGCTACCTTTGGGGTCTCTGGGACAGATAGAGAGCATGCAAGAGGGTAGCACGAGGGGTATACCGAGTGAAACCGACTGTTTTTACTAAACAGCTGCTGAACTTTTGTTCCCACTCAGCTCCACCGAAAACGCAACGCTTTTCAGCATTAGACTTAAAATGTTAGACGCTAACTGAATCAGACAAATCATTTCTGACATGTTCTGAGACCTTTCGCGTGCCGCGACGAGCGCCTGCATGATAAGCCGCTGCGCACCCACCTGCACCACCTTCTGCGCCTGGATGTCGACGACCAGCAGTCGACTCTGGAGGGGCTGGGTCACGTAGATGTACTTATCCCTGACGTTGACTGCCGAGGACCACACGCAGCGCTGGGGTGACACCCCCTCACCTTTGGGGCACATCTCCTCCTGGGAAGAACCAACAGAGAGCAAAGGGGACGGTGAGAGGTTGGTAGAGGAAGATGATAGTGCTGTGGCTTTTATTCTAGAAAAAATAACCACTGATTAATCCTTTTTTTAACTTTCTGAGATTAATACAAAAGCTTCTATGGTTAGATACGTGCCTACAAATGTAGCGTGTTGAAACCATTGGCTCTTTTAATTACTGACTATTGTGAAAAGTCACAACATGGCAATTAAAAGGATTTTTTTTCCAATTTTGAGGAGCTTTTCCCTTGATGAATAACTTTATTAATCACTCTTTTAAAAGTACTACGACCAGCTATTTCACCATTTATTGCGCATGCATTATTTAAAGTGGAAAAAATATCATAACATTGGGTCTGAACATATCCCCCAGACCCGCCACAGTCCAATCATACTTTAAAACCGAAAGCATCTACCTGATGCAGCGTCAGTAATAATTAAAAGATTTTTTTTCCCCATTCAAAGTTTAGCTTAACCGCTACTGACTGTGCTGACAAGACGTTTATGCACAGACTTGCTCTCTCTATATATATAATCATTAATGCACATACACACACACAGGTAACGTTTCAAGAGGTTCCACCTCCTCTCCATCTCACCAAAGTGCCGAAACGGTTGTTTATAGCAGGGACTGGCTAACACATGGCTTATTGAGTTTCTATTGATCCATAATACAATTACAGGCTCCTGTGAAACCAGAATACCTCAGAGGAACATGCTACATTTACCATGTAAAGCCCCTTGCTCTGGGATGAGGATGTTCTGCGGTGGATTAAAAACCCCAGGGTCTGTGGTATAGACTCTATACATTGTTGCGAGTGGTTGACTAATGGACACAAGTAATCCCATTACATTTAGTGAGGCGAGGAGTCACGCTGTGACAACAGGAAGAGGAGGGATGGCCTTGATGTCGCAGGCTACTCGACTGAATAACTACAATCTAGAGATTGACAGGGCTCAGCGATTTACTCTGCCTCCAGTGAGATGGGATTTAGAGGACAAAACTTTGGGGTTTTAATGGATAGTTATCTTGTCCCCTTTTCTGGATCATGACATCTGGTGTCTCACAGGTGCAACAGTTTGATTAAGACCTGTTGCGAAGTTGGGACTGAGATGCTCACAGCATTGCAACTGATGTGACGAGCGGATACCACACTAAAACATAAAAACATACACAGAGGAGCGCCTTTGTTCCTGACACTTAAAGTGTAATTACTGTTTTTTTACAACCTGGACCTTATTTCTGGCATAAAATACGGTTGTTTACTCACCCATATAACTTGAAAAATACAATATTTAGATCCACGCATATCCATATAGTGGGAGTGAATGGGGCACCGAAACACAGCCTCTAAATAACACATTATCTGCCATGAAACTCGTTCATTTCACCAATATTTTGTTATGATACACTAGTGTTATTCCCTGTCGAGTCCAGAGTTACCTGTTATCAACTTCCAGGGTCTGTAGATTGACCTAATACATGGCCGAATATTTTTCCGATTCAGAGGTTGCGGACGATGACTTTGCGTATGATGGTCCTTGAATAGATAACAGGTAACTCCGAACAAGTTTCGCAGCAGTGCGTTATTTAGAGGCTTTGGGTGCCCCATTCATTCCCACTATATGGATAAACGCAGATCTAAATATTGTCTGAACAACTCCAAATGACACCAAAGTTATATGGGTGAGTAAACAATCGTATTTTATGCCAGAAATAAGGTCCAGGTTGTAAAAAAAACGGTCATTACCCTTTAAAGACATCTGCAGCCACGCACACTTACATAGGTAGCCACAATCCTCTCCGTCCGCTTCATGTGTCTCCTTATTTCGCATTCACTCGGCTGAAGAACAGTTATTCCCTCATCGGAAAACACGTAGAACATGTTCCCTACGCTCAGCCCTAGAGGATGAAACAGGAGGTTAGGAACATGTTGATGAAATGCTTGTTTTTTATTTAAAAAATGCAACAGATTAAAAACGCGAGGAATTCCCATTCCCGGCTCATCTGTCATTTGTGACAGGCGGCTCAGTTTTCCTGCCGACACCCCTGTTAGCATGCTCTCATGTTAGCGGGGACGGGCAGTGTGTGGCTGCCACATGTTTTGACAATGCCTAGAAAGGGGCCTGTCAGCAACGCGTCCACAGCCCACCGCAGCAAGAGGCATCAAATTAAAAGCGGCGACTGCATCGGCGCAAAACATTTCAGTGCATTGTCTGCTCGGTGTAAACAGCTCCCGACTTGTTAGGAAGGATCTCGGTCTAATGTTTGCATGAGCAACAAGCTATTACTCCTGTCAGGAATACGCACGAGCAGAGATGATAAGCATAAGCACCAAGCGGGGCAGCTGGGGCTTGCATAAGCATTGGGAAGATGCATGCCTTAAGATGTTATTTGTGCACAGATGAAACACAGCGTCAGAAAAAAATCATTAAAAATATCCAAATGTGCAGTCACTAGCAAAACACTGACACATAAAGACATATGCACGAAGACACAGAAAGACATATTTGAAATCCTTACACCATATTCTAAACCACACCTTTGGGCTCTGCGGTAGACTTGATGTGGAGGTGATGTATATAAAGAGAGATTATATTTTTATTAAACTTTAAGCAGTGAGTCGGTTTTTCTTGTGGCCACCACTCCGTGGATTTGCGGTATTATACATAAAAGAAAATCTGCTCTAGTGTAACTGTTCTCGCGCCTCAGGAGATCTGTAATAACACATAAGAAAGCATGCTAAGCAAAAGGATGAAAGACCTTGGGCATGCAAATGTGGAAAGCAGGACTTAAAGAAAAAGTTTTCCAGGAGAGGAGAGTCGTACACATCCAGCTGCAGACCCCGGAGAGCCACAAAGCATACCTACCACGTTTTCTTATGCATAAAAATACAAATGCGTGTATTACCTTCTTCTCTCCACAGAATGTTTGCAACTGCAGAATCAGCCGTCGAGCAATAAGTGAGGAAAATGAGGGAAAACGTTAATGCACGCGATGGAAAAGACACATCTTCCAAAAATAATAATAATAATAATACTATTAAAAAAGAAAAAAAAGTGCTGCCATTTCTCTCATGCCATGTCAAGACTAAACATATTCGACAGCTACAAAATGCTCCCCGCTGCCGTTGACAGGTCCATGTTTTCTCCAAAATCAAGAGATCACTCGCCTTGAGAGAAGACAAGGCATCGATTATTCTGTTAAATCTCCACTGGCCCGATGAGCCCGTTTCTAGGCTGCGATCGTTAACTCGTCAAAATGATGCAACATAATGAAAGACCTGATATCAAAGAAATACAACAGGACTGACTTGATTGTTTCAAACTTTGTATTTCAAGATGGGTTGGAGACTTATCACTGTTTACCGTTATGAAAACAGTCAGAAAATCAACCACAGACGAAAATCCTAACACAAAAGATCTTATCTGGTCTTCACATTCACGTAGTTTTTGTATAATTTCTTTCACAGATACGATCTGTAAAGTTGTGGCATTACGTAACAAACACAAGTGGAGTAAAGCAGGGGAGGACTTACGGGTCTTCTTGGCTGAATCTTCCACAAACAGAGAGGAGATGTCCTCGTCCACCCCCACTTCATTTTTGGCGATGCAGGTGTAAGCCCCGGTGTCTTCATACCGAACGCTGCCGATAAAAAGCTCGCTGCCATTAGCTAGGAGAAAACAGAGAGGAAAGGAAACAGCTGTTACTGTTAAGAGATTATTGTTGCTGCAATAAGCCAGGGAAGATTTTGCACCAGATCTCCTCTGTGGATCATCCCACAGATACTTGATCAGTTTGGGATCGAGTGAACTTGGAGGCCAGGTCAACACCTTGTGCTGTTCTTCATGTTTTTGAGTTGATGGCTACTGCCTTCAAGGAGTGTCCTTGCTATGGGGTGGGGGTGTCTGGTCTGGTCTAGGTGGGTGCTACATGTCTAAGTAACATCCACACCAATGAATGCCAGGTCCAAAAGTTTCCCAACAGAAGATTGAATTGTCACAAGATGGCCAATGTTATTTACTTCTCCTGTCATTGGTTTTAATATTATGCCTGGTCATGTATATTGTCAGGAGTATAGTAAAGGTGCTGTAAAAGTGTTGCAGTTCCTCTTTTTCAACAAATTTCTAGTAGAAATTAGAAGTATTGATTGGGGGCCATAGTAAAGAGAAGCACTGTTTAGTGCTGCTGAGGGAATTAAACTTTTTTTTTGTGCTGAACCATTCAAGCCTCTGCTTCTGAATCCATGTTGTTTGGTTTTCTATAAAGCAAACTTCTAAACTGAAGTACAGGGGTATGCTGACATATCAAAGTATAATTTCTCTGACCAAGAAGGTGTATCTTGTAATCATGGGCAATTGACTAATAACATGAAGCACTTAACTGTAGAAAGCTTAACGTAACCTTAATGTTGGAAAGACATTTGAATAAAATAACTTCCACAAGCATCACATTATCTAGTGTGTTCCTTCTTTACTGGCTAAAATAAGTTAACTGCTAGCAGAGCAGCGTTTTCAACTCTGTTGTCCATGACCAAGTGTTGTGTGGAAGTTTTTGTCCCTGGAGCCCCAATAGACTCTGCAAATGGAACATCTGAGGAAGTAAACAATGGCACAAAGATTCCTTTGTATTTAGGAGAATACAAATAGATGTAAATATTACTGTATTTCAATAATTTATGTTGAAACATAGTAAGAAAGGTGGTAAATCAACTGTATTATCATCTTGGAGAATGTAGTTTGCGGTGTTTTGTGCGCCCCCTGGTGACTGGCTGCAGTATAAGTTATAAGCTCCGCCTCCTCCATGTTAGTGGATGGGACTTGGGCAAAACTAAAACACTAAAATACACGTAAAAGACTTTTTTTTTCATTCACTGGAGGTTATATAATGTTGATGAATGTTCAAGTGTCAGTTCTTTGGATAAGTTTTGTTTTAGTTAGTTATTTGACGCTATAGGAACAGGATGTGACATAATGGTGACGACCAGTTGCCATGCCAACCCCGCTCCGTGAAGATTGCTCCCGTGAAGTCGCGAGTTGAAAAAATAAAAATATATATATATATATACAAATATATAAGTACAGTGTATAATCCATCATTTGATTGTAACTGGTGGAGGTAGAGCAGAGCGTAGTATTAATTAAATGAAAACTCAAATGTGGGGACATCAATACCGCGGCTCCGCGTGGCTCCACTCTCGGACCGTACTGCGCAGACTCTATAAGTCACAAGATGGCGCCGCCCGTGTCCCCGGGAAAATAGCTTTAGTTTGGCTAATAATGCAAGGAAGTGGTGACGCACTGTCTATATTTATATGGCACAACACAAATCAATAGTACTACAAACAGAATCCAAAATAAAAAAAAAGTGGAGGACTTTTATATTAAAAAATGCATTTGTACTGCTATACCATGAGCATTTTATATCCAGCTGAAAACTCAAAAAGGACTCTTTCTGTTTGGTTTCCTAACATCACACCTTTTTGTCTTTACATTTCTTTTTTTTACCACATGTTTTATAATAATGCTGCGTTGTGCGTGCCAGGCTGCAGCCGATGTCGGCCACGGCGTGACACGGGGGTCATCATCAGAGGCGAGCTCTCTGATGTTTGCCGCGGCGTCAATCTCTGTGATGCACAGCTGCACTCTGATCCCTGCTGTAGGACTCCATCGACCACGCGGCTCGCAATGCGTCGCAGAGGGGCTCTCAGAGGCCGCGTTGTGAAGAACATTAAAGAAAGATTTCGTTTTCATCCCTCTCTCTGCGTCTCGTGGAGTTACTATAGCAACAGTGATCTATTACACTCATCTTCTTCTACTTTCAAACTATTGTGTGCAACATTTGTCTTCCTTTAGAACCCCGTGATTATAAACAGCCAAAGTCTTTTTTTTTACTTGAAGATCTAGCTCGGCCTTCTAATTTATGTCTACCGGCTTGTAAAATAACACATTACAGATGTCGACTTTTCACATTAGTGAAATGTATTTTGGATGCTGATAATGATTCTCTTTTATCAGAGGAAGCGTGCGTAGTGCTTTGAAGTGAAAGCTGCCTTAAAGCAGGCCTTTATCCAACCAGACACCACTCGTAATTCATAATTATGTTCTGATCAGCGCTCACTAAAAATCTGAATCAGCCGCTCATTAAATTAGGCTCGATGTGCTTTTGTTCCTCCGTTCGTGGCACAATTCGTAGACGGGGATTTCTTATTCCACATCGAGCAGAATGCATTCTCCTCATGCCGTAGATGGATTACTGCATAGGTGAACAGGACACGTCACCTGACTCAGCAGCTCCCTTTAGCTCTCCTGAGCTTTAAAGCACATTATACCTCGCTGTTGTAGTACGTTTCTGCAGTCCGCTACTTAAATTTGGGTTCGCCGTTCTGCCGCAGAATGGGTTTGGGATTATTTAATGTTAAAATACCAAACATAATCACCACATTTATAACTTTATATTGCATGTAGTTTATATGACCCAGTCTCTTCTGTGCTGGGAACGGCTGCCATCTGTGACTTGATGTATTCCCAGCTGCCTTATGATGATTTCAGCGACTGATTAACAAGATAAGCGACAACAAATGTAATAAAACACGCCTTCTTTGTCAGAGAAATCTATAGTTTGATATGTCGACATATCCCCGTACCTCAGTTTAGCAGTTTGCTTTATAACAAACTAAACAATGGGGATTTAAAAGCAGAGGCTTGAATGGTTCAGCACCACGGACAGCACCATAAAAAAGTTTAATTCGCTCAGCAGCACAAAACTGTTCTTCTCTTTACTGTGGCTCTCAATCAGCGCTTTGCATGTTCCATTTTTACAGATATTTGCCAAAAAAAGGGGACTTGCAACACTTTTACAGCACCTTTGCTACACGCCTTGAAAATATATATACATATGTGATGTGGAAATAAAACAAAAACCTGAAAATCTGCACTAGCTAATCCTTTTTTCTTTCCACTTGCCTAAATGTTTTCGGTAAATTATCACACTGAGAAGGGCTCCTGCTCACCGCCACTGCCCACATTAGTTGGTAAATCTGGAACCGCAGACGCTGCAGTGTTTATGTGCTGGTGAACCTTGCAGAACCTCCCTTGTTTGAGTGTCTGCGGGTTGATAACAGGCTATTACCATAGGTAATGACCCACACATAGCCAATAAACTCTCCCTTAATGAGAACTAGGCCATAAAAAGGAAAGCCGTGCTCCGTTCTGCTCCTTCTCCTATATTGAGTGCAAAAAAAAAAAAAAACCTCTTGCACAGATAAGTCGCTGCCATCTCCTGTCACGCAGTGTATTTTATTTTATTTTCACTCTCTTGATCTCTCGCCTCATTCCCTTTTAAAGAATAAGTACGTTTGCATTGCAGGAAGAGGAAAATGAAGACAGTTGGAGAGGGTGACCGCAATCTTGGTTTCATCACCTTGGAATAGGATGCAAATAAATAGAAAGCACAAGGAAATATTGATGCTGACAAGAGTCACTAGAGAGATTTTAATAATAAAAAAAAAGACATTAGTTTAAAAGAAGAAGAGGTTTTCATTGCCTGCATGCACTGGGTTGGTATATACAGATTTATGCAGTGTCGGGCATGCTGCAGTGCTGCTGGTATGTAACTCTGCAATAACAACAACGGTGCACTGAAGAGAATGTGACACACCGTATCTGCTAAAACGCGCTACCCAAACTAATCAAAAACTCCTCACCTATGAGAGAGAGCTGTTTGGAGGATCTGGGGAGCAGATCCATGCCGTTCTTCAGCCACAGGAGCTTGGGATCGGGGATGCCGTCGGCGTGGCAGTGAAGGCTGGCAGACACGCCGGGCTCCTGGGCCTGCGTCTCCGGATAGACCAGGATCACCGGAGGGACTGGACGCAAACAAACACAAACAGAAGAAAAAGAAAAGAAAAGAAAAAAACAAAGACACATACAGAAAGAGAGGAGAAGGGCAAGTGAAAAAAAAATAATTACACACTGTTTCATGGTAGACTGTAACTCCCGGGGGAATGCAATACAAACACCCACACACGTAGTGGGGCAGGGAGGAATTTGTCTCACCCCAGCGTGGAATATATTCACAAATAACAAGAATCCAGGAGCTGTGGGGCTGCTTTATTACAGCTCGAGTCCTGCATGAAATAGATGTTGGACGTATCTGCCACTTACCACCTCCTCTGGGGAGAAGGCCTCATAAGAAAGTGGAGGAATCGAAAGGGGGGAACATGAAACATGAGGTAACAGTTTACATGAACAGGTAAGATGTTGTTTTTGGATTAGGACGAATGGAGAAGTCTCAACTTTGGGCCGGCTGCCAAATCCTAACAGCACCTTCTTCCTGTTCCAACGGCTACCTGGCCCCTTAAAGGGGAAAAACTGCTGTTTTTTTATAAACTGGACTTAATTTCTGCCATAAAATATGGTTGTTTACTCACCCATATAACTTTTGTGTAATTCATATTCCTTTAGAAGATAATTAGATCAGTGTATATCCATGTAGTGGGAGTGAATGGGGCCGAAACGTCGCGGTAAACATATATTTGATCAGTGGTGACATGCATATTTACGCACCTTTTATTACACTTTGTACTTAATGCCTCAACTATATATAGACATTTTTTCTCTCCTCTCTAATGTGTCAATTACTTTTCATTGTAGGATTTTTACATCAAGGACCTACAGATTTTCAAAGATCAATTCATAAGCTTCTAGTTATTTTCCACTTTTTCTCCTCTTACATTCAGACACTTTATATCTGCATCCAGCGCATGCACTCTAAATACTCATCCCCCCCTTCCTGCAGACACACAAACACACAGAAGACCTTGTACTTCCACCTGTGCTGAGAATCTCTGTACTGCAGCAAGTGCTCCTCTCTTCTGTGTTGTGTTTATTTCACATGCAGCAGCACTGATATCACGCTCTAGGGTACTATAATACCCCGCACAAGAATCCCACACCGCGAGTGTGGCTACTCCACCGCCAGCGCGGAAACTGCAGCTTCTCTCTCTTCACGGCAAAGAAAGAATGTTATTGCTTTAATGGCGCAACAGGATGCAAACCGCCCACTTAGCGTAATGTGGCACTTGGCTCCTCTCCATTCCACCTTATCTCACCTCGTCCTATCTCATGTGAAACGCCTTGAGTGCTCGACACAAACATTTGGTAACGGGCCCTCTCCTGGTGGCTCGCCCATCAGCCGACCCCCCGTCTCCTGTTTACGTCACCTACTACCTCTCCCCCTCCCGACTCAGTTCAGGGTCTAAAAATGCAGCTGTGTTTCTTTTTCAATTAGCAACTGAAACGAACAGAACAATCACCCCCATTGTGACTCGTTAATTGAACGAGACACGATTGAATCAAAAAAATCTTGCTGATTTGTGATGTTGCGGGTTGGGGCGGGGCGGGGGGTGGAAGACGTGTGAAGTGTTGTGGTGTAAAATCTCTTCCTCTATTAATTAGTCGTTCTTTTTTTGTTGTTGTTGGAGAGATGCCTACTAACAACAACTAAACTGCAGCAGAAATGAACGCTCCAAAGTGGATGATTAATACGGGCGATGTTAGCGCTTTGATAAATTCAGCTAGCCAAAGTCAGCGTGAGCGCCGTGTCCCTGCTGATGTGAGAATGTGTTTTAGCCTAAGTAGCTTTTATCTACCGCCTAGAACATGCTGCATGCACTCACAATTCATTTTCAGCCGGGCCTGATGTAACGCTGCAGTTATTTCGTGGTACGAGAGGAAACTTTGATGCAACGCTCGCCGCCGCAGTGTTGTCCGCGGCTTAAGGGAGGCTCTTATCTTATCTTGGAAAGTAATCCGTTTGATTAGCAACTTCTCAGACAAAAAAGGGAAACGTTCCCCTCGTAATTACATTATAAAGGAAGATCTACATAATGTGGAGAGACTGTGTTAATAATGGAGCGAGCGCTGAACTGATTGGACAAAATGAATCAGCGAAGTGTTTGAGAAATTAATTAAATGCTCCCGCTTTTCAAGTAAAAAGGAAAATTCACTTGTTCTTACGTTAAATGTGGCAGGTTTGATGCTTTTCTTTTTCATAAATGATGGTAACCTGCTGCTGGTCAGAGTAAACAGGCCAATTCAATATGTTCAATAAGTGAATCAAGAAAATAATGGATTAAAAGTAACTGTCACTGCATTTTGCATCTAAAGCTCATTTAAAGTTACGTGGAAAATGTTCATCAGCAATTTAACAAACATTAAGCTAGCTAACGTCAGTAGCTACTTTACATACCGCGACGTGCTTTTTCATGTTGGAAGACGAGTTCTTTTTGTTCGCGGTAAGCACAACAAACATTTAAACTGAAACAAATCACTTTTTGTGCCGAAAATCTCAAACATGGGTTTGAGATAAGGCCACGGTGCGCGGTGGGAGTGTCTCCAGTTTCTTCCTGCATTGTATGGATTGTATAGCATGACGTAGCGAATCAGCGAATCAGCAGAAACAGTTTATTTCCTCAGAATTTTGAAAAAAATGAAATAAAATAAAATAATAATCAGCTGACGTAAGCTCAAAAGTAGTGAGTAACGAGAGCATCAACAGAAATGTAGTGGAGTAAAAGTAAAAGTATCCCCCAAAAATAATACTCAAGTAAAGTACAGATACTCAAAAACTGTACTTAAGTACAGTACTCAAGTAAATTGACTTTGTTACTGTCCACCACTGCTTGTAATCACATGAAATCTATTGCCCCAAAACTGATTTATTGCAACTTACAACAACTACAACATCTGCGGTGTTAGAGGGGACGCATGGTTTGATCCAACTGATTGTGATCGGGGTTTAGATGTTGTCCGTCTTTGTTTCGTATCACTATTGAATCATTTGTCTGAGGGACACACTGTAGCTGAAGCTATTCTTTGTGACTCTGGTTGTGTTTATGTCTGATCAATGTCTGCACGCTGCATAATGGATCTGGGATCAATAAGACGCCGCTCTGATCCAAACATCTAATGTGGCTTAACCGTTTGCACAATACTGTATATATCCTGTGTATCAGACACTTAAATCAACACAATTGTACCTTAAACGCCTCTGAAACTGTTCTTTAACCAGAAGTTCCTCACTATCTCAACTGACTGCCGCTGAATTCACTTGACCTGTTTTTCCACAATAAGCGGGACACATAGTAAGACAAATTCAGCAGAGGGGGGGAAGCAGGCAGCAGCACAGACAAATCTAAAATGTTTTGTCCACCACAGTAAGTAAGAAACGAGCCACTACTGACCATTCACCTGCAGCACATGTGTCTGATAGAGGTCCTCATATCCGTAGGCATGGCAACTGTAGTTCCCCATGTGGATGGTTGTCACCTTGGTGATGTACAGGGAACCGTCGTCCCCAAAGTCCTGTGGCACGGGGAGGGGAGAGAAGAGATGGAAGAGGGAAATAAAGTTAAGAAAGGCAACTTGGTGAAAGACCCCGGCAAGAAGGGAGCGGTGAAGACGGGGAACAGGAGGTACGGGAGAGGGAATAGTCGTGAAGAATGGGGTGCAGAAAACATCCGCAGGGAGTGAGAGGGAAAAATGAAGGTAGCTCGGTAGAAAACGCGGGGACGCTTAAGAGGAGGCGCGCAACAGCAGGGAGTGATGGGAAAAGACGTGAGAGAGAAGAGAGTGATGTGGAAAGGAAGAGAGACCATGAATCAGTGGTTTCCCTGTTGAGCTGAAGCAGGCACTGGGGAATTTGATCCTCCTCTCTCCCCTCATCACGCCGCCTCAGCCTGATAAATGGCAAGGGTTAAAAATATAGAGCCCATTAGGTTGATGAATGGAGCTGGTTGTTGTCGGTGCAGCATGCGGCAGTCACCGGGGGGTTCCAGCCACAGCTTAGGGCGGATTAAGGCATTAAATAGTTCGCTGTCCCACCAAGTGGCAGAGCAGATGTCCTGACGAAGCTCTGTCTTGACATGGGGACCGCGAACGGCGGAGTTATTTTTGTTCGTGGCTGCTCTTCCTACGGATCTATAAATTCGTGTGGCTCGACAAGAGGCTGCTTTGTGACACAATGAAATGTGACTTGATTTTTCCTGTAAGATAGATGAGGGAGCTCAGACAGCCAGAGAGACAACTACATCAATGAGGTAGTATTGACTGTGATATATCTCGCAGATTGAGCCCGAGTCTGACCTCGCATTGCAAACTGAATTAACATTTATTTTTATAGTTTATAAACAATGATTGTATCTAAATATGGTCAAATTCTCCATGACGTAACCCAGGATTCCTGCAGAGGAGTTTTGTCACTCCCTTGCCTCCACTCTAACTACTACTACTTCAAAAATGGGCAAAGGTTGCAGCCACCTGCCAATAAAAGCAGCCAGCCTCTTGCTTATGCAAAGCTTCACTCAAGATTAAACATGTTGCATAAAGTAAGTATAACTTGGGGAGAATGGGAAAAACCAAAACTGCCTCTCTGTCAGGAGGCCCGTGGGATGGACTTGCCTCTGGATCCAGCCTGGACTTTTGAAACTTCTGCTTGACAATGGCTGCTTGGTGTTAAACTTAACTTGGAACTGAAATAGAGGAGGATTTGAATGGTTTTAATATCACTGTGTCCTAATCGGATGTTTTCATTTCACAGTTGATGACTGAAGGTATTAAAATGTGAGTGTGTACTTGACATTTTGACTGATCTTCTTGACTGTAATGCAACTAGGCGGCTTCCATGAATGTTCCACGTAGTATTTATCCAAAATCCAATAATATCAAGACTGATTAAAAAGGTTCCTGTGAACTGGCCAAAGCTGACATTTCTGCATTTTGACTAAATTTGAGTAATACCACAAGCTTCCTGTTCAGATTGCAGTGTTTCCGCTACCATTGTATTAGAGGTGGCGCCCCGGCCCCCCAACAGCGTGCCCCGTATCCCCTTAAATGTCAAGTTCATTTTATTTAATTTTACTTTCTATATAGTGGAAGATTACAACAAGTCAGTTAAGGTTACCGTTCCTATCGTCCAGGTCCATACCTTGTTGTTTTATTAAACAAACTAAACAGCCTTATGTTATTTATGAGAAAGTTCTGCCCAGAGGCTGCGCATTGGAAAATATGTCAAGTCGACCGTTCAACAGTTCAAATAATTGTCCAGTTGTTATATTGGCCACTCAAAGTAAACCTTAAAGGGGAACTACTGTTTTTTTTACAACCTGGACCTTATTATTGGCATAAAACACAATCTTTTACTCACCCATATAACTTTTGCGTAATTTGTAGTCGTTCGGGAGATACTGTATTTAGATCCATATAGTGGGAGTGACTGGGGCACCGAAACGTGGCCTCTAAATAACACATTATCTGCCATGAAACTCGTTCATTTCACCAATATTTTGTTATCGTACGCTAGTGGTCTGTAGATTGACCTACAAGCGACAGTCGGCTTGTTCACCTGTAATTTGCTACTGCTAGCTTTTTGCAACATGGCTGAATATTTTTCAGATTCTGAGGTTGTGGACGAACCAAAGCAGTAGCAAATTACAGGTAAACAAGCTGACTGTCGCAGGTGTGCACCGCACTCAGAGATGACAATAGGTCAATGCCCCAGTCACTATATGGATCATCCGGGGTCAATCTACAGGTAACTCCAGACTCAACTTGGGCATAGCACTAGCGTATCATAACAAAATATTGGTGAAATGAACGAGTTTTGCTGCAGATAATGTGTTATTTAGAGGCTGTGTTTCGGTGCCCCATTCACTTCCACTATATGGATCTAAATATCTCCTGAACGACTACAAATTACACAAAAGTTATATGGATGAGTAAACGATCATATTTTACGCCAGAAATAAGGTCCAAGGGGAAATGCTGGATTGTGTCTGTTAGCTGCTGTCATTAGTGAAGACCTGAATGCAAATGAGAGATATTTTGCTTCCAAAGTACTCATTACATAAGGCTGTTAACTGTTAATCTTTGAGTTTCTGAAATGTCCCCTATAATAAACGGAGAAACTCCTGGGAGAAAATTACAGCCTATTATTTTTACTCAAGTGAAATTATATGCTTTTTGCATTGGAAAGAGCAGCCGAAGAATTATACATGAAAATGGCCGGCGGCCACGTTCAAAGGAAAGAAACTTGAATCATTCATCGAAGTTTTGCTTTTCAGATGCGCAAACTAAATGAATGTCTCCTTTGACCTATTCTCCGAGTAATCATCACCGCCTTTTCATAAAACACAGAATAGCACTGATGCCGTAAACATCTGCCGGCGTGTACTTAAGAGCCGAATTCATTATATGTTTACCGGGTGCTGGCAATATACATGCAAATAAAAGCCGGTGCATTGTAAGAAATATATACAATATTCATTTCCAAATGAATCAGCCACAGGAAAAGCAGCTGTAGTAAATGATGTCGCTGTTTTATGCTTGTGCAAAAGTTTTTCTTCTGTTCTAATGCTTTCAAAGGTGGTGACGCAGACCTGAGCCTTAAAATATGGAGTAAAACGCTTAGTTTTGCGATTGAGTCAAAAAAACAAAGAGATGGAGTCATGACAGAGAGAGACAGGTGGAGAGCAGACACAAACAGCACTGATTGTAATAGACGCTCTACTCTCAGGTTTGGGAGCTGGAAGCCTTCAATCACTCTTAAATGAATGCCGTTTCCATTCAATGCAGTTTCACAGAATAATAAAAAAAACAAACCTCAATTTAAATATAAAATGCTTAACAAGACTCACAAAAAGCTCAGGGAACAGAAATCAGTCTTTTGAACTTGTTCTTCTTCCCCTTATGCCGCTGCGGTTTTACCATTCTGGTGTTTAGAGATTGGTTAACTTGCATATAGACATTAAAGGGGAATTACTGGTTTTACTGATTTTTACAACCTGGACCTTATTTCTGGGATAAAATATGATCGTTTACTCACCCATATAACTTTGGTGTCATTTGGAGTCAGATATTTAGATCCATGTATATCCACATAGAGGGAGTGAATGGGGCACCGAAACACAGCCTCTAAATAACACATCTGCCGCAAAACGTGTTCATTTCACCAATATTTTGTTATGATACACTAGTGCTATTTCCCGTTGAGTCTAGAGTTACCTGTTATCATCATCCAGGGTCTGTAGATTGACCTACTAACCTCTGACCTCGATGATGTCATCTCTGAGCGCCGCACACACCTGCGACGGTCGGCTTGTTTACCTGTAATTTGCTACAGCTAGTGTTTTGCAACATGGCTGAATATTTTGTTGTAGACGACGACTTTGTTTATGATGGACGTCCTTACCGTTTTGACCCAGAGGATACGGATGAAGGAGCTCATTGAAAGGAGGATGTGGAGGCAGAGAGAGGAACAGCTGGCCAAAGAACAACAAACAGCTGCACGTCCCTGAATAGAGGTAACTCTGGACTCAACAGGGAATAGCACTAGCGTATCATAATAAAATATTGGTGAAATGAGTTTTGCGGGAGATAATGTGTTATTTAGAGGCTGCATTTCGGTGCCCCAGTCACTCCCACTATATGGATATATGTGGCGCTCCGCCGGATCTAAATATCTTCCGAACAACTTCAGATGACACCAAAGTTATACGGGTGAGTGAACGATTGTATTTTACGCCAAAAATAAGGTCCAGGTTGTAAAAAACGGTTGTTAAGTAGTTGTTTGGATGCATATTCTCATCATGTAAGGGCTTATTTATGTTAAATTTAGTCTGGAAGTCAGTTGTCCCACTGCCCATCAAAATGTCCCCTATTATTTCTGACAATAACATCAGGTTTGCACGCAAATTACCAAAATTATATATATAAAAAAAATCCACACATAACTACAAGCAATGAAATTATCTCTAACATTAATTTAGTTTTTTTTTTTTTCTTTAATCTTTGATTTGACTAAAAGTCAAATGCAGCCTCAGGCTCGTCCCTCCCTCGTCCCTCCCTCGTCCACTAAAGATCACTGAGCTCTGTAGAAATCCGTTATGCACGGTCAAGAGCCCAGGGGACCTCTGGTGCCATCGCCTCGACTACCAGTCTCCACCTTAACACTTGACATTGTTTATCGGCTCATCATCACAGCAGACCAACAAGGCCGCTCATTAACATGCAATTAGCGAACTGCGATCCGGTGGTGGCTAAAGCAAGGTCGGCGCTGCGCCTGTCACCTGTGCAGATGTGTCCAAACAGGAGCGTGGCTGCATAGTTCATTAAGCACTGAGCTAATGCGGAACCTTTTGCTGCCTCTTGTTCAGTTCGCTGCAGTCTGAGAGTTTCTTAAAAGCACATCTCCCAACGTCTCAGAACTTTGAACGAGCATTTTATGAGCGCAAATATATATATATAAAAAAGCTCTTAACACATTTACAGCAGCATGTGAATTCCTTTTTTTTGTTTTTAAAACTTTATTATTTTTCAGTCCTCCAACTGTTCCCCCTTGCAGCAATTGTTTTTTGTTTTTAAAAAACAGATTGAGTTTGGTTTCTTGACATTTTTTGACAGTAACGGTTTACACATGCTTAAGACAAATAAACAAGTAACTACCGCATGACTTTAAGGAAACAGATTTTGACAATAGAAATTTTAGCGCGTGGTTCACTCGCTGCGTTCACCTCATTTGCAAAAGCAGCGGGTGGCCAAAGAATCCAATATCTCTGAGGGAGAAAACAAACAGAAGCCTGAAAATTTGTTTTACTTTTAACCGAGCAAGCACAAACGAAACACCAATGGGAGATCACGTTGTTCCGGCGAGTAAATATGCCGGCTCACAAATCAACCAGAATGGCTTAAAGTCGTCCACGCTGTGAGTCCAGCAGGTTGCTGCACCCCCCCTTTGTTGCATGAAATCCTTAATTGATGGCAACATTAGTTTTCCATAGTAATTATTGCAGCCTTTTCATAAAACACATATACTTGCTTCAAATACTTAAGAGCCACGTTCATTCTAAGTTTACCGAGTGTTAGTAATGTACGTTGTGTGTTTTAATAAAAGAAACGTCAGCTACAGATAACGCAGCTATGCTAAGCGATAATGCTAGTTCATGTTTCTGATTGCAGTTGCAGTTCTTTTGTTGTCGTGCAATCAAAGGTCGTGAAACGGATGTGAACCTTAGCAATGCTAATCATCATTCCAGTTATTCATTGGCATGTGTTTATTTAACCCATTGAAATATTTAGAAATTCAAATTTTCAATCCTAGAGTGTCCTTTTAAACACTGGTGAAATTTTTCAAAAATTTTTATTTTTTGGGAGAAAATCAAGATTAATAAATTTACCATATATGGTTCCTTGCCCTTAAGTAGTAAAGTAATGTAAACATGCATTTAGACCATTAGCGCATAAGTGCTAATCCATATGTATTATCACATTAGGCCAACACCTAACCCTAAGAAAGCAGTTACACCCAGAGGTGGACCTTGCAGACCACGTTTGACCCTGATGAATGTTGCCTTGATCTTCTCTGATTGGCTGGACAAAAGCCACATTCTTCTCAATCTCACTGAGAAGCACGGGAACACAATTTAAAACGTGTGCTAAAGCTACCACATATGGCTCCTTGCCCCATTAAGGGTTAAGAAACCAACAACAACAGCTTGGACCCGTAGCTCCAAGCATCAACAATCAGCGGCATGAAGATAACAGCAAACACTCACATTGATATCCTCCAGGTCCAAGAAGTTTAATATGATGCCGTTCCTCTTCCAGATGATCGGTGGCCGCAGCGTGCCCTGGATGGCGCAGGTGAGGACGGCGCTGAGGCCCACTGTGACCGTGGAGATGCTGATTTGCTGGTCCTCCGCCAGGCTCAGCTGGACGACCTCTGTCAGAATGAGAGCACGAAGGGAAATTGGCGAAGAGAGAGAATGGATGAGAAAGAGACAATGGCAAGAAGAGAGGGATTGGGGGAAAATGGAGAAGGAAAGAGAAAATCGCAAATCAGGACTGTGTGTGTGCTGAAGTGGAGGAACCGTAGCCAAGCTTCATACATTTCTAAGGATCCATCTCATTACTAGTGGACCGCGGAGGATAAACAGCTGTCCAGGAGTGAAGGATACCCAGCATGAAAAAAGACCACGTGTCAGAGGACACACAGCTAGCCAAATATCATTCTTCTCATTAAGGGAAATTTATGTTCATTGAAATGGCCATCCAATTCAATTCACCTTTACGGCAAATTAAGAATTATACTCCGCTGGTTCTCGTTGGCACCATAAATAGTGTCCGTCGCCAAGCTGTGTGGCCAGGCACAAAATCTAAGGAGTCACAGTTATAGCCTGAAAACGTACTGATCCTCTTGCTTATTAGATCTTTTAAACTCAGTGCGGCATTTTAACCAGACATTAAAGCACTTTCGTATCAGTAAAGGGGATTTTATAACATAGCAAAGTATTTATCCATCACGTGAAGTTTACTGCATTGCACCACCACACAATCCACACCCTTTCACCAATATTTGTGTTTTATTTATTTTCAATTTCATCTGCACACGTTCTATAAAAAGATGTCGTCTTTTGAGCAGGGGTGAAGCGGGGGAGGGGGCGAGTATGATGATGACTTTGAGATATCTTGTCAGGGTGAAATTCAGACAGCAGTGACACGATATAAGTCAGTGTATGGCCGCGTGCTAACACAGGCTGGGGAATAAATAAATAACAGTGACACAGGCACCTGATGGAAATCTAAAGGGAGTCAATCAAGCACAACACTGGACCAATCATCCATAATAAGCCACGCGGGCTCAGAGGTGACATTATCCAGGTCACAGGTTAGTAGGTGACTCTACAAACCCTGGATGATGATAACAGGTAACTCCGGACTCAACGGGGAATAGCACTAGCGTATCATCACTAAATATTGGTGAAATGAATGAGTTTCGTAGCAGATAATGAGTTATATACGCGGATCTAAATATCTTCCAAACGACTCCCAATGACACCAAAGTTGTATGTAAGTATGGGTGAGTAAACGACTGATTTTATGCCAGAAATTACATCTAGGTTGTAAAAAACGGTAATTCCCCTTTAACTGCTGCTACTGCATCACCTTTCAGCACTGATATATTTAAATAAATGTTACGGCATTAAGGAAAAATCAGTCATTGTGTTTGTGAACGGATTAAGAAAAGGCTGAACTAAAGAAAACATAAAACCATCCAAAAAGTAATGAGGGCTAATGACCTTAATAAAGCTGGTTAGCTGTTCCCAGAGAAAGCTGAATACAGATACGTTATCGCTACTTGTGTAAAATCGACAGCGGCATTATCACATCAAATGTGCATTTTCTAATAATGGTCCAAGGTTCAAAATCGAATAAGATGTCTACTAATACTGTGCAAAAAAGGAAGAAACCGAATGTGTTCTTATTTTGCAAGTAAAAACCTTGAGATTTCAACCAAGAGCCGCGTTACAGTCGGACTTTAAAACTTTCTAAAATTGGCAAAGCGATACAAACTTCAGCAAGCACCGTCCCTGCCTGACAGGGGGCTTCACAGAGATCACAAATGACAGTTTTGATATATATCTCTATGGATCTTACGTCCATCTACCATTATGCGTTATGAGAATGTGCTGAAAATTGTTCTCTCTTGTCCGATCTTTCATAATCGACACGCACATTAATGCGCAGATCTATACGAAGAAAAAGATCTGCAGCCATGACTGAATACGAGTGATAGGGCCAGCATCACGATAAATCTTAAATTCCACATGGGATGCGGCTTTATTGTCCAAACAGACTTCTAGCAGAGGAGCTAACAGAACCTGAAATGTTTGCGGGGAACGTCTCGTCTTGAACGCAGACTTTGACAAACACCGCTGTAAAGGACCCCTGGATATTAGCTGTCTGTTTCGCGTGGCTCTCCCGGTGATGGATATATCCGGGCTGACAGCTCGGTCTGTCAGTGATATTTCAGAATGCCTTGGGTACAGTGCGCTGCCAGGTCCAACGAAGTTATAATTCAGCAGATCAGTAATTTGGGTGGCAGAACAGGCTTTGAGTGCCATGTGGACAGATGAGGGATGAAGTGCATTGATCTGACACGGCTTGGAGGGGTGGTTTAAGGTGGTACTGTGAATTTCAACTAGGCCTCTGCTCACACTGAATTTCATACGGAGCCCGAGAAGCAAAGGGCTGTGTGGGTTGCGGTGTATTTTGACTGCTCAGATGGACATCTAACACAACTTTGTATTGATCCCTTTAAGGTATAGGAGTAAAGCCACGGCCTGGAAGTCTGCTGGAACGGAAAATCTTATCAAAGTTCCCTCTGTGCACAAGTCAAACCTCTAATTAACAGCCTATGGTAGATTAAGGACTTACTTAAGCGCTTGCTGTGAAGGACTGTGGTTCTTTTAACAGCTAGAGCTGCCGCAGATAATAAGCATGTGATGGCGATATGAAGCCACCTATTTGATATATGCAAAAGAAACGGGAGGTTGCTAATTACAAGCTTGACTTGCAGTCAAATAACTGGTATTAAAATAACGTGCATGAAAGAAACATGAATAGAGAAAATCATCTAAAGAAATGTTGCATACCTCCGACTGGCTCGAGTACGGTTTTGAAAGTAGTAGTGGTGAGTTTTAGATTTCTTTAAGGGGTTTTAGACTGACGCTGACACTGGCGAAAGGAAGCTCAAACGCGTTAACGCAGTAGCATAATGCTGCTGTCTACATACCTTAAGCGAAAAGAAAACGCCGCATCAAATCAAAGCGGGCAGCCATAACTTCAGATAGGGTCGGTTTAAACTTTCAAACTTTCTGCTGATAGTCCACCCTTTTAATATTAAAGCTAAAAAAAAAACAAAAAAAAAACGACCTTCGTGAAAGATGGACCAGTTCAGAAATGAATCCTGACATTACGAAATTAATTCCTAGGCCCTCTGCCAACTCAGATAACAGCTACGAGGCCAAGCGGAGACGGAAGAAAAGGTTCTGCCTTTATATGGAATAAAGGATGCATTTTTAATTACGAAATGTGATAATTGGTGTCACTTTTATAGGGAAACTGGGTCTAGGAGAGACGCTGAGGGACAAAGTTTGTGGACACCTTTAATGAGAGGAGGACAATATTCGCACGTCGAAACTCTTGATTTGTTCTCAGGCGGACCCGGTTATTCAACACTCACCGGAGAGGTTTACCTGTGATGGGAGATTAGAAGCTGCAAGGTGTTATTTTAAAACGTGGAGTTAGTCATTGTGAAGCAAAACGGTTTCTTGGGAACAACACCCTCCTGCAGAAGCCCGCATTAAAAGAGTGATGGGCAAAGGCAACATCTCTAAACACGCTGATTGAACATCCACACAGAAAGTAATTTAACTAATGCTAATAGTTGGACAACAGGTTAGCGGTATTGTTATTACTAAAGTGGCTGCTGACAGGGCTGCTAGGATACCTTTGGACCTGGTCTTCATGTGGATGTTACTTAGACATGTAGCACCCATCTAGACCAGACCAGGAACCCCCACCCCATAGCAATGACACTCCTTGACGGCAGCAGCCATCCCCAGCAGGATGCAGAGGCACGCACACTTTAGGAACAACTAAAAAATAATACAAAGAACAGCACAAGGTGTTGACCTGGCCTCTAAATTCACTAGATCCCAAACTGATCAAGTTTCTGTGGGATGATGGGATCACAGAGGTCCCTCCCCTCAACCCACAGGACCCATAGGCCCCCCATTAACAACACTGTGTTCCCAGACACCCTCAGAAGGCCCATGTCCATTCTCTGATGAGTCACAACAGTTTTGGAGTCACAAGAGAGACCTAGACAATATCAGGAAGGTGGTCATGTTATGTCTCATTGTTCCGCTTATACCATGGTCACTTACGAAAGACAGAAATATTTAATCAATTAATAATACTTTAATGTGTTTAAGAGTTAAAATCGAGTGCACTATTTAATGTCTCCCGTATGTAGGCGTGGATGGCTCAAACTTAGGTTACGTGACACAAAGCTTATGAGAGTAGCGGCAGTGTAGCTTTCAAAGTTGGTGTTTTGTCAGCCAGGTAGTCTCTTAATGTCTTAACTGCCCTTTCTGTGGGTTTTCTTTGTGTTTATCTCGTCCTTGTCGTCCTCTGATTCATTCAATACCTCCGGTGTCACCTCCTTGTGTCGCTTCTGCTTTTTCTTCTGCTGCAAGTTGTCAAACTCACCAAATAAGTTAAAAGAAATGATAAAATCACTCATGTTTTTGTCTTGAGTTGCCACGGTTACCATCTAGCGTTTGAGCCAGCGCAGCAATTTAGAACTGTCATCAGGCAATTTGACAGAAAGGTATAAGTCTGATTGGTGTATATATCAGATCTTGGCTTGTTTTGCTACTGTCTCCCCTTCTTGGAGTTCGCTGGCTACCGTTTAGTTTGTCAATGCACCCCTCACAGACTCGTAAATACGGTGCAGACAGAACAGATAGCCAGGGGATCATGAGAAGATATTTGTTGAATTTGACAAACAGTGTATTGAATTTGAAAGGCCTACTCTACCTCACTCTACCTAGCAAAGCCAAGAATTTGACTAAGCATTCCAAGCCAGTTCTGATAATGGATTTATGTGGGTAAGACACGTCTTGGTGCTATATGTTAAGAAACCTAATTAGCTGCACCCAAGTTGAACTCATTCATAAAACTGATTTCTTATGACTCCAACGTCGTCCCATGTTCCGTCTTGTTCGAGGATGGCCCAGACAAATTGCATATCCACAGGCAGTGCCTGCTCTGCCCTAGCTGACTGGGGAAGGGTTGTCATGACATTAGCTGGTTAATGATTCCTACAGTTTCCCCATTTCACCCAAAATAGCTGCAGTGTGTAAGTTAGTAATTGACTCTCTGGGGAATTGAGGAGCGCCGCTGATCGATCAGCACCACTAACTGAGCTGCTGATAGGCTGACAGGGCCAACGGGGAGGTTTGCCTATATCCAGGTCTGTATAGATATGTATGTACCGTATAGTATAGGAGAGCGTGAGCAGAGGGAGGAAGGGAAAGACTGATTTAAAGACTTAAAAATGGAAAAAAACAAATGAATAAAAGAACTGCAAAGAGGAAGAAAGAAGCATCAGCTATAGGAAAAGTGTGAAGTCAAATGTAAGATGAAAGTCTGACTGACAACACAGGGAATAAAACAAGGAGTGGAAATGTGTGTGACTGTGGGCCAGGAAGAGAGACAAATTTGATGCAGAGCACGTAGAAGATCTCGCAGGGAATAACTAATGTGGGGAGAGGGAGCTCAAGACTGCAGCTCGCAGAGCTGTCCCTTTCGACTCGCATGAGAATGACCCCTCATGAGCTGGAGTAAGACATCAAGCCACGAAGCAGAGGAGCAGAACGCCATGACTCCGTTAGAGGGTAAGACCGATAACATCCGGACTGTGGAGGAGTAGAAGAAGAAGAAGAAGAAGATGCAGCACTGAGAGAGAGGTGGTGAGGAGCAGAGAGGAGCGAGGAGATAGAGGGAGACAGGTGGAAACAAGGTCATGGGTGAAGGAGTGGAGCGTGAATAGAGCCACGAAGCAGGAAAATAGAGATTAGCTGAGTTGTAGGTCAAGATAATGAAGTGAAAAGTCATGAATGGCTTTCAAAATTCAACAAACGTCTAGAGAAACGGAGAGATTTAAATGATACTCCAAACAATAAACACACCCGAACGTCTAAAAGCAGGTTGATCCATTTCTCCATTTCACCACTACTCTTAAGACACCTCTCCACCCGCGAATCACCAATGTCAAAAGAACACTATTAAAGTAGCATGAGAGGGTAATTTGATTTTAAATTACACCAGACTGAATGTCCCAACGGAGACGCAGTATTTCATAAGAAAACAGAATAATCTGGTCTAATTGGTCTCTCCTGATTGAATCTCCCCGTAATGGGATTTGGCAAACGTTATGGTAGCACGCCATGCTAAGTAATTGTGAGGCTAAATTAAATTTGTATTTTGAAATTAAAATGAAAAGCAAACCAGGAAAGTAGAAAAATTCTGCTGTCCCCCCAATAATTAACTTAGAGTGCACTCAAATTTACATCACAGCTCGGAACGAGGACACCGTTAAAATATAGATTTATAGAAAGGTGTCTCCAGAGATTCTGTCTTTGGATCCGAGTGAGAAATTCAGTTTTGTGGAAACACAATCTTTGACCAGTGAATACAGGAAGACACTTGTCAGCAACGTGGCTACCCTGAAATATTAATGAAATTCAGCGAGTCGTAGCGATGATAGGGAAAAAATGAAAAAGCAAAGAGGGAAGCTGCCAAGTTGAAGATCGTTTTTCCCAAAGAAACACCATCCATGACTTTGGTTCTACCACCAAATTTGCCATGCACCTGGCATTCAAGAAGGTTACCTAGGTAACCAGAGCTGGGAATGCCCACTAGCGAACAACTGCTATAATGAGCGACTGACTTTATATGTGGATGGGCTTTTAAACGTTTTAAGACTTCTGTTGTTTGATTTCTTAGAATGCATCAATGGCAATGCATGTTTCTCCTATGTCGTCTTGCGTTAGGGTTAGCATTTAAACTTACTACTAAACGGAGCAGCTTGTTTTGGGTATTTTACAACTGGGCTAAACATGCATTAAAAGTTATTTGCAACATCATTCGTATTTCCACGTCAGATGCCACCCTAGTAATGACTTTTTGTTTACTTCCACACCTTTGCGGGATATAGACACCGAAACCTACGTACTTAGTCTACGCCGGCTGGCTCGCTCTGTAAGAATGCTAGTCAAAGCAGTGTCAAGTCAAGTTTTGTTTCTACTTCCTGCTTCTCCTCCAGCAACGGTGACAGAAACTTTTGTCAAAAATTCGCCGAAGACAAGTCATACAACTGTTTGTGTCTAAGAGCCTCCTCAGTTAACCTTTCCTCCACGTGTTCCATCTTTATTGATCCAAAACAATCAATTTGAAAATTGCAAAGATGGAGAAACAGACGGAAATACGCTACTACCAAGCAGACCAATCACAGATCTTGCGGTCTGCGTCGCCGTGATGCATATTTACATTCCCTCTGGAGGTGCGAGTCAGCCTACGCCGTTAGAGTCTGCATATAGGGTCTCTGGTGTCAACTTGATGCAGAGGTAAACACCATGCCTTAGCTTTAGCATTAGCATTGGCGTCTTTTATCTGAAGGAGGAAGACAAACAAACACAGGAAGAGCCTCACACCGGATCTCTCTGTGTATTAAATCTTCACTGCCTTGGGTTATGACACCTTAGACACCTCATAGTAGAAAACCAAAGTGCTCTCTCTCGCTCTTTCTCTCGTTGTCTCTCAGTATTTATGAGCCTTGGTGAGTGGGTGGTTGTGTGTCACTTGTGTGACAAGTACATCTACCTTCCTTTCATGTGTCATGTATGCAAATATATGCACAACGCACTCGATTATTCATATTTGACCCTCATGAAAGAAGTATCCTCATTCAGTCTCATTTGATGAATTAAGATTCAGGCATTAATCATTAAGCTTGTGGCAGAGCTAGCCTTTGCACTTCCTACATGTGAGTGCAATAGAGACGTAGGACTGAACTAAGCAACTGAACAACTGAAGACAAAGGTTAGACCTCAGCTAAAATCACAGTCTTAAAAAGCAACAAGATTGATTTTCTTATTGATTGTTGCTATGAAACTATTAAGAATGAATCTTAAACCACCAAGCGTGCAGTTTTTGACCAACGTAGGCGATGCTGCAAATAATAAAAATATAGCTGCATCGGTGGACACTAGTATTCACTATATTTTAAAATAATTGCTCATTCAGAATTCAGAAAAAAAAATCCCTCCTCAGAGACTGCTAAACATTTGGTGATGTGATGATTTTCCAGGAGGGATGGAAACATTCATTCATTCACTCAGTAGACCGTCGTAGGGGTGTTGGAGTATTGGGCGAGAGGCAGGGTACACCAATTAACGTAAGGAGTGTTTGGATGGTGTGAGGAAGAAGGAATACCTGGAGAGAACCCACACAGACACAGGGGACAACATGCAAACTCCACACAGAAAGGCCCCAGACAGCCAAACCCTAACCCTAGGATAACCCTAACCCTAGGGCTAACCCTAGGCCTAGGCCTATCCTGGCTGCCATTGGGCGAGAGGTGGGTTACACCCTGGAAAGGTCACCAGTTTATCTCAGGGCTAACACAGAGAGGCACACAGATGCTGTGAGGCATTAGCCATTAGCAAAAAAAAAGGAGCTGTTCATTTGAAAAGATGGTCTTAGCCGGAATCGATGTGGGCAGTGCCATTGAAAACACTGGTCCCCCTTGGTTCGCCGTGTTTTCATTAACATAGGGGATGTGTTATGTGTTTAGGGCGTGTAAACACGTATTTCTCACCAGCTCATCTACTTTAGCATCCGTGTGAACAGCTCAGTCGTCCATATAAACGCAGCCTATGTCAACTGTACACAACTGAACGTAATGACACTGGTGGGGTTGTACACGCAGGGGGATGGGACTCCCACTGTGAGCCCACAGTGAGCACAAATGATCTTGGTGTGTCACTGCATTCAGGCTCCGCAGGTGGGCTGCAGCTGTTAGCAAATACATCACCCATGTGTCAAACACACTGACACGGCGAATTAATGTCACGCTCTGCAACATACTGCACTCACCGACTTCGTTAATTCTATGCATACACTGCATAGCACGTCACGTAATGAACGTGCTGCTCATATACTGCCTCCTGTGCACCAGAACTCTTTCTTGCCCGCATCTCCTATGTACACACAAACATTTATTCTCTCTCCCACACCGCGCACAGAAATTCATGCTTTTTCTTTGAGACTGCTGTCGTGGTGATTATTCATGGGAGGGAGAGTGGGGATGAGCAATCAGTGGCCAGCTCATTAATCACTCTGGATGCAGACCCTTAATCTCCTCTACAGGTACAGAGGAATCTTCTGCTGCCACTCCTCATTGCTTCTCATACTCCCCCCCCTCCACCCCATCCCCTCCTCTCTATCTCGCTCAGCCGCCTTCTCCCTTCCACCCACAGTCTCATTTTCTCTCTGATGCTGTGTTTGCATCTTCGGCTACTCTCCCTCCGTCCTCGTCCTTCGCTGAGCCTCTAACCCTCGTGGTATCTCGGCAACTCTCTCGCTATCTGTCAGTCTTCCCCCTTCCATCGCTCTCACTTTTTCCTTCCCTCTGTGGTTTTAATTTGCCTCTCTCTCTCTCTCTCCCCCTTCGCCGTCGTTCTACTTAAACTGCCTTCTTCTCCGGCTGTCACTCAACCGGCTAGCCAAGCCACAACGGCGCTTCTTTTTCCAGCAGGACCCCTTAACCAGGCAGCGAACAAGCCTCGTTAAGGGTTTGCAAGGAAATGGCCGAGAGCGATCGAAATGTATAGAAGAAATGTGTGGAGGATGGAGCGTTTTAAAACATTACCGTTAGCTCCACATAGGCTGGCACAATGGCACAGTTCTTATTATTTTTACAGTTTCCCGAAACATACTGAACCTACAATCATACAAAGAGAATGGACTTATATTGCAAACTCTCAGCTTTGATCCACATTAGGGAGGAAGGTTATAAGAATCACAACCATTTAATGAAACAACAGTGACCTTTTACTTGCCTCTTTGACAAAATACTGAGGAACATCTCATACTGGTCCATTAACACCTTTTGAGCATGTACAAATAAGAAACTTGGAATCAAAATGGTTGTAAATCCTAAATCATTCCTCCAGTTCAAATGTGAATACTCTCAAGCGAAAGCTAATCGTTGGCATTATGAGCCCCACTTTCCTTATATGACTTTAATTTAAATATATTTTGATAGGCAGCTAAGATAATAAAACATGCGCCAGTGTCCAAGGATACTGTACAGTAACCTAACAGTATGTACGGATAAACCAAGAGTGACACTTTGGGGGAGATCAGCCTTAGGTTTTACTAAAAAGTAAAACCTAAGGCTGGGGATACGTCACAGCATTACAGCAGCCTTAGCACAGTTTACACCTCTGCGCGACGTACGTCTATGTCCCTTGGCCGACTTCCCATGTCAGTCTAAACTCCCAAACCCTAACACTAGTCGGCGCTGTGTCTTTTTTGCTGTCGGCGAGGGAATCTTTCCCGAAATTTCGCCAAAGACGAGTCGTACTAATGTTTATACCTCCGAACCTCCTCGGTTAACCTTTCCTCCAAGTGGGATTGATCCAAAACAATCATTTTGAAAACTGTGGAGATGGTGAAGCAGCCGGATTTCTAGGGAGGCGAAAATCAGGCTACGGCGCATTATTAGCCTTCAGTACTTTTGGGTAAGCTGCATTGGTCAGAAGTCATGAGAACCACTTGAAAATAACGATAATCATAAGATATTTACTGATAAGTGGGCGTTAATTCCAAACACCTCTTGCTGTATTAAAAAAAAAAAAAAAAACTCCCAGAATAGAACACAAAGCAATATGATGGACAGCTGAAATACACTTCTGTCTTTTAGGTGAAAGAAAATAGTTAAAAACACCTTTGTGGGAGTATAATAAGACACCTCCTGGTACTTGAGAGCTACTCAAGGTGTTAACGCTCTTATAAATAAATAAAGCACTAAAAAATAATGCTGCTGTTGTCAAGAGTATACATTACTCAAGAAATCTACCAGAGTCCTTCTGGAGCAGCATGCTTTTCAAGCCATTTAAAGAGAACAATTGCCTCCCCCCACATTATTTAATGACCAATTTTGCAGGAACAGGCTTGCTAACAACAAGAGCCTATTTCTACGGTGGATGTTGCCGCTAAGCACATGAGAGCGCTGCAAGGTGACAGCTGATATACAGAGGCTAAAGTTCAATAATACACTGGCATTAGTTTGGTAATGACAGGGCAGAGCTGTTTATCAGGGTTTCCCATATAATGTGAATACTATGGCGAGTCGCTGGGGTCTAATTTACCCCGCTGTGGTCTCATAATGATTCGGAAATATTTTTCCATGTTTCAAACAACGTTGTGCTGTAGTTATTTTTCCTATTGCTCTCGATATCACCTCCCTTCCCAAAGCTCCCCCCAGATCCTCCACACACACCGGTAGCTCACCTGCTCTGCATTAGCATGTGAAGCTATTTGTGTTGTTTACTAAAACTAAAAATTGACGTTACCTCCACTTTTTTAAAACCCGATATTTGTGCTCTTGGACCATGGATGTTTACAGTTATTTAAAGAGACCTGTTGAAAACCCAGGGGCAACGCGAACTAGCTAAACCTTGTAAGCGCTAGCTAGCAAATTTAGATTGAAAGTCAACTATTTTCTGTAAATTAGATTTATCCGCTGATACTTTATTCAGACTTACATACATTTGATGATAGAAAGTCACGACCCACCAGCTAATGTTTAGTAATAATGTACATGAAGTGATGAACTGAACATGCTGCTGCTATTTGTTGCTAAATCGTTAGACGGTCTGTTACAAAACCCATGCTCTTGTTTTATGTGTCATATACTGCATAAACAGTTTTTAAAGATAAAAAATATCCCATCAATCTAACTGTGAGTTATATAGGGAGTTTGATTTGTGCGAACGCTTGAACCTGCTCCAAACTAATAAATATCATTAGTGCATTTGCAGGTTTTATTTAGCCGGTACAGTTTTATTTGCTTGGAGGCAAAAGCGCAAAGTGGCCAGCATCTCTTCACTGCTTGTATCCAAACACACAGTTTGAGCAAAAGAGAAGAAGAATTTAGAAAAAAAACTCAAGCACAGGACACAGCTTGGAAAATATCTTATTTTCTTGCGCTGAAGAAAACGCAGGACATTTAAAGTCTCAAAAGCCCCCCCCACCCAAAAAAAGTTAGCCTGCTCTGAGAGGCTTAATGAAACAGTCTGCAGCTAATCTCCCATACTTCATTTGGTCGGATAAGACCCAATTCATTAAAGCCATACTCTCATTTGATAGCAGCATAAGATCTCTGACAATCTGGGGTAATCTTTCATCTTTATGGAAAGAAAGAAACACCCCTTCACCCCCTCTCTCCCCAGTATGCCTCCTACTGTAAAGTGCAAAGGCATTTTCTGACAGGCTTTGCTAAGTGCTCCTTCTCTTTTTAGAACCTGTTTAGCCTTGTGGAGGAGGAGGAGGAGGAGGAGGAGGAGGAGGGTAAGAGAGATTAGTGGCCTGCAGCAGAACTCTGCACTGCAGGAGCCACAGCTTGACCTGACCTGAGGGTCCACCTTGACAGAGACAGAATGAACAATGAGTTCTGCTGAGAGTGGGATGCATGGAAAAAAAAATAGTATGCGAGTATGCCATCAAACACTAACCAGAAATATTCTAATAACAGCTCCGGGATGGAGGAAAAGGAACCAATAACTGTCTTTCATCGAATTCCCATGAGGGCATTTTCCCAGTGAAACCACTGCAAGGTTAAAGAGGTCAATGGTCTCCTGAATTCAGACGCTGGACTGGTGAGAGCACAACAGTGGGTATCGTGTTTTGTATTTGATATGTAATAATTTGAAAAGGTTATTTAGGGTTGTTGTTTCTTCAGGGAGAAAGAAAGAGGTCAACGTTAGATAAAATAAAAAAGTAACCCAGCGTAATGAGACTCTACATCTACAGAGACAAAGAAAATAAACAAAGAACAGAAGCATTTTATTTATCTTGTCTCTTTCTTAAATAAATTAGTTGAACCCAGTTATGTGCTCTCTTTGAATTAATGTTGTTTTACAGCGTGACAAATTGGAAACACTTATCAGGCATTACGCTGCCGCACGTATGACGGGATTTTTAAGTAGCTTTTGCACGTGAAGACCAAACGTGTTAAAGCGATGCATTTCCCCTAAAAGATTGCAGCGCGGTGCAGAGGCGCACAGTTCTTTTTAAAGATTTACCCTACTTTGGCGAAGGCGGGGCGGTCTCAGAGTCTTAAAATGCATCATACGGGAGTAAGATCTAATAACTCAGAATGGGGAGATGCTGGAATGGAAGATGGATTGGTTCACAGCACCTCTGGAGTTAGTAACCTCTTGAAACAACCAGGAGTGTAGCGTATCTCCAGCAGATGCCTTCAGACTTGAGGATCACTTTTCAGAGATCATTGAAAACAGCACGGCTAGAAATGAGCCTTGGCAGTACTCTCGGTCGTCTCATCCAAAAACAAGGAGGTATTTCGGGTTCACGCACCTGCCCTTCATAATAAATCACGCATTTTAAATATGCTCTGTGTGTTTTGTCTTGGTAAACTTACTGAATTTGTTGAGGGAGCTGTGGAGGAATGGTTAGAGGTGCAGTTTGGGACCGTGGCTGAGGTGCCATGGCTGAGGCAAGCATCTAACCCCCAAACTACTCCCCGGGCGCATCTTTAGAGGCTGCAGCCCACTTAAAATTATTATTATTATTAGTGGTTCCACCTTGTAAGAAAAGAAAAGATGACTTTAAATAAAGGGACAGTAAGATAAGTTATCTGTGATGGAAATGCAGCCATTGTGGCCGGCCGTCTTTGTATAATGTAAAATTTGACATTGATTCCTTCGTTTTCCTTTTATTTCAAATCATTACTGAGCACACATTCCCTTTTTCAGTGGTGCATCACATTTACACAGCTCTGCATGTTCGCGCCTTTGAGTTTGGCATAAATAAACACCATAGTTTGCCGCAAGAGTACATGAACTGGACTGACTGGGGTTTGGATGCCACGCTTTATTGAAGCAGATCAGCAGAAAGATGCCTCCAGGCCGTTTGGAAAGTAAAGGCAGCCGAGTCGCTTTTGGTTTAAAATTTTAAGCAGGTTTGAGTCGTACACGTTAGGGTATCACTGTGTTAGGTTATTTTGGGTAAAGCTGCAATACAGACTTTTCAAATGACCTCTTCTGTTAAGACTTTTGTTTTGACTGGGAACAAACTTAACTAATCTTAACTACATGCAGCCTAGGTCTCTTAACTCACACTGAGACACTCAGCTTGTCTTAACAAACCATGTCTAAGACTTAAAGGCTGTGTAAAATCAGTGGTGTCGCCCTATAAATAGCTATTAGAAGAGTAACTTACTTGATGAGCAATAATTAATATAAAACTAACCATTAAGCATGACCAGATACTATGGAACCAAGTTTCACTTTGTCCTTCACTGTTTGGCTCTGATATAAATACTAATGGGAGAGCAAAATATCGCCTTGGCTCAGTTTTTGAGTTTCTTTATCGTCTAAAGACAAGGGCTTGACTTTGTGGTATCATGACTGAATGGTTGTAGAGTAATATAAACGAGTTTCGGCTGCAATGTCACATTCACCATCACCAAGACGGCACATTTTTGATTTCCAGGAATTGTGGCTTAGTTTAACATTAACATTATGACTAGCCTCCTAATATTGTGTAGGTCTCCCTTCTGCCTTCAAAACAGTTGTGACTCATCAGAGAATGGACATGGGCCTTCTGAGGGTGTCCTGTGGTGTCTGGCAACAGGACGTTGTTAGTGGGGGGTCTTTGGGTCCTATGGGTTGAGGGGAGGGGCCTCTGTGAATCATCCCACAGATACTTAATCAGTTCGGCATCCGTTTTTCATGTTTGATTTTTTTTAGTTGGTCTTAACCCCTTAACACCTGAATTGAGTTTTCAATTATATAAAGAAATTAATTAATTATGTTTTTGCGCACCACTCCAACCGGTCCTAAGAGAAACTAGTGCTTGCAAAAGGTTTCTAAGAATTTTTTGAATGTGCACAAACTAACATTGGAGTATTACACGTGTTATTTTGGCTGCAGTCTGAGCAGGAAACACTGCGTCGCGAATTTGCGACACTAGACGTCAAAGGGGTTAAAGGGTTCATGTGTGTGGCAGTGTCAGGCTGCATCCTGCTGGGGATGGCTGCTGCCATCAAGGAGTATCTTTGCTATGGGGTGGGGGTGCTACATGCCATGAATGAATGCCAGGTCCAAAGGTTTCCCAGCAGAAGAAAACAGAAGTTGGATATTTTTTTAGTAGCAATCTATCACATAATATATCCGGTATATACGAGGTTGATGCATCATTGTGACTATAAAAGTGCTTTGAGTACCAGTAGGTAGAAAAGCACTATATAAATACAAGACCATGAAAATGTGTCTGATTTGAACACTTATGCTTTTATAACTAAAAAAAAAAAAAAAAAATCCCATTAAAACTTTTTACATTTCAGGTTTTTCAAATAGAGATGTTTCTGATTCACAGGTTAGCCTCCCTCCCGTAAATAAATGGACAAACTGAGCAGAAGACCGGAGGTAATCTATCGCCAACCTCACCAAGATTTATTATTATTTTACGTGTAGACATCTTTTGTGATATGTCAAAAAAATAAATAAATATATAAATATCTCTCAAATAATTTATTCCTAAAAGATATTTTCTACACCTTGCTAAAATATGGACGGATTAATTAGCAGAAAAGTGAACGAAATAAGCACTGCCGTACGGCTCCATTATAACCACTAACAGGGTTTTTAAAAAGATGCTGATGAGTTGATGAAGTTGATTAATTGCTCCTTGTTTCCTCACGGAGTACAGTCTCTCTCTACTGTGTAATAAATTACTGGAGAATAAACTTTGTCTGCACTGCGTACACTGCACTACTAAATTATTATGAACCCTCCGAGCATGACAGGAGTTTTGGAAATAACTAGCAACGTTTCAGGCTAAATTCCTGCATGCTTAATGATTAAACCGTACGTGGGCAGTGTAGACGCTGGAAGGTAGAGCTGTCAGCTCACGGCGGGAGTGACATGGATATGAACCCTGGCTGGACCCTTTCTGACCTCAAGTGACCTGCGTGTTTACAGGAGATAGCATGCTAATTTTGGCGCGCGCCGCCTGTCACATTAATAATGCAGGTGGCTAAAGGCGTACGCTGCAAAGGAGCGACAGCACAGGAGCTCTGGCCCTTGTTGGTTGGTTGTGACGGCAATTTGCAGTCGTGATTTTAGACGCAGATGAATTCTCCCAGATTTGTGGCAAAGCTTCATTAGGCAATAAGCAAATACGGAAACCCCACACTGCTGATTGAGGCGAGATTGAAGCAAGTCAGAATGGAGAATGGGTTACTAATGTTACTTGGGTTCTATGAATTCACAAGCATTGGACGGGAATAAAACAGAACCTGGGAAGTGTCCAAAAAGTTTTTTGAGGCTTTAGATTAAAAGAAAACTTCGTGTTCAGAAGACGGAATTGACAGCAGGGACGAACTTGGATCAACGTTGGTGCATTTACTCGTTTTAGACTTTTTGTGTAGTTACCTTTTCTGCAGAAGATTCAGATTCAGAAAACTATATTTGTCCCCGAGGGGTGCAATTTAAGACATGATGCGCAAGAACAAGATACTTTAAAGGAACAAAAAGCAAACAGGAGCCGTGGACGGGTCTTTTTAAGCCAACCGTGAACCCGCAACCTTCTTTTCCGTCAACTTCTCATTGCTTCTGTGTGACATTTAGCCCGGATACCGCCAAACAAGGGCCGGATTTAGATAAGTACATATGACACACTGCATTAATGAATCACAAAAGGTGTTTAAAAGTTAACAGAGACACAAAATACACAAAACATATTTATATTCATGTAATGTTCATCTTCCTATAAGTCAGTGGTTCCCAAAGTGGGACGGCGCAACCCCTGGGGGGGGCACAGGAAGCGGATGGAATTAATTAATTCTTTGGGACTCCTGCTGGTCTTGGTCGAACTGCGGGAGTCCCGCTTTACGGGTGTCAATTTCACTGTTGGTAAAGTGATAGGAACCGCATAGAGTAAATAACCAATGGGAAAGGGGCGGAGTCTGAGATTAAATAAAAAAAATGACGCTGCAATGCGGTGAGTGCGCTCAACTTTAGATAACAACATAGGGAGCGGGACGGGACTTGGGAGTCTTTCTGTCGGGATTTTGCGGGACGGGTGGGCAGTCATGTGGGGGTCGTGAAGATTTTCTTATGTACCAAAGGGGGTCCTAGCAGAGAAAGTTTGGGAACCACTGCTATAAGTACTCAAAGTGCTTGACAGTCACGTCGACAGATTGCTTCACACATGTTCAAGCACAGGGAGCGACTCAAGGTTCAGTGTGTTGCTCAAAGAGTTCATGTAGTTAGCCACCACTTCCTGTCTGGATATGACTGATAGGGATGTCATGTTATCTCTCAATTGGGCAAGACCACCTTGATGCTGGCTGTCATAGCTCGGCTCTATGATACCAAGGCTTCAAACTCAAAAGCTTCCAAATATCTTTCGGGGTTTTAGGCGTGCACTGCATCCCCACATCAAGGTGCTCCATCTGCAATGCAACTTGGATTTAACCTGGCAAACCGAAAGCAGCCGCATCATCTTGGAAAGAGCCTCTGAGCTTTAACCCTCGAGCCAGCTTGGCGCGTGTTGTCTTAGAAGCCTGGGTTAAACAAGAGCTCGTTGCCACAGGAGATGCTGTGTACAAACACTCAGCTGGGAGCGTGCAGCATTGAGCTGAGCCAGAGAATCAGACCGTACTCCGGAGAATAAAGACTTCGGAGATTTGGGATTACTTGCTCCCCGTCATCATCACCCTCTCACCCCCTCCCTCGTACACACATTGCAAAACTGTTTCAGCTTTCTGAGGCCGTCAAGGCTGCACTTTCAAGGTCTGCTGAACAAAAACTCTGACTTCTGAATTTTCTGAAAGCCACTAAATGATATTGGCTCCTAGTGCGAGTGTGGTTATTCTTTCGAACAGCCCCTGTGTATAAGAACTAGAAGAAAACTAATCAAAACTTTCTCCATAAAACAATAAACTAATCTGTCGGGTTTAGCGTATTTTTCCGCCAAATGGCCTTAAACTCAAACACACGTGGCTCGAATACTCTGCCACTGATCTGCCTCAGTGACGGAAGGTGATATCTATAAATAATGCCAGTGAGACTTTGCATTAATAAAACCTTCCTTTGAGCATTTTTGTTGCGTTTGGTGTCACGTGTTCAGTTACGTCATACGGCATCGTTAAAAATACGAGAACGAGAAACTCCAACAACTTCTAGAAGTCACTTCAGGATAATACGCTGACATCATGTGCTTGTGTTTTGTCCTAGGTTCATTCATTCAGTCATCTTCTGTACCCACTTGTCCAGCGAAGGTTGCGGGTGGGCGAGGGGTATGTCTTTGGACGGTGGGAGGAAGCCAAAGGAGTAGCCGGAAAATCCATTGGCTGACTTGGGCCGCCCCTCATGTGGTTTATTTTTTCCATCCAGTTAAAATTAAGCCGGCCCACAAGATTCTCACGCTTTACCATTAGAACTCACTGTTATTTATTGCAGAGTCATAAAAACGACGGGGTTCAGGTTTCAAATCCTAGACTACTAAGGAGTGTCTCTCCTGCTTGGCTGCATCCTCCCTGATACAAGCCAGAAGAAGAGGATGTTTTATCACACCTACCTGCATTGCTTGTTACATTTATTTATTTTTTTATACTTGAGGCTAGTTTACAGCTTCTGTACACTGCATGCAGGATTACTAATAGAGATGCATTGATCCAACTAATAAAACTAGAGTATTGTGATCCTGACAGATTTTCCAACCCACAAACACAAGGTTTAGAGGTCAGGTCTAATAACCTCTGCTTCCAATGGCCTTGAACCTCTCCTCTCCCCCTTTGCCTTATTGTAAAGCATCATCAATGAACAGAGAGCACAGCAGAGATGTTTTCATTATGGATTTGGATACCTGCAGAGTGCCAGAGATGGTAATATAAACTACTGGCTTCCTTGATTTCATCTGGGGCCTTAGTCAGCCACAAAGTCTTGACTAAGCAGACGTGCTAGCCTTTTGGAGTTTATTAAACAGCTCCACAACTGCGAGCAGTTCCCTCACATAAACCAAGCAGAATACACTGTCAGGAGAGAGAAGGCATCTGACACAGACAGACTCCTGTTTCCTGATATTCCAAATATGATCCCAGACGATCTCCGGAGAACCGGGTACAGGCCTTACAGGGGTTCATGTAGTCAACTTCACCACTGCGCCATGACGCTTTGAGCAGGAAGCCGACGAGTCATGTGACAATAACAACATGGATGCCTCCGAGAAGACTGGTGAGGAGTCCAGTGGGTCATTGAAGCAAACTAGCAGTGATTCAACTAAAGATGAAGCTCACTGTACCGTAAGTGAGTACTGAAATACAACAATTGTACTGCCGCAGTACACACTCATCTGAAAAGGTATCCGCTGATGGTCCAAATCCTCTGGACAGCAGTCAGTTAACGATTTAACTAAACGTCCTGTAGTAATAAAGAGAAGGAGGCTGCAAATCTGGTAAATTTGGAAGCAGTGGCGGTCTGAGATCGGATCACTCAAACGATCCCCTGGTTGACTTCCTATCTGATTGCCCAGGAGAGTTACTGCTCCACTCAGTGTTTGTGAAAACAACGAAAAGCTGTGTATCCGATCTTCCGTGTTCGTCCCATCCGCCCTTCTACTCCTTCCTCCCATGCCTGGCTTTGTGGGTCGGCCTCATCACCTCTTCTTCTGTTTCTCCTCACCTATAATCCTTTGTACGCTCCACTTCTTCCCTCAGTCTTTACCGCTTCTCCAAACTGTTGTAAACGTGTGCATTACCTACCTGTTCCTCCTCGCCTTTCTCTCCACTCCTATCCAGTCCCTGATTACTCCTTACTCTTGCCTCACTTCTGTGAAATCGAAAAATACGCGCAAACATCTAATTACGCGTTGCCCGCTCTTCTAAATCCTCTCCAGCTTGATGTCCTTTTGATTTCGCAAAACTTTTTCGCCATATCTTTTTTAAGCAGTTCCTCCACGATTGATCAAAACCGAGCTTTGTCCTTTTAAATACGGAGGAACTGAAATGAATAGCCCCTATCGTGGTTGTCCGAGGTTTGAATGTGTGCGCGTGTTCGTGAGTTAGTACTTCAGCTGCGAGCCGACACATCTAGTCGCCCTCTCTTTCATTCTTCCCCTGCTTCACCGTGTTCCACTCCCTTTCATCCCTCCGCAAGATCAAAACGCGCTTGTTGTCTCAGGCGCGTGTCGAGTTCAGCTCGGAGACGCCGGCCTCTGTTCGGATCCACCGCACGAACAGAGGAGAAAGCAAGTCTTCTATTAAAACATAACCCGATCGCTGCAGCCATCTGGGCTAAGTTGTGGATGATTTACACAGAACAGATGTTTGCCCAAAGAAAACAACACTCCCTCTGTGTGCATGTACATAAAAAAAATAAAAAAAAACTCTCATTTTCTCACACAGAAACACTGTAATGGCAGCGGTCCCTAAAAGCCGAGGCTATCAAGCCATGACGGATTACGCGGTGGTGCTCTAACCTCGTTTGGTAGTCTCGTGTTCTGCTACCATATTCTCTTCCATTTTTTTTTCTTTCCTTCGCGCAAAAATCTCGCCCCTTCTCTGCTCTGTTTATCTCCCTTTGTTCTGAGAGAACATTTTCAAAGCTGATGAAGGTGCACGCTGGAGGGGATTGCGTCGAGGAGATGAGAGGAGGAAAGAGCACCGCTCCCATGCAAGCAAGCGAGCGAGCGAGCACATGCTAACGGAGAGGCGCCGAGACGCACACTTGCAGAAGGGTGTTAAAATAAGAAGAGGGGAAAGAAGGGAGGGGGGGATTGTTCCACTGAAGAGGCAAGAGAAAGAGCAAATCAATGGAGGAATGATAATGAATTATATCCTCACAAGAGAGGGAGTTATAAGAGAGAGATAAAAGCAGACCACATGCTGCGCTACTAACAGCCTGGGGGAGGCTGCCTGTGAATTATTGTGCGCTGAAACACGCTCGCCGCCCTCGGGACCCATTGGTTGAAACGAAAGGGAAAGAGGGGGAAAAAATAGAAATAACAACGTCACGAAGTGATGGGTGGTGGTGGTGGAGGGGGGGAGAGGCGCAGAAAGGAAAATGTCGGAGAGGGTAATAGGTCAAATCAAAGCTCCTCGAGGCGCCACGAAGCACAGATTTACATCTCTACGGCTAATTAGAGACATAACGATGAAATTAAAGTGGAGGAAATGAAAGAAGGATAGATAGATGAGGGACTTTCAGAGGCGAGGGCAGCGCTGGATGGGATTATTCAGCATGTGTAATTATGAGAGAGACGACTTGTAGAACACTCAGCGTGTCACCAGTGAGAAGTCATGTCTTAATGGTTCTTATAAGATGTTCTAGATGTACTGGGGGATTTTGTTACGGCATTTTTCCCCGTTACAACATAAGATAACTGTCTAACAAACTACTGCATTGCTGGTAGAGGTGCGTTTTTTCTTGACGTTAACTCTTCTCTTTGTTCTTCTCCGACAAAGGCGTCCTGCTGAGATCGTCCCAATTTAGGTGGTTGATTAAACCGAAAACTCATTTTTAACTGTGAGTTAAAAATGAGTTTTCAAGGAAGTATGTCAATATATACTTGAGGTATACAAATACAACAAAATCATGATTCAATTATGAATTAAGGGGGAGGCTGCAATCTGTTTGTGTGTGAATTTTAAATATCCCAAATGCCAGTAGTCTAAACCGCACTAAAAAAGTGCATTCGGCAAATCTTACAGCTTTATACATCATCTGTTAACTTACTTCTATTTTGTCGTTTTTTTGTCATCTAGACGTGAGTATTTCTTTCAGCTTGCCTCATCTGTTTCATTTATTAATTCACTTCGTTTCCTAAAATTAGCTTCAACATCCCTCGGAGAATCTGTCTGAACTTGATAGATCCAGCTGTTGTTTTTTTCTTTTTTTCCTTTTACGCGTCTACGTGCAATAGCGCAGTAAGAGCGACGAGAGCGAGGTTTGAGGTTTGGGGTTTGGGCAGCTATCGTGTCGCGGCCGTCTCCCACAAAATCTAGGTTTTCCAGAACAAAACGTTCTGCAGAGAAGCAGCGATTTTATGAAACTCTGGTCTTGCGAGCGCAGAAAATAACAAAAAGGAATGACCTTTACAAATCTGTGCATGTACTCCTTGTAAGGCGGCTGGTGTCTAGTGTAAAATCACTTGCCTGCTAACGTATAACATTTAAAGCAGGCTGTGTCAAACATACGGATCATGGGCCAACACCGGTCGCTGGAGGATCAGGCCTGGCCCGTGGGATGAATTTGCAAAGGAGGAAGAGTAGACAAAGTAAAAGAAAGAAGGTCTGGACCACATGAGATCAAATTAGGCTGCATGAGGACCTCCGAACTAAAGTCTGAGTTTGACACCCTTGATTTTAAGGGGAATTACCGTTTTTTACAACCTTGACCTTATTTCTGGCATAAAATATCATTTACTCACCCATATAACTTTAGACCCGTGTACAGTGGTGCCTCGTTTATCGCGGGAGTTACGTTCTAAATATAACCCGCGATAGGCGAAAGTAGTCAGCTTTATTTTTTACAATGATTATAAATGTTTTAAGGTTGAAAAACCCCTCACTACAAACTTTATACACTACCAGCAATCAAAGATACTGTATATGTAAATTTGGCAAGCTGAACGCATTCTGTACTGTACAAGAGACACCGTACGGAGGAAACTACGGTCTACAGTCCCTTAGCCAATCAAGACGCAAAAGACGACAGCAAAATAAACCTTAATCTGTTTGCATACCAAAGCACACACAGTTGGTTTTAGGTTTTTAAAGCCTTAATTGGCTAAGGGCTCTACCTTAGCCAATCAGGATGCAGAAAACAATGCGCTGTAAAAGAAAGGTGAACCGCGTTATAGGGAGGGACTACTGTATATCCATATAGTGGGAGTGACTGGGGCACCACAACGCAGCCTCTAAATAACTCTGGACTCAACTGAGAATAGCACTAGCATATATATCATAACAACATATTGGTGAAATGAATGAGTTTCGCATCAGATAATGTGTTATTTAGAGGCTGCGTTTCGTGCCCCATTCACTCCCACTATATGGATATACGCGGAGCTCCGCTGGATCTAATTAATTTTCCGAACGACTTCAAATGACAATAAAGTTATATGGGCGAGTAACCGATCATATTTTATGCCACAAGTAAGGGCCAGGTTGTAAAATAAATGTCAATTCCCCTTTAAAGTAACCAAAAACATCATCTGAATGGTATCAATCTAAATACTAGGGCATGTACTGAGTACTGATTTCTTTGCAAACCTTGTTAGCTACTCGTTCCCCGGCGTGTCTGCTCCGCCTTCCGACATTGTTAATTTATCAATACTCCACACGTGTTGGGCTGCGAGCGTGTCGCGCACATGTGGGAATTTATCGTTTTTATTGCGGGATTACATATTCTTACCGTGGGGAATGTTTTTGACGATAGATCGTAAACGATAAAATATCGCACATCCCTAGTGTACAGTAAATGTAGGCTTTCTTCACGGTCGTTATAATGGGTTCTGTATTAAGAATAAGAGATGTCAGTGATCATAATCTGTTGGATTTTTATGCTTTATGTATGTTTTTGCACATCCACGGACAAATACATGTGTGGTTTTCATATGTAGTCTCCAAAGTTTTACTGGATTCAAGGATTTGATTTTACATTTTTGTCTGTATGAGCCGACATAATAATGATCTTCCGTGAACTTTTTCCTCTAACTCTCTTTTGAAAAAATGAGCGATCGGACTATTTTGGGGGAGGACTGTGGCTATATTTTTCCGACAGCAAAGTGCAGAGAGGTGACTGGGATGACAGAGCCTCAGCAGGACGGTGTCATTACGTGGCGCCATGATCGGGCGCTTTCCGGGATTGCGCAGCATTCATTTTCAAGGAGCAAGTCCATCACACGTACATAAGGACAGATAAGGGCAAGGATCAGATTTATTTTTTTTCCGGTTAACAAGACTCCGACAACGCCGACATCACTCCAGCCGAGTCAACCTTTCTCGTGCTGCTGCTTTTTGTGTGATTTCCCCCCCAGAGGTGCCGCAGTCCAAACACCACACAAACAGTAAGTGTGTCAACCCTGGCAGATGCTTACAAAGCGCCAGTGTCTCGGCTGAGGGTTTCACTGAAGAGTGCTTCACAGTGCCGCACACATTAAGTGTATTTGCAATACCATAAAATAAACGGATGGCCCGTTATCTCTAGTCCTCCACTGAGGGCAGCAGTTGTGTTTGTTTGTTCGGAGGCGCACTCTAAGTCTTTACTGTTTTTTGGATTAAAGAGTCTCAACAGGCTCCGTCAGGACGTCCTTCCGCCTTTCCCTCTCCTTATGTTTCCCCCTGATATATACGGTGAAGATGTCCACCTGTCTGCTGTGTTTGCACTCAGGGATAATAGAGTCCTGTATCTCACCCCCCACACGTCTTTAATCCTTAATTGTTGATCGTGCGCCGGGTTCATATTGCTTACTTTACTGTACCCCCGGCTTTATGTTTCCTCCCGTCTCCTCCCCTCTCCTCGGGGGAATTAGCGGCGTCGGGTAAGTGTTGCACTAAATAAATGATTCGAGATAAAAAAAAAAACAGCCACTGTTGCCGTGGCAACCCACTGGGCATATCTCACCATTGTGTTTGGGAGAAGCGGCGCTGGGTGACCACTGGCTGTGAGTTTTTCATGTTTTTTTTAATTTATTTATTTTTTTTTACGTCGCGTTTCATCGGACGTGAAATGCATATTAACGTCCACACGCGCGAGGTAATTAGGCAGACCCCGAAAATTAACCGGCTCGTGGCTCTGCGGTTTTTTCATGCTGGCGAGACACGCGGTATATTTAAGAGGAAGTCGATGAATTGAACGCTGAGAAAAAGAACTATTCAGATCTAAAATATCCAGTAAGTTTGCATATAAATAAACGCACATTCATGCTATTATTCATAGCCGATTGATTGATAGCCTGTAGCCAGCGGCGACTGCTAACGCACAGCTTCATCGCAACTAATTCCAACAAGCCCGGCATGTGAGAACTTGGACCTCAGCCTCAACAGTCCCTTACCTGTTACTGCGGCTACCTGACACCGGGTAATTACCCAGGAATAGAGATGACACTTGGAAGAAGCTGGAAATCCCCTTATACACACCGGCAATTAGCTGTAAAGGTCCATTGAGCGGTAATGAGGCATCAGGCTCTAGCTGGGGGAGCATGGGCAGGGAAAGGAAAGGAAAGGAAAGGAAAGGAAAGGAAAGGAAAGGAAAGGAAAGGAAAGGAAAGGAAAATGTAAATAGGAAAGGTGGAGCAGAGAAGAGGCAGGAATATGGCGTGAAACAATGCAAAGCCAAGGGGAGGAGAAGGTGGAGGGGCTGTTTTGTTTTGTGTGGGTGCACCAGGAAAACTCCGAGACCTTATAGCTTCAAAGTCACTTTTGCTGTTGACGGCTTAGCTGGAGGTCTCTCCCCCGTGGCTGTCAGAGAACAACAGCCCCCCTCCCTCCCCACCCCTCCCCTTGTAAAAGTGATATCTGATCTCAGCAAGATCATTTGTGCAGATTAAGGGCAAACTTGACTAACATAAAAGAACGAACCTTGACAGGAGCTGCCGGGCAGCGGCGCCCGGTTATTATCTTGCAAAGCAGGCGCCGGGGCTCATGGAGAGCTGCTCTGTACGTACAATCTGTACAAGGCGTAACGCGGGGGCAGAGCCCAGCGTGAGAAAATCTATGTTTAAAAGGCAGAGCCATGCAGACGCGGTGGAAACAAACTTCCTTCTCAAGGATAATAGAAGGAATACGCTCGTCTATGACACCGTGGCGTATGCAAATGCCATTTATTACTTGGTCACAGTTGCATAAATGCAAGAGCAATGGGACTGCTCTTTTCATTTAACACCACTGAGTGTTGGTTTTCAGCGATTGTAGCCGTTATTTGATGTGTTATACGCGTGGATATTTATTAATTAAATGGAAATTAATACATTAAATTGAACATTACGCTGGAATACATGTGTTAGTTTTAATTAAACCCCTTTGGCCACGCTTCATTTAAAAAAAAATAAAAAAATCACGTGCAAGCTTGAAAGAATTCTGTGTAACTCATAAATAAAATGTCAGTCACCTCTCTACAGCCTGTGCACACGCTAACGCTGCCTGTTCTTTGTCTATCACCTCCTAACCAACCGTTTCTCTCCTCTGTTTTCACTTTGAGCAGTTTCCGCCGCCGGGTTTCCCCCTCCACAAGTGGACGGAGAGGTTTGTCTCCCTTCTCCTTCCACCTCTGCCACCCCTCGTCAGAACTCTTTCTTCTCCCCCTGACGCGCTCTCATCCCATCCCATCACCCCCCCCCGTTTCCCATTACCTCTCCCCTCCTTGTCTGCACTCCATTCTCTTGATTAATTAGTCAGGGCTGCTGAGTGGCGCTGCCCGTGCGGCCCTGCATCTCCGTATAATTCCACTCTTAACTGGAGTCATGGAAAACAAATAGGCTCACGGTGCACGGACGGCTAAGAAGGGAGGAACCGCGTGTGGGAGACTGGTCCTAATGAGATGCTTGCCAGCTGCGTGCTTTGGAAATAATTGAGAAAATGGCGGCGCCGACTCATTATACTCCACCTTAAAACTTTATTTTTTTGTTAAATATACAGCAGCGAGTTTTAACTGTGCAGCCAGATGCCAATACAGAATCAAAGTGAAGCTCGACTGCAGCTCCACGATCGATAACTTTCGGGTGCATTATGAATGTTAGAACCGCAGATTTTTGAGGCAGCGCTTGACGATGGCAAGCAAAGAAACACTAAAGCGTGAAAAGTTACCTCGCTCACTTTCCTTCTCGGCCTTTCTTTCAAACCTGCCTGCTGTCTCTCCCTGCTGCTTTCTTCTCCTCGCGTGTCATCATTCTTCCACCGTTTCCCCTCCGTCTTCCCTCCTCCCGGTGCTCTGCCGATTCGTTAGCTCGATGACCCAGAGTCAATCAAGAAGACGGAGCGGAGTAAACAAGCCGGTGGGCTGACACGGGAACATATGTGGCCATCAGCGTTCGTCTTTGTTCTGCCGCCGGCGTGCTGGTCCTCGGCAGGATCTGGACGGTTTCCAGCAGCCTCCAAAAGATTCCGCCTTTACGCTTTCAGCTTTTTAAGTTGCACCAAAGCCCTTCATTTCATAGCAGTGGAATGGTGTGGGCGTGCACTGGAGCTGCAACGACTGATTTCAATCATACAGTAGATCAATCTGGGAAATATAATTTATCCATTTAAAACTTTAACTTACTCTACACTTAATGACGGTATTGAACAAACGTTAACATTCATTCTGCCTTAGACTTATTAGGAAAGGAGCTGCTTACTTACTTTTGTCATTTCACTTCGGTGAGTGTAGTTGTGTTAACGTAAATGAAAATACACGCTGTTTAGTTTCTATTTAGAACCTGTTTGTGCCTTACAACATGTGCTGGGACGTGGCACTGCCTTAGCAGTCATTAGCACCTGAGCTAAGAAGTCTTGGCTGAGTTTGAAACAAAAACAACAACAACTCCTGGGCACTGAGCAGGAAAAAAAGATTTGCGACCCCCCTGGAGTATCTCTGTGGACCCTCTAGGGGCCATGGACCCCCTGTTGAAGACCTCTGCTGTAGGTGCATCTCTTTCTTGTTCATCTGAAGAGCCTTAAGACACAATACAGACTAGCCACCCTGTAAAACACGCTAAAATCATATGAGAAAAATGTAAATGGAACTTATCTTGTAGTTTGAAACCAATTCTACTTGTGTCTTCTCCCTTTGCAGCCAAAGCTCTACCTCAGACACAATAGTATTATGAAATCTTGCACATATATCATATATCTCCAGGTTTTACAAAAGGTTATGCACCAAAACACAATGCACATGCAGAGCAGGTATGGCCACAGGGCAGCTTTCCCACAGAGGAGCCGTGACCTTGTGCGACCGCATATATTACGTCTGCAGGTTACAGATATCTCTCAATAAGCCTCCTCACTTATCAGCTTTGAATCTAATGCACCGCCGCCTTTTCACCGAGCACGGCTCATGTGACTCGCCGGGAGCGTCCGCGGGCCAAACATTCTGCACATGTATTACTGTGTAATTACAGCGGATCTAATGCCGATACAAAGGACGCGAGTGCGAGCCATGCACTCCTACACAATGTTGACCGTTAGGAAAGAGAACCATATGAACTCATGCATCATTAGGAAACTACAGGGCCCTCAGAAGCTCTTGAGCGGTTATCTCTGCCCTGTGATGTGTTCCACGGCAAAGACGACGTTGATTATTCTGCAGCGCGGAATTAGGAGGTCATCCTTTCTTTCTGGCTTTGCTGGGCAAACCCTAAAAATAACACAGAGGCACTCGCGCTGCCTTGGACGAGGTGTCCTCTATTCTCCTCTACAAAAAGAGACTTATTTGTTAAGCTCCGGATAGTTGGATATCTGAGACACAAAGGAAAATGCGATTGCGACACCCCAAGTAATCGCCGTTTACCTGCGAGAGCACATCGGCCAAATTAAGTCAGCACTGCTTGAATTGCAAATCCATATTATCAGAGAAAAAAAGAAGAATTTAAGTGTAAATCCTCGCAAGAAAGGTGCCAAGGAGGCAGCCGAGTATAGTTTAGTAAAGTCGATAAGGGCTTGTAAAAGAGTGGTGTGTGTTTGGGGGAGAGGGGGCTCAATAAGAATGTAATCATCTCTGGAGTATTCCTCTCTATTCAATAGATTGAGGTGGCAACAGCAGAGCTTTGTGAAGCGGCGTTTATACCTTAAACAAGGCAAACACGACGCAGGGGGGCACGACTAAAAAAAATAGAAACATCAGAACAACAGACGACACAAGTTCATTGGCTGCGGTTAGCAGAAGTGAAGCTGGAAGTAGTAAGCTGGTTGTCTTCTTGGGAACTGGCCAAAGGGTTTTTATTCTTAGATCAAAGCTACAGCATAGCAAGATAATCTCCACACAGGAGGAGCGTGAAAAGCCCGAGCGCAGAGTGTCGAGGATGCTTTCTAAACTTGTGCTTTGAGTTAAAGGAGCTTTAAAGCATGCCTGAGATCAGGCCAGCACTGACAGGCGAGTACAGCACCATACGGGGGTAAAAAAAAAAAAGCCTTTTCACACCATTTAGACCTATTATCCCTTTTTCTATTTTCCAAGCTTACGTCCATATTGTAAATTTCCACCCTGCTACACACACCTGCGCTTCCTGGCTGCTCTGTTTCCACCGAATGCTCACTGGAGATGGCACTGGCTGCATCCCAGGAAAACACACGCATGCACACACACACACAAACTTCCACAATTCAACACCATCAACATTATCCAGAGCACCAGATGTGCCACTCAAACGTAATTACTCCCCCTCGGTGGTGTCTTGCTGCAGCCCAACAGTTAACCTTGAGCATCATCTGATCAATAGCTTGTGTTATTGGTCCCAGCCCACTTCTTCAGCTGTTTGTCCAACATAAAAATGCATTGACGAACCGGGCCTAAACCCTTGCAGGCAGACCCGCAGGTAGATAAATACCACGCAGCGTCCGCCCCGCTGCCCATCTGCAAGGTGAAGGCGGCGTAACGGAGTAATGGCGGGATGGCTCCCACTAAAACCAGTCATCAGGAGGCTAAACGAATAGGTGCGACTTAATGGACCAGCACGGGCTGAAGGTAAAGCCTCGGAAACGGGCACCTGCTGTAGCTAACAGCAGGATTCATCACCTTTATTGGACTTCAACGCCACTTTTGATTCCAGCCAAGGGTATTTCCTGTTCTTGAAACTACGTATGGAAAAGAAAAAGACAGAACGCAAGCAAAGATTTGGAAACAAGAGGCGCGGGATGCAGCCGTGACGTCCAGCGATTTTTGAAGCGGCGACGGTAACATCGGTGATGGACTCGTGATTATTGGTCTTAATAAGGTGGAACCTGCCTAGGCTCTCAGCTATGCCAAAACTCGAAAGGCTATTACAGCTATTCCAGATGCTCTAACCGAGGCTGGGTCTGGGCACATGGGCTAGTGGGCAATTATCAATTTGTCTGTGGCTGAAACACTTTCCCCCTCTCTGGCTGCTGAGAGGTAAGGGCTGGCTGGATGAAAGGCCGTCAGGTTCAGGGTTGTGGTGATGGTAAACTGCTGCACTGTTTTTCGACTTAAACGTGTAGGCATTGGCTTTACACGTTTACAAATGTAAATAGTGATTTGAAAAGGCTTAGGGCACAGCGGACACTTCTCAGATAGGCTTCAGTCATGATCTTGAAAAAGGACTCACGGAAAGCCGTGTAGAACTCGTGCAGGCTGAGGTGGCCGTCGTTGTTGTAGTCGTCGTAACGCAGCAAGTCCTGCATGGTGCACTCCAGCAGGCTGTCCTCCAGGTGCTCCTTCATCGAGATCTAAACACGGAGAATGTTTGAGAATGAGAGGAGGGGAAAAAAATAAAAAATCTGCGTGGAGAACATGTGGCAAAGTCAGATGATGAATGCAAGAATCACACGGCGCTACAAGCATCTAACACCTCTGATTCAAAGCTATGCACAGCGAGGTGGAACCACGTTATGCACACATGGTATAAATGTAAAGATCTAATTTTCAAAATGAAATATCGTATCAAAATAAGCATCACAAAATCATTTATTCAATTAAAACTGTACATTTCCACATTAAGCATTTGACATGTTCGAGTACGTCGTTCATGACAGCGTTCAGTTTTCCTAAAGATATGATTTGATGGTGATTTGAAATAGATTGCCAGCAGAATATGGCCTCCATCATAACTAGTGTTGAGAATCAATAATTAGAAAAGATTTCCTTTCGAAGGAAATGCCTCACGTACATAAACACACTACGCTTTCTGGGGTTATTTTCATTCCACTGGGTTAAATACGTAATCTGTTGTGCTGGTGCTTCTCTGATTGCCTCCCGTTTTAAGACTCTCCTCTCCTGCGCGCTGCATCTGAGTTAATTCAAAGATGTTCCCCCCTGGGAAGACACACACCACTCGCTGCCGTATTGTTTGTCATTCATGAGTCCTCTCTTTCACAACAGTTGTACGCTTTTCTCAGGGGAGCCATCTCTGGATTTGTGGTGTTAAGCATTTTTCAGAGAGATAAACAAGAGGGCTCGGGCTGCGTTCGGCGACTCCAGCTGCAGTGTATTCCGTTAAAGCTCCCCGACGGAAGGATAGCGACGCCTCTCAGAGCAAGTTTGTGTTTGTCAAAGGGCTGCTCGTGGTGGAAAGCTGGGATTCTGTGTTTAGACGTGTATGGAGAATTCAAGCAACAGTTTGGGCCCGTGCTGATGTCATGTTTGAAGAGATATCGGCGAAGAAAATCAATGCATTTGTAGATGTAAAGCAACGTTAGAGACTAGAGTCTGCATTAAATCGTCAAGACTCTAGTCACCTCGAATGAATTTCTTATTGTGTTGTTGAACCGTAAAGGGGAACTACTGTTTTTTTACAACCTGGACCTTATTTCTGGCATAAAATACAATAATTTACTCATCCATATAAGTTTGGTGTTATTTGTAGTCGTTCAGTTGATATTTAGATCTGCGTACATCTATATAATGGGAGTGAATGGGGCACCGAAACACAGCCTCTAAATAACGCATTATCTGCCACAAAAATTTTTGTTATGATACACTAGCGCTGTTCCCTGTTGACTCAGTTACCTGTTACCTGTCATCTAATCTCTGACCTGGATGATGTTATCTCTGAGCTTGCTACTGCTACGACGACTTTTTTGTTTATGATGGACATCCTTACCGTTTTCGAGCCAGACTATACGGATGAGCTGGCCAAAGAACACCAAACCGCTGCACGTACTCGAATAGATAACAAGTAAATATAGACTCAACGGGGAATAGCACTAGCGTATCATAACAAAATATTGGTGAAATGTGAGTTTCTCAGCAGATAATGCGTTATTTAGAGGCTGCGTTTCGGTGCCCCATTCACTCCCAGTATATGGATATACAAGAATCTACATATCTGATGAAATACTCCAAATAACACCAAAGTTATATGGGTGAGTAAATGATTGTATTTAATGCCAGAACTAAAGTTCAAGGTTGTAAAAAAATAGCAGTTCCCCTTTAAGAAGCATTGCAGTTGTTTTCATCATCTTGCTTGGAATGAATAGGTAGTGAAGGTAGTGGTGTCAGAAGGTAGCGCTAACGTCACCCTGCTTTATACAGTCGTACATTTGTGAAACCTTGAACAGTTTTAAGGCCATGCATGGTAACGGGGGGGGGTTTTCAGTTATTCTCCTACTCTGCGACCTTTACTTGTGTTGGCGTGGGATTGGAGTCCGATTATCTCCAACCGTGAGGCTTCGCATTATCCAGGTAAGTGACCTCCGCTGACCCCAAGCAAGCATAAACCTGAACTGAACTTATGGAACCTAGTATATCTTGACATTTTGATTTCAGTGTTTTGCAGTGACAGCCGTGTTGTGTAGTTTTTGCTATTCACTCACTTATTGACTCAGAATTTAAAAGCATTTTCCTTTAAACCGTTTTTCCAATCACATTTCTACCAGTCAGCAACGAGAGACCCTTGTAGGCAGACAGCGAGTCAATATTACAATAAACTAGACCTGTTTGTGTAAAAATACTCAAGAATAATCATAAAGTCACAAAGGTTGTTAGAAATTTGAAAAAACAAGACTTCAACACGGTAAATGATGTGTTTGAGTCCTCCAGCTACCGTCGTCTCCAACTGATTCTGTATGGAGCTGCACATGTGACATGGCAGATTAAAGGACGTGTTGTAGGAAGGTTTTTTTTTCTCTCATGTGTGCCGCCATGTATTCACTGCCACAGACTGATCTGTCCTGGGGCATTTGAATAAAATATTTCAAACCCTAAGTACGGGACTTTACCCTCCAACACCATCTGTGACAGTTGACAGATCCCAAACTGGTGCAGTCTGGGTGGATGACTGGAATCCATCCTTGATCCTCACAAGTATCATCTCTGTGAAACTGAATTTATGAATTCCTACTGGACACAGTGAGCCATCTAAAGCTTTCCTGGTGACGCGTCAGTATTATTAACTATATGGCGCGTTTTTAATATAGCTCTGCCACCAAAAGGCAAGAGCAACTAAACCGCTTTCATTTTAAAAGCGTGTTAGAATTTACAATCACAGTGAGATAACAAAGAATTCATTACTGGGGCTTTTTCAAGAATACATTTACTTTATCTCTTATAAATGCCTGGTGTCTAATGAGCTTACTTTCCCTTTGGCATCATTCAGCCAGTATTATGATAAAGAACTGCCACACATTTAATCATTAAGACCATATAGAGTTTGCTCATCCTGTCGCAGTCTGCAGTCAGCAGTGACTATGACATGGTTGGCTGCATCCTGGCAGAATGGCAGTCACTGAGATCATAGCATTGGCTGGGAGGAGTCTAATTAACACCCATCTCAGATGCCCATTTCCTGATACCAGATGATGCTCACCATAATTTAATTTCCCCCACCATGAAAATGTCAACGCCAGTTCCTTCTACAGATCCCCGTTCCCCATCAGAGCGTGATGGGAAAATAACCTCAGTAAACATTTTTCATGGTTAAACAAGATGACAAAATGTTCCAGCCACATGCCGCCCGCTGCCCTTTATAATCTGACCACATGGTCTTAAACAGTCGGTAATAACTCCGGTGGAGAGAAGAACAAAAAAGAAAAAAAAGTGACTCTTTAAAGTTACAGATGCATCGAACTAAACAAACCAGCAACAACCAGAGCTGTTACGTCACCACATTTTTTCCTCTCGTGCTCTGATTTATTAATTACGTAGCTGTTTAAACTGTTTAAAACATCTGAAACATCTGAGTCTGACTAGTGCCAACGGTGCAGGCCACATCATAGTGATGAGAAGTCCGGCTCTTTTCAAAGACTCGGCTCCTTTGGCTCAGTTCCCTCAGAAGAATCGGCTCTTATGGCTCCCAAGTAGCTCTTCATTTACTTTACTACTTTTAGCCTTCTATTTTATCCAACTTTAGTGATTTGTTTTCATGAAAGTTTTATTTTTATGCATTTGTTTTTATCACCAAAAAAGAAATGCAGTTACTATTGTTTAAAATTTGAATCAATGCTTTAAATGAACATCTGAACCCCATCAAATAATTCAAATACAGGTCTTACGTTATGACACTTCAGATAAACGTTGTTAGTGAGTAAATACCAGCTCATCCTCAGCTTGGATGTCAAGTTTTTGCTCATTTCTTCACTTTTTCCCAACGCCCTCGCATTTAAATCCGGCTCCCCTGTCTTACTATGACTCTGTGTACATGGCCTTCACCACTCCACACTCTGTCTTTGGAGCGTCTGTCCTGGCATGTGACACAAAAGTAAAGTCCCGGCCCTGCTTGCTTGGATTTGCAGGAGCCACAGAGGATTCGTCTCTCCCTGAATCAGCTCCTCTAGTTCACTACAAAGAATCGTGTCTTAGAGCCGGTTCGTTCTCGAACGGCACATCGCTACCATGCCACAAAAACTAGGACCAAAGACGACTGAGGGCTGCAGTACTGGTATATCATAGGTTTTAATTAAAACCAAACAATGTCTTTGTTATGTCTTCCCTAAATTACTTTTGATATTGTTTGAAATCTGCATTTTTTTCTTTTTCATACTCTCCAAGAATCAAATAAAGGTAACTTTTGCTTTGGAAATCAAAACCAGGATGATAACCTATTCTTTCCTTGTTTATATGTCCTCTTTTTCTATCAGTCTTCAGTTTCTCAGCTTCACACTCACCTTGTCCAGTTCATCGCTGACCAGCCGGCCGTCCTGGTTCACGTCCAGGTATTTAAACATGGTGTCCACCAGCGACCTCTTCTCGTCCATGTCCCTCTTCTGGTTCTGCTCTCCAATCTTCAGCACCTTGGGCTGCATTTCCAGCAGCATGCTCTTCAGCTTGTTGTACTCCGACATGGTGCACGCGTTGCCTACAAGAGTAAACGCACAGATATGGAAGAAAAGACATTTCATTAACCTCAGTTATACAAACCGTAGCCTGTGGATTGTAGCTGTAAATTGGATTTATTGTGCGTGCGTGCTTTATAGTGGGAGGAGAGGAAAAGAGGGCATTAGAAATAGATAATGTGTGCATTTGTTCATAAGTGTGTGTGTCCTTGAGTGTTTACTCATTTAAAAAAAAAAATGTTAGTTTTTTGTTTGCATAATTTGTCTGACAGCTTTTCGGTGCAGGGGGTCCAATTAATTACAAGTAATCCTTGAATCCACATGAAAACAAAAGGTAAACATCCTCATTTGGCTCCTCTCGAGCTTCTTGTCCTGCTTCGCTACGGGATTAGAGCTCACGTTTCAAACCGGGCTGGGCGTCTAGCCGGCGGTTTCCTTCGCGAGGCTCCGCGTGACGAGGGTGTGCGGGGGAGACGGGAGACCACGAATTAATCACGGGCAGCACTCTGCGTTTATTCTTCACACTTGAAATCAATGATTATGCAAAACGCGTCTGTCACATGCTGCGAGGGACTTGATAATAGCGGGGAGTGGGCGAGCAAATAGGCAGCAGTAACTAGCTTCTCCCTTTTCCTCCTCCCGCGTCCCTCGTAGTATCACCTGAGCTCGGCCAGTTGGCAGCGTGACAGATGCCGGCGGGAGGGAGGGAGGGAGGGCGAGGAGGAGCGAGGCCTGCGTGCGAGTGGGAAGCAAGGTGACGTGAGAACAAAATATGAATAAAACGCTCTCGTATGAATAAATCATGAGGTGACATCCCCCCCTCCACAATCATTGCAGAGAAAGAGACCCCCCTCTGAGAGTACACGGCAATGGATCTCATTGCCAAAATGCTCTCCGACAACTCAACTAGCATAAAAGCGAACGAATGCAAAATCAGGAGACATCGCGGGGCTCAATAGACTCTCAAACTTTAGTCCCGGCGTCTACTTTTGATTCTAAACTCGTAGCACGGGGAGTGCTGTCAAAGCGTATCTACATTTGTTAGCACCACTGTCCCTACAGCAAAGTCAGTGATGGTTCAGCTGGGCTACAGCAGAAGGACAGCGTCCCTCCTGTTGTATTAACGATGCACATGTGTTTTTTTTACTTATGCATGTGTATACGTGCACCAACAAACAAAGGGTGTCCTGGTGAGACGTGTGTCTCAGGGCGACACACGGCTAAGTCCTCAATAACCTCCCGTCGCTTCCGGACAGGTGGGAACACACTAAGCCAAACGGAGGCCTCTCAGCACCGGCGCCCGCTTCTTCTTATCACGAGGCGAGGAGTGACACGCGAGCCCGGGCGAAGACGACGCTCCCCTGCAAGCCGGCAGTCGCGTCAAGGTCTCGGCTAAATCCCTGTTCAATGTTATTCCTGCGAGGGGAATGAGGCGTGAGATGCCTCCGACATGAGGGATCATCACCTAACTGTCATCTCCGTCCCTTCGCTGGAAGGACGGAAATAAATTAACACCGTGACGCTGATTTACATCTTGTCATATATGGAGAGAACAATCCTCTCTTTGCTTAGAGTCACGCTGCCCCCACAAGAATCTGCACTGAGGGGAGAAAAAGATATTTAAAAGGAGGCTTTGCCGTTGTGCGAGCCGCATTCGTAGGCTTTTGATGAGACAATGCGGCCGACAGAGGTTGATTAAGGTCGTACATTGTTTCAACAGCTTCTACGCATCTCCGCGGAGAAAACGTTGAGCGTTACACGTGGACACGTTCCACGCTTGCTTCCCTCGCTTCGTCCTTTGATTCAGTCTTTTTCATTTCTGCTGAGTGCAGCAGCTGCAGCGGGCGGGCGGCAGAGAAATATCTGTCTGTGCTGCAGCGCATCCACCCCTGACTCTAACACTGTTTTATTGTGCTAGAGGGACGGGGGGGGGGACTCTCTTTATTGCCCGTTTGAAGTGTTAGCTGCTTAAGTGAGTGATCCGAGGCTGCTCGCACCATGGACGCCCAATGTCCCGGAGACGGAGCTTCTTTTCCAGCTCCGGGAGCGCCGTCCAAGCTCCCACTTTATAAATGTCAGGCGGCGGAAAACAAACAGGAGGGAGGAAGAGTGTAATCCAGAGACGAGACATTCTCAGCCAGTGCGATAAGATGAAATAAGATAATCCTCAGATTTCCTATATTTTGCTATAGGAAATCAATAACCTAGCAACAGCAACAAACACGTCTGTTGTATATAGAAATGAGAAAATACAATGAATTAGAAATCTAGCATTGTCTATTTTTAAAATGTATTTCTTCTTTTCATCTTGACTTTTCTCCACCTGAACAGAATTCAGCTAAAACAATTGCTCCTGTACATACTGGATGAGTTCTTGCATCTGGCTGAAAGACAGAGGAAGGGAGACGTGGTGGAGGGGTGGAGGAGTGGAGGGGTGGGGGGGGGTGTCCGAGGCATCAATCCTTCAGATGATGAAACCTCCCCACAATGCCCTCCAGGATGTAAAACCGTTCTGTGTTGAATTTATGTCCGCCTGACCTCCTCCGGCTGAAATGATGGGATTATTTACTGCCGCGCTGCCCGTGCGCCGCTAATCTGCAACAGTGATGGACTTCCCCTCCAGATAATTATGGATATGATGGACACTCTTTGCTCCTGGGGGCAGCGAGGTCTTGGAGAGCAGAGCCAATCTCGGAAGGGTGACACAAGTCACAGGAGAGCCTCATATTGCATAATCTCTCTTGGCAGCTGTTTAAATCGGCTTACTGCGAGTCTATCCAGCATTTCTCCTGTGACTGAAAACGCTTAAAACCTTTAACTTCTCCAGTGTTAATTTTCTCTATACTGCTTTTTTTTTTTCCGTATTTCTATATATTTTTTTTATGATTCATTTTAAAATGACAGTCTCCAACATTTTGACCCTGAGTGATTTGGCGACTACCTGCAGTCACCGATGATAATCACTAAACAATGGTGGAATTCTGGGAGCTGCAGAAATGCACACACACTTTGTTCTTCTATCATTCTTTGAGCGACTGCGACCTGATTTTATGCTGCACGCCGCGCAAGTCGAACAGCCAGACACGGGCGGGGGAGCTGGTTACCTCGCGGGAGCGTTGGGGCTACGCCGTACAGCTCCTCATCTAACAGTTCACTGAGGCTGCTCCTTCGTGATCCATCACTCAACGGTGCAACACTACAAACGGAAGCACTGTGAAAAGTGACTGCCTTGTTTTGTGAATGAAGTTTTGATTAACCGCGGCGCTGCATTCCCTGCAGCAGCCTACGAACACATGCACTACTATTATGACTTTAAATCCTTCTCTGTGCCACATCAATTTACGTTTCATTTTGAATGACAGGTGTGTGGCAGAAGTGCTCCTGTACTCCGATCAGGCATAACATTATGACCACTGACAGGAGAAATGAATAACATTGACCAGCTTGTGACATGTGGATGTTACTTAGACATGTAGCACCCACCTAGACCAGACCTGGCACCCCCACCCCTTAGCAATGACACTCCTTGATGGCAGCAGCCATCCCCAGCAGGATGCAGCCTGACACAGACACACACACAAAAGCAAAAACAGCACAAGGTTTTTGACCTGGCCTCCAAATTCACTAGATCCCAAACTGATCAAGTATCTGTGGGATGATCCACAGAGGCCCCTCCCCTCAAAGGTCCCCCCACTAACAACATCCTGTTTCCAGACACCCCAGGACACCCTCAGACGGGCCATGTCCGTTCTCTGATGAGCTGTTTTGGAGGCACAAGGGAGACCTACACAATATTAAAAAGGTGGTCATAATGTTATGCCTGATTGATCTATAAAACGATGTTAGCTTCCAAAATTTATGGGGAATGCTTTCATTCAGTTAACAGCGAAACTATTAACAAGTCAATTGGTTTTCAGATGAGTGAATAATGTTTTCATATCACTGTTAATTTTAATACTTTCAGGTTTTAGGTTTTTGCGTGAGACTAACTGTAAAAGGCTAAAGGTGCAAAGGAAAAAGGGCACATTAGGAATGTGTGGTTATAACACGAGGGGCTGACGGGTATATGTGTCAAAGAACGTAGTGGTTATTGTCAGGATGCTTGCACCATGAACCCGCGCTGCAGGAGACGTTGCACAGAAAGTGCACCGGGAAAAAAACAACAACAACATAAATACACCAGGAAACATTGCACAATACCAGTCATTATTCAGAAACAGCTTGCACAGCATCCATCTACACAGAACAGCGGGAAGAGGAGGAGGAGGAGGAGGGAGTTTGCAGCAACCTGGGTCAACAGCAAGAGCATTCATAAATGAACAGCGGAGGGTTAGCGTGAGCTGTCAAGTCGTACAGGCCTCACCGGCTGCTGGGAGATGATCGGTGATCGGAGGCGTCGGCGGACAGGATCGGATCTGCGGGCCGTCACAGCCGATCACGAAAGACACGTCATGGTCGGATTAAACAACACCCCCCCCGCTTTCTGAATTAATATCAGACACGGGGCCGTTCTCGGGAAACTTGTTAGCGCAATAATCCCCTATCAAAGAGGTAAAAAGGGAGAGGACGCGTACTTTAAAGAGACTTTTCTCAGCCCGTGCGCCGATTTCAAATGGACTCCTCTAGATTTCCCGAGCACAGAGAAGCCGCCTGACAGTTTGCCTCGCCATACATTGAGCGGGGTGGATCAGCGTGCGCCCGGGAAGCCTTATCAGAGGCTGTGCAGCTTGGCACCGGCTAAATGAGAAACCCATCGCAGCAACACCAAAAGTTATTGGCCAAGCAGCGGAGGAGAAACGGCACAGTAGCGCTCAGTCTCTAGTCTGTCTGTCTGCGAGCCTATCGTCCAGAACTGGCTTCTCAAACTGCACATCAGCACTATACTCATCGGCCCTATATATCTTCCTCTCTCTGATCCGACTCACACATCAGTCTGAGGAAAGCTGCAGCACACAGGTACAAGCAGACGGCCGTAAACACTGCCTGCTTTTGGTTTTAGCACCCCTTTGAATCACACAAACACTTAATAATAAATGTTAGAAACATCACTGCGACTTTTGGTATCGTTTTTGTTTGGCATTTTAATAATTAAGTGTTTTGTAAAAGCCTAATCTACCAGCACGCCACATTTCGCTCTAATTTGTTTGAATGCAACAGCAGGTACAGCCGTTTTGTGACATTTTTCCCCCGAAATCAAGGTTGTTGTTCTAATTACTCACTTAATTAGCACAGAGAGCGCTGAACGGAGGCTGTTTTTAGATTAGGTTATGCAAACCGGAGTTGTTTGTTTTGAGGCATTGAGCGATTACCTCAATAGAAGAGTTAACACGTCGTATTAGATATCTCGCCGCGCGCGCGTGAGGAAGGATTTATGTTGTGTGCCGCACATTTCTGCCCGAGAGTTCTGGCTTCAAAGCGGCAGATAGTCCAGCAGCCCAGTCACTGGGGCAAATTCAGCAACACACTTTTTTTTTTAAGTGTCCTCTTTTCACTGGGTGGTTCACAGCAGGTGTGGGGGTTTATTTTGTACGAAATGAGTCAATAAAAAGTTGACTTTTGATTGTCTGACAGCCTCAGTCGTCCTTTTGCTGCTTACATTTCTGGATCTGAGCAGTAACTTCCAGATCAGCTTTGATCTATTGCAGCTACTCTCATACTTGCTTTTTCACTAGTAGCTGTGCATCGAAATATGTCTGTGAAGGTTCTCAGTCATCCAGGCCATGGTAAGTCCAAAAAAGGTTCAAAGAAGGAGTCGACCTGGACTCATAGATTCCATAGTAGTTGTGCAGTCTCTGCAGCAGGGGTGCCCATCAAAGGCACATCCATTTATACAATACCACACCATACTGTACATGCATTACCATGGTCACTGCATGGACTTGCATTGCATGAGGTCAGCCACGGTTGCACAGACTTTCTTGCACCAGCGCTCCCTCTCGTTTTTAAAAGGCTGACTACTCCGTCTCGCTGTAGTTTTGCAGCAGCTTAAGCGTTTGATTGCTTGGAGTGATAGGTCGATCTCAGACTGGTCGCCCATCAATCTGTAATTGTACTGCACGTCAACCAAGTGTCAAATGCCACAGTGAGGACAGATGACAGACTAATATTTATAATGGCGCGCAATCTACGCGCTTTACCATGGCGAGCTACCAGTCGCTACTGGGCACCTCTGCTCTACAGCATTGTGGGAAACAACACGCGCAGAAGACAGAGCTTTAAAAAATAAATACAATAAAAGCCGGTGGAACGAAATCATTTCCACAAGCAGGCATCTTAGTCGACGCTCATAGACGAAACTCATTTTCCATTTCCTGCGAGGAGAGGAGTGGAGAATGAAGACCCCAGTACACTCGCTCTTCCTCCATTAGCTTGAATCTCTTGAAGGTTTCGAGCTATTTCTTTAAAATTGTCTCCGGAGAAATGTAATGTGCCAGTGGTTCTTAAACTCTTAAGGGGCACGGCCACTTCTGAGGATGAAAACATCTCGTGAGCGGCTGAAGGCACTTTCATGCAAGTGTGTGTTTTGGCTTGCTCAAATGGGTATTGATAAGTTGCTCATACGGACTCCGTTGTTGATGGAAGGACAGCTAGAGGACTAAGTACGGTTAATTGATTGTCAATGTCTCCTACTCGCATGTGGTTTTGTTGTAGATACGAGAGTAAGAAGCAGGCCTGATGAGACGTTGTAAGCTCGTGGTGTTTCCTGCTTTGCATGCTTGCTTTGGAGCGCCCGGTGTCTGAGTGATTATCAGGTTTGTCCTTAATAATTCATCTATCTTGGCGATATGTCAGCACGCATCTTGATCAAAAAGCAAACAGACTGAACAATTTGTTTATCACAGGGTCAACAGCACAAATAATAGATCCTCAAAGGCGCAGAGGGAATATAAATACAGTTGCAGTTGCACCCTCAGCCCCGGTGAAGCGGATTCAGTCGGGAAAATAATTACCAAGCCCCCCTCTCCCGCTAATAGATTGAGACTGGGAACAAGCTCGGGTGTTGATTACACTTTTAGCATCCATCCTCCTCTCGCCCCTACACCTGCAGAGCGAGTTACAGTAATCTCAAGGCCTTTCATAGCCCTTGCTGAGGCATGCATGCTGCTGCTGCCGCTGATCCCATGAGTATACAGATTTTAAATTGCCCGAATAAAGGGGACTGGAGGAAATGGCCGCCTCTGGCTGTGTGTGCCCTAACTGAACCCCACTAACAACAGACAACCCAGAGCCTAACATTAAACATTACACTCCTCAAATGTCACAGTGACCTTGTGGGGAGAGTTTTGGGCATCCAGACAAAATGGTGGAAAAAGTGTGAGGCAGCACTCAAAGTCATTAGACAAATAAAGTCTTCACGGTTTCTTTTATTAGATTAGATTAGGTTTTATGGTCAAGATTTTATTTTAGGGGAGCAAGTGTAAATATTAACTGTTTGTTTGTGGTAGATACTCGATCCGGACGGGTCTTTGAGTTGGAATCCAGCCCCCTAACCAAACTTTTGTTGGGGAGAGTTGGTTTAGAGTGGGTCCATCACTTAGTTTGGGTTGGTTTAATGAAGTAATAGACAGAAGAGCAACAGCAACACGAGTAATCTACGAGTCAGTTTTAAGGACCCGGGTTAGTCTGAGTCACTCACTAAAGTGATCCGGTTCACTTGAGTCACTGTTACTGGGCCGCAAAACGTCTTCATACCATGCACATTAAATATATTAGCCACGTAACGAACATCAGTGGGTTTAACCAGTTGTTTATTGCAATATTTAACTTTTATTTAGATTGCAGACGAATCTGAGCCCGCAGTGTCTCCAGGGAGATCGCTAACTCGCCTTGTGTACAGCAGGAAAGTACCGCTCTTTTCAAGAATCTGACTCCTTTGACTCAACTCCCTTCCCAAATAGCTCTTCATTTAGTTTCACTTTAGTTTGAATCAAAGCCCCCCTTCCTTTTTGGTATGGTCCAAGTCTGTCCTCATAGGTGATTGGCCTCATGGCAGCAGATTCAGGACCCGGGTGAACCCTCGGCTCTTTCCGATAGGGATCGGCTCTTCCTGATGGGTATCGGCTCTTCTCAGTCAATCCAAAGAGTCGGCTCTTGGAGACGGCTCATTCGTGAACGACAAACATCACTAGAAACAGCCAGCCCAAGGACTCATGGCGTCCGCGTTAATGTCCGGAGCGGGTTAACCTCGGAGTCGTGATTCCTGATTCAGTACAAAAATTCGAATCATTGAACCAGGTGGATTCAGGAAACCGATTTGCTCTAATCTGAGAGAAACAATGTGGGATGAAGACTAAGGATTCGGGGTATGTATATATTCTTTATAGTCCCTATATCAGCTTTAACACTTTATCATCAAGCACTTGCAAGTAAATCTAACTTAATAGAAGCCCTGTCTCTGTGACTCAAGCAGATGAAATAGCAAGCAAGACTTCCCACTGCCATTGACTGACATCATCACCATTACAAAAATGAACTAACATTTCTCAGACACTTATAAAAGGACTTGATTTTCAAGGGTATCTCAGGATTTAGCGGCAGGGGAAACTCTAAATGACAATCGGCACGCGTAAAATAATGAGTCTTCGTCGTGTTTTCGCAGAAACTTCTCACAATAGTGACACTTGAAAAACAAGAAAAAAGGAAACGACAAGGATGTATGATGAAAACGCACGTTTTATTCTTTCTCCTCCTCCCTCGCAGAGAGAAAAAATAAAACGATTCATCCCTTTAATCTGAGCTATTCTTTCATCTGAACGCTGTCTGTGGATGTATGTATTTGGAAGCCTTCATCTTTTCATTCTTCCTTTTCCTACAGGTCAAAACTTTGATTCAGTGGCAAAGTGTTTTGTGTGGGTGTCTCTGACAGGATACGAAGCAGCGTCAGAACTTAACTACACTTCAAACTGCAGCTCAGACTGAAACAATGACACTGAAGTGGAAGCTAACTTGCGCTTTATCGCGTTTTCTTTGAGGATTCTTTGTCAGAGTGAGGAAAACTTATGACACTTTTCAGTGGTTACAGTACGATACTCCAAATGTAATAGAAATATTCACAGGGTTAGCCATCATTCAAAGCGAAATTAAAACTAATTTAGCCTCTGAGGTTTTTTCCCAAGGGGCAAGATGAACGATAAAAATGACGCTAAATAAACAACAATTGAGCCTTATCTTTTTGACTATAATGCATCGGCAAGTTTTATCTGAGTTTTTTTTTACTGGACTCTTTGGATGAAGTCGACGCTGCTTCTGCATCCTCGCACATTTTCTGTCTTTCTTCATATTCTGGTTTGTGCTTGTGCTTGAGGTGGTAGAACAAATTATTGGCGTTAGTTTCCTTTTTATGCACTATTTGTTTGCAAGCCTTGCATGTTGTAATTTGCTGCTCCACATCAGACTTTTTAACCCCTCCATGCCTAGTGTCGCAAATTCGCGACGCACTGTTTCCGTTCAGACTCCAGCTGAAATAACGCATGTAATACTCCAATGTCGGTTTGTGCACGTTCAAAAGATTCCTAGGAACTGTTTGCAAGCACTAGTTTCTCGTAGGACCGGCCGGAGTGGTAAGCAAAAATACAAGTATTTCATTTCTTTATATAATTGAAAAGAAATCAGTTCAGGCGTTAAAAAACAAACTCGAGATGGAGCCTCGTTTAGGAACGAGCTCCTCGCTGCCCGGCGTATCTGCTCGCCTTCCACCATTGTCAATTTGTACATATTCCACACGTGTTGGGCTGCAAGCGTTTCGCGCACATATATATGTCATCAATGGTTATCGTTGTTATCGCGGGATGACATATTCTTACCGTGGGGAATGTTCTTGACGATATATCGTAAACGATGAAATATCGCACATCACTACCACAGAGTTGCCTCCTTTTCTTGACAAACTTGACTCTTAAAATGTTCTTTACATTCAGAGGAAATTCTACCGAGCAAAGTTTCAGACTGTACGCTGTGAATACTGAGGTTTGCACTGAACAAATGCTGAAACACGATCATGTGTTTTTGCCCTTGTGACGGTATTTAATCAAAACCGTGTCTCAACCAAGTATCATAGCAGGCAGGATGTTTATTTATGATGAGCAATGCCCTGAACTGTAATGTACAGTCGGACTAGTTGCCTTCAGTCCTATTCATGTCCCTGTGTGACTGCGTTTGCTTTTAAAAGTCCTCCCTGCAGTATTTAAAATTGATCCCCTTATCAGAATGACCAGATTATATCCAGATTTGGTTTGATAGACCTTTCCTTTATCGAAGAACAGCACTGATAATAACTCCCTGCCAACTCCGTCATAAACAAATTGCATTTTCATTAAAGTTCCTCCCAATAAATGCTTCCCATCTTTGGACGGTTTTTAAAGCGGAGCAGTAACAGCAGGAAATCTTCAATGTGCATTATTTAAGACTGCTCCAGTATGGCTGACACTGACCAGTAGAACGTAGAACAAGGCTGATATGCTAAAGGAAGAGAAGCAAAGAACTTACTGCTCTGAACCAAATGTGTTCCGCGTCCCTCTGTTGGTAGGTCAAAGAAAATAAATAAATCAAACAAAGGAAGAAGTCAGAGCGCATTTGACTGCAGCGCATACCCAATCATTCGCCCCGAGGTGCTCTGGCAACAGTGGACTGATATTGACTCATTAGAGGTTTACGAGCGGAGCCCTTCTCCCTGCCACCAGGTAGACACAGCAGCAGAGCAGACCATTAAGAGGAAAACGAAGCTAATGAAGGGGGAAATTAAAGAAACACAAAGAAATAACACGTGTGTTTCTGAATTCCCTCCCTGGCTTCTGTTGATATGATTTTCGTGTTTTGCGCGCTGCACTTTCCTCCTCATTACGACAAGATATCTGGGTCACACACATCTGCCATCATCGGGGGGAAGCTGTCAAAACCGAAAAGGGGGGGGGGGGAGAAGAAGAAGAAGAAGAAACGTATTTTGTGGAAGTTGCAGTTTACGGTTAATAATGAGGTGACCTGGATGGACTAAGAGTTATTAACACCTTTCTGGCGGCAAGCTATTTATGGAAATGACCAGAGTGCAAACATAGAACAAGTCTATTTATCACTGGGGCTGGGCAGTTAAGAAACACATCCCATTTCAACTGCGTCCCTTCAGAGAATTGCTTCTAAAATGCGTCTAGCTGTGATATTTCTGTCTTTCTTCTTTTTTTTTATTTATTATTAAATCATTTCTTAACTGTCCTTTTCAAGAATTCAACATCCTGTCAGGGATGAGGGGGCCGCCTGACAACTATTTTATAACAGTGGGGAGACGGTCCTTCAGTCGGCGGCTTGTCAAACGGAATGACACGTTTCAAAGGCCGGGATCCTCAGCTATTTAAATACCCATTGGCTTTCTGTTCCCTCTGGACCATGGGCCAAGCCTCCACATCCCTCCCCCTTATGCCAGAGACTGTCACTCACCACGGGCGGACAGGATGAGCCGCCTCGGAGCTGGCGTGCGCCGACGTATTTCATGTCATGCCACGCCGTGCGGTTCTCAAATAAATCTCCAGCGACGTACTGACGTGTTTCTCTTTTATTAGGATGTATTTACGTCCAGGCCATGTCCAGTGCAACTTACTACTCATATCAGACTGACATTTTACAGTATGTAGAAGCTTTTGATTTGGTAATTTTGCAGCCACCTTGCAAGTTTATTGGCGCCGTTTTGAGATACATTCTCACCAATACTACCACTACACAACGCACGCCTTCATCGTGTGAATGAATAAATTAATGCATACGTGTTCCACTTGTAAAACAGATGGTTGCAATAGACTTTTAAAAAAAAAGAAAAAGGAGGAAGGGGATAATTAACTGGCAGAATATATTATAATATGGGGAGCCAGTGGAGCAAATTTAGGCCAGTTGGTCGCATGTACAGTACAGTATAGTGTAACACGTCGCACCCTGGAGTACTCCTGCTTGTAGCTGTGACTAATTTGAGAGCATTAGGGAAACATAGTTCATCACTGCACTCTCCTTAATTAACAAAGCGCCCCGTGCATGATGAATTGCGGCTGGTGAGCTCAGCTTCTCCGGAATCGTGTCGAATCATGTCGAGTTTCCATCCGATTTCAAACCAAGAAATGGTTTTAAGGTCCCGAGTCTTAACGGCGGCGGCTGAATGTTGACGTGTCTAGAACAGGGATCTCAAACTGACCCGTGAAAGGGCCGCTGTGGCTGCAGGTTTTCATTCCAACCGTGCAGCAGCACACCTGACTCGGCTCAATGAATTAATCAATCGATTGGAACAAAAACTTGCCAGCCACACCCACTGCATGGGTGCTGCATGGTTGGAATGGAAACCTGCAGCCACAGCGGCCCTTTCATGGATCAGTTTGAGATCCCTGGTCTAGAAGAAGCACCTGAGAGTGCAGAGAGATGCAGAAAAACTAGACACTCGGGACGTATGTTATATTAAAATACTGCCTCTAAACGTGTCTTTGCAAAAGCCCTTTTTCTTCCACATAAATGTCAAGGGAATTGGAAACAAATATTAGAAATGTCACCAAAATAAAACAAAGAAAACAAATAGAAAGCGATAAAACAGAAAATAAGACACTGTTAATCAATAGGATGTGTGCAACTAGAGGCGGTGTGGCTTATACGTTGGTTGTGTTATGCATGAGTTTATTCCTCTAAACAAAAACAATAATAAAAAATAAAAAATAGAGGAAGTAAATGGAAATTAACCAAAAAAACAACACCTGTATGAACCATACCCAGATGATGCTAATGCATGTAGCCCGAACTACGCCACCGGTGCAAAAAACACACACAGGAGAGGCTCTTCATCTTCTTCTTCTTCCGCGTGAATTGGAAAATGCATCCACCTTCCATTAACTGCATTAACTTTCATCCAAAAGGTGAAAAACATCTCAAATGAGCACAAAAACTCTTCAAATGCAAAACACAAATGTGCATAAACGCACAGAGGTGGAAACATGACTGCTGAGTATGTTACAGTGTTTTAACCTTTGCATTATTAATTCCTTGGAGCGTTAAATCAAGGCTCTGCAGCGCGATTCGTGTGATAACACAAACACGTCACATGTTTGTTTATGGATTCTATACCACCAGACGGAGTGAAAGTAATTACACAATAAATTCAGCTCGGTCTGAACCTACAGCACGACTACAGGCGCCGAGAATCAGCGAACAGAGGTCTCATTAAAAACAGTTTTCGGCGTCCCGACAGCAGCAGCATAAGAGTACTGTCAATGGGTTTGGAGCTGCTTTGGTGCAAAGGAATGATGTCTGATTACAGTAAACCTGCGTGTCTCTAGAGCTTTTCTTTTTATCATATGGAATAATTAATCAACGGGGGAACAATTAATTCATAGCGCAGAAAGAAAAAAGCCAAGCCATTACTAGCCCAAACAGAGGATTAACTGCCATCTTCCCCACGGGGCGGAGGACAGAAATGCATTTCAATGACGATCTGTTTAAAAGCTTCAGCTCGTCTTAAGTGTCCTTCTAAGGCACTGCCCCGTCTCAGACTCCCAGTTAAACGTATCTGTTGACTACTTAGTCAACAATGCCGCGCGTCACACTGACGTTACGCTGCGTGCGGAGATAATTCGTAGCACGTCTGCGTGTCAGTGCAAGCAATCAACACATCCACCACCAGATATGATTCATCATATTGGCTTGTGAAAACACTTGCACTGTTGTTTCATGCAACAAAAAAGAAATAAATAAATAAAATAGAGCTGGTAAATGCTAATCAATACAAATTCCACACCAGCTTTTTTTAAATTTATTTATTACACCAGCGTCTATCTTGATATCGTGTTAATTAAGTACCCGAAATTGAATTAAAGAGTTGCTCTAAATTTGATCCACTTTCCCGCCGCATCCAACACCGACAGACATTTATAGATTATGCCAGTTTAAAAAAAGAAAAGCTGTCAATACTTGGATGCTCTCAGCAGCGCTAGTCAAATTAGAGCCTCGTTCAGCAGAGCTTTATTTAGCAGGTCAATACGAATTCAAAGCCGACTTATTTCAGCAACGTGTTGATAATAGCTTTGTTCAAAAAACGCGCTCGATTGTGTAAACCTGAAATGAATCCAGTGATAGAGTTTTGTTTTGCTTTAAACAATCTTTGATTAATCATGTGTATGCGGAGTCAAGCTTGGAGAAATCTTTCATGTTCCTCCGTCAGATTTTAAGCGCCTCTGCAGACGAATGTGAATCAACGCAGCGAGCTTCACAGTTGGACGGACTTAATATTTGAAAACGGGGAGAAGCAAGTGAAAGAAAAGTCGCGACGAGTGCAACAAAGTGAGGAAATCTCATTGCTCTAAGATCTGTAAAAATTTTGCTGACACCGGTTAAAAGCCTAATTGGCAGCACTCTGCCTCGCGAACCACATTTTACATGATGTGGGAAGTCAGACGTGTAATTTCGTTGCATATCAATTTTGCCTCCCGCTGAGGAGCTGCTCAGCCCGGAGAATAAATGGATGCGCTAACAGTGGTGGCTGGAGCAAAAGCAAAACAGCAACACTGTTGAAGACGTACTGCTCTCTAACCTCATTAGAAATGACAAACGCAGTGTCCAAACACACACACTGCCAGGACGAAGATCAAGAGGAGGCGATCCTGCCAGCGCCAGGTGTTTCTGAACAGGGAAGGTTGATCAGGACACCGACATGAGCCTGGCGTACGAACTAGACCCTGTAAAATACCACTCTATGACATATTAATGACGGTTAACATCAGCCCTATCCTGTTATTACCTCTGGAGGGTACGGTACACGCTGTCCTTGCTAATCGCCCTCTGACATAACAGGCGTTCAGCCTCCATTCAGTCGTCAAACACTCATCTCTATTTTTTTTTTTTCATTGTTGTTGTTGTGCGATCTCCTGGTAATACTCATCTGCCACTGAAAGTGATCTATTTTGATTTAATTTTCTGCGGCTTTTTGTTTGGAACGAATCCAAGAAGAACTGGCTTCTAGCCGGAGCAGAAGGAACCATCATGACTAAGATGATTAAGATTGAGGAGGGTGAGCTTCATGAACCAAAAAAAATAAAAAAACCTGTGTCATCGTGCTGCAGTTAAGCAGCGCTGCAATGATCTGCTAATATCCGATGTGTAACATTTCAGTCACCTTGAACACATCGGTTTGATCAAAAACAGTAAAATCTGGTCACATTCACTAACCGCTGAAAAACATTTTCTTTGTAAGCAAAAGATTCTGAGAAAATGATCACAGATGATCAAAAGCTGTGAGAATTCCCAAACAAGGACTGCAGGAACAAGCATGTGACAGCCTTTACTTGAGGCACTAGCCTGAACAGGTGTAAAGAAAGGAACCGAAGACGTCTTTTGTTCTGTAAAATATCCGGAACAAACACCTTAGTGGTTGAAATTAAGTTGGAGGAGATAGAGAAGTTAACTCCACTAATATATAGTATAATAACTTTGGGGTCATTTGAAGTCCTTCGGAAGATATTTGCATCCGTATATATCCATAAAGTGGGAGTGAATGGGGCACCGAAACACAGCCTCTAAATAACACATTATCTGCCGCAAAACTTGTTCATTTCATAGACAACAGGTATCTCCGGACTCAACAGGGAATAGCACTAGTGTACGATAACAAAATATTGGTGAAATGAACAAGTTTTGTGGCAGATAATGCGTTATTTAGAGGCTGTATTTCGGTGCCCCATTCATTTCTACTATATGGATATATGCAGATCTAAATATCTTCCAAAAGTTATATGGGTGAGTAAATTATCGTTTATTTTCTGCCAGAAATAAGGTCCAGATTGTAAAAAACGGTAGTTTCCCTTTAATAAACAGAGAGGAGGTTGTTATTATGGCAACGATTGTCCAGCCGGCCTCACTATGAGTTACACCAAGTGGATCCAACACAAAATGTTACATATATCTTCCACTTCCCTTCTGGCAGTGTTCATATATTACATTCAAACGAATGCTTTCAACCATGAGAACGTACTGATAAGTTAGTTTATGCCAATAGTTTGGCTTTTTCCAAGGACTGAGCTCTGCGATTGAAAAACAAAGCCAAGCGCCGAAAACTGTAGTTCCTCTAAAGGCCACTTGACGCTGGGCATAAAAGCGAACCAATCCCTGTGGACGTTCAGGTTTGATGCCCAACTTTCCTTCTGAAATGAACATGTTTACAGCTTGGTGCCAACAATGTTTTTGGTCTCTGTAGTGAATTTCCCCATTGACGACTGTGTGTTGGTGCTTTTTCATACAAGTCTCCCATTTGAATTATATCAAGGCTAGCTGCTCCACCTCTTTGCTCGTTTTTGAGTTAGTACGGTGTCAGATGGAGCCAGGCACTGCCAAGAAGTACGGTATGGGAAATATGTCAATCCAGCCAACACAAAGGAACATGATGCTTGTCTAGTAACACTGCAAACTCACGACTGAAGCAGTCAAGGATACGTGGAGAATCAAACCCAATGACAAACTGCTACAAGATGTGCTGTTCCGCAGTGTCTCTGATTCCATAGTGTCCTTGAAGGCACCAGCAAGGGCAGCCTGTTTACATCGGGATAGCAGACTAGACCTTTGAAGACCTGTTGCAATTTTTAGCACCTCATAAAAATCACAATTCCACACGTGTCTCCAGACGAAGCGTATACGCATGTCTACAAGTGTGTATAGAACATGAAGCATCGGTGGAGTAAGAACGGTCCGGCAGTCGTCAAAAGCTGGATCCTAATCCCGAGTCTGGTTGGGATTTTCTAGGCGAGAGATCAAATGAGAAACGAGATTGTGACGAGAAGGTTGATTTATTTATTTTTTCCCCCTTTCTTCAACCAACACTATCAAGGTGTCCTTGTCCAAGGCGCTTAAGCACACATGAATTTCAGTGGAACTGGACAGCGCATTCGACTGAGATCTCACCCTGAACGTCCCGAGGGGGAGTGTAATGATAAATAAAGGGTAAAAAGAAAAACTGACCACGTTCAAAGAGACACGTGCTCTAGACATGTGAGCCACTGCAGATGCAGAGCTGCAGACGTCACATTAACTGGGCACTCTGTTCTTGTTTTGCCCGTCTGTCCAATTTGCTGTTTAAATAACTGCATAGTACACCCAGTAGTACAATAGATGCACCTTATATATACACTGCACTGGGATTTAATTACCACAACAAGTTCAAAACACATGCAATAACACTGTGGCTTTCAATAAATGCGCCGTCAAAATGGAAATGTGCGCCGCTGTTTACAGTTTTTTTGGGGACGCGCGTGAGAAGAGACAGAAAATAAATCAGCTTCTGTTTGTTTGCTTTTCATGGAGTGCCACTTTAGCAGACGAGAGACTGAAGATCAGACCTATAAAAAACACACACACACACACACACTGCTTTCGCAGCATTTGTGTATTTATCCGTCTCCCTCCCACTTCTAATTTCCTCTGCTAAACCGCCTGTGATTTCTCTCTCCTTGGAGTGCTGCAGTGTCTGCCCGTGATTGGACATATGCCTGCGACTGCTGCTCTGCCGCTGCTACTGCAGCCACTTCATGATTTAATCAGGATGAGGCACACTCTGCCATTGTTTCCCACTTTGGTCCTCTGCTTTCCTTTCAGCGCCTCCCCTCAGAAACTGCTTCATCCTGTTGCTCCTTCCCCAAACTCCATCTGTGTGCTTTAGCGCTGGCAGAGTTATTCTCAGTGTCTTCTTGTAAATAACGCAAATAACTCGCACGGACGTCACTGTACACAAGCACAGACATGCATCCAAATTTGTATGCGTGCCCAACAAGCGTGCAGGGAGGATGGCACAAACACACACACAGTGTCATACACACTGCTCTAACCCTTAAGGGGATCTCACAGATGTCTGGGCACCTGGTGATCCATTCTAGATGCTGCCAGTTGTCGTGCCCAGGATCTAATTTACAGCCTAGGTAAACAGTTTCAATCCCACTTTGCTGGGGAAACTGACATCAATCTTGGGTTAATTTTTTCCTCTTTCCTCAAGGAGTCCAGAGCGATGTTTAGGGGCCGTCTGTGTTTATGCTCAAAAACAACTGTATAACTGCGGACGCCTGAAATATCACTCAGCGCACAGTATGTGCAGCACGTTGACTGGGGAGGTTCTCAGTCATCCGGGTCACGGTATATCCAGAGAAAGGCAGGTGGCCTTGTAGAGTTTCTTGATGACGTTTTCCCACACTTTGCTTCTACTCCCTTCAACAACAGACACTAGTGGTGCACGTTTCCGATAGGGTTGCACCAACAGATGTTCCTATTTGAACCTCAACTCCTCAAAAGTCCCTCAGAGCTGAAGAAGACACTTGGATGAGTGGTGAAACTTCTTCAACAAACCCTCCAAGAAGTCCAGTTGCCTTTCTGTAACACCTTTGGATGTGCAGCACGTTGTTTTGTCGTAGTGGAATTGCATTCATTGCATGTACAACACAAGTACACAGAGGAGGAATGAGTGATATACTTGAGATTTTTCTTCACGTGCCACATGTTAGAGGGAAGTACTTTACTTCTCTACATTAATCTGAAAGCACAAGTTACTAGTTACTTTACAAGTGAACAAACTTGTACATCTAACAGTATTTCTACAGTAGTTAGTACTTTTATCTAAGTGAAGAAGCACTGACGACTTCCTCCACTGCTGTTTTTGAGCAGATTTGATAAAGTTTTGATGTTTGTTCTTTGCTTCTTAAATAATAATATACTCTATGACCAACTAATACTTTTCCATTTGACTACTTAAAGGATTTAAAGGAGAACTACTGTTTTCCACAACCTTGACCTTATTTCTGCCATAAAATACGGTTGTTTACTCACCCATATAACTTCTGTGTAATTTGTATTCCTTCAGGAGATAACTAGATCAGTGTTTATCCATATAGTGGGAGTGACTGGGGCACCGAAATGCAGCCTCTAAATAACACATTATCTGCCGTCAAACTCGTTGTCTGTAGGTCAATCAGTTGATGCTAACTCTGGACTCAGCAGGGATTTCGTGGCAGATAATGTGTTATTTAGAGGCTGCGTTTCGGTGCCCCATTCACTCCCACTACATGGATATACGCTGATCTAATTATCTCCTGAAGGAATACAAATTACACAAAAGTTATATGGGTGAGTAAACGACTGTATTTTATGCCAGAAATAAGGTCTAGGTTATAAAAAACAGTAGTTCCCCTTAAGTGTGAACACAAAACGTAAAATTTGAAAGAATATCTACCCTTGTTCTTTTAAATTTCTTAGTCTTTACCATTTCCGAGTTTGCAAAAAGCAAATAATTCTAAATCAAACTTCAAACTTCAATGTGGCCTTCGCCTTCTTAGGTGATGAAAAATAAATGACACACAACTGGACAAATCCCAAAAAGTAAATGTCTCTCCGTTTTAGTAAACGCCGTATGCCCCTTGTGACTTCCCAGATGAATCCATGCTTGTGCGGACCAGTACCACTTTGTAAGTAAGCCATCTGCACTGCATGAATCTGAATTTTAAGTGCGCCATTGTGATTGACGACACGCATTCATGAACGCAAGGCTTCCCTCTTCAATTACCATATAATTGCCCTGAATATATGCAGATTGATGTCTGAGAATCGCACATCTAACGCCTTCCAGGGCAACAATTAGACTAAATGTCATCAAATGGCTCTTTTAAGCTCATTTTCCATTCACACGTCAGGTACAGGCCTGTCAGCTATCAACGTGAAGCAGCTACTTTTTAACCCCGGAGTAACATGCGGCTACATTTCTGCTAAGATGACAATGACAACTGAAGAGACATTCTTTGGTGGGTTAATGAAACATCCATCTATGGGACATGATGACACATGATTTCCACGCATGGTCACACTCGTAATTGATTCTGGGCAAGAGAAGAATCATTGTTCACTTTTATTCTTTTCTAATTTTAACATCGATTTAATGCTAGTTTAGACATTTGTTTATGTTGGGGAAAGCTTTATAATTGGTTCAGCTTTTAGCAAAGGTGCATCACTACTTCAAAACAGAAAATCTGTGCCTGAGTTAACTTTGTGAACCCAGAATTATATTAATTACAAAGAGAGTTTAAAGGGGAAAGGCGATAACAAAAGAGTGATATGGACTTTTTGTTTGCTGGTGAATGTGGAGGAGGTCAGTCTGCAGTTTCATTGGAGACTGAAGGTCATTTCAGTTTTGGGAACTGTATAATGTGGCAACAGGCATTTGTACTGATGGGATGGTTGAGCTGCCAGGGGTGACAGCAGTAAAATATTAGTGGATGGCAACACATTGCCAATTACCAATGGGCAAGGAAGACTATTTTTACAGACTGAAGCATAGGGCTCATTTTATGGAGCAATGACACTTTAATCTTTCATTTCTTGGTTGATTTAGTTGGTTTGGTTGAAGTCATTTGAACTTGGATGGCATCAAACCATCGTGCGGAGAGTCAATAAAAATCTCAGGTTTTGGTTTTGCTCAAGTTGCAACCATAGACGGTATAAATATGGACAATGTGTCGCCATTTCCTTGCAACTACACTTCCGCCAGAGTCACTTGTGTTTTATATTTAATTAATACTGTGCTCGGCATGGCAGCTGGCAGTCGCCATTATGTCACATCCTGTTTCTGTAGAATCAAATAACTAAGCTAAAATAAAACTTATCCAAAAAAAAAAAAAATGTCAGAAACCATCCTTGTCCCATCCACTAACATGGAGGAAGTGGAGCTTATGGCCTATACTGCAGCCAGTCACCAGGGGGAGCTCTACTGGCTTTGGCTTCGCTTTTGAGGTGCAGTCCATTTTTATACTATCAGTGATTGCAAACCTGTTCCTAAATTAAACACTCGAGGCGGTCACCAAAAGCAAGATCAATGGCCAGCTTCATAGCAGAAATCAACATGTGTACAGCATGGCGTAGAAAGACACAGCTCAAAACCTCTCTTCAGGAATTGAATGAGTGATGTACAGCCAGTGGTCTCAATCCAATCTGAGTCAAGCACTGGGAATAAACATTGGGTGAAAAGGCTCGAAAACAACACCAACTGAGGTTAAATTTCAAAGTGGGACGAAGACGCAATTTTAAGTTGCCGGACAGCAGGAAAGCGAACTTCGCCGTATGACGTCTTCATCGAAAGAAATAGCGTACAGGACGACAACTTCATTGATTTGTCACAGCACCTATCCTTGATTCAGCCACATTAGAAGTAGAATAAATTGCTAAGTAGCTACTTTAACTTACAGGACGAATAAGTCGTAAGCCAATACTATTACTGTACCCTGTCACTGTGTAATGACTTTGATCAAACGGTAATTATAATGAAAGTCTTTCAAATGTCACATTGGATCGCAGAGGAAATCAAAATTGAAGAAAGTGTGGCCGGGAAGTGCACAAAGAAATGTCACTCATGTAAAAGTGTTTCCTTAATGAACACACACACACAAAAAACCTGATTGGATCCGAGACAAAACAATACAAACAGGAAAAGATGTTTTTAATATGGTGAACACAAGCCATCACATGGCTGAACCACACACGGAAAAAAAATAATAAATAAAAAATAATAATAAAAAGGCTTAGAACATCAAAGCCATGTCTTTGTGTTTTCATCATGTGGAGAGCCAGCTGCTACCCTATAACACAACCACTGCTCTTTGTTCATTGAAAGCACAGGCATGAGATGGGGAACCAACCAGGGGATATATTAAGACAACAGCATCCTTCAGAAACTATCCATCTGAACAGGTAATTTTTGATGTAATGCCCAGACAGAGTTGAGCGGTTAAGAGTACTCCTCGTGAAAAGAATACGTTTCCCTGCCAACCTGCGATTTAATCCTCCCAGAGCATTGTCTTGCTGCTGCATCCCCACTGTTTGAAAATAATAACTAAGAAAAAAAACGAGGAGCGACTGACAACAGACACAAAAAAACTGAAAAACCCAACTTTTGTAAATTTTTTGCAAAATTTAGGGATGTTTCAGTCGTGTTAACCCAACCCTGGTACAACCAACAGATCATCATGTTAACATCTTGTCAATCATGCAGGTAGACCAAAGGTGTCAAACAAATTTTTAGTTCAGGTGGGTCAGACCAGTAACATCGTTGCTTGCACTTTGCTGCGGGCCAGATTGGACCCTCCAACCCTCTATAAGTAGGTTTTGGTCCATGGGCTGTATGTTTGACATCCAGGTAGGTGAATGCACTTCCAAGCTGGTTTGCCCGATGCCAATAAACTCAAAAGAAGAAGAGGAAGGTAGGCAGCCATGCTGTTCTGACTCTTAATAGGAGCTCCTGTGATCCAATAAAAACAACTGTGGACAATGGCATCAAAACAAGAAAGGCAACCTTAGCTACAACTGTCAAAACACTAGGGTTGGGACTCGATTAAAATGATTAAATTATTATAATTAATCTAATTAAATAGACGCTTTGTAATTAATTAAGCGTCATCAATCAATTGCATAACAATATTTGCCACAAAAAGCAACATTTTTCAAGTTTGGGTTGCCAACATGTCTTGTCCGTACTCGGACCAGGACTTTCTTGCAGTCAACATGCTTTTGATTTAGATGGTACTATAGGGTAGAAGTGCTTCAGTAGTGCTCTTTCTTTTTTTGCACAAACCTCTGCTTTTATCTAGGCCTCCACTGGGTATATATATATTTTTTAAATAAAATTCCATCAGTCCTAGCAAAGCGTTTTGATCACATTCCTAAACTTTGCTAGCCGTTAGCAGAGCTCTGATGTGTGCAACAGTGTAATCGTTGAACCAGGAAATCGTGCATTGACAAAAGTTAAGCATTGTTTGGAGTGCAAACTGCGATTAAATGCGTTAAATGTTATTAGCACGTTCATTTTAAAAAAAAAAATCAATTAATCATAGTTAACATGTTAAACTCCCACCCCTACAAAATCACTTCATTGTCATGTAATGAAATAAAATAAAATCAGTTGAACTGTTGCATTAAGCCACAGGTACAGTGTACATGTGTGTGTGTATATCTCCTATTGCTACTTGGTATCAGCAAGCATCCAAATGCAAGTACTTTATTTGATTAGAGGCGCTATCACTACTTAAAAATCAACTGGGAATTGTATTGGACAAGTGGAAAAATCGATCCTTGTCTTACAGATTTTCTTTTATGACTTTTACTAAGAAACCAAAGCACTGAATGCAATGTATGGACGTCTTCTGATACGCAGTGTAGTTTACGGCACAATAACACTCAACACCAAGTCAGTATTCATTTAGAGTGTGAAGCTGGAGAGCAACTTCTAAAAGCCTGCACACAACATTAATGGGAAATGGACTTTTAATACCATCAATTCCTGAGTGTCGGCCTTTCCATGTATTTACACTGCCACGTTACGGCGTTTTGTAACAGTTGTCACTGTAATTGGCCTTTTATAATGTCCAAATATAATGCAAGTATAGAAATATCTAGGACGACTATGTAACAGCTACACAAAGCCAAGCGATATGAACAGAAACCAAACTCAGAGGAAAAACGTTTCTCGCTGAGATTGAAAAGGAAAGGTTGAGTTCAGTTGAGCAGCATCCAGATAGCAGTCAGTCAATTAGACACGTATGTAAACTCCATGTAGATATGGAGTCATAGGAGCTGAGTGAAGCTAAAGTGAAACCACTGCTGCGTCTTCTCCACTGAGGATGAGCTATGGGCCGAACAGGAACACAAATCACACCCGTGCATACAGGAGCCCTCTGGGAGACACACACGCCCAACGTGCACACGCAAACAAGCCTCCTTTCTCTCTCTCACATAGCCAGAATAACACTTTCCAAATATTACCCCAGTCCTCTATCAGCCAGCGGGTGTATCATGATGAACGGTGTTTGCCTAGTTGGAAGCCATCATCCGCTACCTGGGGAAGTGTTCGGAGCTACGAGAGGCTGTGTCCTGGAGTCCCACCTGCTCTTTGAGAGGGGACGTCCTCAGGCAGGAACCGCCGCTGCCTCCCCCCTTCTTCCACCCAAGCGGAAATCTATTCATCAGCTGCTGTAATGAGCTCACGGCAGTGCCATGCCCAATGTATGTGTGAGCCACTGGATGCAGAAATTAATGCATTCAGGCGAGATTCAATGGACACAGCTAGACTTTTTGTTGTGGTCAGATGCCACGCTTGCTGGTTGCCTCACAAGATTTTGTTAAACGGGAAAGTAAAATTACATAAGGAACAAACATTCATCATCGTTTTCACACATGGATTGGCCACCAGAGAGTCCAGACTTTAACCCCATTGAGAATCTTTGGGATGTGCTGGAGAAGGCTTTGCACAGTGGTCAGAGTCTCCCATCATCAATGCAAGATCTTGACGAAAAATGAATGCAACACTGGATGGAAATCAATCCAGTGACATTACAGACGATTACTGAAACAGTGAATGCATGCTGCAAAGCTAAAGGTGGTCCAACGTGTGACCTTTTCCTTTGGTGGTGCCTTTTTGCTTTTGGCCAGGCAGTTTATATCTCACCAAGAAAGGTTTGCAGTGCAGCAATGCAAATGTAGAGAGTCATTTTTAATGATTACAGGACAGGATGCTGGTGAGGAAATGAGAAAGGTGGATTAAAAACAGCAATAAGAAATCAACGCACGGGTGGACTCACAGAAAGGCTGAAAAGACGAGTGACGTCAGGCAGAGAAAAACACGACCAGAGTCGTCTCAAAGGGACAATAAGGAAGAAAGGACCACATGAGAGAATCATAAAGAAGATACGAATCATCCGGAGACTTGATGTTATTCAGTCCGGACATCGGTTTTCAAAGAGCGACCTCTGGTCACTGTTCCCTCATAGGTTTCTTGGGTCAAGCAGGGCTCCATGTGTGGCGTTCAGAAGAGTATCCTTGTCAGGCTCCGTCACTGGAGTGCTGCAAACGTATTTGTACAACGCCCTAATGGAGCTGAAACCAAAGGGCCGGCATCTTTAGATATAATATATTTTTAAATTGATTTATTTTTAATTCCCTGCTTTTTTCCTTCTGCGAGCTAAATTCAGTTTTCAAAGAGATTACCAAGAGATAAAGAATTTAAAATGCTCGATTAACACGACTTGAAAGTTTCTTAAGAAAAATAGCGCCCGTACTCGGCTCATACTGGAAAGTCTTTGACGACAGGCTGCGCTGAGGCCGACCGAAAGATAAACCTCATATCTTTGGACTCCTGCGGAGACACGCTGATGATTAGGCTGATGCCACATATCAAAAAAAAAAAAGTCTTGGCCTAATTTGAGACCCACAAAGTTCACTAAGAACTGCAAAGTGCATAGAAGTAAAGTTAATGTGATCGGTTCTTGATTTCTCTTTCGCCCGCCCATTTTTTTTTTTTTTCCTCTTGTATTTTTAATTTCGAGTGCCTCCAGAAATTCCTTATGTTGCAGAGTTTAAATGCAATCTATTTGATCTACGCTGCAGAAATGGGGAAGACGTCTTTGGAATGTCTTAAATGGTCTGCATCCTTTCTCCCTTGCTCTGGTCTCTCTTCCTTCCTTCCTTCCTTCCTTCCTTCCTTCCTCCTGTGGCCTTGATGAATTGGTATTTTAAACACAGTGTTTCATACAATAATTTGCCATTTCAGATGGGAGATTAACATTTCTTGCATAATGACAAGTTTGGCCTTTTGCAGTAATTGAGGCTTTGGGGAAGGTAACGGTGGAGTAAGGAAATGTGAGGATGCCCCCCTAGACATAACACTATTTAGTCTTTTTAAAAAAAATTAAAAAAATGAAGTACACATACAACGATCAGTCACAACATTAAAACCACTAACGAGAGAAGTAAATAACATCAACCATCTTGGGACAACACAATATTCTGCAGAGAAACTTTTGAACCTGGCATTCATTCATGTGGATGCTACTTAGACATGTAGCACCCACCTAGACCAGACCAGGCACCCCCACCCCATGGTAATAACACTACTTGATGGCAGCAGCCATCCCCAGAAAGACACACACACAAAAACACTTTAGGAACAACTCAAAAAAACACGAAGAACAGCGCAAGGTGTTGACCTGGCCTCCAATTCCACTAGATCCCAAACTGATCAAGTATCTGTGGGATGATCCCTTCCCCCTCGACCCATAGGATCCAAAAGCCCCCCCCCCACACTAACAACATCCTGTTGACAGACACCACAGGACACCCTCAGAAAGCCCGTGTCCATTCCCTGATCAACTGTTTTGGAGGCACAAGGGAGACCTACACAATATTAGAAAGGTGGTCATAATGTTATGCCCTATTGGTGTATATCAGCATGAAACACAGTCATACTATGACAATATATGGGACATTAATGAAGTCACTTAGGATAATGATCATGCCCATTATCTTGTCGTGGTGGAGCGGATTAGCAAAGGTAGTGAAGAAGAAGAAGAAGAAGAAGAAGAAGAAGAAGAAGAAGAAGAAGAAGAAGAAGAAGAAGAAGAAGAAGAAGCATCCTAGCAAGTAATTGTGAATGTAAACCATGCAGGTGTCTATCGTTAAAGAAAAGCAAATGTCTTTTAAGGAAGGATTTGTGTAAAACACCTCCGTCAGACCTCAGGCGCACACATAAGGCGCCGTTGTGAGAAACACTCAGGGCAATCACGACGCCAGGTTTGTTAGCAAGAAAACTCCACAGGGCGCATTTAGGTCGAAAACCCAATTTAACCGTTCACTACCCAGCAAACTATTTAGTGTTATTATGTGTACGGCAGCCAGTGAGCAAACGAGGTACTCTGACACAGCCCGCATGAGGTTTCCCACGTTTTAAATTCAGTTCACACAGTCAGCAAAAAATCACAATGCCGTTACAATACCATTACAATCAAGCAGAGATAGCAGAGATACATTCTCTCACACGTAGGTTCATGTATTCCATCCACCAGGTGTGCACGGGTAGTATTTGTGGAGCGCTTTGCAAAGCATGTGTTTCCATGGCAACGCACCCGTAGCAGCGCCACAAGAGCGCGTTAGGAGCGCGATGCCCTCACAAGCGAGCGCTGTTATAATTGTCGCCATTTGGCTCTGCGTCTACAAACAGCAGGACGCGCTAATTCCACATAATAACTGTTATGACAGCTGTAACTTGATCATAGGTGTGGCAGAACGCAGCGGCTGTGATGACTTGAAGGATCTATTGTTTCACGTCTGTCACGGGTTTTTTTGACAAGTGAGCCGTCTCCCTCCCTAGCTGCAGCTTTATCTCGGCTGAGCGCGTTTCTACCTCGCGGAAAAGCTGCGGCCCGTGAAGTCTGAATATCGACACCGGTCATTTTGTTCGGTGCGAACGTTTGGCGATGATTTAGACACAAGTCCAGCTGTCGGAAAAGAAGATTCTTCTTCTAGTGTTGAAATATTGCTGCTTTAAAAAAATAATAATAACACAAAAAACCTATATGTCAAGACCGGTGTCCACATTAATAACCACTTTCATCCCTCTGAAGTGGGAGCTCTGGATCTGCCAGCCAGCAGATCTATGGTTCACACCAGCAGGGGAGCAACACCATGAGGCCGGGCTTTTCCAGGAGGAGGTCCAATGACAGGGAAAGGCAGGGCTTTAGGGTGCTCTTGGCATGGTAGATCAAAGACCTGTAGTTAAAGGGGCTCTGCAGCTCCTCTGCAGGGGTGGTGATGGGTTAGAGATTGGATTTTGGGTGAGGCATCAAGGTCTTAATCAGTGAAAAACCTGCGTCTCTAAATCGGCAAGGGAGGCAGAGCACTTTCTCATGAAACTGGAGTGTCAGAGTGTCAGATCGGAGTTTGTTCTGGACACATCTACCTTTTATTTTTTTTATGAAACGATGTGCAAATGTTACGACATGCCAGCTCGTTCAGGAAAATTACAAAATGAGAACCGGGCGAGCTCCATCTGCTGACAATTTAACGGCTGATGCCAGATGGAGCTTGAATTGAGCTGGTTTTGTCTTGTGTTTGTTAGGAATGAATTTGAATTCTCTGCCTTTATTTGACTCTCCTTGGTCCTGTTTCAAAGTGGTTGTGTGTAGCTGGTGGAAAATATTTGTTTAATGGCTACTGCGGCTCTTTAAATGGGAATTAGCATTTTTTACAACCTGAACCTTATTTCTGGTGTAAAATACGATCGTTTACTCACCCATATAACTATAATAATGGAGTGCTGCGTACATGCTGCGTACATCTATATAATGGGAGTGAATGGGGCACCGAAATGCAGTCTCTAAATAACGCATTATCTGCCACGAAACCCGTTAATTTCCCCAATATTTTGTTGTGATAAGCTAGTGCTATTCCCCGTTGAGTCTAGAGTTACCTGTTATCATCATCTGGGGTTTGTAGATTGACCTAGTAACCTCTGACCTGGATGATGTCATCTCTGAGCGCCGCTCACACCCACGACACTCGGCTAGTTTGCCTGTAAATTGCTACTGCTAGTTTTTTACAACATGGCTGAATATTTTTCCGATTCTGGGGTTGTGGACGACGACTTTGTTTATGATGGACGTCCTTACCGTTTTCAGCCATTGTATATGGATGAGGAGCTTGTTGAAAAGAGGATGCGGAGGCAAAGAACAACAAAGAACAAAGAACAACAAACCGCTACACATCTGCGAAAAGATAGTAACGGGTGGTGTTCTTGTGGACACCATCATTCCTCTGTTATCACAGGGAATAGCAGTAGGATAGCATAACAAAATATTGGTGGAATGAACGAGTTTTGCGGCAGATAATGCGTCATTTAGAGGCTGCATTTCGGTGCCCCATTCACTCCCACTATAATATCGTCCAAACGACTCCAAATGACACCAAGTTATATGTGCGAGCAAACGATCACTCTTTATGCAAGAAATAAAGTCCAGATTGCAAAAAATGGTGATTCCCCTTTAACTGGAGAACCTTTTTGTTATGGCCTACCAATCCACCATACAGCACATTACAACACAACAGAGAATTGCTAGTTTCGTTTTTGTCATTTAGAGGCTGCATTTCGGTGCCCCATTCACTCCCACTATATGAATATCTTCCAAACGACTCCAAATGACACTAAAGTTATATGGGTGAGGAAACGGTCATATTTTAAGCCAGAAATAAGGTCCAGGTTGCAAATAATGGTAATTCCCCTTTAACTGGAGAACCTTTTTAATAAAACTCAAACATTCATTTTCAAGGGCAGTGCATAAAATAATAACGCGAAAGCGCTGAATTATCTGACACTCGGGCCACCAACCGAGAGGAACCTTGAGAAAACCTGAGGAACACAGGAACGCTACATAGACCTTACTCCTATGAGTTATCCAGAAATAGCTGTCTGCGCTAAGCCACTGTGCCGTCCCAGAGCACATCACGTTGAATTGTTACTGATATGGACCCTGGAGGGCACTTAGTTTTTCCTCTATTAGCTGTTTAGCCTAAGAAAGATTGACTTGCAGGCTGTCAGACAGGGCTGCACCTCCCACGCGCATAAATCTGACAAATGTCAGCAGTAGTTTATTGCCGCCATGTAGCCAGGTGGCTCGGCTTACCGGGAGATTTGTCTATCTCGGTTTTATTTTCGGTCGGAGATTTCACGCAGGAAAAAGGTTGTTCAAAGGTTGTTTCTGTATTTTATCACCTTCCACAGTAATTGGTTTAGAAAATGAGTTTGTCCGCAGCCCACGTTTAATTGGAATTAAACACAAATATATGGAATGGTGAAGCGCACTCACCGTTAGATTAACAGAGTCTATAAAGGTCTGGAAAGTGTGTTGTTTGTGCAAGTGTGTGCAAAGCATTGGTACGTAGATGTCTGCTGGCTAAGGGTTCCTGTGGCGCACATCAATTCAAACTCGCCCATTCCGCAGGATGTCGGCGCAAACATGCAATTAGCATCAGGGAACAGGACACCATCAGCTCGTTTCTCTTTATATCTGCTAATGCCGGGAATTGTCTATCATGCGGCTGCACTCTCAGGAGAGCCACGAAACCTATTACCTGTTAATGCGATATGAATTGCTCATTTAAGCCACGGACCGGGAACTGAGCAAAAGTGCACGGAGTTGTCGTTCCGAGAATATGCAATAAATGAATTACACCAGATGCTCGCATTTATTCCTGACGTCCCTGCCTTCTTGTAAATCTCTAATTAACACTGTTGATCCCTGTGTGTTGCTAAATTAAATCAGAGAAGATCTGAGGGATGTTTCGCAGCCTGTTATTGATAATGGGCTTCAATTAATTGAGTGCTCTTGAAGCATCAATCCTGCCTCAGTGGCAGGCACCTGTTTGAGTAATTAAGCGTCTTGTGCATTCAGTCGGCGGCGCAGCTCCCCTCCTGCTGACTGCATCAAAGATAAGAATTACACACTGCTGTCCGTGAAGGTCGGATCTCAACGAGCAAAACAAAAAGACACTTACAGAGAAGACGCAAAATGCACCTTAGAAATGCAGCCATGGTCTAAATAACTGAAGTAATTCATTAAAGATTAGCTGTGTCTAAATAAGGGTGATTTTGTGTGAGGGAATGAGAAAGTCCCGTCTCAGAGCTATTACCAGGGCAGAGTAAAGCACCAGCTGATCTAGGGTTTTAAATCTGCTGGAGCTCTCTCCACTGAGTGAATCCCTGTCCAGTGTTTAGACCTTTGTTTCCCCCTACACCGGTCTGTACAGTTGTTGCTCTATTCCGGCTAACAAGGACACACTTCCCTTGTGTGTTAAATCAGCGTTTCCTTCACGATGATAAGTTAAAGCAAAGACCTTGTCTTCTTCTTGAGTCTAACTTGTGCACACCTTGTCCTCTGGAGGGTCGCGGCGGGGCTGGAGCCTGTCCCAGGTCGCCAGTTTGTACTCACACCTACGACCAATTTGGAATCGCCAACAAACCTAACGAGCGTGTCTTCGGGCAGTGGGAGGAAGCTGGAGTAGCTGGACAGAACCCACGCAGACACAGGGAGAACATGCAAACTCCACACAGAAAGAAAGGTCCCAGTCGGCCGGTGGATTCAAAGCCACAACCTTCTTGACCTTCTTAACCACCACATCAATGTGCTACCCCCGAACTATCCAGATTCAACCCAAATACTCATTAACTGTCTTCAGTTTTAGGCCTCGTCCACAAGTACAAAGCAATCTTGTCCCCCCTCCGTTTTCCCTGGCGTCGTTTCAAGAATATCTGCGTCCACACGGATCCGTCTCAACACGACTCAAAATACTACTCGCGGGATATAAGAGATGGAAGGCTGCTCGAGGGGTGTGGCGATTGTGGCAATGACATTATCAAAACGCTCGTATGCGTTTCTCTCTGTTTTCGCCGTCCACACGAAAACTCAAGAGCTGCGATTTCGATTTTTTTCACCCTGGGACCAGGTTTCAGGAAAGTGCGTTTACAGGATTTGTGTGGACGATCGGCCAAAACAATGCAAAACATCTTCATTTAAACCAAAAAGCGTCTCCGTGTGGACAGGTCCTTTAACTCGTTTAACTCGTCACAACCCAGCAACGAGTTAAATGTCACCACGTGCACTACGCTGCAGCTTTTCAGTGAACACATCCTCCTCCAGGCAAAAACCTTATCCACTGCACTACTGCACATCTACGCCGCCGCTGATACAATTCCTTAAAAAGCACTTTAATCCAGGTAGCACACTAGAACGCCTCTGCAGCATATCACATCATAACGAATCCATCTGCGCCGCGTAGTCCCTGCAAAAGTTCCACTGCTAAAACCGCCCTGAGCAGCTTCACGGACGCGCGCATTCACACTCGGCGTAATAACTTAATACGCGACTCAAACCGGGATATTTTATTAGCTGTGAAGCATCCGGAAGAAGCAGTGGCCTGGATCACCGTCGGAAAAGCTCGGGAGACGGAGAGTGTCTCTTTGTGTTAGGCAGATTATTGCGGGCTGGTTGGAGGACAGGCCGGGACGTAACAGAGGGACGGTCATATTGAGTCATAGTGAAACACGGGGGGAAAGAGGGAGCGCTCAGCGCACCAAGTGACTGCAGAGGGCTTGCCTTCGGGGTGTCGGGAGAAGAAAGGGGGAAGGTGAGGGACAGAGCGATAGAATCCAGAAAGCGCTGCTAGTGTGAAAGGACAGAGTTTAAATACGATAGGATAAGAGTAAAGGAGTGACGGAAGAAGAGACCAACGCAAGAAAAAGTGTGTCTTTATAAGGAGAGGCAAGAATCTATAGATTGCTTGAGGCAGATTGAAATTTTAGCAATGCAAACATTTGCTGAAGGCAAGTAGAAATGATCTGAGTGGGCGCGGAGGGAAGTTCTGATTTTCTGAATAATGTAAGACTGAGGCCTGATTAAAAAAGTCGAGCACTTTGGTCAAGAATGGTGCCCGGGAAAGTTTAACTCAGCCTGATTGAACCCAAAGCACCGAGATGGGTTGGCATAAAGGAGAGAAGAAGAGGGGCGCAAACACGCAGAAAATAGGAGAGAAGTGGGGACGAGCGGGACGAGGGCTTCGGGGATGAAGAGCGAAGTGGATGAGTGAATAACTAGTGAGGGCAGAAGGAGGGAGGAGAGGGAGGAGAGGAGGATAAAGCATAGGAGCACGGGGGGGGGGGGAGAGGAGCAAGTGGAGGGCTTGGCGAGCTAGGTTGAGGCTCTGGGGACACATGAGCGAGGAGGCTGAGAGAGACACGGGTGTAGCTGCAGGGATGGCTGCTCCATTGCACAGTTTGCGCTAGAAAAGGAGGCAGAGATGGGAGCTTCGGGGGCCTAGACTCAGTGTGAGTGTCAACAAAGGGACGGGGGGGTGCATTTGCCCCGTCATTGAAGCTCCCAGGTCAACCACCGGTGCATGGGATGACCCTGCAGGAGCGAGAGCTGCATGTTCTCCATATGTATTCAAAGTGTGCTCGTATGCCGCTGTAGCCACTCTTGAAAAGCAATTACTGAAGCTCAAGTACGCAGTGTTTGTTTACCATGAAAGTGACCTGCCACTCAGGATTTCAATTATCATCCTCTCTGGCTGTGAACCGACGCTTACACACAGGGCGGGAGAAAGACACACAGAAGAGTAACATCCTGCGTCTTGCGCAGATAAGATTGCAGACACCCGTGGCGGCCACGGCGGATATGACTACATTTAACCAGATGATAAGAGGAACATTAAAACCCGTAGACGTGCTGTTATTAGCCGCCGGATGAGCTGCCGTCGTTGTCTGACGGGCCAACAATGGGTAAAGGTTTGGTTTAGCGCCGGTTTTTTCCCCATTTATTTTTATCCAAATCACTGATCTACGGTTACTGGCTAGTCCGCTGTGTTTAGTTTCTCTGTGCAACTGACTACAACGCAGCGGCTCACGATGGAGCTGGAGCAAATAACTCCTGAACAGCGGTAACTTTTACAGATATCTGCTTTTACAGAGGAGAGAGAAGACGCCCGAGTAGACGGTTTGCAGGAGGCCGAAAAAGGGGGAATTTTCTGTGCCGGTGCGGCCGCAGAGACATGAAAAAGGGGGGAATGCATTTGGGATCTGTCACAGCTGTCAGCAGCGCAGTCTGCATCGCTGCGACACATAGTTACATCTCTGCATCTTTTGTGCAAAATGGTTTTGCCCGCTGGGGAAAAGTGAATCTCATGGAAGTAGAAGAAGAAGAAGAAGTTTTGGGGTTTTTTTCCGCAGCTTTATTGACAACCAAAGAAGAACCATGAGACAGGTCCATGCGTCCAAAGGCTCCGTCCGTCTCTCCAGTAAAACTACATGTGACGTGACCCGATATTTACCTGACATCGGGCAGACGAGTGCAGAAAGGACTCGCATCAAGTGTCTAGCCAGAGCCACGGCTATGCAAATACATTCTTTTTGCAAGAATTTCACTTAAAGGGGAACTACTGTTTTACAACCTAGGCCTTATTTCTGGCATAAAATACAAATATTTACTTACCCATATAACTTTTGTGTAAGATATTTAGATACACGTATGTCCATATAATGGGAGTGAATGGGGCACCGAAACACAGCCTCTAAATAACACATTATCTGCCACAAAACTCATTAATTTCACAAATATTTTGTTATGATATGTTAGTGCTATTCCCAGTTGAGTCTGGAGTTACTGTTTATCACCCCGCACCACTTGTTTACCTGCAATTTGCTACCGCTGTTATTTTGCAAAATGGCTGAATATTTTTCCGAATCTTGAATTGTGAACGACAAATTCGTTTATGATGGACGTCCTCACCGCTTTAAGCCAGAGTATACGGATGAGGAGCTCATTGAAAGGAGGATGCGAAGGCAGAGAGAGGAACAGCTGGTCAAAGAACAACAAAATATTGGTGAAATGAACACGTTTCGTGGCAGATAATCCGTTATTTAGAGGTTGCATTTCGGTGCCCCATTCACTCCCACTATATGGATACACAGTAGTTCCCCTTTAAATTAAGTCAAAAACTTTGAGAGTGTTTGAGACAATCTGTAATGATGCTATATAAATAAAACTGAAAATAACTGAGAGTGAACTTCACAATTGTAACACTAGTATAAGTTTTCTCTTTTGCAAGCAAACTTGATTCTAACTCAATACAACTAGCTGCTTAATCACACTAGAAGTAGGCCACGCTTTCCAGAAGCGGTAATGACGGCAATTAGCTGCTCACATAACCCACGCGGGGGTAGAAGCAGGTGGAGCTACCACAGACCAAACAAAAGAGTTTCGGCATGAGCCGCGCGGAGCAGTCGTTCGCTCATTAGACAGTCATTTGTCACGGGAAGGTCGCAGGTTGACCACTCGAGCAGACAAATGCCCCCCTAAAGTGGCCTTTAGCGAGACAAGGGGCCTCCAATCACTCGCCCAGACAAATGCTTAAAAAGTAGAAAGTGATTGCAGATGAGCGAGCGGCAAAATGAGCGCAGCAAACAAAGTGCAGAATTAGTATCATGAGTAATAAGCAGCCCTCGCCTTCCACCCAGCTGTAAGTAATTCACTTCAAGTGCAGTGACTAATTCATATGAAATGGCATCCATCACCGAGGAGATCTTACACTGCCATGCAGCACACTTGAATAATGCAACTGTTTATCCATGATAATGAGCGAGGCTAGGGATCACGCTTCAGTCCCCCACAAACTAAACAGCTTGCATAAATTAAAGAATGTAAAAGACTGCGGACTCTATGAGCGTATTTACAGCAGTGGAGTCAAGTCTAGAGAAGACTTTCTCAGCAGAATACATGTAAAAATACTCTCTCTCATATTTCTGTTTCGATAATTGATTCGACTTGGATGATAAACTGTCTCCATCTCTTAACAGTTTAACTGTAATTGTTGAGAAAGACTCAACCGTGAACTACGCTGACTTAAAAACAGAAAACGGGAAGGACATCCGGGGACGAGTGGAGAGTTGTCTGCATACGCCATAATACAGGCTTTAAGGCTTCCAATGAAAGAAGCAATAATCGGCTGGACGTTCATGTAGCCACGAGGGACTAAATGGTTGTTGCAATGTATTTTAACTCTCTAAGCTTGTTACCACATGAACTATAAGGAGCTATCGCCGCCTAAAGAGCTGTTTCAGGTCATCGGGTAGGATTATACGGACAATATTTCTTTAGCATTGTTGAAATTGTTATTATTGAAATTCCTACTTGAATGATCTGATACGGCACATGCCTTTACATGCCTCACACAGAAAATTGAATTTTTTTTACGTGTGCATTTACATGCCCCCGAGCAAACATGCGCAGAAAGAATTATGATTTAAACCAGAAAACAAGCAAAAGCATGTTTGAAGCACCAGCGAAAAGGACGTAAGTTGGATCGACAAGTTGATCTGAAAGGATGGCAACGTGATTGGAGAGGGTTGGAGACATTTGCGACGCTGGAAAAAATGCTCTCCATCGTGGTTAATCCGTCACACTGTCTACACTGGACTACAGACGGGCAGCGGTGCTCATTCTCCAACAGACTGATCTAGCTCCGCTCCCACAGTGGACGCTGCAGGACGTCAATCCAATTTTACAACAACTCACCTTTCTGTAAAAGATAACACCATCGTATTAATGTTAATGCAGCCTTCTTATATATATATATATATATATATACATATATATATATACACTTCAGTCTCTATTTCTTGGACATTTGTGCATATTCATAAAATGTCCGTGTTTTGTTTATGCTATTTTATTTTTTAAAACTAGATTTTTTCTTCAAAAAATTAAAAAAAATTCATTATTTTAATTTTTACATTATTTAATTTTTTTTTAACTATCTTAAACTATCATCTTTTCTTTTAACTTGTGGCTTTCAAGAGTATTTTTTTATTTTATTTTATTTATTTGCTACTGTGACCTAGCAATTTCCCTTGTGGATGAATAAAGTCTAAGGTTTGTAAAGCACTATAAAATCAACTATCGGATACTTTACACCAACCTTCTCAGTCAGACGGGACCATATTGTCCAAATCTGTTGCAACTGAGGCGGTTACGTCACACATTTTTATTCTGATTGGGATATTATTTCGATTCCTCTCTGAACACCATCTCAGTCGATGTTTCAAGGTTTGTGATGTCATTTGACCTGAAGCTCTTCTATAAAATAAAAAATATTCAAAAGCAAAAACTGAGTGGAATCTAAAACTTCTTGTGTATAAACCCTCGCAAGGACACAAAGACAAAACTGTCCCCTTTTTTGGTTTTTAATCTAACAAGCCATTATCATTTTCGTAATGACCAGTTATAGTTGTGCATACAAATGAGACTGCAGCTATAAGCCATGATGATACTATACGGGAGTTGTGTAAAGAAAGTAGAAGAGTCCATATGTGTACATGAGTAATGGAGGCCTAAATGTCAGTGTCATATTAAAAATAAAAATCTAATTTGTTCTCTGGTGCGCCTTGAACATAAAACTAAAAGAGTGTTTACTTTATATAAATAAATATCCACGCTGTCAGTGTTTTGTTTTTTATTTTCTCTTTTTGAGAGCTTTTATCGCAAACACACACAAAACACAAGAAAGCAGAGTTATATACCGTAACGTGAGGCAACAACAATCAGCCTCCAGGTACAAACACTCAATCTAATTAAAGAGAAAATGGTAAATAACAGTCGCTGAATAGGCAGCATTGCTGTGCACCACGCCAGCAGGCACAGAAGCAGAACAGCGCTGGGACTGCAAGCAGATGGAGCCCCACCTCGAGAGAAAGCCCTCGGTCCCCGCTAGCACCGGTGACACCTGTAAGATGGGCGCTAAAACAAAAAGGTCAGCAGCATGCATCCATACCGCTCAGGTTCTCAGAGGGAATCTTGCGGGATGAGCTTGAAAACAATAACACGGACTGATAACTTCCCTGAAGCAGCTGTTTGGGTCGTTACTCCCTTCGGATCTTGGAATTAGCGCACTCTCCACAGTCAGCGACTTATGGTGGAATGGTGACTCAATGATGCAAATAGGCCCTGCAGGAAATGAGATGCTAATAATGAGCGCCAAGGGCACGGTGTCACTCAATATATCAGGCCGGCGGTGGCTTCTCGTGTTTTGATGGTTTGAAATGTCGGTGAAATATGAGGCGAAAGAGGATGCTTATTTTCCCGGGACAATATTGTGTGTAGGCCACCTTGCTTTTCTACTCTGGATGTATAAATATAGAGATATATTGCTGTTCATATGCACAAACCTAAATGTCAGCAGTTCAGAAGCACTGGTTATTGGGCACAACAAAAAGAAAAAAGATATATATATAAAAAAAAGAGGCTTCAGCATAGCATGTACAGCCGATGCGATAAACCAAATTAGATCAGTTAATTATCGTGCAAATAAATTCCCATCAAATTTTCTTTTACGGATTTATGACCCTTAATCCAAGTTCCCATGGGAAGCAAACCTGAACAGCTTTCTTCGTGTGTTCAGATTGTAAGCAGCACAGGCGCCCTGGTCAAATAGATGTCTGTGTGAGTAGCTGGGCAGTCATTCGTCTGATCGTTCAGTCAGCTAGAGAGCTGGCAAATCAGCTGCTGCAGCACATTGAGCCGCGCCGTGTTGTCAATCTGGGCTCGTTCTTTGCCCTCCGGTCAAACCGTCCGCCTGGCAGAGTGGAAATATATAATCTGACAACTCGCATTACACAGGACAGTGGAGGGACCGGCCCGCTATCTCTTCCCCCGGCAAGTTCAGGTAGAAACAGAGCAGCAAAAGAAATATGCGACGATGTGAGCGGAGCAAGGGGACGTGAGAAATGTGTGCCCTGTTTACACAAAGTTTATGACAGTGGCATTTAACTCGCGGGATTCCCTACGCATGAGCACAAAGAAACAAAACCAAATGCATTACTGTGAAAATGCTGATTTGCCGTTACTGCAGTCCTAATCAGCCAGTCATTTCAAAACGCATTAAAGCCGAGGTCTAATCTTTCTGATTATAAAATTGCCGGGCTGATTATACGGTATTCTGTTTCCGGTGTTTTATTGTCGGGGATTCTGTAAAAAGTCCAATTTGAAGCAAAGTGTGAAGGCAATCTTTCTTAAATTATAGCATTTTATATTTATATTAATATTTCTGGATCTGTTTTGTGTGCAGGTCATTATTAAAAGTTGAAGCTTCGTGATGGACTGAGCACTTGTTTGGCTTTTTGATTGAGGATGCTGAATGGACGGTGTGCTTTGGTGTAAATACAGCTTATCTGCTAAAAATGGGTTGACACGTTGTTCAACCCCATTTCGGATGTCTCCAAAAAGCAAATCCAAAAAGCCACTTTAGAAGATGCCCACTTTGTAAAAGTGAAAGTTGTGCTCTAATACAGATGCATTCTCAGCTAAAATCATTTAAGTTAATTCATACAGAACACCATCTATGCTAATAAATGGCAAAATATAATAAACATTTTCCTAATTACATCAAGACTGAAAAAAAATCCAAACCATTCTGATGAATACTATCTTTAGGTTATTACTGCTATGTTATTAAAAGGTGAAAAGCTGAATAGGGGAAGTTGTGTTTATTATTTGAAGTTAACTTTACCAAAAGAAGAATTGACTACTCAGAAAAATAATCAGTAGATTAATTGTAAGAAAAACTAAATGATGGATTAACCATCTAAACAAAATAGTAATAATCATTTGTGGCATTAATACACCAGATATCTTATAACTAAATGTTTGCACAATTAAGTACTCACCATCAGGGCAAAAGAACAACCCTGGCCTTCATATAAGTCAGCTACATATTCTTCCGTGAGAAAGGAAAGATCTTTAAGGAAGCTGCAGCGGATTAGTTGTGAGCGTGGCCATACATACATTTTACAACTCCAAGGTTGAGAATGTGCACATGTTTGTGTGCTATTACTCAGGGACATACAGTAGCGTGAAGTATAATATTTTTTTATTTATTTTTTTCTATCCAGGGTCACTTTGCCTCGAGGTGCTGACTGTATTTTTATTTATTTTTTTCTTTCTCCAGGCTCACACTCTACTTAAGCTCTGAACCAATTTAACACAGACCGGGAACGTAGAGAGAAGCTTGACAGAGTCACTCAAATCCCCGTCTGCACGATATTGGGGGCACAGCGAGAGAAAAATGAGGGTGAAAGATAGAGGAGAGGAGAGTGGTCTGCAACGGGAGAGAGAAAGGCGGCGGAAAGAGGAAAGAAATAGATCTGCATGTTGTGTATTAAAAGAAGTGTATTGCCAGTCGTACCTAGCACAAAGTCAATTAATCACTCAGTGTTTCCCACAACTAAAACTATACCATATAAAATAAAACTATGATGCTATCCCAACTACTGAAAACAACTAATACAGTATATGCAACATAAATCAAGAGCCCGCATTTAGTCTGTCGTAAATTACAGTAATTGGTAATTGCGTGGCTATTGGTTTTAGCGTCGAATAGCAGCAGCTTGTGAAGTTCATCTACAGGAAAACTAAACATAAGCTGCACAGATGTGGCTTACTATGGACAAATGTACGTAAGATTAAGTAAAGTATGAGCGAATAAATATTTTATAGTAAATAGTTGACTTTCAATCTAACTTTGCTAGCTAGCGCTTATAAAGTTAACCTAGCTAACGTTACGTCTGGAGTCGTTTCTTCCTGATTTTGATCATGGTCTAAAAAAATCAAGAGCAGAAACATTGGGTTTTAAATAAAGTATCAGCAAATAAATATTTTATAGTAAACAGTTGACTTTCGATTTAACTTTGCTAGCTAGCGCTTATAAAGTTAAGCTAGTTAAGGTCACATCTGGAGTCGTTTCTTCCAGGTTTTGACTGTAGTCTAAAAAATTCAAGAGCAAAAACATTGGATTTTAAATAAAGTATCAGCGAATAAATATTTTATAGTCACCAGCTGACTTTCAATTTAACTCTGCTAGCTAGCGCTTATAAAGTTAAGCTAGCTAGTGCTACGTCTAGAGTCGTTTCTTCCTGATTTTGACGGTCGTCTAAAAAAATCAAGAGAACAAACATCGGGTTTTGTTGACTTTCATTAGAGAACCACACAAGTAGCTTCACATGCCCTTTGAGATGACGGCAACATGTTATCAGTCAGGTTAAATTCAGTACAGAGCAGGTGAGCGGCCAGTATGTGTGGAAGGGAGCGAGGGAGGAACAGATGATCTGAGGAAATAATTTGGGGAGCAATAGAAAAAACAACGCAAGCACAACATTGTTTGAAACATGCAACAATATTTTCCATTTCGCTATGAGATCACAGCAGAGCAAATAAGACCCTGGCGGGCTGCTATGGTATTAACATTGTATGGGAAACACTGAATTACTTGATTGCAAGCTAAAATGCAGCTGCAGTAAAAGACATGAAGGATCTCACTCATTAGTAACTGGAAACCATATTTGACAAAAATCATCATCAGAAAATTAACGTTTTTAAATCTGCAGCCAGACACACTGGTAGCCATATGTATTTCCTTTTGTGCAGCCATTAAACTGATGGAAAGATTGTGAATTGAGCGGGGACGAGCCAAATGAAATTCATTTGTCACTTTCTAATATCGCAGTTGTTCAGACTCATTTGCCAAGCTCTTTTAAACAGTGGGGTTAAGAACAGTAATAATACCAGAGCGTGTAGACGGCGGGCTCCAAAAAATTAGGCAGTGCCACCTGTTAACTCTACAAGAGACGAGACAGAATGCCAAAATGGTTTTACCCGAACAAAGTTAGCGTTGGGGATTTGTTAATTACTTCAGCAAGAAGAAGAACGACGTTTGTGTGTCCCATAGATGGAAAGACAATTTCCATTTCATCTTGTTAACTCATGTCTCCTATTTTAATTTGAAATATATCCATATGTGCCAAGCTGAGCAAACCACATCCAGAGATAAAGACGTGCGACTCATCCACACAGGCCATTGTGTTAACGTGAAGCACAGCTCACCACTGTAAAGGCAACGCCAGTGTTGTGACAAGCATGTCAAAATCTCTTAGGCACGAGAAAACGCTCTCTTTCAAAAGCGATTATTTATTTCTGTGTCATGACAGAAGCGCGTGTCTTGATTTCTCAGAAATGTGTGCGTGTGTCGGATTGTGTGTGAGGTAAGATGAGGATGAACGGGCTGTCTGTGTTGGTGAGATGAAAAATTAAAACCAGAGTGCAAAGTGAGAGCAGAAAACTGAAAGCTTCTACCATAGTAGAAATAATAAAAATAAAAGTTAAATATCCGTTGTGACTTTCCTTGGATATACAGCGTGTAGAGTAACAATGACAACTACTACAATGAACTTTATTCTGAGCCGAACGATAGACTTTACAAAGATGGACGACGGAAAACCCAAAGCCAAAGTCAAGCCAAAGCAAGCAGAGCTCCCCCTGGTGGCTGGCAGCAGTAATGGTCATAAGCTCCACCCCCTCCATGTTAGTGAGACTTGGGCCAAACTAAAACACTTAAATACATGTCAAATTATTTTTATTCGAGGATGGGTTTTGACGTTTAGGTAGTTAATATACTTACACACATTCAAGTGTCAATTTTTAAGTTTAGTTTTAGTTGCTATTTGACGTGTTGTCCATATTTATATACAGCCTATGCATCCATAACGCATTGCAGCACGAGCATATCATTTTGCCGGCTGTGTACCATTTTGAGTTTTTAGTTTGAGGTCACTTGAAAAGACTGAATCAAAGTTTCATCATTACAATTGAGGAAATTGTTTTCTTTTTGTTTTCAATTATGCCAGCACAACACATTCATTGCCTACGAAAAATCAAAGCAGTAACACGTATCCTTAGTCACCAGTGTATCCTACAAACCGCACCAGGTGTAGCCTGATTCAACGCGCAGGCTGACAGGAAAGCATCGTACATTTGGTGCAGTATCCTTGACAATGCCCCGCTACCACAGCAAGTAGGGGATGCCAGTGGCCAAAAGAGAGCTTTCTATTTTCATGGGGGAGACTGATGTTTATGAGGCAAGGGACCAGAGCCGGACCAGGGGACATCTCTATCTGGGACAGGTCATCCATTTCATACAGCAAATACTTCCGATGTAATGAATCTGTGGGGAGGATATCAACTTAATGAGGTAAGGCCCACGTGACCGCCGAGGAGAGAAAATGAGGAGAAAAGGTGTTTGGGAAGAAAAAAAAAACACACAAAAACAGGGAGCGGGATAGCTGGAGTGCTCGTTAATAAGCCCGCTGTAACAAATAAAGGCCTGTCAGGGGAAACGGAGAGAGTGTTAGGGTGTTTGCGTGCGTGTGAACGGAGGTGTCACACCTGGTAGCCCTGGGCTGGCTTTAGTTCTTGTTAACCTGACAGAGAGTTTGATGGAAACTTCTGAGGCAGCGATGCGTTATGACCCGGACAACTTCATGCTCCCCCGTGAAACAGCTAAAATGTGTCACAATGGTGCACAGGTGACTTAAAAAGGCAGCGGAAAGAATACAAAATATGACGAGAGCACTCTGAAGGAGGCCATGCTATAATTACACGGCACTCATATGCTTTCATTTTACTAAAAGTGTAACTCTATAATTTAATGAAAATGACTAGTTCTCAGGTTAAAGGTAACAGTAATGTTTATTTAAGAGCGTAAATACCACCGCTCCAGCTCTACCCTCTGCTACAAATACACACAGCTTTGTGTAGTTTCATCTAAGCTTTCCGTGACCCTGCACAACCCCCGAGTGCACAACCCAAGTTGCGGTGCTCGAACTTAAGCCAGAGTCGATCCGCGTTATGAGAACTGTGTGTTTGTGTGACCGAGTTAATGGCCGGCGTCACTGGAGGGGGCAGAGGGTTGGTGAGCAATAAGATGGACGATGGTGGCAGAGCGCTGCCACGGGCTGCGTGGAGGGAAAGACGACAGGGTTTGTGGAGGGGTGGGGGGGGCAGCTTTGATGGCTAATGCAATAACCCGCAGCTGCCACCGAACGAGGCAGGATGATAAAGAGTAATCAGAGCGGTTGAGGCAGCTCTTAAAGCCAGAGACACTGCAAATATGGGTCGATGATGGAGGGCTACAACAGATGGATGGAGGGAGCAGGAGGCAGAGAAATGCTTTGTATCGAGAGCGCTGTACCTGTCATGTTTACCGCGACGATTTTTGGATACTGAGAAGACTTATGATGCCTAAAACGCCAATCAATCAGACCCTGATATAGTCAGCGGAGGCAACTTCTTCTTTCAGGACAAATCAATCCTGAACTGTTTTATATTTGATCCAAAACTCCAAAGTATATTCATCGCTATTGATTACTTTCTCGTTGCGCTGTAGTTAACAATAGCCTGGCTGGGTTCTTCCCACAAGAGACTGCAAGATAAATCGCATATGATTAAATAAAAAAAGCAGAAAATTTTGGGGCATATATAATGTCTTAGTAAGGAGGGTTTAATGATACACACTTAAACCTCCTTGGAGTTTACTATCAAACATTTAGGGGCCGTCCACACGGAGACGCTTTTTGGTGTAAACGCAGATGTTTGCATCGTTTTGGCCGATCGTCCACACGAATCCTGTAAATGCATAGCCCTAAAACGCACTTTTCTGAAACCTGGTCCCAGGGTGAAAAAAATCAAAAACACAGCTCTTGCGTTTTTACTAGAGTAAAATATAATTTCTTCTTGAGTTTGGTTTCTTCTAAAGCCGATTTATAAACAGTGCTCAAGCTTTATGCACTGCTCCGCCTCTTCCTCTCGGTTTTTGGTGAATTTCTGAAACTGAAACAGCGCCACCTATAGGCCTGGAGTATGAAGTAGCGTTTTGAGTCGCGTTGAGACGGATCCGCGTGGACGCAAATATTCTTGAAACGATGCAAGGGAAAACGGAGGAGGGAAAAGATCGTTTTGGTACGTGTGGACGAGGCCTTACGAGTTTAAAATCTGCAACAAGAGAACGGAGGAACCGTGTGGCATTTTGCATGTTCTCCCTGTGTCTGCGTGAGTCCTCCCTTCATCTAGTTACGCCGCTAGTTACGTTCATTGGTGACTCTAAATTGCCCTTAGGTGTGAGTGTGAATGGTTGTCTGTGATCGACTGGAGACCAGACTGCAGAGTGCTTTTAAACTGAGTAAGTCTTTGCATAACTTTATGTGCTCTGTAAAGTCAAACGCACATTTGTATCCAACCTAAGAAAGCATATGTCTTCTTAATGACATATTTTCCTCTTTAGGCAAAATAATAACTAAGCATCGCAAGATATTCATTCATATTCTGTAATTGCTTATTCCTGTTAAGGGTTGCGGGGTCTGCTGGAGCCTATTCCAGCTGTCATTGGGCAAGAGGTGGGGTACACCCTGGACAGGACGCCAGTCCATCGCAGGGCTAACACAGAGACACAGACAACCATTCAACAGTCAATTTAGAATCACCAATTGACCTAACCAGCATGTCTTTGGATGGTCGAAGGAAGCCGGAGAACCCAGCGAGAACCCACGCAGACACAGGGAGAACATGCAAACTCCACACAGAAAGGCCCAGTCGACCCATGGATTCGAACCCAGGTAATTTATTCCCTCTGGACCGGTGAAGTCACAGGTCATTGGTGTTAAAGTCTAAAGATTCTCAAGTCCAGCTCTGGTGACTTGAGTCTAAACCTTTGCAGTTGTCTCCAGGACATGGAGACTATCAGTGACTGTTGCTGATAACCGTGTATGCTCCTACAAAGCCCAACCGTAGTGCTTTGCTTCTTCTTCTTCTTCACTTTATTATGCCTTGATTGGCAGCTGGAAACAGGTCCTGGACTGGAGAGTGGATCAATCCAAGGTGTCGCACTGCAGTGTCCGTTTGGTTTAAAATTACATGGGTGGTGCATTGAAAAGCTCCCTGATCTGGCGCTATAATCCAAGCGGTGTCCTGAAGTGTGCGTTATCATTTTCAAATCCCGTAGCTCCTGCACGTTTACAATTAGAGAGAAGCACATGTATGATGCAGACAGATTTTAAAGCTCATTCTAGCTCATCCTTTCAGTGGAGACTCACTTCCCACTCCCGTCTGGATGGCTGCGAACGCCCCGCCCGTCTGATCTCGGAGTCAACAGGATCACAAAGCGAGCATCGCCCAGCCCGACACTCCTCGCAAATAAATACGGGGATATTATTAAAGCTCCCGCCGCCCGCTGAGCGCCTCGCACAGGCCAGTGGAAACACACGGCTCTCTGGACCGGCTTGGCGGGGAGCTTGCTACTCATCAGGCAGATGAAAGCCATTAATCAAGCGAGTTAGCTCTCCTTCGGAAGGGAAGGGGTCGTAATCAAAGACGGGGTCAGACGTGGCTCGACTCGCGGCCCGCCGCTCTCCGCGAGAGGAGGGGAGGGAAAACATCTCGGCTGGTGATGCTAATTTCGGAAATTAGGAGAGTGATTGCGAAAATTAACACCGGCTTTAAATCTGCGAATGGAATTTATTATAAAATGATGTCCTCCTTGAAGGGATTAGACTAGTCTTTTTTTTGTCCAAACCTACTGAAATAGTTAAAATATAAGATACACAGATGACCGCGTGTGATTGATTATGAACATCAGTCAAGGAGTGGCACTACCTCTCTATTGAAAAACTATTATCATTTTTATGGCGCCAATTATTTGGCAAGGGGGAGTGTAATTTCTCACATGGTGGACAAAAAAAACAAAAAAAACTGACATCCTCAAAACCTATTTTATGACTTTTGGCAATTGCAATCTGAATGGGTTATTAGGTTTAAGTGCAGCGGGTGTATTAATCATTTTTATTGATGACGCGTCCCTTCCGAAGCCGCCGGGGGTCAAATAACTCCGAAGCTGATAGTAGCATTCTTGAGAAGACTTTCAGAGTTAGACGTTTTTGGTTTCCGTGCCTGTTGTTGAACGGGGTCTTTGTGGAGAGGAACGCTTAAGCTAGCTCAGAGTAATCTTCAAAGCACCGCGGCGAAAACAGAATTAAACTTAACTGAATTGCCGCGACAACAAAACCGCTTTATTCTGTTTTGGTTCCCAACACTTTTGTGTCTCTTTTAGTGGTATTTAATAGTTTTCAATTTACTTCTGAACGTGGCCTTTTAGATCATTTTTATCCTAATGTCATTCTGCTATGTCTGCGTCAACATGGATTGAAATGTCAGCAAAACACACTGTAAATACAAAAAAGCCCGTGACAAAGCAGAACAAAGAGTCCCATCGCCCCTGCTGTCTGTCACAAACCATAAATCCTTCGCCAAACGCATTTAAGTACACAAGTCGTGTTAAGTCGGAAGAGCGTCAAAGGGAGCAGAGTGGTAAACTCCTTCACCTCTGTGACTGTGTTTGCCTCGACAGGTTCAGAGCGGTGCCGAGTTGCTCGCCGTCTTTCGCCCCGCCGCCCGAGGAAGAAATAAAATGTAAATTGAAACCATAAAACTAGAGGAAAGCTGCCCGCTCTCCTTGAGAGAAGAATAAACCTTTTAGATAAATCTCATGTTAAATGAGATGTATACAGCATACACAAAATAAAAACAACACTCAAAAGCCTAAATACACTACCATGTAAAATTAAATGCTAAACTCTGTAAGCTTCGCCCAGCGACATTGCCCCTCAAGTTCTTGGTGGCGCCATCGATGGTGGCTTTGGAACAGGAACTGACTAAATATATGAAGGGTTGAGCAACTAGATAGGAGGTTGATGTATCCCCGTGTCTGATGAGCAACAATTGTATTGATATCGCCAGCTTCCAATGAAAATGCAATGTAGAAAAACCTAAAGGGTTGGTCATTGGAATACCCCCGGCGTTAAGGGGGTGTCGCGAATTCGCAACGCACTGTTTCCACTCGGACTGCAGCCGAAATAATGCATGTAATACTCCAATGTCGGTTTGTGCACGTTCAAAAAATTCCTAGGAACCTTTTGCAAGCACTAGTTTCTCGTAGGACCGGTAAGCAAAAACACAATTAGTTAATTTCTTTATATAACTGAAAAATCAATACAGGCGTTTAGGGGATGCATTTAGCCTCATAGCGTAATTGCCTATGTAATATTTTAACGTTTTCGGGAACCACTTTTTATCAAGCTCATTGGTATTTTTCATAAAAATTGTTATTTTTATTTTACCAGTGGCTAAAAAATGACTTAGGCAATTCTGCTATGAGGCTAACTTAATCGTACGGAGAGGTGCTGATCCTTAAGTATGGTCTATGCCTCTGCGGGACACACTGTAGACAACCTAGACATTTATATTTGAATGCTAGTCATCGCTGTGACTTTCTTGCCATTTGGGTTAATTTTTGTTTCTACTTCCTGCTCCACTTTCAACAATCACGACTGAAACTTTTGCCAAAATTTCACTGAGGCCACCTGGGTCAACCTTCCCTCCATTTTTATTGATCCAAAACAAATCAATTCAAAAAACGTGGGGATGGAAAAGCAGACGGAAATGCTGAAACGGAAACAAGCTCCTACCAAGCAGACCAATCAGAGCTCTTGCAGTCTACGGCGTCAAATTAAAGCAGAGGCATTCTGCATTGACAACATCATTTATCCCTTTCTGTTCCTAATGCACTTTTTTTTAAATAAATGTGCATATTCTAAATTGAATTTTTAAATAATTTTTTGTCTTTTACTTTAACTGTGTCATTTTGTAGCTGTGTTCTGTCTTTGCTGCTGCCTATCTTGGTCAAGACTCTTAATGTCAGTGGGAAATTCATGGTTAAATAAAGGTTAAAAAAAACATTTAGCATGAATGAAAACATCAATTAAGAACTGACTGAGCAGACAAATGGATCTTCAAACTTAATGAATGGTGTTATTACTACAGATCCACTGGACCTTAAGAAATACTACTGATGCTATGAACATGCCATGAATTCTTGCGTTAAATGTATGTTAATCTGAGGGACAGGTAATATTTTGCAGCCTTGGCGTTTACCTTTTTTAGCTTAAAGCAACTTTTGGTCCGATGTCCACAGTGACCTAGTGTCTCTGCTTTTGAAGCTCTATGCATGTGCAAAACTCTAATTCAGCTCTGTAAGTGGGAGCCGGTACGGGAAGGTCACCACGAGAGGAATGTTATTATTTCCTCTTCCTAAGTAGAGAGTTTTGGACCGAGCAGAATGAATCACAATAATCCAGATATGATGAAACGAAAGCCTGCGTAACTACTAGCCAAATTTGACACCGCGACTTTAGCCATAGCCCTGAGCTGAAAGGAAATGAGCTTTCACAGCTGAGCTTTTAGGTTTATCAATTTTAAAAGCAAATTTACCCCAAAAAAAGATTTTTGGCATGTGGCTTAATACACAGCTCCAGGGATCTGAAGAGATCCGTTTGTGTCTATGAGGGTTTGGTCACAGTCACTCGGAGTAGGAAACTTTTTTTTATTTTTTTTTAATATCTATTATTTCCCAACTTCTAGACTCTGAATAATCTGAATAACAAACAATCCTAGAGGGAGGGAGAAAATGTAACGCTCTTTGTTCGTTTTGTTTTAATGCGAAACAACACTGCGAGGGAACAACAACATTACCACTGTGTGTAATTCCCCCAACAAATTTGAAGCGAACTTTTTGAAATGTCACAAAAGAAAATGCAAATTTGGTTCCATCAAATGAATCGAAGCAAACAAAGAAGGTCGCCGGACGAAAATAAAATAAAACATCGCATGGGGGAAGACGGCAAAGAAGAAGAAAACGAAGCTTCAGATGTTTTTGAGGAAAAAAATGGAAAGACGGCTTCGGGATTCAGGTGAAACAGCTCATCTGTGACATGACTGTAATCTTGGCTATGTTAAAAAGACGTCCAGTGTTTTCTAAAACACCTCAAATGGCTGTGACAGACTTTTTACTTCCTGTTGCAGTTAGTGCGACAGATGTTGTTGACAAGTTTGGTGATTTAGCAGCACATCTAGGTTACTGGACTACCTGCTAAGCGATGTAAACTGAGGACTGCCTATAGCAGTGTTTGGATGAGTTCCACAGCTTCAAACCAGGATTATTTTCAAGTTTCGAGCAGCAGCGTAAACATGCAGCCGGGTAAACGGAGTGCCAAGCGTCGCTTCCGCACACAGCTCAGCCACCTCTGCACTTCCTCCGCTGCTTACACCAAACAAACAGCCATCAGTGCCAGTAATAGCTCCGGCGCTCGCTGCAGAGACGCGCCCTCCAATCACGTCACTGCATGTCAGGTGCAATAATTACTTCCCATTTACATAGACCCACGCACACGTGATTCCCATGACATCTGACTGATTTCCAGCATTTCCATCTCCTGCTGGTTTGCATTCAGACATCAAGTTTAAGCCTAATGTGCCGACTGAACATCCCTAATGTGGATTAGCTATGCATGGTGGCGTCTGCCAGGAATCCATCCCTCCCTAATGTGATATGACTAAAAGTGCCGCCGTGTCGGTGTGAGTGTGCGTCCCGCGTTCCCGCGCCTCGCTGACATGAAACCATGCACTCTAAATAACTATAGCTTCACTTTCTATTTTAGCATCCACACCCGGAGGGATTATACAGCATGTTTAATACTAGTCTGACCTGGAAAACAACATTTAACGAAGAGGAGATGCCAACAAGTTCACTGTACATTCGAACGCAGCCAGAAACTGCAGACAGACAGGTTTAAAAAATAATATTTGCGGGTAAACACATACAATTAGTGCTCAGAAAAGCCCCACGAAGCCAAGTTACCTTTAAATCGAAGTCATGATGAAGCGGGGGGCCGTTGGTTGGATAATAATGCTGACTGTTCAATGCTGAGAGAGCAATTTTGCTAATGAGTGATAGTAAAGGAGTGAAGATTTTAATGATTTACTATGCAGAACTGGTGATCCTCAGTAACCCAGTGGTGATTTGTGCACCGGGATATTGACGTAAGTGGAGGCGGTGGACGGGAGGTTCGACGAGAAGTGGAGGCGCACGCACACTATGTGAATTCATATGTAAGAGCGAGAGTCAGCTGATAAAAGATCCGAGTCATAGTGTAGGAAGATTAACCGTCGGAAAGCAAAATAAATCACACATGAGAACTCAAATCAATCCTGCAAGGAACCAAAATGGTACAGTAGAGTGGCTGGTTTTCTGCTCTGGTGCCTCCGCAGGGTGAAGTGTCTTGCCTTACAGAGGTAGCAAAAACGTAAACAGTAAAGTAACTCTGAGCCCAGATACTGCTAACATTTGAAAGACTCTGATTATATTACTTCTAATTATGATTGTGGTGTTTCAGTAGAGGCAGACAGACAGAAACAAGGCCACGGTGATTTAAACTGATGAAATGACAGCAAGATGCCGTGTTCCCCAATTCCACAGTTATGCTGTGCTTGTACTTCTGCATCAATCTGACGCCCTACCCAGACCCTATAACGGCACAGCCGGACGCGGGGTTCTCCAGAAATGCAGCTACACGCCGCATTGCTTGGTAGTAGCGTGTTTCCGCTTCAGTATTTCTGGTTGCTTCTCCTGCACCACGATTGTCCAAGTGATCGCTTTGGATCAATAAAGGTGGAACACGTCGAGGAAAGGTCAACTGAGGAGGTTCGGAGATGCAAACATTTGCATGACTTGAAAGTCGCCGTTGTTTAAAGTGAAGCAGGAAGTGGAAGGTAAAAAACACACACTTCGACCAGCGTCTGGGTGGCGTTTTTTTACAGAGCGAGCCAGACTGACGAGCGCACAACGTTGGGCTACGTTGGGTAAGTCACGCCGCCAGCTTTCATGTTGCCACTTCACATCGTTTCAATTCCTCTGATTGTGATTAGGCTAGTTGTTGAGTGAGTATTACATGGTGGCGGCGGAGATGATCGCAGTCTACGTTCTTAGTACCGTCGTTTCCAGACACACCAGACCCTGAACAACAAATGCTTTCGTTCTTTCATCTCAACTGGATAGGTGACCGACAAAAGGTGTGATTTCCACAACGACTTGTGGCTTCAGTCGCTTCTCTCGTCCGCACAACTCCGGCTATGCTTCAGTGCTTTCACATCAAACCAGAGGTGAAGCCCTGGCGCAGTCTTTGCAAGGCTAAGGTATCAGAACGTGAATCGATGGGAATTTTTCACGCACTATCAAAAGTGTCAACCTGCATCGAACTCAGCGATGCAGACGTCAAAGATGAAACTGCTAGGGTTCCTTTTTGTTTTTTACTTCTTAAATTAAATAAGACAACCGCACCAAAGACACCTGGAATAGTTTCACTTTGACACAGAAAATGCAAATGTGGCTTTTTCAAATCGCATCCGCAACAAATTCATGCTACGAAAGATATCAACAACTATTTAGGCATCTGCTTTCATTAAAGCTGATTCAGTTGATTCAGATCTAAGTTGCTGTTTGAACATTTTAACTAAACATCATCCCGTTATTGCCAGAAACGAGGCTGGCGTTCTTAAAATACAACCAAAAAACTCGGTGCTTGGAGTGTTTACGAGCAACAGATGGGAATATAAATGAGGGACAGAGCGCGAAAAGCTCCGTTCAAACACCCGACGAAATGCCAGGGAGGAATAACAGCGACATGCTGCTTGAAAGCAAACTTTGCGGGGAAACTGTCTTAATTTTGACAACCACCTGCAGTAATTACAGCATGGCTACGACATGCGTGTCTCCTCTCTGTCATTTATTATTTTAATTGCGGTAAATCATCCTAGCTTAGCCGGACCTTTAAAATGCTGTTAATATTTAAAAAATAAATATATAAATAGCTGAGCTCTTTGTTGTGGTGCTCGAGTACAGTCAGTGTAAGCCGTACCTTTGAAGAAGCAGTCCTTGCTGTGCACCACGTAGATCCGTCTCCTCTCCAGGCAGGCGGTGCGGTAAACCTCGCAGTGGTTCTCGTAGAACCTGCCGTCCGAGCCGCACACGGGCACGAACGAGGGCCGGCATTTCTCCTGGCAGACGCACTCGGCGCGCCCGGTCTCCGCCATCAGCACGCACTGTCGACCCCGTCCGCAGTAGGTCCTCCGACAGGGGTCCCCGTCTGGGTCAGAGAGGGCTGGGAGGGCGAGAAGAGAGGAGGAGAGGCATTTATTTTTCATGAAGGAGGCAGCGGCATCCGAGCAAGTTTTTGACGAAATAAAATGATGTTGTACGAGTGAAATCCCGCAAACTCTAGTTCTCGGCGTAGAGCTAGAGACCTGCACAGATCACACATTTATGGATGAGAGAGACAAATAGATAGATGCCCCGTATTGTCGCTGAAAGGAAATCTTCTTTTTGAACACAACAAAATTAAAACAAAGGATGTTTTTTTTTTTTACATTTTCTCCCTTTGTACATTTCAGTACCTCAGAAAAACAAAAGAAGCTCTGATGCATTTTACAGAATGATTAAAGCAGGCTCCATGTGAATGCAAATCAATTTTCAAACACGTCCCGCCACACGGAAAACCCCCAAAAAACAGTCGGATTAGTCTGACAGTACGCAGAAAAAGCCTGGAAAATATAACACAGAGGCATTCAATTATACAGCACCACGTTTAGAAAAAGCGTAAACTCAAGGCAAACACCTCCGTCCCTGATTGCAGCTGGAAGACGGCGCTAACAAGCAGAAACCTTTTTTTCTAAAAACTCTCTCTTCAAATCTAACAGCCAGGTGTTCTTATTAACACCTCTCTCTCTCTCTCTCTCTCTCTCTCTCGGCGAGCGCTCGTGGATGCACGCGCTCATGCAAACACAAAAAGATGCATACCTGAACATGTGGAGGGCGCTCGAAATGCAAACAGAGCTACGCCTTGCTCCACTCCACTCACTCCACACACACACAGAGAGTCCTCCGCCGGCTTGTGCAAACTCACAACCATCCCCGTCATCACAGCTCACTACCTGTGACACTTTGCTCCTTCCACCTGATTTAATCCATTTGCACCTAAATCGAGTCGGAAAGCTGCTGATCCGGCCGCACGCTCCACCTTGGATTGCTCTTCTCTTTGCCTCGGTGAGCTTTGACCTTTGACCCGTGCGCCTCGAAAAGAAAGGGTGCAGGCGGGGAATTCGGCGTCTCTCGACCCCCGAATGTCGGCGGCAGTAACTTATAAATAAATCAAACCTGATGCTGGATATGATCTCGAGAAAGCCAAATCAATAGAATATGCTACGTGAGCTGCTTCGGCGCAGGTACCCACGATGATAAACGCAACCCTTGGTTACTTGATGTTTACATGTGACTTTATTAATTATTCTTCTTGCAGTTTATTTATGAATTTTGTTATTTTTGTTTGTCTTTTGCGCTGTAAGGAGACTGGTATCTTCATATTTGACAGTGCAAAGTGTGCAGGCACAATGTTAAACCAGTGATATAAGCCAATGGGAGCAACTGATGAAGAGTTGATTGACATGTCCCCCAAAAATATTGTCCAATCACATTTTTTTTAAGGTAATTAGACTACTGAAAACTTTTTTCCTTAATGAGAAGGAGGAAGAAGGAGAAAAGGTATCAAAGCTCCACCACATATCATCACATTTGTTATCACTGAAAAGCCCTAAATGTCCTCTGTAGTAGTGATGGTTGATACCACCAGTTTCCTTTTCAGTCCAATACTGAGTAAAATTCAGGCTGGTATCGGCGATACCGATCGGATACTTGGTGCAAATACACCCAGTGTGTCTGGTAAAATAAAAAAACAAGTAGCGCATTTCAAATCATAGCTTCATAAAGAACACAAGAGCTGAAATGGCTTCACACATGATCTCAGTTTACCATCTGCCGTTATGTCTACACACTGACTGATTATGGACTTAACCAGGCAGAAGAAAAAGTAGTCCCCACCAGTCATTTAGACAAGATCTCAATAGTTTAGTTACCTTCCACTGTGTTCCTGTTAATGATATAGATTACTTCAAATGACTCAAGTATCGATATTTTGAGAATCGATGTCTGAGCATAAAGACCTGGTATCGGAGGTATCGATATTTCGGTATCGATCCACACATCACTAGCTTAAAGCAGTGGTTCTCAACCTTTATTGGGTCCTGGACCCCGCTGCATATTTGTGATCGACCCTGAGGAACCCCCGCCCGATCTGGGGGTATGGAGGTGCAATTTGATAGAAACAGCTGAAACTGCATTTTAAATTGCATCATGACATTTTTTCACTCTTTGTTTTCTATTTCTATAAATGTCACAGGATCTTTTATTTTCACGGACCCCTTGCAGTTACACCATAGACCACTAGGGGTCTGTTTTTTTCTTACTTTTCTTACTATTCAATAACTATTACATGTGTTTAGCATAAGTGCTGCCTCATATTTTCTGATTTTAGTTGACCAGGAGTTCTTGTTTTTTTTTTTTTGTAGCAGTGTCCTCCACAGCAGGGCTGTTGGTCTGTCCCTTTGGACTCTTTCTTGTCAAAAACCTGTCCATTTTGTGCTAGCTACATGCTAGCTACAGGCTAGCTACAGGCTAGCTACGGGATAGCTTGAGGATCAAAGCAGCTTGATAAAGGGCGCAAACCGCCAGGTCTACACAGATTATTATATATACAGATGTTTTGACTGGCAGGAAATCAGAAAGATGAGCACGGCATAATAACATTCAGATATGATATATTAATAATTATGTTTCATGATAACCATTTTAAAAACAATTAGATTTTATAATAATGATAAATAAAAAAAATAGATTATATTTTATAGAAATGGTTAAAAATTAATCGATTATATTTTTTTCATTTTTCTAATTTTTTCTAATCTTCCTCCAATTGTCTGAGGCCCCCCTAGCGCCCCCTGGCGGCCCTCCAAGGGGCTGCGGCGCCCACTTTGAAAACCACTAGCTAAGAGGGACCGATGGGCCCATTTGGAGCACTGGCGCTGCTGCTGATGTTATTTTCTTGTCAAACAGAAAGTGGTGATGGCCAGAAGAAGAGTCCTTACATGAGTAATATTTTTATGCTTGTTGGGGTCTTTAGTGAAGGTCAGAACCTCCTGAACTCCCACAGATACAGCGCGCGCTGTCTAACAATGTCCAAACGTCGAAAACTGAAGAGCTGTGGCCATTAGCGGACTGTGGCTGGGGTTTTATCCTGTAAAATCTACCCTTCTAAAGTTTGCGTATAAGAGCACAGATTTGCCTCGGCTCACACTACTGAGTTTTAGTATATTTTTTTTTTGTTCTTTTAAAATGTCAAGCGCTCTGTCTCTTTGTTTACCTTTGATGTTAACAAGCTCCGTTATTTACCATGAAAACCAGGGCAAACGTAAAGGAGACGACTGCCGGCTGCAGCTCCGTGAGAAACAAATTCCACAGACTCGACATCAAGGTGGAACGGAGAGCAGGATTATGAAAATTAAAAAATGGCAACAAAGGAGAAAGTTGCTCCTCGTGGGGTTTCGTTTCGATTCTGGGACACTGTGAAGGATGAATTACTGTAACAATAAACTAAACACACATCCCACAGGGACTTAGCAGCCATTGTGTTCCTGCTGTTTTGAGGTCGAGTCAGTTAAGAAGCTGCGAAGGGGTCAGCTCCATTACGCCTCTGTGGAATAAGGCTAAAAACCACATTGGCTTAACTTAACAAAGCCCGGTCCGTGCTCTCATAATCAAACTGCTGAAAACAGAAATTGAATTTGCCGGGACTATAATCATATCTCAGCTCTCAGCATATTCAATAATAGAGGTAATGCACCGTTGTCGGCGGACAGAAAAGTCCCGTAATTGCATAAAGGTAATTTGAGAGCTGACACACGGAGGCGCAGGAAAACACATACATTAATACACCTCCTACTCACGCTGAGGTGTTAGTCGCAGGCATCAATAGACTTCAGCGTTCAGTCGCGGTGTAATACAGCCATATGTGCTTGCAAATACAGGCACATGCCTTAACTAATTAGGCTAATATGCAACCGATTATTGACCGGCACCCTCTCTGCAAACGTCAACCCAATGTGAAGACATCAAATTCAGATTTAGGAACTTCTCATGGGCTTTTTCTGCATCGCACATTTGCTCGATGACTTAAAATTGACCGGCAGAGTAATCGTTGCCGTCTCTACCGGCTAAAAACACTATTTAAAAAACCGCAGCCCACAGTTTGACCTCACTCTGTGTCTCAGACTGCTTCTTTATCATAATTAAGTGTTAGGAATCAAGAAAGCTGCGGTTTGGGAAGGAGCCCGACGGGCCTGTGACAGGGATGGAGGAGGATGCGGAGAATAAGACGGACTCAATTGCTTTTTTTTCCTCCAGTTTACTAATTGTTCGGCGTGTCTCGGCAAGGCATCTGTGGGAAATGCAAAACAGCCCCGGCTCCCCTGCGACCTTGCCGTTCATGTCAAGGTCGGGGACGATTACAAGATCGTTTGTATTCTCCAAGCGCGAGAGATTAAACGCTTAGCAACAACCGTCCGGTGGCAGTTATCCACCGGCGGTGGTTCTTCCTCCTCCTCCTCCTTCTTCTTCTTCTTCCTCCTCTTGTTTTCTCCCCCTCCTCTCCATCAACTCGCCCTCTCCCTTTTTATCATCCGGAGAAAAGAGTACACGAGCAGCCGGCCTCTCGAACAACAGGAACAATAGCGGATAAAAAACAAAAAAAGTTATATTTACAACACACGAGCTGCGTGACATTTAGCTAAGTCCTCGCGCTCGCATTCACCCTCGCTCTAGGCCCTTTGTCTCAAGCTCTCTTGGACCATGTTGGCTGCAGTTGTGGCTTGCTTAAGAGGCTAAAAGTGCCGTCTGATAATCCTCCCCGTCTGAGCCGCTGGCACACAAATGGCTCTCACAAGATCAGGAGTCCCGCCGCGCCACAGCCGTGCCAGGACGGCCATGCGGCGTCCTGCCCGTCCAGTTCCTTCCTCTTTTATTCTTCCCCGGGTCCTCTTGTGTTCTCATTTAATTACGCGGGTTAACTCTCCCTGCGTCTCGCTCCCAGACACCGTCCACTATGATCAGAGATTTACAGGAACTTTTTCAAGGAGCGCTGTCGCTAATTACGCGACAACACCAGAGGCCGGGATGAAGCGGCCTCTGGTTATCTCGCTGACATTTGAGGACAGTCAAAGATACGGTTTATTCTTTCATCCAGACCAGAGTGGAACTTGAAGTAAGGCACGACTCGCCGCCTCCGACGAAGCGGCCATCGAGAGGAGCCGCAGTCTCGTCGGAATGAAGCCAGAGGTAAGTTTTAAAGCTGAAGAGGGGCAAAGCGGCGTGGCACACATTCACCGTTACAGCCAGTATAAAGGACACAAACAGGCAGAGACAGAATATGTCACTTCTCTGGGGAAGAAAAGCGCTTATGTCTAAACCCTCGCTCTATTTAGCAACTAAAACATGCCTCGGTATATTTATACCTGAGGCTACACTCTCAAGCTCCTTAAATCCCTTTAACATTTAAAGGCAATCATAACAAACTTTATTTATTTTGCATTTAATCCCGCTCCAGAGACGTGTAGTTTGTTGTTTTTGATATGTTCTCCTCAGAGAGAGAGAGACGGAGGGACACCGCCGAGCTTCTTACTAATTAGACTGGAAGCATATTTGCCCCGCTGACGTGGGATTCGACGCTCGCGGCTCACGCCTGGATCCGCAGAAGAAGTGTAGAAGCCGAGTGTTTGACATTTACAGAAACAGAACGGGCCGTGTTTTGTCTTTGTTTCGAGCTGACAGCGTTTCTTCGATGCGGCTGAGCCCCCGAAGTGTCGGCCCCGGCACCTCGTCTTCTCGAGCACACACTTGTTTATTTGGGCGCCTTTTCTTTTTTTTTTTTTCAGCCCAGTCACTTGTGCTGATCAGACAGATCATTCTATTTGCTCCGCAGCAGCTGTAGATAATTAAATATTGAGACACGCCGTCAAACACTGTCTCCCCTGCGCTGCGCAGTCGGACAAAGCGCTTCTGACGTGCACACTGCGATGGAATATCAATGGACAGCGGCGTCCCTTTGGTGCGAGGCGAGGCTCCAACACGGATGAGAATGCTGTTCTTTTTTACCAGCCAAAGTAAAACTTTAATTCAATCCAGTTCAATTTCATTTATATAGCGTCGATAATAGGGCTGGGCGATAAAACGATAACGATATATATCGCGATAAACACGTGGTCGATATCAATAGAAAATACGTTCGATAGAATGTTCGATAATTTCACTTGAACTCTGTTAGAGAAAAATAGGAAGAAAACTACGAGCCACAACTGCAAGTCATTCTGGGGGATGTAGGCAGAGGAAAGGCTTTAGCCTCTCAACCTATCACGGTCCAGCTAAGCCAACAACAACAAAAAAGAATAGCGTGGAGTGAAAGGAGAATAGAGCGCGAGAGGAAATTGTAGATTAAAAAAAGGAAAGATCACATCATCAGTTTGGCAATATGTTGGTTATTTTAAGTCAGACATGAGTCAGACCGATGTTGTCTGCTAACCTGGTGGCTAGTGAGCATATTAATTGTCTCTTGTCTGTCTGGATTAGTCGTGTAAGAGTCGGTTAAGTTTTGTTTCTCTGCGTATTGTTTGCAGTTTATTGATTATCAATCAAACGTGGTAGGACTCAACTGAGCTGGATAAATAGTCTCTAGATTAATAATTTTAGTCGTCTTTGATGGCCGGTTATATGAACCAAATCTTTTTTTCCACCGCTACTGAATTAATTAAAAATGAACGCAATTAAAATGCTATTGAATATGTCATTGTTATCATGTTTTAAAAATTAAAATGATAGACAAAACAGACATCTATCTATCTATCTATCTATCTATCTATCTATCTATCTATCTATCTATCTATCTATCTATCAGAACCTTAAGCTCATGTGGAGGGACCCATCTGCCTAAAACCGGCCGAGCAGGGAAAGAAAAAGACGAGGGGGGGACGAGATAAACATGCACCTGACTAAAGCACGTGTAGAATCTGATCGTAAAGCAAATACACCATACAGCAGATGATGTGTTTTATTGTTAGGACGCTCAGGAAGGATCAGCCTGCACACTGCTTTGACTTTCAGCTCTCTGCTCCCGTACGTGCTGTCGACTGTCCTGAATAGCATTATTTCATTTAATCTCGGCACAGCTCCACCGCGGGGCTAAATCCGTCCCGAGGCCAGCATCATATTTATAATTGACCCGACGACAGCGGCGTGTGTCCGTGCTTTGATGTGCCAATATTCTGGCTGGATTTAAACATCGCCCCCAAAAATACCAAAAGAGGGACAGCATTCCAAATAAGGAATATAGGTTGTCATGAAAGAAGGAAAAGCGAGGACGGCACTCGGTGAAAAGTCAATAGATTAGTAGCATTTCATGGTGATCCATCAAGCAGCTGGTGAAATATCTCACTCTGGTGGTCTCTAGACAGAAAGTAAACCTAACTTTGAGACGTTCTGTCTGTCTCTGACTTGATCTGGATGCTGGACACAACTACAGAGACACCACCATATGGAGTAAGATGATTATATTTTATAACTTTTCTCCATTAAGTGCAGAAAATCACTTATTACCTTCATGGCCTCTTTCTTAATGGCAGGTTAGTCATTACCTTGGTGTTCACTTTGTCTGACTGAGAGGATGGACACATGGGCAGCCACCCAGCCGTATGTTTTACTGCTACGTGAACACAATGACAGCGCTGTTGACGACTGGCATCTGGCTCTACTCATTCCCTACGGTATAAACGTAAGCCTGCACAGACGGACACATACCCCACATTGTACCAACTAGCCGACTTCACCGCTAACAACACGGACGCCTCCGAGATGCAAAAATCAACCCAGCTAGGGGGTTCGCCACGGACACCAGGATACTCTCAAACTTCTATTGACGCACCGCCGTCGAGAGCATCCTGGCGTCCCGGGAACATCACCACCTGGTACGGCAGCTGCACTGCCCTCGAACGCACAGCGCTGCAGAGGCAGTAAAAACCAGCCCAGCGCATCACCGGGTCAGAGCTGCCAGCCATCCAGGACTTTTACAGCCGCCGCTGCAGGAGGAAGGCGCAGCGGATCCTCTCTGACCCCAGCAACCCCAACTCCTGTAGTCTGGCAGTGCACCCGGACTCAAACCAGCAGGTTCAGGGACAGTTTTTATTCACAACTGCTCAACTGTCTCACACACACATAACTACACACACAATTCCACTGTATTTCTTTTCTATATATTTTATCCTATTTTTTGCTGCTGTGAAATTGAGAGTTCTTCATGCACCAAGAATTGTACTATTGGTAATGGTGCTGCATTGTTGATGCTGACATCAGAAACACAGCAGGTGTCCTTTGGTGTCGGTGCCATGACGTACTAGGTTTGCAAGTATTTCTTACTTCCAGTGACTAAGTCCTTAGAAAAAGGTTGGAAGGGGATGGCAATGGATTTCAATTCCCTATCAATGCCTCAATTACATAACAGGCCGGTTAGCTCAGTTGGTTAGAGCGTGGTGCTAATAACGCCAAGGTCGCGGGTTCGATCCCTGTACGGGCCAGATATTTTGAACTCTACGCCTTAACTGGATTTTCAGGTATTGTGGCAAATAAAAGACATATCTCACCTATCTTGTCTTTTCGTTCCTCTCTGTTGAGGTTTAGGTTCAATTTCGGCACTATACCTACTCAAACTTCTAGAACTTGTTTAAGTTTGGAATATCTAGTTGTGGTGCTGCCCTGCAAACCCATGAGCCACAGAACTGGATGCCTTGGCCCAGCTCTGCAACACCAACAACTTTAACAAATCATCAGTATTCAGCGGCACGGTTCCCTTCTCCAGATTATCGAACGAGAAAAAGATGCTTACTGAACGTCCCCGCTGTTTATGAGGTTTTTGGTGGAGATCCACATTCCTGGTGTATCTATCTCATCTGGTGTCTGACAGTTAAATTTGGGGAACTGGGGAATTTGGGGCAAAACTGAAAAGCTAACTCACCCTCGTCAAAGGTATATTAGGTCTGTACATCAGATAAAATGTCACAGGGTTCTGTACTGATCTCTCCGATCTCTTGAAAGAACAACCGAGCTTCTACCTGGAGCTTCCACATGAGCCTCTACGTACAGGACAGTCGGGGATGTCTTTCGGGATGTTCGGTTGTCCCGTGCGGGTCAGATCTGGCACATCATGCGACACTCTCCCGCCCTTGACGCCAGCTTGTCTTTTTTGTCCTGGCTTGACTCTAAAATGTGTGGATTATCTTAATTCTCGATGAGTTACAAATATTTAATCAGTCATTTCTACCCACTCAGTCTTTTTCAAGGTCGCAGCGGGGATTGAAGCCACGGCGCTCGCTGAACAGAATGCACAAGAACTAAACAAAGCTGACAGTTTCTCAATCACATTCACGAATGTTAAGGACGAAAAGAAGGTTCGCGCTCGACGGGAGCTAATTTCAATCTAGGCATGACAACATGTTTTCTCTGTGAAACATGGCGCGCGACTGCCCATGGGGTACGACAATGAGTGCAGAAAAATATAAAGCAAAGTGAAACTGCGGAAGACAAAAAGACCAGAGGAGCTGGTGGAACCATCTGGGAGTAGAAAGCTTCGACAGCACGGGCAAACAAGGCACTGTGAGACACAGAGTGAGCAGAAATTCACAGCGGGAGCCGTCAGTCACACGGTCACATTATGGTTATGCCATGACAGGTATCTGTTTCTCTCCCCAGGGGACCGAAAGTGATTGGGGAGAATAATAATAAAGTTTTGATGCAGTATTAGGGATTTTCACAATAATTAATTCTGAAGAAAAACACAGAAAATGTGAAAATAAATAAATAAAAATCATTGTTAGGCATATCCGTTTGACAAACTGAGTGAGCTTAAGGCAGAGGTGCTCACCACCAGTGCAGTAAATGACTCTTGAAGCCAAGAAGTTAACCCTTTATAGGGAGACGAGCCTCAAACATCCAATTACCAGCAGCAACCTATATAGGCACGTCTAACCTCTCCTCGTCCGTTTGGCTCCGTTCTCAACCCTCAGAGGACCGCCATCAGTCTCTACATCTATCTTCATCCTACCCCTCTCATTCCAACATCTTGACCTCTCACATCCCGTCCCCTGCCTTTCCCTGCCCTTAAACAGGTCAAAATAAACTTCGTACATACTGAGGTGAGATCTTGTTAGTGAATTGGTAACTTCCGCACACATTTTAAAGGTGAATTACGGTTTTCTTTTTTACAACTTGGACCTTATTTATGGCATAAAATATGATCGTTTAATCACCCTTGTAACTTTGGTGTCATTTGGAGTCGTTTGGATATTTAGATCCACTTATATACAGTATATATAGTGGGAGTGAATGGGGCACCGAAATGCAGCCTCTACATAACGTATTATCTGCCGCGAAACTGGTTAATTTCACCAATGTTTTGTTGTGACACGCTAGTGCTATTCTCCGTTATGTCCGGAGTTACCTGTTGTCATCATCCGAATCTGAGGTTGAGGCCGACGACTTTGTTTATGATGGACATCCTTAACGTTTTGGGCCAGAGTATTCGGATGAGGAGTTCGTTGAAAGGAAGGAAGAGCTGGCCAAAAAAACAACAAACTGCTGCACATGTGCAAATAGTTAACAGATAACTCCAGACTCAACGGGGAATAGCACTAGCGTATCATAACGAAATATTGGTGAAATGAACCAGTTCTGCAGCAGATAATGTGTTATTTAGAGGCTGCGTTTCGGTGCCCCATTCACTCCCACTATGTGGATATACGCAGATCTAAATATCGTACGAACAACTTATATGGGTGAGCAAACAGTCGTACAACTTTACTGAGCTTGATATTCTGCATGAGCATTCAAAAAATATCACAAAAGTAAAAAAAAAAAAGTCTTGAAAAAAAAACCAACAATGTAAAGTTGACATTTTGATTTTCCAAGTATTTCAGTGTGCCCTATAAAGGGTTTGTTCTTTTCTCCAGGTGAGCTTCAGTTACATTTTACCACTAACTGTCTTCACATACATTTACATCTTACTGTATGTGCATAAAATATATGCAAAAAAAAAACTTTCTGAAAAGGCAGGAGCTTTTAACCAACCTCAGATAAATATTCAGCCGTTTTAATAAAACATCCTAATTGAATTCCGAGCCTAATTAAATAATATGTTAAGCTCGGTGTAGGAATATGTTTTTGCATCAATATTCATGCTTTCAAACGTTCATACAGCAGCAATCCGCGCTGAATACAAACTAGCCCGAGTGTCATGCTTTGTTCATGGAAACAAATGACAATTTTATCCATATGCTACCTGCACACCATCTGCTCCAACTCCTGAGGACCCGTTGCTCGCTTGCTGTTCCTTACCCGACGTCGTGTAGGTGCGCAATGCGAGGATGTCTACTTTTTTTTTGCGCGCCCTCGTGTCCCCCTACATGTAAGAACCCACATTGCTCAGGCTGATTGATATCTCACACTCAGAGGAGCTGGTTCACACTACCTGCAATGTCATTTACTGCAGTTTTACCACTGCAGCACCTACAACCCAGGGTACAGCAATATTGGTCCCCGGCATCAGTCCTCCGTAGCTGCTTCACTCATATTTTCACATTAATGCCAACACAGCCAAGGATGAAATAAGCTCTGAAATGTATTTTCCCGGTGTAGTTTTGAGAAAGCGTCAGAGTGTGGGGAATATTACCTGTCCTGGAAAAAAAAATAAAAATATATATATCTCTTCACATCTCACGAGTCTCTAGTATACAAATGGAAAGAGATTGTAAAAGAAAAATCGCCCACCACGCGTTCTAGACCCGGTTCTTTGGAGCTGTATGATCGCAATCTTCAAGGACTAAATTAAATTTCCATCTGCCGGGTTTTTTGCGGTGCGCTCCGGTGTGCGCATGTGAAAATGTTTGTTTGTCCTTATTAAAAACACCTCTTCCATACCTGTAAAGCCTTCCCATGTTATCCCTGCTCCACCCATCCCTTTATTATCAACAACATCTTAATCCCTCTGATCCATCTTCAGCCTCATATCGCTCTCTCCTCTCACCATTTATCTCTCTATTTATACATCTCTCTACAATACATTTCTGCTGACACCACACCTGCACCTTCCTCCTTCCCTCCCTCCCTCCCTCCCTCCCTTCCCTGCAGGGCTCTGGGAGAATAGAGACCAAGCACCCACGATGGCCTTGCTCCTGCAGCCAAGATGACTAATAACCCCCGCAGGGCAAGAGGCTGCAGAGTTGAGGCACAAAGGTGCATCCTCTGTTGGGTGGGCTTTGACTGCTTAATGCCCTTTTCACACAGAGACAGCGTTGTGAACTAAATCCTCTGTGTCCGTTTAGAGGGAGGGGGGATATTTCTGGCAACAACTGTGTTCTTATCAAAGAGCAGGGAGTCATCAGATAAAGAAAATTGATTATCTTTGCTCTGTGTTTAAAACAGCAGCAGTCTTAGTCCGTGCGTGGTTCTGCTGAGTATTACAGATGTGCTTTTGGGTTTTATAATGACTGGTTATACATTTTGTATTTTCCTCTGAATGTCAATTACACAGAAATCCATTGTAATATAGTTTTAACGCATAAGTGGCTACTTAAAACATAGACTGTATATAAATATGGACAATGCACTTTCTTGCATTGGCCAAACTGACACTATTTTTCCAGGGATACGGATATCGGGCAAATGACAGAAACATCCTTGGAAAAAATGTATTTGACGTGTATTTTAGTGTTTTAGTTTCGCCTAAGCCCCACCCACTAACAAGGAGGGGGTGGAGCTTATGGCCTATACTGCAGCCAGCCACCAGGGGGAGCTCTACTTGCTTTGGCTTCACTTTTGAGGAGCAGTTCCATCTTTATACAGTCTATGGTTTCCAAATGTATGTGTATAGTGTTTTTAGTGACAGATTTTTAGCAGCAGATTCACACACATTTAGTTTGCTATTGTGTGTTTAAAGCAGCTAGAAGGTGTAAGTGATTTGGACTCCTTGTACCAATAATGACGTACCGAGTAACCTTTTTCAGCAGCGTGGGTCGCTGATGCACCTTTAATGTCCGACAGCAATACAGCGTCACAGCACAAAGGACTACAGCTTTGTTTATGCTCCCTCAAGAGCCAGAGCGAGTGACCCGTGCCTGTGTAAGCATTTATACTTGGTGCTTGGTGTGTTGGCTTCATTTGTAATTACGCTGCTTAGACGTTAGTCTGCGCCTAGTCAGCATGTTGGAGTTGGATCTGATACATTTTTCGACAAAGGTTATGTGAAATGCAAACGCTAGGGCTGATTTTTGGGGGGCAAAATATAGCTTGTGTTTTTATGGCTTGTACACCGATCAGGCGTAACATTATGACCACAATATTGTGTAGGTCTCCCTTGTGCCTCCAAAACACTCATCAGAGAATGGACATGGGCCTTCTGAGGGGGCTTTGGGTCCCTTGAGTTCAGGGGAGGCGTCTCTGTGGATCATCCCACAGATACTTGATGGATCTTTTTGGGATCTAGTGAATTTGGAGGCCAGGTCAACACCTTGTTCTGGTCTTCGTGGTTTTTTGAGTTGTTTCTAAACCTTTTTTGTGTGCGTGTCTGTACCATCAAGGAGTGTCATTGCTATGTGGTGGGGGTGCCTGGTCTGGTCTAGGTGGGTGCTACATGTCTAAATAACATCCACATGAATGGTCCAAAAGTTTCCCAGCAAAACATTGGATTGTCACAGGATGTTATTTACTTCTCCTGTCAACTGTGGGTTCAGTGTCTTGCTCAAACACTTCGTACAGCCAACCCTCTGGTTTGTGGACAACCCACTCTACCTGCTGAGGCACAGCTGCAATAATAACATATTAAATAAAGTCTAAGTTTTATGCATTTATCACAAATTTACAACATGATTATCAGAACTTGTAGATAAGAATTGCTTCCTGTATGTATTTGCTCCAAGTATTAACACAAATGTATAAACCCTGGGTCTGGCATGCTGTATTTTAAAGTGCAGACTTTGCTGTATGCAGATTTCTTTGTTCAAATTGCAAATTAGATTTAAAATTGTTCAGCCACATGCAGTTGTGCATTAGCCCATGTTTGATATTCCAGGTTCTTTCAGCTCAGACTTAAAGTGTTTGTATTCAATCCTTTCTCAGGTTGTGAGACATCAGGTTCACTGCTGGTGCTGCCAAAGGTAAGCACTCTATCTGCTGCGCGTGCAACAGGCTGCAGGCAGAGAGTTCACTTCACTTCCTGTACTCTGTCATTATCAGTTAAGAAAGAGACGATGAAAGCTCATATGAGATTACTACTCTAATTACAACAGTTTTTATAAAATGTGCAGATTGTAGCAACAAGATTATCCAGTTCATGCAAATAACTCTGATGTAATCAATTGTCCATTAGACCCAGATTCAAAGCAGAACACATTACATGCCTCAAGACCCTGAACGCCACACAAAGGCATGCTAGCAGCAGCCCACAGTCTGTACTGATGCTTACTGAACCCACTGGGTAAACATGCAGAGAATGTACAATAGGTTTAGGTAAGAAATCAGTGGCTATTGATATAACAATACAATGACACACACATACTGATCAGCCACAACATTATGACCACTGACAGGTGAAGAAAATAACATTGATCATCTTGTGACAATTCAATCTTCTGCTTGGAAACTTCTGGACCTGGCATTCATTCATGTGGATGTTACTTAGACATGTAGCACCCACCTAGACCAGACCAGGCACCCCCACCCCATAGCAATGACACTCCTTGATGGCAGTAGCAGCCATCCCCAGCAGGATGACACAAGCACGCGCACATAAACGGTTTAGGAACAACTAAAAAAAACACGAAAAACGGCACCTGGACTTTAAATTAACAAAATCCCAAACTGATCAAGAAGCATCTGTAGGATGATCCACAGAGGCCCCTCCCCCCACTAACAACATCCTGTTGCCAGACACCACAGGACACCCTCAGAAGGCCCATGCCCATTCTCGGATAAGTCACAACTGCTCAAGGGAGGCCTACACAGTATTAGGAAGGTGGTCATAATGTTATAAGCTTATACAGGAACCATCAGGGGCAGCTGCTTTGACGCACATAATATCCTGCTATCATATTACGTCCTTGGTTACCAACATATCATACCATTTCCTGAGCTGGCATGACTGTTTGTCTCAGACATATAGCGCATCACGGTCCTGTAGACGTGTCAGTATAAACGCATTTGCCCTCTGCAGCTCCGCTTGCACAGAAGGTACATTCAAAACGCCCCTGCGACAGCAAGAAATTAATAAACTTCATATCTGTAAAACTGTAAAAAGATTAAGACGCGGGAGCGGAAAGATACCTCATGTCTGCGACCAGCGTTTGAATAAGATTAGTGCTATCAAGGGGCCTTCTTTCAAGGCAGACGCGGGAGATTCACGAAAGATTAAAATCCCAAATGTTCCGCGCCATTATTACAAATCGCCGGTCGTCCCCCAAGCTCACATTAGTCCTGTGTGAGAGGAGACACAGACTGCTGATGGGGTGCAGGATATGCGCATGCCGACTCACCGCGCGGGAAATGTGTGCGCATACAGACGCAGCACATCTCCTATTGATTTCTTTATTCCTTTGTGCTAGCATAAAAAAAAAAAAAAAAACGATGAAGAATACATTTTCAGCGACAACCGCCAACCCCCCCTGCTGTCTTCTTATTTTTATCTATTTACACAGTTTAAGCAAACCCATACTGTATGTGCGGCACGTACGCGCAACTTCATCCAGTTTCTGGCGTTGACGCCGAGGTTCAAGGGTAAGCAAGACTCAAATCCGGCGGAGAAATTCCAATATGCAGCAGCGCTGTCACCGAGCTGCAGCGCTTGCACTGGAACGCATTGTCTGGACACTAAATAGAGGCAATAAAATAAAAACAACTACAGGAATCGAGCTGCGGAGAAACTTGGCTGTCGTTCCCACACAATTACTGAGCCCGCATTATTCTGATGGTAATGGTATTGGACTGCAGTCGCAGTGTAACTGACAATATATAAACAAGCGGGACTCGGTTCTCGTTTGCAGGAACCTGTTGTTAGAGCATTGCTGCAATTATGTTTACTGAATTGTGACACTGTACATTCAATTGCCTGCAGCTTAACACTCTTAGGCGCTCTCCCGCGTAGCCTTACACGAGGATCTATCAATAACACTGAGGGAACCTTTAATTTTCCCGTCATGTCTCGCCAAAACACACAATTAAAGACTCGTGCATATGCATCTTATAGTACTATGACAATGTATTTGACAGTTTAATGGCACGGCAGGAAACCAATCAAATGAAGCATAATTTGGGCGAGCACGTCGTAACCTAATAGTGAAGACTCACTGCAGTGAAGGAGGTTGAAAAGAGAAACAGATTTTGCACGAATCAGGCTTCCATTTCCTCGAGTCGTGTTAAACTTAATTAGACTGAGAAAGAGATCACCGAGAGGGTTTTCCTAAAAAGTAAATAAGAGCCGCACAGATGTGTTTTCTGCTAATGCTGCAACGGCAAGGAGGAGATACAGAAGGTGAAAGAAACAACTGGAGGATACTGACAGAGAGAGAGAGAGGATACAACTTCAGAATGCTAAGGGCGATTTGAAGGCCTTTATAGACTATCTCTGTGAAACATAAAATACGATTTATAAGAAATACAACGCGACCACTGGTGCTAAAAGCTAGACTTTTAAAAGCAGGGCTCTGAAAGCCTTTCAACACTGAGGGTCGAGAGGGGGCACGGGTGCCTGCTAACGGAGTCACTATGTTTGATGAGGAACTCCTCGCTTTATCAAAAGTTTAGTTTAGAAAGTAAATAATAAGAGTGGACACAACAACTGGAACTAAAATATGTCAAAAGGCCATTTACGCAAACCTAAACCATGTGGCAAATCAGCTATAACCAATAAGGCCGATTGATTCATTCATGCATTCATTTCCTGTAACTGTTGGTTACAGGGTCTCGGGGGGCCTGGAGCCTATCCCAGCTCATTCATTGGGCAAGAGGGCTGACTCAGCGAGACAGACAACCAATCACATTCACACCTACGGCCAATTTAGAATCACCAATGAACCTAACCAGGATGTCTTTGAACGATGGGAGGAAGCTGGAGAACCCAGAGAGAACCCACGCAGACACAGGGAGAACCTGCAAACATGCAACCACTCACATTAAGATAAAAACTGTATGTGACGGTATGTATTCACCTCGATGGCGTCACCAATGGCGTCCAGTAAGTAAATTACGTAATCGTGCTTAATACATTGATGGGCATGTTCTCCCTGTGTCTGTGTGGGTTCACTCCGGGTAGTCTGCCTTCCTTCCACTGTCCAAACATATGCTCATTCGGTTCATTGGTGATTGGTTGTCTGTCTCTGTGTTAGCCCTGTGATAGACCTGTCATATATACCTATATAATATATACCTATGTACAGGTAATAGGGTATTTTGTTTAGTCTTCCCACAGCTACAGGAATGCAGAAAAAGGCCTGAACAGTGAGGGAGTTCAAGAAGACCTAGTGGCTTTACAACCTCCAAACAACAAGACAGCAAGTCATTCATCACGGGAGTATGTGGACTGTTACAATGAGTTGCACTGTTGCATCCTTACCTTAAATCAACAAAGACTCCCTAGAGCCAATGATGTAGATTTCCACTGACGTTACACTAAGTTCATTTAAGCAACACTTTAAGGATAAATAATACAGGTGCACAATCAGCACAAGTCATTGAAGTTAAACCATCACACCATCTTTGATGCCAGAATGTGGTAAACTAATTAGGTCAGCACTGAATAAATCTAGATTTTTGTTGAATAGTAAAATTAGGCAGATGTTAAAGTTTGAAAATGGGAAAATCATTGATAGCTAGATAGTGAAAATTATGAATGCGTTTCAATAAAAGTTTAAAAGGGAAATTATTGAGTGGTTCACCGCGGGATTAATTAACTTTAATCAAAAATATAATTGATGGATTAATGGACTGATAAACAAAATAAAATCACTGTTGGTAGTTCTGCCCCATTAACCCTCAAACTCTAACATTATAATTAGTAACATCATCACTAACGTTGGGTGACCCGATAAAAATACTGAAGTACAACAATACATGGTAAATTTAAGTACTTTTCTTTTCTTTTTAACTATAAAATGTCTCATAAAACAAAACAAAAAGGTATCACAGGGGGCTCATTTGTATTCGTGAACAATTGGGGAATCTTTAACAAAGAGCTCCTTAAAAAATAAATAAGTAAATACATAAATAATGGAGTTTGAAACTTTAGAGTTGGTCCACCTGTTCCTGGAAGTTGTGAGACTTCTCCAGTGAAGACACAGTCTTCCTGCATCACTGACAGCTGTGGTAGAGATTGTCAAAAAAATGGCACTTTTTGAGCGAGTAAAAAAAAAAAAAAAAAATGACAAGCTGACTATAAAAATGTTCTTGATCAAACAAACTGCACTGGAAATTACAGCTAAATTATAGGTTAGAATTAAACGCAAATCCCAGGACCACTTAGCTAGCGCTAGTATCGTAAGAATAAATACACGTAGCTAGGGACTGCTAAAGTAAAACTACATGTATTTATGTTTTATTAACCTGTTGGCGTACCAGATTAACCAAACCTGTGACAGGATGACAGCTGGGCACTGCATGGTGCCATAAAAATCCTGTTGCAAGTTACAACAACAATCAACGCTAGTGTCCTAGGGTCAGAAAAATCACAATATTCTTCCATTTATCGTCACCTCAACACCACAGGAGGGAGTTTGGTTTGGGCTACAAACACTGGCCCATTCTTGCAGTTTTGTTCAGAGTACTGGAACAGTACTGGTGTGTTAGTCAGTGTCAGCATAAATGCACTGATACTGCACAGCTGTAGCATTAGGACGAGGCGTCGCAAAGCTGTTGTGAAGTCGTATATGAATGCAAATTAGATCAAAGCAAATGGTGTCTGTGACAAAGGGCTGAGACCATTTGTCTTATTTATTAATACCATCTTTTGTGTAGCCATACTTGTTGGTTTTCAGCCATTTTACCATTAGCAATCATCATTTTACAGAGACAGACTATCCCGGGTTGGTTTGCGATTTGTATTATGTTTGGTTATATTTTGTAGTCCAACATCTTTGGTTAACATAAACTCATATAAGAATTGTAGTTTATTGATGTAGTTCTTGTCAAAGTAAGTTTGAATTAACATTTAATTACTTACCATAATCACCATGTGGTCAGAGTCAAAAGGAGGAAATGCTGCGATATTTCCTGCTTTTGTACTCTTGAGTAACATGATTGGGGGAGGTCATTGGACTAGTCCAAATGAGTATAGGTACAGGAAAGTTCTAGGTAGTATTTAGATTTATTTGTTATTTCATTTATGTTTGGGTAAAATGTGGGATTTTGTGAGACTATCTAAGCAGTGGCCTTTTGTCGGTTCAGGAGGACAGAGTGAAAACATAGTGCTGATCCAGTGTAGCAATTTACACCGGATTTAAGTTGAGTTTGTTGGAAGCACTTGTTGTAAATAAACTTTGGACAAACTGCCTTGAATCTGCCTCCTACTTATGCCGCTCTGTCACACAGCGAGAAGGTTCTGTGTTCAATTCCATCCGGGGCCTTTCTATGAGGAATAGACTGGATAGACTGGAGACCTGCCTCTCGCCCAATGACAGCTGGGATAGGATCCAGACCCCCATGATCCTCCAGAGGACAAGCGGTCAGAGAAAATTAATGAATGAATGAATGAAATGGTCAATCAAAGTTGTGTTGCGATTTCTGACAAACGTCTTTTGATGCTCGTGATAGCAATATGGAAAGATTCTTCTCTGTTCCGTAAGAAAAAAAAAAATCTTTTAACAAGCTACGTTTTTAAATTTATCATCGTAATGATGTTAAACTCTCGCCTCGGCTCTCAGCAATAACCCCGGGTGATCCCTCCTAAAGACAATACCAAATCAGGCAGGTAAAGACAGAGCCGCAAACAGAACAGACCAGAATTAGACGCACTGAATAATATATTAACACTTATTCCCTCTTACACAACTGACAGGTCTAATGTTTAAATGATGATATGCCTCAAGGTACCCAAAAGGCATCAGGGAGAAAATAGTTAGATATGTCTTTTCGTTGTGAATTTCAATTACCAAGACAGAAAAAAAGCAAAAAAAAAAAAAAAAAGAAAACCAACAAGGAGTCAGGCAAGCACACGTGAATAAACACGCGAACACGACACAACCAAAACCAAAAAAAAAAGGGGGAAGATAATGAATAAATAAAACAAACGGCACCGCCATCTAAAATAGCTCTGACCGAGCTCTGCCCGGAGAGATATGTTCAGTGAGCGATCCCATCAGTGCTGCTGTCGGGTCCGCTCGGCGGTCAGGGGAGCCGGGGCGGTGTTGACAGCTGGCTGTCATTACTCCAGGAGTGAGAGGAGACAGCGGGACGGGAGAAGGAAGACAAAAAGAGAGAGAGAGAGAGCGAGAGAGAGAGAGAGAGAGATAGAGAGAGAGAGAGAGAGAGAGAGAGAGAATGAAATAAGGGAGGTGGGAGGAGAAGGAAGGAGCGGCGAGGGGGGGAGTCGACAAAGGCGGGAGGCGAATCAAGCGACCTCTTGAACCTCGTGAGTTCACAGGGAGACTCAGAACTTGACAGGTTTCGCCAACATGAAATACTGCAGGTGCAAAAAAAATAAATAAATAAATAAATGCAGTATTTTATCATTTTGCTATTCCACTGGAATAAAAATACTCTGATCCACAAACGTATTCTGGTGTAGATCTGCACCGAGAAAGCTGATCCAGAATGAGGCCTGTGCGGCATTGCAGCCCGTCTCGACCTTTAAGCTGCTTTCCGTTTCATTAACCGTTATATTTTACAATCTGAACATCTTTTCTAGATTTGTCTTGATGCGCGTTAAGTGCCTCCTTTCAAGCCCGCACATATTTTCACGTAAACTGCTGAAACTGTGAAGATAAAGCGTGCTCTGCAGTGTTCGCCGCGGCATATGGGTTCACTAAAACAACTACAAGTGGTGTATTTTACTAAATTACTGAATATAATTTATTCAGTTGCTCATTTAAAAGCTCAACTCTATCACCAGGGCGTCTAACTCTCCGTCGGGGAGACAACACGGCCGCTACAAAAGGAGGAGGTGAAGAGGATCCTGGAATTAGACACAGGTGAGAGACGTGGGAAAGATGGATGAAGACGGATTAAAAGGGGTGAAGTTGAAAAGAGGGGGAGGGAAGACTTTTATATATAATACATGGCCGAGTGTGACATAGAGGGGGGAGGAGAGGCGTGAGGCAGGATGGAGGACGAAAAGAGAAAGGATGGAGAGAACAGAGGACATCAGACGGAGAAGCGGGGAGGGGGGAGGGGGTGGCTGGAGGGCAGGTGGTGAAATGAATGGAGGCCAAGCATCGGAGGGACCGCCACTGAGCGGTCAGCGTGTGCGTCTGCGTGGGCGCCGCGGCCGTGTTTGCGAGTACAAAGCACAATGTGGAGACAGGCAGAGATAGCGGGCGGGGACGCGAGAGTTTGAAAAAAAAGGAAAAGAGAGTTTTTAAAAGAGAGAGAGAGAGAGAGGTGGATGTGGCCCAATGTGTGCTGGATTAGGGATTTAGGGCTTGTTGGCTGCATGTGTTTACACGCAGCCAGAAATATGCCTCTTGCCTGGAGATGTGGGTATTTTGTGAATCCAAGTTGGATTTAGATGTTAAATTTGAAGGAGGGAACACGGTTAACACAAACAGCGAGCTCCACCGGAGCTGCTGCTGGTGGAAGCGCTGAGGGCGGCGTTCGTGCCGGCTTAAAACTCGGGAGTGTGACCGAGCTGCGTTCGCCGCGCGCTGTAAAATTAAGAATACGACTCTGAGATTGTGTTTTGTTTTTCGTCACTTCTTCTTTTTTTTTTTTTTCTTCCCAAGCATTAAATACAACCCAAAGACGCACGGAGCAACAGCAACAACAAAAATAAAAGAAGTATGGAACACAGTAACTTTTTTTTTTTCAGAGACAGAAATAACGCTGAATCCAGCTTCTTTAAAACCTGCCGAGTTCACAGAGGGGGCAAGATGGGAACACTCAGCTTCAATCAGATCACAATCCATAATAGATGGCCATGTAAATATCTTATGAGGACAGCAATGGAGAAAATGACTTGTACTCAGGAACACACCCATGCACACACACAAAGAACCACAAGAGCAGACGTCTCTCACAGACAGACATGCAAAGCAAAAAAAAGAAAAGAAAAAGAAAAGTGTAATAGAATGTATTAATCTAATATTTATGCGTCATCCTAATGGATCTTTTGTGTGAATGCCTTCGTGTTTTTGACGTTGTCTGAGTGCATGCTCAACACAAAGAGCGCTGTAAAAGACCCGAGTGTGTTTCTGTGTGTGTGATGTTCCACCTAAATAAAATAATGCACATATAACAAATGGTCTTACTTTATCGGTGTGAGAAAGTAGAAAAAATAAAAAATAAAAAATAAAAAAAAACATCGCTGGCAGTAAAGTGGTCGAACATAGTAGCGAGCAAACTGTGTAACACTTTTTTGGAGGCTGCAAATGGAGGAATTCATGAATATACGCCCACGCAAATAATCCGCCTGTGTTCCGGGAGAAGTTCGCATCTTTTCTTAAGGTCACGTGAATCTACAAGTCGCTGCTTGGCAGAAAAACCCGCTCGTAAATTTCTGCAGAAGACAATCCTTAGCGAACAGATAATATTCACAAGAATGCTTCTACACACAGTAGGCATCTTTAGATTTATGTTAATTCAACATGCTGCTGTGAAAATGGGATTTTAATATAGAAACGTCAGTTAGCATTTACATAAACATTTCACGCAGCTGTAGACGAGATGCTTTTTTCCCCCATAAAAACGAATTACCCAGTTTGGCTTCTTCTTTAGATCGTTACAAAAATACATGGAAAACCTGAAAGTCTAATGGAATTAATAAAAGTTTATGCAACAATAAAACAATAAGAGACACAACCTAACAGCAGAGATGGCAAAAGTATTCACATTCTGTACTTAAGTATGCATACTTGTGTAAAAAAATACAAATTCCACTCTTTTACTCAAGTGAAAGTACAAAAGTACAGGTTCTGAAATGTACTGAACCGATGAAGCTACTCGGATGAGTGGTGATGAGTCCAGTTGCTTTTTTTTTTAAACTTTTTGGATTACTTAAGTAAAAAGTAAAAATGGTTTTGCAATTTTTTTGATAATTTTGCAAAATCCAAAAAGTTCTATGAAAATAGTCAACACTGACCTGACCAAAGTTCCTGCATGAGCACCTGGATCATTTTTAAAAATAAATTGATGATTATTGGGTTGTTATTTTTTAAACCGAGAGCAAGATATCCTTAGCTATATGCTATCAAAAAGATGTGTTCCCATAGTATTGCTAATGTTGTAAACTGCTATCCAAAAAAAACTCAAAAAACGGATGACGACCACAGAAACCACACCTTAACCTAATTCTTTTTCAGATTAGACGAGTAGATTAAACGGAAAATAAATGAGAATCACTGGATTAGATGGAGAATTCTTGAACGCCAGAAGCGTTTGGACTTTAGGCTGGCACATGACACGATGCATTCGCCATGAATCACTGTTGAAGCCAACAACATCGACCAGTTCTCTCAAATGAGGCCGTGAATGGAAAAGGTCTTGCTTTAGTCATGTCCGATCACGTCACGTCTTCTACGTCTTGTCATCCGTGAAGGTTAAAAAAGTAACGAGCCTGTTTTTCCATTGTTGTTGTGTGCAAATGCAGGGAGTAAAAGCAAAAAGTCGTCAGAAAAAGAAGTACTCAAGTAGAGTACAGGTATCAGAAAAATCTACTTAAGTACACTAACAAAGTACAAATACTTGCATACGTCATCCATACATGCAAAATTTAAATACATCACCACCACGTGCCGCCCAACCACCCGCTTGCAGGCCCATTACTTCGTGGCATGGGCGTTTGGCTGCTTTTGAGAGCGTGTCCTGTGCCGTCTGGGCGGCGATGATATTATGAGTGCAGATGCAGCGCTAAGCCACGCAGCGCCCCACAGGGGACCACTAAAAGCAAACCCTGACCCTGTTGATCATTAATAATTTAGCAGAAATCAGGGTTAGAATAAGTGCAGCGCCAAATGACACATCAGTTCTGCGCCGCGCTGGAGACACAACGGCCTCCGCCATCATAAAGTTTGCATTAAGCCCGAGCTCCTCCGTGAGCTGTCCACAAGGCTGAACATTAGCTCCATTACTTTGAGGGGGGGGAAAAAAAAACGGATTGACGGGAGAAAAATGCAGGGAGAAAGTGGTGGCGTGTCATCAACCATTCTGGGTCTCTGCTGAGACCCACCTGGCATGGGGAAAACACAGCTTGGATGCTGTCATAGTGGATATGGAGGGCTTCAGTGACTGGCAGTCCAGTTGGTTGACTGGCCTGTTGGTCGTGTCAGGATGGAGCCAAACTGGACAGTCTGAGAGCAAATGATGAATAAAAAGGCAAGAGAGAAAAAAGAGAAGGGTGCAAAATAACGCTAAAAACAAAGAAACGCCGCAGATCAAGGACCAAAAACAAAGACAAAGAAAAGCCAACGTGTTAAGGCTCTTTTAGAGTACTGCGGAACGTAGATGCATAACCTACCTACGTAGCCATCGCCAGTCCGAGCCATTTATTCTTGTGTGCTGTCAGTCTGGCTAACTCCGTAAAAACGCCACCCAAACACTAGTAGGTGTCTTCTTTGCCAGTCCAGTTAATTTTCGTTTCTACTTCCTGCTTCAGTTTCGACGACTGAACGGTGACTGAAACTTTCAGCAAAATTTCGGTCAAAGTAAGACGAATCGCACAAACGTTCGTAATCCCGAACCGCCTCGGAAACACGCCACTACCAAGCGGACCAATCACAGCTCTTGTGGTCTGCGTCACCGTGACGCGTAGCTACATTTCTGGGGAGGTGCAACTCGGGCTACGCCGCTAGGGTCTGCATAGGCTCTGCGCTGTCGCCATAGCTACGCAGCTAAATTGACGCAGAAGTCTGAACTGCCCATTAGTCAATCACTTGCAATTACTAAATGCAACCTTATATACAAACAAGTGGTGGAAATGGCAATGTGACGAGCAACGTTATTTGGAGCCAAAATTCATTAAAAAAAAAAAAGAGCCTTTTACTGTCTGGCCTTTTCGTAAAATATGCAGATCTACTATGAGCTTAAACCCAACTAGATATACAGTAAGTCCCCTCTGCGGTGATCTGCTTTGTTACAGGTGACTGAGATTTGCATTTTTATGGAGTTCCAGCGGCCTTCTTTTGCCCTTAACTCTCTTTGAACGGGCGAAGCAGGAGATAGGGATGTTAATTACGGACCACGAGGACCACAATGGGAATAATCTCGATGGCTTTATTGTGTTATCCCAGACAGGTTTTAATTGAATTACGGACATGGCGGTGGGAACCGGAGGGAAAGGGTAACTCTGAATGTGGCGGTCCTTTTAAACAAATGAACCCAATCAATTATATAAAGTGTTCACGGAGTCATTCTGGATTTCGCGTACAGCGTAAAATGTGTTGGCAAAACGACGAGGTCAGCATTCAAGGTGACGGCCGCAGGTTTCAGTGAATCTTCACACAGTTTCATGCATCGGGTCGCAGGTCTTCAAAATGCATTACTTGACTGTTCCACTTGCCCTACAAATAAAATCTACCTCTCCTTGATAAACATTATTAACTAAGCCAACAAATAAACTTTTAAATGCTTGAATTTTTTTTCATTCAAGCTTTTAGTTTTAGATTTTCCATTTCAGTGACAAATTTATTCTGCTGTTATTAATATTCATTAACATAACTGCAGCTATCATCACTTTACTGACAGCAGCAGTGAGTAGATCTGGTTTCCATTTCTTTCATCTAATATTCCTTGTCAATTTTATGGGTCAGTGGTTTTTTTTTCAGCCGTTGAAAGGAAGGAATTAAAAGGTCCTCAAAGGGAATGATACCAACTTATGAAACATAATTTAATTTTCAAAAAACTGCTCTAAATTGGTGATTCTTTCTATATTCTCGGGCAAACCAAATCTAAAAAGTAAAATGGAGAAGGGATGGGAAATAAATTCCGATCACTATGACACCTTTCTGCAAGTGATCACACATGATCTGAATGCACAATTCTGGGCAACCGATGCTTGCAAAATCAGTACCATGGATAACTGATCTAATCAATATGTACTACAATAGGTATACTTGCAGCAGCACTCCTAGGTACACTTGCGGGCAGGTAATTTTAAACACCTTAGGGGGCCTGTATCGATGCAGTCCCAGACTGCCTGAGTGATGTTGAGATTTGTGGGAGTCATAGCATGTGCAGTGTGTACTTTTTGTCCCTGAAGCTATTTCTTTATGACTCGGGTTGTGTGGTTCTCATAGGTTTTTCATTGAGTAAAATTAGCACGTGGGACTAATCAAAGAATCTTAACATATGAAGTCTCTGCTTGGAAACCTTTGGACCATTCGTGTGGATGTTACTTAGACATGTAGTACCCACCTAGACCAGACCAGGCACACCCACCCCATAGCAATGACACTCCTTGATGGCAGCAGCCATCACCAGCAGGATGCAGCCTGAGACAGGCACACAAAAACGCTTTAGGAACAACTCAAAAAACATCAATAACAGCAGAAGGTGCTGACCTGGCCTCCAAATTCACTCGATCCCAAGCTGATGTAGTATCTGTGGGATAATCCACCCCTCACAGGCCCCCCACTAACAACATTCTGTTGCCTGACACCACAGGACAGCCTCAGAAGGCCCGTGTTCATTCTCTGATGAGTCACAACTGTTTTGGAGGCACAAGGGAGACCTACACAATATCATGTCTATGTTTTGCCTGATCTGTGTATATGCATAAAATTAACGAATGTGCAGTCGCAAACAGAGGCAGTCATAGACATAAAAAGAAAGTGCACAAACACAGACACACTAAGATAACCATTGGGACCCGGGCAGAGAAGAGAAAGTTCTCCCAGAGGACGCCTGTGGGAGGAGAGAAAGAGTATTACAGAAGTAAACAACGCAACTGCAAGACACATTTAATAATGTCTGCTTTCTCTCCTCCTCCTCCTCCTCCTCCTCCTCATCGTCTAGAATCTTCTCTTATTTCTCCGTTCATGTGGCCAGTAGTTTCTGTGGCTTTGTGACTCTGATCCTTCCCCAGTTGTCACAGTTTTCCCCGCTCACTTTCCACCCTTCTCTCTGCACGCCGTCGCTGGCAGGGAGATACAGTGGAAAGTACTCGTGCATGCATGAAGACATTAATTGTTTTCTCTCTCTTTGTCATCAGTTGACAACACTAGCGGCATGAGAGAGAGCTCACGGGCGGAGGTGAGAAAATGATTCACTGCTTTAAATAAAATCAAAGTGACACGATACTCGACTGGAATCAGAGGGTAAAAACACCATAGCTGTTAATTGACGGTGACAGCTTTAGTCACTCTATTGCAAGCGGCGCAGCTGTTAAAAACGTTCTGGCACAACAAGAATGAAATGACAAATAGATTCCATCCCATCGTCAAAAATCAAGTGGGATTATGAGGCGAAACAGCATATCTGAGCAAATACTGTACACATAACTGAACTTGATGAATGGTCTTATTCATTCTGGACATTCATCATGTCACTGCATCATAATTTGACACTAGATGTACAGGCCAAGTCTGCTGGAAGACAACAGTTAATAATTCTTGTCTATTTGTAGTTCTTTTTCTGACACAATTCTTTGTTAATTTCTCATGGGGCAAGCTTTAGGCGTATATCTATTCGTTCAAAAGGTAAAAAAAAAAAAAAACACACTCAAAGAAGAGGGCAGAAAGTTATAGCATCAAAAACAATTGAATTTGTCTCAAGATGTTTTACATAACACCGAACCTGAGGCAAGGAAAACTCGTTAACAGGAAGAAACCTTGGGCGCAACTCACACGGGGTCGACCATAGACTGTATAAATATGGACAATTCGTCGCCACTTTCTTGCGCTGGCAAACTGACGCCGTTTCCCCGGAGACGCGGACGCCGCCATCTTGCAACTTTGTGTGCGCAGTACGTTCCGACAGAGAAGTTACGTGGAGCCGCAACATCGACGACTCCCCCGATGACTTCCTTCAGTTTTCGTTTAATTAATACTGCGCTCTGCTCCACCTCCACCAGTTACAATGAGATGTCGGATTATATACTGTATGTATTATCATTATTTATTTATTTTTTTACAACTCTCACGGCCCCTTTATGAGGCTGCTTTACGGAGTGGTTGGCATGGCAACTGGCAGTCACCATCATCGTCACATCCTGTTTCTATATCGTCAAACAACTAAGTAAAACGAAACTTATCCAAAGAATTAACACTCAAAATTACATCAACAATATATTACCTACCTGAAATGACAAAAACTATCCTTGGAAAAAAAAATATTTGATGTGTATTTAATTTGGCCCAAGTCCCATCAACTAACATGGAGGGGGCGGAGCTTATGACCTATACTATAGCCAGTCACCAGGGGGAGCTCTACTTGCTTTGGCTTCACTTCTGAGGAGCAGTTACATCCATCTTTACATTGTCTATGTGGGGAGTTGAAGGTAGGCGCTTGCTCAGGGCACCTCAGCCAATGTAGAAGACAAATACTCTACTGTAACCTGTAATCCATGGTGTCTTTTAGAACCTGATTCTATTCACCGTGGTATTTAAGTGAGAATCATTCTCAAATTTGCTTTGCAATTCATTCTCCCTGAACTGCTCATTGTGTACAGATACAATCAATCAGTCAAATTGTCGGCCGCTTTGCTCGTATGCTCTGTGGCAGAGCTGAGTCAATACTGAGATTGTCATTTCAAGGATTGCCCAGAACAGAAGGAATAATGTTAATCGACCGTGCATTGGCTGTTGCAGGGATAAACATTGCAGCAAATAACAATGGGTCAAGAACTATGTCCAGAGCCCTGCCTCTGTCGTGATGACATGGTTTTCTCAAGCCCGAAGCAGAGTGATTTGCGCGGATGTTTCACTCGATTATTCAGTCCGAGATCGGGGTCAAGTTAAGAAATCGAGTGTTTGTGAGTTAACCTTGTTTTTGTGACATCTCAGTAACGTTTAATTTTTCAGTCACCAAGGAAGTTGTGTAGTTTCTAGAATACCATTCCACAAGAGTTTGACTCCGAAATGTGTTATATGTTGATCCAGCATATAGGCTAGACCAGGGGTGCTACAAGTAACATCCACATGAATGCCAGGTCCAAAAGTTTCCCTCCTGGTTTTAATGTTATGGCTGATCTGTGTACATGTCATATCATGCTGATTCTAAAGCTGAGAGGTTCACAAGATTGTATTTTCTTTTCTAGGCAGTAAGACGGTATTTGAAGCCCACGACTGACACATGCTCTGACAGGGAAGAGAAATCTAAGCAAACACATCAAATCATTTGATGTGATATCTGGAAAAACAAAGCAAGAGAAAAACTCAGAACACATCCATGTTATGCTTCACGTGTTACCAACATCTCTGCAGTGCCAAAACGCATCACCTATTCACATTTAAAGAAAATGGTAGTGGTAGTGCAGCGTTTACCGCCATTCAGATAGCACACTTTAAAAATGACATCTCCACCTGAACAATCTGAAATCATCCCGGCACAAACATAAAATATTACAGAGTGTCTTTTAAATGCTAGGTCGTCCCACTTATTTTAACAAGTAGGGAACAGATGCAGTTCATTTCACGCTTCAAAATTCAAAAAGATGGTGCGGTATTAAATACTTAGAACAACCTTCACATTCTCCCACAAAGGGGTTATTGAAATATTAAATACCAAAGCACGTATAAAGAGAGACTTATTTCATATGTGTATGCAGCGCAAACTTCACAATTTGGGCATTATGTTCTATTCAGGAAGGCATGTGTGGTAGAGTTTGAACCGACTCAGTGGTGGGCTGTCAGGGCCGGCAAAGCCTTCTCTTCTGGCCTAAACTTTATCAAAATTTGAAAGCTTACATTTTAATATTTTAGCATAAATCTTATTAAATGATTCCCAGTAGCTTATTCGTTTCATGTTATGTCTTGTCTGTTGCTCAAATGCAGTATTTCATGTGTTGCCCGGAGTCAAAGAAATCTGCCTGGGGCTTCACAAAGAAAACGGCAAACACATTGTAGTGACGCTGCTCCTTTAACCAATATTTCAAGATCGTATTCTTAGGCCTTCTCTGTGGCCTAGGAATACGTCAGTGTTTTTGGGTCCTATGATTGGAGGGTCAGAGAGCTGCTCAGTTTAAGTCAAGCTAGCAAGCTAGCCCAAGCAAATTATCCCCATTAACGTTTTGATAGCTATTTGTTGAACCAGGGATGGCGGAAGAAGGAGAGGCTATCGATTGGTTCCAGATCTTCTTAGAAAGACATTTTTACAGTAGACGTTCCAGGAAAAACTGGATACTGTGATGAAAGGCCGCCTAATCCCTGAGCTAGCTAGCTAACCTTACCCAGCTGGGGAAATGGTGTGTCCACCACTTTCAAGCTAGCAAGTATGAGCGCTACCCTCGGTTGACAGGCTCCAAGGAGAACTCTACATTGTTTCTCAAGTTCTGGTGAGTAAAATTAATTACATCTTTTATGTAGATTTTTGCCATTTTATTGAGTCGACATTGATTGCTTCTGGTGGATTTAACATATGTGCGCCGAATTGAATTGTGTTTTTGAAAAGTGAGTTTCTTCTTTAATGCAGGGCCCACCACTGTGCCGTCTAGTACGACTTTACTGACGTGCCATGACACATTAATCAGCAAGTCGATTGGTCGCCGATCACGTGACAATAACAACACGGACGCCTCCGAGAAGACAGGGAGGAGCCCAGTGGGTCATTGCAGTAATCTAGCAGCAATTCATCAAATGCGTGGAAATACTTCAATGAAGATGCAGCCCATACTACCATGACATGCCTAACATGTAAGTCAATCCTGAAATACAACTAATGTACTACTGTAATACACACTGAAAAGGTCTATGCTAACGCTAACAGAGCAACGTTCCAAAGCCACTCGACAGCCGTCAAGGATGAGGCTACAAATTAACAATTTAATGGTGAATTTCATTGTGTAAAGTTATTAGAAAAGGCTTTCGGAGATAAACTGTGGCTTCCTCATGTTCAGTTTCTTTACACATAAGATAAAACGCAATTCAATACATGATAATACATTTGGTAAAGCTGCATGCATTTCACTAGTAACTGATCCACTAGCAAGACTCCGGTCCTTTTAGAAGCAGCTATGCAACAACAACAACAACATCAGAGGAACTTGGAAGGGTGGATTCCACGTCTTTCCCGATATAAAATGTCAAGGCTTCTGCAACTTCCTTCAGCCAATGCACCGTCTCGTCAAACCGTGCGTTACTGAAAAGTGAGACAGCTCTGTTAATTGCGATGGCAGCCAGCATCTGCGTTTGAAACCACGGCCCTGTCTCGTGTACCAAAACGGGTTTTGGTGCTGTCATTTTTACTTGTGGCAGAGTTTCTACGAATTACGTACAGCACACCGGGCTGTTTGATGTTACACTCTGCAACAGTCGAGCGGTTTTCTCATCACTGAAGGGTTATTTCGTCATCGCCGTCGGCCGTCGCGTACGCCTCACGCGTCACCAGCTGTGTATTTCAACTCTAATTTCGACTCTAAATACCTCACAGATCATTCATTCTCCTTCCATGTCTGTATACCCCAGGTTCTGGAACGAAAGGGGCAGCGATTCTGTAAAACGAGGGGCAAAGAGTGGCAGCGAGTAGTAGACACTGTCGCTTCAAACTTCCTCTGAGGGATCATTTTACATCCAAATCGTTTTCTTAAGCTTATGTTTTTGGTGCTTTTGTCAGACAAAATTGCAGCTGAATCAGGATTTTTAGCATGCTGGTAATAGGCCACGTTTCAAACAGAAAGAGAAATATATGCAACAGCTTTATCAGGAATTCAGCAAGCAGCACAGTCAAACAAAGGGCAGATGAGATACTGTAGATGTGAATGAAGACATTCTGAGTTAAGGCTGCACTAAAGCAAAGAAGCTGACATAATAACCTATATCTGGTGGTTGCCTACTGGTGTGAAATCAGGCCCTGCAATGTCAGTTGTTCTGCAGTTACGCAACCTTCTTATGCTTGTGGCTTGCAAGCTTAGCAAGAGGGCTGGGTGTCAAAATGCCCTAATAATCTGTATGCATTTCATCACGGATTGAGCGTTTTGATACTTTCACCGTATTTTTTTTTTTCCACAAAAGTCCATGTCCTCATTCTCTCAAACTGAACTGCAAAGCTGCACAGACATGCACAGGAAGTAATGGAACCATTTCTACGACGTTGCAGAAAATCCATACATTTACACACACTCAGCGCGCACGGCGTAATTACTCTTTCATTTCTCTCGAACGTTATCAAAAGCTACGCCACACAAGATATGAGCGCGCTAATTTTATTTTTTTCTAATTGCATCAAAACACCTCCACATATTCTCCATATTAAAGCCACACACTCGCAGGGACAAATAATCGGAACGTTCAATTACTGAATACGCCGCGTACACGGGCACGCACGCACGCACGCGCGTCGCTCATAACTTCCCCCTCTCCGGCAGTATCATCTCTCCCGCCGGCTGGCTGACTTGTGTTTTGTGATACAATGGCCCAGACATCCACAGAGAATAATTAATTGACTCCCAGCACTTTTGCTCCTCATAATGGCTAATCTAAAGATCATTAGTAACAGTATACGCATGACTTGTGTTATTTATTAAGCTGTTCTGTTTCCTATTAAAAACTCTGGCTGGAACGTGATTGATGCCGAGGCGCCCGCCGACGCGTGCACGTGTCCACGCAATGAAATTGCGCTCATGTTCGTTTAGCCGTCATTGCTGCCGCTTTACGAAACCTCAAGGTTGATTTTCAGCCACAGGAAGCAAGGAAAACAACTTCTCCTCCCACGGTGAGGACACTAATCTACAGCGCTCGTATAAACACGACTTATTCTTTTTTGTTGCCACATTTATGGCCTCTCAATAACTCTCAGATATGCAGTCCTTGTGCGTGGTGCGCTTTATTGTTCCAAATAGCTAATAGTTAACTTTTTCAAAGCAAATCTTATGTCGAGAGAGTCACTTGAAATAAAATACAGCTCTTAACTTGGTGGTCCTTTTAAAGATGCAGCAAGAAGAGGCGACAAAAGGTACTGAATGCACAAGAGAGGTAATTGTATGCTGCGTAAGATGGGTTACGAAGGCCGCCGAGCATCATACGGTTCTTCTGCGCAACAGCATCTAGTGTCTTTTGTCCTCCCGTAACTATTATTTCACACCGCCAATTTACCCTGGAACGTGGGACAAAAACAGTGTTTTGTTGAGTTAATTTTAGAACCACTGAAAATATATAAAGACTGCCGCAGCTTGATGATAAAACAGATTTCCGCGGATTAATCTGCAGACTGGGTGCACAGGTAATCTTTCATTTGTTTGGAATAAAATCAGCTACCATCGGGCAGTGACAGCTACCATTACTCATCACACGTAATAGTGCCAACTTTAAAAACTCCAAAGCTTGGAGGAAACACACACATTTGAGGTACAAAGAGATGGAATTATCACGTTGCTGGGTTGCTTTTGGTTAAGCCTTTTAAGAACTCACTTGCCAACTCGTGCAACTGAGCTTTTAAAATGTTTTTATTCCCTCCAACTCGCACATTTCTTTCTGTAGAAACCCCCCAAAACAAAGACATTTTAACAATTAGATTGAAGAAGGAAGGGAACGGCATGAGAGAAGGTACAATAACAGCAGCGATTCCAAAAAAAAAAGGTAAATGGCCAACCAAATCACCCTGACATTTCACGCCGATACCCTCTCCCTGATCCATAGAGCTGCCTACTGTATGAAAGCCAATGGAGACGGATGGGTCTGCCTGTCCCCGAACAATATAGGATGCAGTCAACCATACAACCAGTGATAAAAGCCGATGTTATCACCCTCCAGGCTTCTCCCGAGGGGGAAGGCCTCGTGGCGCTGACTTGATTTTCCCCCATCTAAGGCCACCTCAATATGCTCTCGCTTCTCATGCGCTCTAAAAATCCGCCACTCCTGTCAGACGTGTTGTCTTGAACGATGAATACTCGGGGAAAATGTGGAGGGTGGAGGCTGTTTGTCAGTTGCTATATGACACATAAAGCTGTCACTGTAACTGCACGACGTACGCCACACTATTTTTAGTCAGGCTACGTTATTTGTGTTACTTATTCTTGAAACGCAGCCTCAAAGCCAGTCTCACAATCACCAGTGGTTACCCAGTGACATTTGGGGGCCTCATGTTTCTGCTGCAAGTCCCTACTTACATGACTTTAGTCAAGTCCTTACCCAGAAGACTCTGAAGTCATGTTGGCAGCGCACCACTTCAGTCATTTTGGGTTAACAAGTCCAGGCCTGTGTCTAAATCAATGAGGATAGAGCCCTAACTCTCAATGTTATCCCAACTATTAAGGCAATTTATACAGTATATAGAAAATAAGAGAATGTGTTTTGTTTCAGGCCCTGTTTATTACCGTAACAACGCAACTATTGGATTTAGCGACAAATAGCAGCAGCCTGTGCTGTTCATGCATGAATACTAAACAAAATGTTGTTGGGACGTGGCTTTCTACGGTCAAATGTATGCAAGATTAAATAAAGCAAATAAATCAAATTTATAGTAAATTGTTGACTTTCAGTCCAACTGCGCTAGCTAGCGCCAGTAAAGTTAAGCTAGTTCAGTTTTAAATCGTCTAAACTCCACATCGGGAGTCTTTTCCTCCGGGTTTTGACCAACTCTCTTTAAATAATTGTAAATCTATATGGTCTGAAAAATCAACAGCGTAAACATCGGGTTTTAAAAAGGGTAGCGGCTATTTTTTTGGTAACAATTCACTTTTGAGGGGAGAGGGAGTGTTGTTGTGAGTGGCTCCTTACTATAAGTTATAAGAAAGAGCTACAGTGTCAACATGTCCTTTAAGAGTACACTCCACACTCCATACATTAAAACAAGACAAATATCTTCTCTACTACGCGAGCAGTCCGTGCTGTTTTCTCCGTCAGGTTAAATTCAGTACAGGGGAGGGACTGAGAGATGCTTTCAGGAGGAATAGGAAAAACAATGCAAGCACAACGTTGTTTGAGACGTGCGAAAATATTTCCGATTCATTACGAGCCCATGGCGGAGTAAATTAGACCCAAGCAGGCCACCATAGTATTAACAATGTATGGGAAACACTACTGAACTCAATTTCAATAGTCAAGGGGACATTAAAACTAGAAGTATTAAATAAATTGCCTTACAATAAGCGCAGATTTTCACAACACCAGCTTCATGTAAAGCTCAGTTCAGAGTGCCAACGTTTCTTGTCGTCCTCGCATCCCACATTACTGGATACAGTAAGCCAGTAAAAAAAAAAACAATAACTACACCTACTCCTTCTGTTTAAAGCCACGCCAGCCTGCTCCTGCCACCACACAGCTGAACATTTTGTGAAATCTCAAGTGTGTGCTCGTGCCCTTCGATTTCTTTGAGGGTTTTGTATCTTGAAGCTCTTATAATTTACTTTTTTGTTAGCATGCTTTTTTTTTTTTAATGTGAAGTAGAACATCAGGCTCGGCAATGAACTGGTAAAAACTGAGTATATAAACAGACAATGAGTAAGATGTTGGTTAGAGAAGTCCATGTGGATATTTTAACGCTTCTGGTGCTGCACGTAACGCTACGTCTCTTGCAAATAAGGTAAAGCCAACGAGTCAGCAGCTTTCAAGTCCACAAGAGTTGAATATTTAAAAGTCAAAGCATACATTTTGAATACTCCTTGAAACAGAACTGCTCGCAATGCATTCAACACTCAGCTCCAACCAGTTCATCATCTACTACCATTACTTGGACCAAAGTAATAAGTAGCTGAACCTTTGACTGCGCCCCTCCATGAAGGATGAGAAAATGCCAAAGACATGCCCTTGTGCTTTTCACTGTAATTGCATACACTCTGTTAGGCTATACGTCCATCTATGGACATCTTTCAGTTATTGGCAATATAACACAAAACTTCCTCCATCTGGATTCCTCACAGCTGAGCCATATGACAGTATTTACCACTCTTTGCCACGCTACAAGCTTTTTGGTACAGATTCTAGTTTGTTTTCCCGTCTCACAAGCTGTTGGGGTGACATGTGCCCACTTGCGGGCAAAATGTACAGTAGATACCACCCCCCAATCCAAATCCAACGTTGTGCCGATTCTCTGAAGTCTCGCGGGCTGAACTAAGGGACGGGAGGGGAGGGCAAAATTGCGCTGTTGGTTAAAAATTCCATTACTGTAATCTCTTTCCAATTTAACTTAACATTTCTTTACCGTGCAGCCAATTTGAGAACTATTTCAATGCAGCAAATGGGTGGCACTATTTTACTATGTTTTCATTACTAGTCATCGCCAATCTCCCTCGGTGTAATGATCATAAAAGATCCGAAGGTGGCAGAAGTAGGTCCGGTGCATAAAGAAGCCAAAACCAAAAGGAAAAAAAGCACACTCATTTGAATTTGCAGATGGAAAGGGATAAGGCAAACAGTGATCATGCTTTAAAAATCTGCATTCGTCCCCTCAGTTGCTTATAATCAATCTGGTCAGCTGGAATACTGCGCAGTAAGTACAGCTTCTGGTCTGAAACCCATCTTGTACTTTATGTCTCAAACACAAGACAGCTGGACAACAAAGCGCGTGTTAATCCGCAAATGGCCAGATATTATCGCGCCGTATGCAAGACAAACACTGCATGAAGCGACTCGATCGGAATACCGATGTCACTGGGACGGCGAGCGATGAGAATGTCTTTTTTTTTTTTTGTTAGACTGAGTGAAAATTAGCTTTGCGAAGGGATATGAGAGTCTCGCCCATTTGGGAAGGATATATTCCAGAGGGATAAAGGAACCGGGGGCATCTGGGAGCAGTAAGCCTGAGGCAGGTACACTACAATGGGTGTTTTCAAGGACACCTGAGAGCTGCTGGAGAAAAAAATAACTTTTGGTTTTCTTACATTCCGCCTTCATTGGCATGCAACAAAACGTAAGCAGTGCCTCAAAACAAAGAAACCGAACGGAAGAAAGGTTTGAATTAATTTCTTCCTGCATTGTTTATTCTGCACGTGTCCCTGATCTCACAGGAAATAGTACGTACTTATCTTGATTAATAAATGGCCCTTTTTTGTTATTATTTTTTAAATGGAGTGGATTAAACTAATGCACTTGAGGTTTTGTGATTTATTTATTTCAGATTAGAAGTACTGTATGTGCACGCCGATGCCTACAAAGCGTGCAACTAATATTAATATTTTGATATCTTAATCTATCGGATAACGTGCCGTCTGCGACATTAGCAATCGTTGTAATACATAATTTATGCGGTTATTAGCTGGAAAAACTGTGTAGCAGCAGTTCTATAGCGTGCACTTGCATCTCTTGTGCGCTGGCTTCAAAAGCCAAGGCCAGTTTTGGGCCTGCGGGAGACGGTATATCTTTTCAAATCTACTGATGTGCTCTACTTTAAATGCACAGCGCTGTAGGGAGCTTATGTTTGCTATAGCAACGCTCCAGACCCTATAATTTTAACCCTCACACTCCATAATGTTATCTGTTTTGTTGTGAGTGTAACTTAAAAGCCCTGTAGAGGAACACCACGAGGCGTGCAACTGAGCAATCCCACTGAAAGATCTGTATAATTTATCATATTTTAGATTCTGTATTCTAGTAAATGTACCAGTGTGGGATGGTGTTGTGTTTAATAATCAATACCCAGTGTGCCTCGGCGTAGTTAGAAAACATTAAGTGCTTTACGAGTTCATTTCAAGTGTTTGTTTAGCCAATCTTCCCCTCCCCGTTCCTCGACATGGCTAGCTGCGCACCTGATAATGAAACCCGGCAATAAGTTATGCTGTGTAAGCAGACGGAAGAAGAGCCCGGAAATACAAATATGATCAGCAGCGTAATTGATTATAGATGGGGGAAACGGGTCCGTCGCAGGCACCAGCGAAGCCAAACATTGCCGACATCATTAAGCTAAATTATTGACGGTGCTCGATGCTGGGTGCTGTGTGCGACAGAACCTCAATAATATGAGACACAGGGAAATGATTTCTGTGTACGGGGTACGGAAGTATTATTAAATCACGGCTTATGGGAAAATACAGTAATACTTAAGTGGTACTTGAAATATAAAGTCACCCTCAGTGGTTCCCACCCTCTGATAGATAATCAATCAGATTATCACTGAGTGAGCACACATATCTTTGTTTCCAACGTTGAGTTGGAGTTTTCGCGTGTACAGGGAAAACACATACGTGCGTTTCATTGATGTCATCGCCACACCCCTCGAGCAGCCTTCCACCTCGTGCGAGACAACAACAATGGTGGAGAAGATATTGAGCCTATTAGGGTTACTGGGAGAAAATATCATCCACCACTCCACCTCTTCTTGTCCGTGAACTGAAACAGCGCCACCTATAGGCCTGGAATATGAAGAAGCGTGTTGAGTCATGTTGCAATGGATCCGTGTGGACGGCGCCTTAGAGTACTACGGGACGTAGGTGGCATAACTTACGTACGTAGCATGAGCCGAAGCGAGCCATTTATACTTTTGCGTTCGCCCTGTAAAAACACCAACCAAACGTTAGTCTGTGTCTCCTTTGCCCTTTGTCGGTTTAATTTCTGCTTCTGCTTCCTGACCACTTTCCACTTCCTGTGTCGTACAAATGGTCGTAGCTCCGAACCTCTTCAGCTAACCTTTCCTCAACCACCATGACAAATCCAACGCAAATAATTCGAAAATTGCGGAGATGGAGAAGCAGACGGAAATGCTGAAGTGGTAACACGCTACTACCCGTAGACATATATACATAGACGCCACATCGACTGTGGAGGGACGTGCCTAAAGCGCTGCCATCTTGGTACAGGGCTAGCAGAGGCAGCGGTGCATGAACATACGAAGGAAAGAGGTACTCCTCAATCTCAAAGTAGAATTATTTGGTGAATTTTGGACCATTTTCCAAAAGTATTGATCTGTTAAAAACGTCACACATGAAGCTATGATAAAAATATGGTTTTACTACCCAATACAAATTCTACTTAATGTTATCAGCAGACTAGCTTCTGACTGAGGATTGTTAAAAAAAAGATGCCGGACTTCAACTGAGCAATTTATGATCACTTTTATTGTGTAGAAACACCATTCCTCCATAGATGTAATGCACTGTAGGAGCTAGTGGCCCTGTTCCAAGATGGCCGCCCTGTAGGCACGCCGCTTCAGTAGACGACAGCGCTCAATGAGGCGTCTACGTATATATTCTACTACCAAGCAGACCAATCACTACGTCACCATGGCGCTAGTTACATTTCTGGTGGAGGTGCACGTTAGCTACGGCACCAGGGTCTGCGTACGCTCAACTCTTCTGCACTTCTGCTTCCTGACCTCCTGCACCACGGGATCTCCGCTCACATGTAGTGCTTGACTTTGTCTCATGCATTCACGGGGCCCCCGCGTGACCCCGGCTCTCTGCTATCTGCTATCTGGACACACCGGGTCTATATCTGCCAGGCCGGCTTGCGTCCTCAACCGATGATAGAAAAGATAACCGCTTAACCTCGCCGACACGCGCCGAGAGAGGGAGGACCGGGCCGCTGCGGCAGACAAAGCCATTACGATGACTCACAGTGATACAATAATAACTGTGTGTCCTGTAAAAACGAACGAGGACGCAGGTTCATGACAGGATCTGTGCCGGGAGATCAGCTTTACCGACGGCCGCCTAAGCCTAGTAGTCAAAATGTAAATACGGGACCTAGATGCAGCTTAGATTAGTCTTTTTGTCTTTGTGGAGAATAAAAGGACTCGAAAATTGGATCTTTATTATTATTATTTTTTTATCTGAAAGATTGCTAATAAATCACATACGCTAAATAGCCCCTTCATGTATCCTTGGACCCTAACACTTTGTCATTCTAACGTACATTTTTCTTTTCTCCTTATCTAGTTCAAGTGGCTGTATTAAGTAAAAATCCCCGCAATTGCTGGGCGCCCTCAGGTATTTCAAACGATCAAAAGTGAGCCACCGGCACTGCAGCCCCAGCAGAACCTCAGTTATTATCATTATTAGACTCCTGTGTCATCAAGACCTGACCATCATTTCAGGTGATCCATTATCTTCAATCAAACCTTATGATTGCTCCTGATTAGAGGTGTAGTCAGCCAATCAGTGGCTGCCAGCAATCAAGGCAGCCGAAGTGGCCTTCACATCCTCTGACCTGGAAAAAAAAAAAAAAAAAAAATCTCCCCTCTTAACTCCCAGACAAAATACCACGCTGGCAGCGAAAACACTTTCTTTTAATATTTTCCACACAGAGGACATTTCGGAAAAGTGGTAGCAGCAGTCAGCCGCGTATTTGTCCTTCAAGCCGGAGCCGGCGAGAGGAGTTTGTGGAAAAAGAGAGAGACAGAGAGAGAGAGAGAGACCGCGGAAGAGTGGACGAGGGGCAGTGACAACGAAAGCAATTAATGAAAACAAAGCCCCAATTCCCAGACGCATTTGAACCGTCCACTCTGCTCATACGTCCCCGCGTTTCTATGCCGTGCGCGCGCTCCCCGGCTGCCATCAAGGCTATAAATATCACTTATCACACTAACTGACTTCTCTCTTGAGGGGCAGAGAGAGACAGAGAGAGAGAGAGAATAAAAGTGGTGGAAAACACTGGCACAGGTATGATTGCTTGCCAAGACAAATGGCATCCATCAACCTTAGCTGAGCTCCATATTCATCCGCAATTGGAATCCAGCCATGCATGTGCAGGGAGCGGAGGGAGATGATAGCCCGGTCTGGTTCGGTCGCGTGTCCTCTGCGGGCCTCCAGCCGCCATCTCGCCGTATTTTCTGTGTTGATTTTTAATGTCGCAATCATTTCCGGCTAATGAGAGCAGCCGAGTGGAAAGTCGGATTGTTCCTCACGGAAGCTCAAACGGCCGTGAGTCACATTTTTTGAACTTTAAAACCTCAAAAAAACAAAGATTTAAGTAGCTATGACGGATGCGTAATGATATAAACACTGGCAGGGCGTTGATTTTTACACTCGCAAAAGTTAAATTAACATCGATGAGTTTGCTCGATGGACCCCCCCGGCGCTGATCAATGCGAGCGGTGAGAGAGCCAGAGCCATGGTGTGTGTGCGTCCATGTTGTGAAGCTCTGCACGGTGACGTGGCATGAGCTTGCACGGCTCGTCTCCGGGTGCGAACAAAGTCCGCCCGCCCCGGCCTACCCATCACGCCTCAGCACGGCGCAGCAGGACCCGGCAACGCTGCTGCGCCCTGAAGGTAAGCATACCTCCGCACGAGTCCGGCGATAAACCCAGCTGTAAATCTGGCTTCGGCTCCAGCACCACGGGTGGCCGTCAGCGGCGGGGAGGGGGGCCCAAGCTCAACCCGCGGTACCGCCTCGCCCCCTCCCTTCTCCGGCTGTCAATCTCAGCTTTGTATCGCTAAAAAAAAATATATATACACTATATTACCAAAAGTATTCGCTCACCCATTCAAATGATCAGAATCAGGTGTTCTAATCACTTGGCCTGGCCCCAGGTGTATAAATTCAAGCACTCAGGCATGCAGACTGTGAAACAAGACATTTGTGAAAGAATGGGCCGCTCTCAGGAGCTCAGTGAATTCCAGCGTGGAACTGTCATAGGATGCCACTTGTGCAACAAATCCAGTCGTGAAATTTCCTCGCTCCTAAATATTCCACAGTCAACTGTCAGCTCTATTATAACAAAATGGAAGCGTTTGGGAACAACAGCAACTCAGCCACGAAGTGGTAGGCCACGTAAAGTGACGGAGAGGGGTCAGCGGATGCTGAAGCGCATAGTGCAAAGAGGTCGCCGACTTTCTGCACAGTCAATTGCTACAGAGCTACAAACTTCATGTGACCTTCAGATTAGCCCAAGTACAGTACGCAGAGAGCTTCATGGAATGGGTTTCCATGGCCGAGCAGCTGCAGCCAAGCCACACATCACCAAGTGCAATGCAAGGCGTCGGATGCAATGGTGTAAAGCACGCCGCCACTGGCCTCTAGAGCAGTGGAGACGCGTTCTCTGGAGTGATGAATCACGCTTTTCCATCTGGCAATCTGATGGACGAGTCTGGGTTTGGAGGTTGCCAGGAGAACGGTACATTTCAGATTGCATTGTGCCAACTGTGAAATTTGGTGGAGGAGGAATTATGGTATGGGGTTGTTTTTCAGGAGCTGGGCTTGGCCCCTTAGTTCCAATGAAAGGAACATTGAATGCTTCAGGATACCAAAACATTTTGGACAATTCCATGCTCCCAACCTTGTGGGAACAGTTTGGAGCGGGCCCCTTCCTCTTCCAACATGACTGTGCACCAGTGCACAAAGCAAGGTCCATAAAGACGTGGATGACAGAGTCTGGTGTGGATGAACTTGACTGGCCTGCACAGAGTCCTGACCTGAACCCGATAGAACACCTTTGGGATGAATTAGAGCGGAGACTGAGAGCCAGGCCTTCTCGACCAACATCAGTGTGTGACCTCACCAATGCGCTTTTGGAAGAATGGTCAAAAATTCCTATAAACACTCTCCTCAACCTTGTGGAAAGTCTTCCCAGAAGAGTTGAAGCTGTAATAGCTGCAAAAGGTGGACCGACATCATATTGAATTCTATGAGTTAGGAATGGGATGGCACTTCAGTTCATAGAATGAGTAAAGGCAGGTGAGCGAATACTTTTGGTAATATAGTGTATATTCTCCGTCTTGTGCTGCAGATTGACTGCGCCCCACAGTTTGTTTTCTGCCTTTCCAAGCTCACGTCGGCTCCCTCCGTTCTGTTGGTTAGTCGGAGTCGAGCAGCAAAGTCAAAACAGAAACAAAAAATAAAAGGCTTTGTGCAGTTAGCAGCAGGGTTCATGTGAAGGCTACAACTAAAGATTAAGGAAGCTCTGCAGAACAAGATGGGAGAGATAAATCATCAACACCGCACAAAAAAAATAACAAATATATGACTTGTACCCGTGGTGGTTTATTAAGGCAAACAGCAACATAAAAAATTTACACTTAAACGCCTTATTAAGTGATAAAACTATGCACTTGCACAGAATAATCTGCATCTGAACAACACACCTATTAGATTACCACCAGTGAATATAGAGCTGCTTTTTGAAGGGTGAAATCAATATATATGTAGTTTGCTCTATACGCCTCTCGAGTTCCACCGCGCGACTGTGTTATTCTACACTTATTGCTCCGCTCTGAGCGCATTTCATCAAACTAAACGTGCACTTACCCAATATTTCTGTTTTTTATGTGTTTCATTACCTCTTAAACTTCCACGGAATAACTCCCGTGAAGAGAAACGGGAAAAAAAAAAAAAAAACGGGAGCCCGTGCCTCGGATGTAGCGTGCCGCCATTTGGCTAAGGCCCAACGTTCCCTTTGGGCTCCGAACGAACCGTGCCTCATTCGTTCTCCTCGCCCGGAAGAGTCGCCATAAACTTCAGAGAGTGTTTAAGGTGCCTTTGGGGGTTAACCTCAGAGTTAGGTGAGAGCATGTTGCGGACCAAATCCAATAGAGATCAATATGGCTTAGCGGTAGAGCTGAAGCAAGCGACGGGCCTTTCTCTTTTGTCGTCTGTGGAGGGGCCGCCACAGTCAACGCAAAAGCCAGGGAAGGGTTATCCAAGTGTGTACAATCATGAAGAAAAACTAGGTTTTTAAGTAACCAAAGCTAGCCAGTTCCTCGGTTTGAGATATTTGTGCTTTTTGGAAAACTGTTACCAAAGCGCCTCCCCGTCGTCCTGGCTTTGTGTGCGCCTGGGTCTGATTTTCACGCCTTTGACAACAACAGAGCGGCTGCATTTTTCTTGTGTAATCTCTTGCAGTGTCCGCGTGTAACAGAAAGCCTTGATTTTCGTTTTTTCTACATTAAAAACCTTTGAAAAATAGAGTCAAAGGTGTCTGCGCAGCGTTACAACTCAAGGTCAGTGCTAAGTTAAAGTGAAATATTCATTTTTTTTTTGTTGTCTTGGGGCTTTTATGCCTTTATCTTTATATCGTACAGTAACAGAGAGAGGCAGGAAGCGATGCATTGCGAAAGAGGGAAAGACTTGACCTGGACCTGCACCACTGCAGCAAGGACAATAGCCTCAGTTCTTACAGTAGATTCAATGCATTTTTTTTGTTGTGCAATCTCTAGCAGTGTCCATATGTGACAAAAAGCCTTGCTTTTTTTTTATGCCGTTATGAAACGTAAAATTAATTCTCTGCAGGTATTTTCACACAGACAAAAAAAAATAAAAATACAGACACAGTGCAGACAAGGTTTGTTAAAGCGAAATATTCGTAGGAATTAAAATAAAATAGACCTGATTCAAGTGACTGCAACACAACATGCAGGTATTCATACTCCAGGTTCAGTGCTCTTCTTTCATTGATCATGAGGCAGCAATGAAAACATAGAACGTACGGAAAAAAAGGCTTTGTCTAACGAAACAGCAGTAGGGTTTTAATTAGGGATGCACCGAATATTCTGACAAAATTTCGGCCGAAAATGGCCCAAAAATGTCGGCAAATTTTCAGTTTTCAGCTGAAAGACGTTTATTGCTGAAACAGGATGTTGTGTTGATGCGAGCATCAACCGCAGCCAGCACGGGCATGTCTGCTGTGTGGACGTATTTCAATATATAAAGTATTACATAAACATATGATAGCGTTCCAAGCGAGGAAGTTTCCCAGTGATGTCGCCGGTGCCCATTACGTCGATCACGATCGACCGGTAGATCACGGGCCATTAAGAGAACCGTCATTCTTAAAGGGACAGCGCTACTTTTTAATTTTTTATTATTTTTTTTACAAAAATAGAAACAAATATCCTCAGTCTAACCGCAGTGGATCGATGCTGATTTCCAGCTGCAAAAGCTTCTTCTCCATTATTATTTAACATGAGTGAGGTCAAGTTTTATTTTACATTTTATTTTGAATTTTATTTTATTTTGTATTGTGCATTGTTGGAATGTGCTAAATAAATATTTTCAGAATTTTGTAATTGATTTATTCTTTGAAACATTACTGTTAATTGATGTAATTGCAATGTCTTGATTTTAGAGACAGTCATAGCCATAAATGCAATGGTTCTAATAATTGTCATAATCATTTCTTTCAGTGTTTCAGTTTACGGCCTTGAGTTCTCCATTTTCGGTTTCGGCCAAGAATTTTCATTTGAGTGCATCCCTAGTTTTAATTATGCCTTATGTTAACTGTGACAAGGAAACAAGTTAAACACTAACAAATGCATTCATTTCAAGATGTTCCTTAAAATTTAGGTAATTTAATAGAGAAAGAAATATTTTAAACAGCTGCTTCTACATTGATAATCATTGGCGGGAGCGGCATACATGTTTCAGACAGACTCCAACTCCAGACTCCAACAATCTCAGGTCAGCGTTTGCACAGTGAAACCAGAAAGCCTCATGAATACCAAGCACAAAGACGTATCCTGTAATCCTCGATAAGAATGGCTTTGCGAGAATAAAACAAGGATTTCTCTTTCTTAACTGCAAATAATGGAAGATGACAGATGTTATTCCATTATCTCCCACAGCTTAGAACATCCCCATCCTCTTTCTCTAGGCCAATATTTAAAGTATTCATAACTTCATTGGGAGATTATGTGTCTTCGTCGTGTGCAATCTGTTGGTGAAACACTCAGTGGGGCACGGGTGCATAATTCTCCGCTTCCCGTCTAAATAACACAGAGATATGCTATTAATGATACATGAATGTGATTACATTTCCGAGAGCATCTCGCCCCGATTCGCCAAATGAATGGGGAAAGAGAACGATGGGAACACAGCGGGCATTAATTAGCCTCATCCGTGAGAAACGGGGCGTCTGTTTTGCAGCAGCGCTGTTGCTTCGAGTCGATACGAGTCCAGACCGGCGCGGACAAGTTTCTTCAAAATGCTTTTCGACTGTCGGGTTTAGTAGACGTCACAATTTAATGCGTCTTCCCAGTGCAGGCAAAGGAAGACTCATTAAGTTATTTAACTCTCTGTCGCACCGAGTGGAAGGTACGGAGTCTGTGATGCCAGAACAGCATGTAATGAATGTCAAAAGACACAGATGGACTGTGTATGTATGTATATATGTTTATGACTGACGATAACCAAGCAGTCACGCTCCGTGCCGACGAGAAAGTGCGACTTGTCCGCGAATGCACCGTCACTGCTCTCGTAGCCCCAGAGCAAAGGAACGAAGCCGAGGCTGCTGATTGCACTGCTCAGCCGCTCTAATAAAATAAAGATCTACAGCAGGCTTTTTCCACTCTGTATTAAAGAAATCCGCCTCTTTCTTCTGTAATGAAGAATTAAATCACAATGGCCAGTGGAGTGGAACCTCATTATCCAAATTTCAAACATCTTAACCGAATGAGCATAATGAATCAAAGTGGCTTATGTAAAAGGATAACACAGAAGAGCTGTAGTCTTAACTAAAGCTCTTGTACCATTGATTAAAGCTGGTTTCCTCGCGCTTGCACCTCTGCGCCGGCGTCCCACCTTAAAACAGAGATGCAATGCAAAACAGATACTTGCGAGAGAGCCAAAGGAATCTCAAAATATGGAAATCGTGAATTTTTGAGCCGTTCTTTCTTTTCCCAGGCCGAGAAGATGCAGGACAACAGAAAGCGCTTACATGTTCCTGTCTGCAGCGGCCACTGGCAGCGTCCGAGTGGAATAAATCAAACAGCCGAGACACATTAAGGACAAAGAAAAGCAGAGCACGTGTAATAAAATATGCAACATAAACTCCATTGTCCCAGTCTTCCACAGTATACTTCCGTTCATCACTTATGTCTATTGACATCATACCCGATACAGCTGGGAGCGTCTCTGGGGAGGATTTAAGACGGATGCATACATATTTTATCAGTTCAACTGCCTGTCTACATACATGTGCACACACACACACACAGGCACACACAGGCTAAAGGACGCCACATTTCCAAGCCTGAATAATTATACCTTCCACAAAGACAGAGATTAGAAGGCTGCAACCCTAAGCCTATTTAGGCGAGAGTATAAATATTTAATATTTCCCTAAAATCACTTTACTGGCATGAGACTAAACAATGTAGCCATACAGAGATTAACCTCTCACTGAGTACAGAATACGTAATGAAACAGGAATTATTAAAAGTCTGAAAATAAACGGGACAAGGCGAAACTCGAAGCATTTCACATGTCTAGTAGTGATGTGCGATATTTCATCGTTTACGATATATCGTCAAAAACTTCCCCCACGGTAAGAATATGTCATCCCGCGATCAAAACGATAAATTCCTATTGATGACGTATATATGTGCACGACACACTCACAGCCCAACACGTGTGGAATATTGACAAATTGAAAATGGCGGAAGGCGGAGCACATACGCCGGCCAGCGAGGAGCTCGTTCCTAAATGAGGCTCCACCTCCATTATCTGGTTTGGTTTTAACCCCTTAACGCCTCAACTAATTTTTTTCAATTATATAAAGAAATGAAATATTTGTATTTTTACTTACCACTCCAGCTTGCAAAAGGTTCCTAGGAATTTTTTGAATGCGCACAAACCGACATTGGAGTATTACATGCGTTATTTCGGCTGCAGTCTGAACGGAAACAGTGCGCCGCGAATTAGCGACACTAGCCATGAAGGGGTTAAAAAGTCTGACACGGAGCACGAAATTACAACATGGAAGGTTTGCAAACAAATAGTGCATAAAAAGGACAGTAACACCACTAATTTGTTCCACCAATTCAAACACAAGCACAAACCAGAATATGAAGAAAGCTAGAAAATGCGCAAGGATGCAGAAGCAGCGTTGACTTCATCCAAAGAATCTGGTAAAAAAAAACAATTCAGATAAAACTTGCCAATGCATTAAGTCAAAAAGATTAGACTGAATTGTTGTTTATTTATCGGCATTTTTATCATTACCGTGATAAATACCAGAAATTATCGGGATACATTTTTTTAGGATACATTTTTTCTTCTGCTCAACATAAGACTCGAAAAAATGCACAGGTTTAGCTGCAGATTACAGTTATTCAAATGTTTGAGTATGTGAATGACATGAATAATGCACACCGGCTGCAGAACTTAACTGTGCTAGATAGGGATGTACCAAATATTTGGCCACCGAAATTTTCCGGCCGGAAATGGCCAAAAAGTGCCAGTTTTGGTTTTCGGTTGAAAGACTTTTATCACAGAAACAACACGGCCGAAACAAAATGTTGTGATGACGCAAGCAACAACTGCAGCCAGAATGGGCGTGTCTGCCATGTGGACGTTTTTCAATATATAAAGTATTATATAAAAATTACCAACTGATGGCGATTTGCAAAACACGATGGTGAAATTTCAAGAGGTATGCATCTGCAAAGAATTTCTCCATGCATCCCTAGCGCTACAGAGATTTCAGACCAGTCTTTCGGACAATGTTCTACGCCGTGAAGAAAAAAACACCAAATACGCAAAACTCTTTTGAAAGAACGGTCTTCACTGCTAAAACAACCTGCTAAACTCAGGTTTCATTGACCCACAATTAATATGTGAATTAAATAACAGTACTTTCAGGGTTTTGTTTACACTCACAACCAGGATGGAGCGAACAAGATCACTCAATAAATGCACATTTATTGCGTTTTATGAAGGCAGACAACCACTGATCTCATTTAAATGCTGAACAAAGCTCAAAGCTTCAGAGATGGAAGATCAACTTTCACATAACATGTGTCCACATGACAAAAAAAAAAGAGATTTATAGACCAAGAGATCAGAAAATTACACAAATTATATCTGAAAGCCGGGCGTAACATGCAGCACCGGCAAACTGATAGACTGAATGATAGGACGCGTGAAAGCTACAGCAAACAAGGCAGTAAGTTTATTGACTGCACTCGCTGGTGCTGCTATGAAAATAAGGGTAAATTGTGATGAAGGTCAGGGCTCTGAACAGACCCGCTCTGGATAACGAAGGCCTGCGTAATTAGGTTTCTTACCGTAGCGAAACCTCCTAGCAGACGACTTTCATTCCTACAGCTGGTGATTACACTATCCATTTATAATAGATGCAAATTAGACTGGGTGTCTGTACCCATGCTGGTTTTTGTCAAATTATTGATGTGCCGTTCTACAAGAACTAGAATGTACAGTCACAGAGGACGGAGGGAAACTAACACAATGCCTTGTATTGATGTGGATCATTCAGAAATGCGTCCTTAGCTGTGAAGATGAGTATGGTTGACAACAGGAATGGCTCCGGAAGATTGAGGCAAACCTTTATTGGAAAATTTAGATACTTCTTGCTTATACAGCAATCAGCCATAAAATTATGACCTAATAATATTGTGTAGGTCACCCTTGTGCCTCTAAAGCAGTTGCTATTCATCGGAGAATGGACATGGGCCTTCTGAAGGTGTCCTGTGGTGTCTGGTAACAAGATGATGTTAGTGGGGGGGCCTTTGAGGACTATGGGTTGAGGTGTCGGGCCTCTGTGGATCATCCCACAGACACTTGATCAGTTTGAGATCTAGTTAATTTGGTGGCTGTTCTTCATGTTTTTTGAGTTGTTCCTAAAGCAACTTCTGAAAAGTGTGTGGCTGCATCCTGCTGGGGATGGCTGTTGCCATCAAGGAGTGTCATTGCTATGGGGTGGGGATGCCTGGTCTGGTCTAGGTGGGTGCTACATGTCTAATTAACATCTACATAAATGGCAGGTCCAAAAGTTTCCCAGGAGAACCCTGAATTGTCACAAGATAGTCAATCTAGGTCAATAAAATAACACAGCAAGAGCTAACACTGCTATAGCTCCAACATCAAATTCTGAGGTCTTCAGCCTTTAGAGGACTGAGAAACATAAATTAGTCACGCCAAGCATCAATTTAAAACTCTTCAGTGTAAATTTAAAGTCCTAGAACCCAGTCTGAAGGTGCACCGCCTTTTAAAACTCATCTTAAACACGAGTCATCTCTAAACCTGCAACCGAATGTTAATGAGACGCCGGCCGTGCGAGTAGATGGCGTGCAGGTGCAAGTCTGTCATTAATTTCTCTTTAATTAGTGCTGGAGGAAAGCAAGGCTGGATTGATTACTCTGATCTCTGCCCTCTTTCAAAACGTCTGACAAAGTCGTCGCCGTCGCCTTCCTCCCCTACTCGGAATGACAGCTGAATTATCACTTAGCTCACAAAGAGACGGCTCGTTCCAACATGTCAAAACAGCCACGCCGGGCCATAGCCGTCTGATTTCACACCACAAATCGCCGCGCCTGCTTAGTATGGCAAATAGCTATTTCATTACGAAGCTTTCTGTCTGCCTCCCTCTCTTTCTTCTCACTGATGTCCTTAACCAATGACACCCTAATTCATTCGCTGCCCCATTTCGGCGGGCCTGAGTGTTCGTCGCCGATGAATTCGGGGTGAAGAGCCTCTCCTCCGGGGACCGGCCGTCGCTCACACACCTGGGAGTCTGCCCTACTATTACGCATGCTATTTGCACAAATTGCTCCATTTGTGCTTGAACGTGAAATACATTTCCCCCCGAATATGACGGGAGACTGCGCCTATTCCCTGAGTGAGCAGTTGAGACGTGAGGGGTTATTTTATTCCTAAGTAAGATTCATCCCCTCTTTGTCATTAGCCGCGAGGAACACGCGAAGAACGTACGAAGAAAAAAAAAAAAGCAGGTTGTTGATGAGAGATTGCTCTTTCTTGGTGGATTTCAAATGATAGGGGATAAAAAAATAAAAAATAAAATGCCATACAAGAGCTCATGGAGCACTTAAGTTGATGACATGACTGGAATAATAGCTTGAAAAAAAATGAAACAGATAAATCAGTAGCCTTTAAACTTTCTAAACTTAATCCTTCATCCCTTACTGTTGGTTATAACGACAAAAATCCAACGATGGAGCTTTGTGAGTTTGAGAGTCGTCCCAAAACGACCTGAAGAAGACCGAACGACGCACCATGAGCAAAGACATAGAAAAGAAAGAAAAACAACAACCCGGCAACAAACACCTCTTTAGCGATTAGCGAGAATAACCAGAGGAAACCGGGCCGGTTCCAAATGGAAAGCGTATCGGTGCAGGATGAGCGCGATACAGCGGCAACCTGAATAAAAGAAAACTAGACGGCCACCATTAATTTTGCAAGAGAACACAGGAGCGGAGAACAGGAAGACAGCAGCTTTCAGAGATGTTATTTTGGGATATGTCTGCATTCATCCTACATGAATCTGACGGAGGAAAGTTTGCGCAAGAGAAAAAGGGTTCAACCAGACCAGACTGATGCTAAGCTAAATCATAGACGCAGCCAAAGCTGAAAAGTACAGAGGAGCTTTGCGAACGTCAGCGTGATAATGATCCAAATCGTGCAAGTCACCTGCTGAAACAGAAACAGAAACCGCCCAGAGCACTGACCTCAATCCCAAATCCTACCACAGAGGGAGAAAAGCAAAACAAAAAAAAGCAACCCCTCAGAATCTAGTGTGGGAAAACTAAAAGCTCTGCCGGCTAAAACGTGGAGGGAACTTTCACCACAGCTATTATGGAAGCCGTTTGATTCCATGCCCAGGCGATGCCCAGTTCAGCAAGCTAAATAATAAACATGCAAATGTGATATTTAGTGAGGCCACAATCTGGTATCCAAATAATCCCCGTCTTCATCTGCTGTTTTTGGAAGCTAACAAACTGGTTTTTGTGGAATGTTTTGTGTTCACAAAAGTGCCCGTGCCATCCTTTCTCAAAGTAAATGTCATTTCCTTTTCAGTTTTTTATCATCTAGCGCAATGAAATTCGCTCATTCTGTGTGCAAATCCTTTCGGGGCCACTGTGCAGGAAAGCTCGCCTTTCTGTCATTGTGTTTACGCGTCTATAGCCAAAACATAAGGGAAATACGAGGAGATTAATAATCCCTCGGGGCTGGCAGAGTGGTGATGCATTACAGTGAGCCGCTGCCACAGTGAAGGCAGGGGAAACAGATAGGACAGCGCAGACAGTGAGCGATACAGAGGACGGCAAGGAGAGTAGACCTGGATCGTTCTGTACAAACAGAACGCTGAACTTTGCCAGCATGACCTGAACTCCTGGACATAAGGTCATGCAGAAGTCTGAATCGTGCTGATTTACACCGATCAGCCACAACATTATGACCTTACAGAAGATGTAAGTAACATTGACCGTCTTGTGAGAATTCTGCAGGGAAACTTTTGGACCTGAAATTCAGTCATGTGGATATTACTTAGACATGTAGCACCCAGCTAGACCTGACCGATTACCCTCACCCCATAGCAATGACACTCCTTGATGGCAGCAGCACCTGACACAGGCACACACACATAAAAACGCTCAAGGAACAACTCAAAAACGGTTGAAGAACAGCAGAAGGTGTTGACCTGGCCTTCAAATCCACTAGATCCCAAACTGATAGACATGTAGCACCCACCTAGACCAGAACAGGCACCCCAACCCCATAGCAGTGACACTCCTTGATGGCAGTAGGATGCAGCCTGACACAGACAAAAAACTTGAAGAACAACAGAAGGTGTTGACCTGGCCTTCAAATCCACTAGATCCCAAACTGATCAAGTGTCTGTGGGATGATCCACAGAGGCCCCTCCCCTCAATCCATAGGACTGAAAAGCCCCCAGTAACAGCATCCTATTGCCAGACACCATAGGACACCCTCAGATGGCCCATATCCATTCTCTGATTAGTCATAACTGTTTTGGATCGAGACCTACACAATATTAGGAAGGTGGTCGTAATGTTACGCCTGACTGGTGTAATTTGCAACACCCGGGCAGCAATAGCGATGGCTGCGATACTTCTAATATTTCAACAAGTTCAAATGTTACATCCTAACTGTATTACTTCTAATTTAAAGTCGTGCAGGTAACTCCAACCAGCAGCCGTACACAGATTGACATTAAATTCCAATTAAGTGACTAATGAAAAAGGTCTCTCCAGCCCATTGGTTTGAGAACTGTATATACGATTAAACAATCCCATGGCATAATTAATCTAGCTCTGCTGGTAATATACCATAAATGCCCATTGACCTTGGACCCGTTTTCCATTCCACAGGAGCCCGCGACCTCACTGTATAATAAATGCACGATTCTCGTCACCTTTTTGTACACCAACACCATCCTCAGTCCCGCTTGTTAAGTTTGCTATTATTGCAGCTGCCGTACCGCTCTCCCTCTCTCTCCTTCTGTAGCTTAGTGCCCGAGCCATTTTACATTTAAATTTGTCGAACAATAAATTATTCAGTGATTTAATTCCAAAGAAAGTGGCAAATATTTCTGAGAACACGCAAACCACCTACCTAGCCACGGGTGCCATTACCCCACCGACTTGTTTTCAAATTACATCCACGACAGGGTTCTCATTAATCTTTACGCGTTTCAAAAAGGCTCCGGGGTTCATAATAAAAATAGATTCCTGCATATATGATACGACAGTGATCAAACAATCAGGTGGGGTTATTTCTGGAGACTCATAGTTCTGTAGGATACAGGAGTTTGCCGAGATCACACAGTCTGTCGCAGTAGCGGCAGTGCTTTTATGTGTTGTCTGGTCGCTGACGACAACAAAAAAAAAAAAAAAATAGGAGTGGATGTGGACAAAGAGCTTCAGAGAAACCTCAAATTGCATATTGAATTCTAAAAGCACACCACCCTCAAAGGCAGAATCCTGGCAGATCCCTCTCACTCGCGCTGCCAAATCCCACACAATGGTAATTGCTTGTCATATTTGGGAAAATTATGTAGAAAATACAAATGCTTTATAAAGCGCCTCTAAAATTCCATTCAAGCCAATTTGATTCATTTTCTGCCCGCTCCATCCTGGCAAGGTGCGCCGGCGTGGCCGCTGCCTTGATTCCTTTCAGGCGCACCGCTTTTCGGTGTCGTCTCATTTATCGCGTCTGAGCCCCGAGCTTTTCAAACCCACGCACGACTATCTCAAATTTGGTTCTTTGTTGTTTGAGGATCTTTCTTGCAAACTGACAAATCAAATGTTAACTCTGAGAGACTGCTGAAAAGCGCGCTATGAAAATACATCTCGCTGATGGGACTCTATAAACGGGGCATAAAGGTTGCATGTTTGGGGAAATCTAACCTTCTCTGCTGCCGTTTTAAGTCCTGGTACTCTCTATACAGTAGCTCTTTATTGTCATCAGTGCGGAATTCATTATGCATTTTGCTTGTAGCCTTGTTCAGCAGATGAAGATGTCATGCAGGGTTTACTTGAAGCAGTTTGTTAGCGTCACACTCATCGTACGTCCTTAAAGGGGAAGTACAGTTTTTTACACCCTGACCTTATTTCTGGCATAAAATATGATCGTTTACTCACCCATATAACTTTGGTGTCAATTCGAGTCATTTATTGCATCAGACATGGATTGAAGGCCACACTTTAGTCGTTTTTTGGCAGGTATTTTAACAATACAACATGTTACAATACAACATGAAATATTTATCAATGTTTGCATATATAGTGTCCGTATATGGGGCTTGGTGCTATGCCCAAATACTCAACCTAAAAGTACTCAAACTTAAAGGGGAGCAACTGTTTTTTTTTACAACCTGGACCTCATTTCTGACATAACATTGCAAGATCGTTCACTCACCCGTATAACTTTTGTGTAACTTGTAGTAATTCTGGAGATATTTTGATCTACGTATAGCCATATAATGGGATTGACTGGGGCACCGAAACGCAGCATCTAAATAACACATTATCTGCCATGAAACTGGAGTTACCTGCCAAGTTTCGTGGCAGATGATGCGTTATTTAAAGGCTGCGTTTCGGTGCCCCAGTCACTTTCCCTATATGGATATACACAGATGTAAATATTGTCCGAATGACTTCAAATGACACCAAAGCTATATGGGTGAGTAAATGATTGTAAGAAATAAGGTCCAGGATGTTAAAAAAAACAGTAATTCCCCTTTAAGGTAAACCATCATAATAAAAATGCAACGTCAGTTCTGCAGATGGTCAAAGAGAGTGGTGCCACATTTACTAAGACCGCAGAGATAACATCTCAACCGTCAGAGGCTGCAAGTGCGGACAGGACTCCACAAATGCTCAGATCCAGGAGCACGGGAACAAGATGGATAGAGGCCACGCGGAGAAGCACAAGCCCTGCTCGAAAGGTCTTGAGGCATTTCTGATTCATGCGAAGCTACCAGGGATGTCTCGAGAACACACAATTCTGAAATTCTACACGGGAACAAGATGTGCAGCACAGCAAGTCCTCTAAATGCACCAAGAGTTGCATATGGAGACATTCTGCATTTAAAGCAAACAAATGCTCAAAAACAAGACACAGAGAACACACTGTGGGAACACTGACATTTTTATGATGGCTTAGGGCATGGAGAGCTGCTTTTTGGGGAGCAGCAAATATAAAAAAGTTTAAAACAAACATACAAGTCTGCAGACATCAAGATGAAAATGAAAAGCAGACTATCCATTAACAGGCACTGCGGTAACCTGGCTGCTGTAATTAGGTGTCCACGCAGCAACAACGCATTGGACGGTCAGAGAGCTATTGTTTGAACTCACGCTGGTGGGAGGAGGAGAGGCTAACAGTTTGGTCCTAGATCTTCTTAGAAAATCATTTTCACATATAGACCCCACTTGTGATAGATGCGGGCAAGATCCAGGAACTCCCCTACACATGTTCTGGACATGTCCAAAGCTTTGCGCTTTCTGGCAGCCCATCTTTGAGACCTTTTCTAAGATCTTTGCAAAAAGGCTTGCACCATCTCCATTCATTGCACTCTTTGGTGTAGATGTAGGTGTAGACAGACTCCCATCTAGAGATGTGTTCTCTCCTAGCTAGGAGACTGATATTATTGAAATGGAAAGACCCAGCACCTCCAACATACAGTCATTGGGTTAGGGAAATCATGTACCATATCAAGTTGGAGAAGATCAGGTACACAATCAGGGGGTCTACTATAAAAATGTATAACATATGGCAGCCTTTCTTAATGTTTGTTGAAGATATAGAGGCAGACAATATAGGACTGTAAACCTGTTGTTGTCCTCAGTCTGTTTTTTTGTTATCTGGCTATGTGACTTCTGTATATTGAACTATGTATTTCATACTGTGAACTCTGTATGTCTGGTATTTGTGGGGGATGAATGGGATTTATGGTTCGCTGTAAACTATAACTTGTAAACTAAATAAAAAATACCTTGATCGAAACGAAAATCATTTTCACGGCGGACTTTCCAGGAAAAGTTGGATATTGTGAGGAAAGGCTGCCCAACCTGGGGGAAAGGGTGCATCCGTCACGTTCAGTTCAGCAAATATGAGCGCTAACCTTAGCTAACAGGCTACGACTAGAACGCCACGTGGTTTCTTAAGTTCTGGTGGTGCAAAATGAATTATATTCACATATTTTATGTATGTTTTTGCCATTTTTTTGGGTTGACATTGATGCTTTTGCTTGATTTGACGTATGTGGCTGAATCTGCAACGAGTGAGAGGAGACTTTCCGGATTGTTCTAAGTGAGTTTCTTGCTTTAGCAATATGAGATACCTGTTTACAATGCAACGTCCTGTTTTATTGTATATCTGTATGATGTTGATAGTTTCTATAGCAGTGGTGTCTTAATTATCGTATTAAGAGGTGCTTTTAATAAGGTTTGAGGTCACTGAAGGCCTAGGTGGAAAATGCACGGCCCACCAGTGTTGTCTTTTGGATGCATGTATGACAAAGGTTAAGAAGCCATGCTCTGTTTTGAGAGAACAGATCTGCTACAGCCATAACGGATGATACGAGTTTAGAGTGAGAAGAGTTTATTTGTAGTTACTATTGCCCTTTCCCGGAGCATCTTTGTCGAACAGTTCATTTTCCATTTTACTTCTGCCTGGAAGCAACACTTTCTGCAGATGACCTGCAGATTGCAAATTACAGCGTCTACCACACGTTGGCCACGATGACTTATAGTCCTCGCTGCAGCTACTGTAACACTCATTCATCATCCAAGTTCATATTCACTGATCTGATGGTAAACCAACAGATGAGCTCAATGCTGCTCCTTTTTTTTGTCCCACTGAGGGATTTATGCAAACAAATAACAAGCCTCTTTATCACGAAACTCAAGAGCAAACCGGGTACCTCGGCGTTCGGGACTAATCCATCAAAGCGGACCACTTTTTATCTTTTATAATTACTTTTCATATTCTGGAACGGAGGGTCCTCTCTCTTCTGGTTTGCCAACGTTGCTGGCAATAATACCCAACGAGTCTTGCGGTAATCACAACGTCTGAATAACTGTTCGCTCAGTTATTATTATTATTTTTTAGGTTTTAGGTTTTAATGAACTGTTGCAGGGAGTGTTGATAAATGGACACGGTGCAGATCTAATCAAGTCTGTCGTTTTTGTGTAAAACGGCAGCAGTCTACTGCGACAATGAAAGCCGCCTACGTCAGGAACGTTTGACAAACCAAGAGCATCCTTCACAAATGCGCCTGATAAGACTGTGTACACTTGAGGAGCGCGTTGATGGCATGGAAGTAAAGGAGTCAATGTGTTTACTCAGTCACAGAAATGTGACCTGACAGAGGCTTATTAATATTTTCTCTTCTCCAGGGGTATGCAAATGCACCTTGTCCTCTGCAAAGTGTTACTGAAGACCTTGCTCGCCGAGATCCGCGTCGCAATAACTTACTGTACGTACAGGTGTTTGCGTGTGATTGCGTGCGTGCCTGTGTGTGTGTTTGTAAGCGTGGGTGACAGAGGTAGCGAAGAGGGCAGGAGCACGGAGCGACAGGAAAAGACAGAGCTGAGCGCAAAGGCATATAATCAGAATTCAAAAGCAATCATTTTTGTTCTCAGCTCATAAAGCCGTCTGCGGTTGATGGGTAAGGCAGTAAAAATCACAGGGATGAAGGTAAAGAATAGATCTGAAGGGCTCGCAGCGGCGCTCAAAGCCCACGCGGCAGCGGGCTGCTCTCGGCCGAGGGTTGACCTCCAAATGTGCCACGAGCCGAATCCCAGACGAAGCAGTTAGACTGAAGCGAGCCTTATTTTAAGGAGAAACTCGCGGAAAAGACCGGGAATTTGGATGCGGGAGTAATTTGTGGCACGCAAACTGTGAATTAACTCACTGAATAAACAAAATCAAAGTAATGCGCCGTGACAAAAAAAAAGCAACCGCAGAGGTCAGCTTGGGCTCTGAAATAAATAAAAATCAATCGGTTTTAGAAGCCGTGTAATTAATCAGGTAAGAAGGAAATAGTTCTTTATTCATGAAACGGTCATTAGTTGCGCCCGTATCAATATGAGACTGAGACAGAGGTCAGCTAAGGCCGCCTGAGCGCTGCAGGAAGGCAAAACTACTGAGAAAGAAAAGTCTTTAACAGGGCAATGACCCCTAAAATGCTAATTTTGAGTTGCTTTCAGGCATAACATTATGACCACCTTCCCTAAACCAGCAGAGAATGGACACTGAGCTTCTGAGGGTGGTTTCTGGCAACACGATGTTGCCGTTGAGGACTATGGGTTGAGGGGAGGGGTCTTGAGTGTCATTGCTATGGGGTGGGGGTGTCTGGTCTGGTCTAGGTGGGTGCTAAATGTCTAAGTAACATCCACAAGAACGAATGCCAGGTCCAAACATTTCCCAGCAGAAGACTGAATTGTCACAATCTTAGTTACTTCTCCTGTCAGTGGTTTTAATGTTGTGGCTGTTCTGTGTGTATCTCGAGCTCATTAAAGATCAGAGGGAGCTGTGAGGAAAATAAATGTCTACCTTTGCCTGTTGTTTCCTCCTATACGTCTTTCCGCAGTGTGTTTTTTTTTATTTATTCTTTCTCCAGTGTGTGTGTGTGTGTGTAGGTGTGTGTGTGTGTGCGTGTGTGTTTGTGTTTGTGTTTCTGTGTGCGTGCGAGCAGGCCCACTGGTGCAGCTTGCCCCAGTCACAGCAAAGTGTTATTCAGAGTGCCACTGTCAGTCCCTCTCAGTCCCTGGAGAGGCTGTGTGCCCTCCTTAAGCCCTTCAGCAGAGTCTGCAGGCATGCTCGAGATGGAGCTCGCACCGCCAGCACAATTCCCCTTTGTCTTTGACTTTCAGACTTTTCTTGGCAAAAAAATAAAAAAGGATCACAGCGTGAAACTTCAGCTACCTGTAAATGAGTCATAACTCCTGGCTCGATCAAATTTAGACTCATGACAGTGTGGAAAATTTACGATACGAATCGTATCTTTGAACATCCAGATTTTCAAATTCCGTCTCAAAGTCTGATTTTAGCTATTTGGTTTCATTTGACTGTTCTGATTAAGTCCTCGATGACTCAGTGAACTTTTCGCTTTGCAATCTTTATTGCCGTGCGGCTTAATGAAATCATATTTCACACAGATTTACAGCGCGACTTGGACAGCCACTTACAACTCGCAGCTTAAGAGTCGAGCATTTTCGCATGTGCTAATTATGTAGGAGGACTTCTGGGAGAGCCTTGTGCGTATGACGGCGCCCTAACAGAGCAGGTTGTGATTTCTTTTACACACCGAGTACGAATGTAAGGGCTTCGAAACACTTTGAGTGCGGCGTCAGAGCTGAAGGAACATGCACGGAATATGTTACGGTGAGAAGCTCTGAATGCAAACTAAATGATTTTAACAATACATTTACACTTGCACCTCCACAGGGGAACGGTGCCAACGCTTTAAAATATCCCACAGATCAATACGAGTCGCTGCACGGCCGTGTAAGCTGTTGCAAAATGGCAATGGCAGCTGTATTTACCGTTAAGGTACAAAAGAATGATGAAATATAAACACAAATAAGTAAGTACGAAATTTAAAAAAAAGTAAAGTGATAAGCAGCTACTCTTCTGCTAGTTTTTTGCAACGTGGATGAATATTTTTCCAAATCTGAGGTTGTGGACGAACCATAGATGACACCATCCAGGTCAGAAGACATCATCCGGGGTCTGTAGATTGACCTACAGACCCCGGATGATGATAACAGATAACTCCAGACTCAACGGGGAACAGCGCTAGCGTACGATAACAAAATATTGGTGAAATGCACGAGTTTTGCGGCGGATAATGCGTTGTTTAGAGGTTTCGGTGCCCCATTCACTCCCACTACACGGATATATGCAAATCTAAACATCTCCCGAATGACTACAAATTACACAAAAGTTATATGGGTGAGTAAAAGATCGTATTTTATGCCAGAAATAAGGTCCAGCAGCAAGGCAACGGTGACAGAGGAAAACATAAATCTGACTAAAGTGTACATGTAGAATCCTACATGACACTGGGTTACACTCATTTGCACAAGCCCCTTCAATAAGCACTCAAACTGAGCAAAACATCTAAAAATAAAATAAAGTGACTGAGGTGTCTGAGATGCTGCATCCCATTCCAGCGTTGCTCTTTTAATTTATGTTGCATACCCTAATGCACAGAGGAGGTATGCATTACTATTATCACTGAAGCTACGCCACCGCTCCAACTATTTATCTTCTCCCTAATCTCGTTTCCTCGTTGCCTCCCCTGTGCTTTATAAATACACGCACACCTTGTAAAGAGTCACCACCTTGAGCACAGAGCACACTCCTCATTCTTTTTTTTTCTTTGCGGCTTATTTATAATGCATGGGCAGCAGAAAGAAAAAAATAATAATAATACCCAGGGGTAAATTATTTTTTGGATCAGTAACGTATCCAATGATAAATGATGACAAAAGACAAAAAAGGTTTATTTAACTTAACTTAAAAACTTCCTAAATGTTAACACCTGGCAAGACACTCGTTCAAAGTAATATAGCCTTCGGAGAGACATCTTTCATTTGAAGACGTTCACTTCCTGAAGCAACTGGATAATTGCTAACTTGGCAAGAACACCCTAAAAACCTCTACTCAAAAGCAACCATTCAGCAACTACTTCCAAGAGGAAGGAAAATAAAGCGTTTCAGTTCTGTAGTTACTGGCACATTTGATGCTGATGTGGCTACAGGCTTTTTGGACTGCGGGAACTTTTTGCGCAGGTTGCGAGAGAACATTCAACGCCTGATGTAGTTCATATGCAAACCGAAAACAGTTGTAGTTCTTTGGAATATTTTGTATATTTTTGTGTTGTTTGAAAAAACTAGCAGTAGCGAATTACAGGTGAGCTAGCCGACCATCGCCGGTACACATGGTGCTCAGAGATGACATCATCCAGGTCAGAAGACATTATCCACCGTCTGTAGGTCAATCCACAGACCCCGGATAAGCACTAGTGTAGCATAACAAAATATTGGTGAAATGAAGGAGTTTTTTTTAAGTCTCTAAATGTCCACATCCCGAACGACTACAAATAACAGAAATAAAGTTGTAGTGTTGTAAGAAAACAGTTGTTAGAACGAAAATAAAGCGATTCAGTTCTGTAGTTACTGGCACATTTGATGCTGATGCAGCTACGGGCGTTTCTGGACAAAACAATTGTAGGAATATTTTGTATATTTTTGTGTTGTTCAATTATCCTGAGGAATCTGCGCCTACTGCACCAACCACCACAACAAATTCCCTGTTGCATGAACATAGCCATGTGGAAATAAAGACAGTTCTGACTAAGGTTTTAGGTGTAGGCGCTTCCTTTCTTACCACAACAGGAACTTTGTGTGTAAGCAGCTCCTCTGTGAATGGTTAACCTCACAAGTTGTTTTTTTTCCAAAAGCCCATCCTATCGAAGTAACCCAAAGGTTCTTGATGATCCTAGAGCTTCACATTGGTTGCTGAAAGTATAGAAATTGGAACAATCTACGTCTTCTTGGCTGAATAATTTCGAGTGGAGTTGGTCGGCTCCCGAATCCACCTAGGTTAAAGATTTGAATCTTCTCACTCTATCAGAAATCGCGAGTCTTCATTAACCTAGATCCTGTGAGTCCTTTGGCTGGCACCTGCTAGGTGCGTAAGGTGAGTTAGCGGACTCAGGTTGATTCAGCTAACTTGCACAATTTGCAACAACACTGACTCAAGTGACTCAGATGGATCATTTAGCGAGTGACTCCGCAAAACGAACCGAGTTTGCCACTGCTAGATTTGAGCTTTGAGCTACTTTTTTTCATTTTATTTTTTTCTCGCTTTCTGCAACAATCCAATTAGTTCAACACTGCTAAACACACCACTGTCACATTTACAACGACAGCTGCCATACAACATTTGCTTGCCGTTGAATACACTGGCAGCCCTACTGGTAACCGGGTTAGGGGCACAAAGGCGACCGTCAACAGCTGTCTTTTATTGTATTAGTCACATCAGTGTGAATTTCCTTCACCACTCATTTGACAAGCCATTAAGCAAGTGTTTATAGTAAATATTAACCCTCGATGTGTTCTACGTCTAACTGCAAAACATGAGAAGTAAAAGGACGGATTTTTAACACCGAAGGGAAAATAAATAAATAAATAAATGGAAACGACCACAAGCATCTGTGGTATTTTCCGCAATGCACGGTCACCCTGGTTCCCCATTCTCCTTTACAACAGGTTGGCTGTCAGGAGGCAGCTTGTCTGTAGGCGCCTCAGTAATGTCCAGGTGGGACGTCATTAATGCGCCCACACATCTGAGGCACTGTTGGTAGCGGACAATGTATTGGGGATTTTGTATAGGAGGACGATCAAAGTACAAATGTTCCGAGTCACAATGAGGAACAGGTACCCAAAGAACAAATAAACAAATTCAAGATAAAAATGTGATAAAAATGTGATTTCCTTTCATTGTTCATATCTCAAAGACAATATACTGTACACAGTACATCTGATCTGACTGAGTAACTCATCCAGACGATGACTCTGAATCATATTTCCCTTCACCACCCTTCCTTTGGGCTCCCTCCTTGCCTCCTCCTCCTCCTCCTCCTTCTTCCGGCTTCCTCCCCAGTCATTTTCTGCTTATTAGCGAGTCTCTCTCTGTCAACCTTGTCCCATCTAATTCTCACCCAATTACAATCTAAATGAACCACAGGACTGCTTAACTTGCTTTGCCTCTTCCCATTGTTTAATTTGTGACGGTAACAAACCCTGATTAAGCCTCTGCAAAGGTTCATAAATTAGGCACTCAAGACCGAATTAATCACTATTGCCCGGGAAGATAAATGGGCAATATTCAATTTTTCCATATGGATCCCACTGACAAGAATAACACGCTTTGAAAAGAACACCTGGCCAGCGACATGTTGACCTGGCATCACAGACTTCATGTGCATCACCAACAAGTAATATGCAATTTCAGGATTCTGTCTGAGCCGTCTAAAAACCCTCCACATACGTTGTTTGCACTAAAGCAGTTTTGACCAGTAGCATCTGCATTCCAGCAGCAAAACTGGGCCAATTTGATTAATGTCAGCATCTCAACACGAGACTCCAGACGCCATAATAAAGACTTGCCAAAGAATGAGAAGAAGAGTGGAAAGGAGAGTCAAAATAAGCTGTAGAAAAAAAATAAGGCAGGGTGGCTGAGGTTGGGAGGAAGTATAGGGGGGGAAAAAAAAGTGACAATAAACTCGAATTATGAAAAATAGAAAATGAGAGAAGCAGCCAGCCAGTAGCAGCGGAAACAGACAATCCCAAAGAGCTCGGCTGATCATCATCCAAAGGAAAAGGAGAGCACAACAAGAAAATGGAATGCAACTGGCTGATTTTGACAGTGGGTCTAGTTTAGCATACAAACAGGCAGCGGATAATTAGTCTCAAGAGGGGAATCAGAAAACTGTGAGTGGGAAGAAAAGAACAAAATACGGCTGTCCTCAAATGACAGGGGGGCAGCCACTTTACAGGCCTTGTTGGCTGTCGGAGACTGCCACCCTTCCCTCTGCTTTACCGTTACATCACTTTTATCTTATATGTATGGAATAATTCATATGTCAGAATATATTCATTATTAAAGTCTTTAAGTAGCTTATCTTGTTTTGCTGACCAGGTACCAGAAGAAACCTACTCCTGCATCAAATAATGTATCATCAAGAATTTAAGGCAAAACTTTGGTCTGGTTTCCTTCCGTTGGGAACCGATTATACCCTGGCAAAGATCTGACGTACCGATCATGATGCTTGGGCGAGCTTAACGTGGCAAAAGTAACAGCGGAGTAGTCGAGGACATCATCTGAGCACCACTGAGTTGAATCCGTTTAAAACAAAACAGCAGTGACAATGTAACTGAGGTATTTCTTGAAACCATAGACTGTATAAATATGGGCAATGCGTCGCAATTGATATGGGTGACATCCTGCTACTACAGCAATATTTAGTTAAAGAGGAACTACTGTTTTTACAACCTGGACCTTATTTCTGGCGTAAAATACGATCGCTTACTCACCCATATAACTTTTGTGTAATTTGTAAGTCGTTCAGGAGATATTTAGATCTGTGTAAATCCACATAGTGGGAGTGAATGGGGCACCGAAACGCAGCCTCTAAATAGCGTATTATCTGCCGAGAAACTCCTTCATTTCACCAATATTTTGTTTACTGATAATTTACTACTGGCTTGTCCACAACCTCAGAATTGTAAAAATATTCAGCCATGTTGCAAAAAACTAGCATTAGCGAATTACAGTTAAGCTAGCCGACCATCGTGGGTGCACATGGTGCTCAGAGATGACATCATCCAGAGTCTGTAGGTCAATCTAAAGACCCTGGATGGTGATAACAGGTAACTCCGGACTCAATTGGGAATAGCACTAGTGTATGATAACAAAATATTGGTGAAATGAACAAGTTTTGCGGCAGATAATGCATTATTTAGAGGCTGCGTTTCGGTGCCCCATTCACTCCCACTATATGGATATACGCAGATTGAAATATCTCCCAAAAGACTACAAATTACACAGAAATAAGGTTGTAGGGTTGTAAAAAAAACAGTAGTTCCCCTTTAAGTATGGGTACTTTCAGGTTGAGTTTTTGGGCTCATCACCAAGCCCCATATACCGACATGGCAAACATCGATAAATATTTCTATCATGTTGTATTTTTGCATACTGTCTGAATCCTGTGTTCCTGCCAAAAAAAACGACTAAAGTGTGACCTTCAATCCATTCCTGATGCAATAAAGATGACATCTGCTCTCACGCTGGCACAGTTATCATGTACGTCATTAACGCCGTCCAAAGTGCTGATGTAAAGTAGTCGCTGTCAGCCACAAATTACTTTCCCGCTAGCCTGTTATCACCTTCCCCATTGTAATGACTCGCCGCGAGAACCGGCTCACATCAGTGAGCAGGAAGTGAATCCGATGAAATGGAGATGGCGTCGATGGCCCGAAAAACTTTGAATAACCGCTGTGATATTTGCAAAATCCCTCCTCTCTTGACAGCAATCAAGGGTCTGGAGAGAAAAGCACTAAACCCTAATCATTGTTGTTCAGCAGTCATCAGCATGGGTGATTGTACGGAGCAGTTTGCGCATTTAGACAAACACGCTGACATTCAGATCAAATGGAAATAACTCACACAGACACAGGAAGAAGCTAAATGCAGAGATAAAGACCGCAATCCATCATGAGGCACGGCTACAAATGAACACGCCTAAATTATTTATGCTCTTCTGGTGCCCCCATAAACTTCCTGTAACTGCATACTAAATGTTGCCTGTCAATACCCGTTGATATGATATTGTACGGGAAAAGGTGCTGCACACTCGGCGAAATGCTCACAGGTTATTGAGATGTGGCTGCGTTAAAGAGACGCATTTCTGCCGTTTTCATCAGCCCGCTCCGTCAATTGTGAGTTCATCTGCATGTACACACCGTCGGCACTCGCATCTCCGAAGAGACGCGGGGTGTATGGAAACATCTGTCGTGGAAAGGGGCTCACAGCGCCGTTTCCCATCAGCAGAATCGTAAGAAGCCGGTGAGCAAAGCAGCTAGGAGAGCAATCACCGCGTGAGAAGGTAGATTTCTCCACATAATTCGACGTTAAAGGAAAACGACTAACAAACATCTAAAAAGGAAAACAACGCGCGGCGGCGGGTGCTAGATAATAAACACGAACGAAAGGATTCCTTAGGGTCGGGTTTGGGTCATAGACAAACAGGGAAACAGCGGTTTACTCCGAAAAAGAACACAACAAAACATAATGCTTCCAGATGAAGAGACTTGTCAAGAAAGCAAGCAGCCAGACCTGGAAATACTGTTGCAGCTTACGCAGAACCGGCCTCATCTGGTACAGCTCGTATATTGCCAAATTGAACCTGCTAAATAAACAGTAAATAAATAGATCGCTCAGTCTCGCGGCCGTGCACTACAACGCAGCAAAACGGCAGGGCGAGAAAAAAACATAAGCGAGTCTTGGGTCATATATATCACACACAAGAAAGGCTTTATCATCATGAGGGGAGGGGGTCGGGGCGATGGGCACACACACAGCAAACCCTCCAACGACTCGGCAAGCGACTGAAATGGATTGAATTAGTAGATGCTAAAGGCATCAAGAGTGTGGAGGGGGGAAAAAAATAAAAAATGACCTGCCTCTCTGGCAGCCAGAAATAAAATGCAGGCAGTGCACCTGCAACAACCGAGGACTCAGACTCATTTGTGGCACCCCCAGTCCTCAGCAGAGACCGCAGTAATGATTTCAGTCTTTATCCGAGACAGATGAAACTGCCGAACATACAACAACAGCACTGCGTTGAGAAGTAACCGCAACAGGGTGATCGTGCAAAAAACTTGGTAGGAGTGTCATAATTTGCAATCTGGTTAGAGGTCCGGTGTGCGTCTAGTCGAGTTTTAACAGCCACACTTGCGAAGGAGGAGGATGAGGAGGAAAGGATCTCTGTAAGGCGTAAACTATCCGACCAATCGCGAGGCCCGAGTCAAACAAACATCACTTCATCGGCTCTGACAGCTGGTTGGCAGCTGAATAATCATTCACCTGAGAAATATATTTTTCAGCTTAAAGGCAGGTTGTCACTTTGAATGAGCGATATCAAATGTTTCCACTAGTTGTCTCGAGGGGGGAGGGGGTAAGGGGGGGCGGAGTTTCATACCACGAATCGAAGCTGCACTTTTCTCTCTCAAACAGCGTCAAATGCAGTAAACTAACGGGTGCCAGTCTAATAACTAGTCGCTAAATGATCTCCTGTCATAGAGACATGCTTTCAGATGCTTTCAAAATTCAGATCTGACACGCTTCCGAGGACTTTTCTTTTTCTTTTTTCCTCCCCCCCGAGGACAGTGAAGCTATAAATGCTATGCGGCCGAATTTTTCATATTGTCGCAGTTATATGATTATCTGAGTTTTTCCCATAAAAGGCTGCGTGGTCCATTTTATGGGAGCCATTTAGATTTGAATTACTTTCCAGCAGCATTCCCCCAGTAATCAGAAAGCCAAAGTGTATGCCAGAATAACGGCGGCGGAGGGGAGGAGGAGGAGAAAAAAAAAAAAGAGAGAGAGAGAAAAGATTTCGTAATGGAGCACAACATGGCATATTTTGAAAAATGCTGTTTGGTTTGAACACAGTAAGTGGACTCACATTGATCGATGTTCCCGTCCGCTTTCTCCTTCCCCTGCAAACAGAGAACACACACAAAAGTGGTTATTACAGGCTTGGAGGAGTGAGACAAAAACAAGACCTTTCTGCAGCTTTTCATCTGCCATTCGTTACGGCGCCTTTTTCCGCTGTTCCGGGCTCGGAGACGACGGCCGAAAACAAAGGTGAACAGATGGAGAAGGATCGTATGGAAAGAGGGAGTGATGGGGAATATATCGCAGATGACAGCAGAGAAACAAGAAAAACACGTCAACAAGTCAATTCAATCACCCAAATTTGAAACAATCCTCCCAACAGGTTGGAAAGGTATCAGGTGTTGCCATATTTTACTTGAATGTTCAACAGGATGTCAAACTGTTGACTGATTTGTCTGTCCCGTCTGCGAATATGTGCTTGGAGGACGGATGGTGTCCAGCAGTTAAGTGCAGGGGAGGGAAAAAAAAATGTTTTCCAGATGCATCACTGAGCAGCGTCGGGAGTAGCAAGTAAAACGCGAGCCAATATTCTGGCTTCGTCTTCCTGCAAAAGATGTCAGAAGTGATGAAGATGTTGTGCGGAAGACAACACGGGTGACGCCATGAAACTATCCTCTGCATGAATTATTAGCTTCAGCTGGATGGACGACGGTTTCTAAACCTTACACATTTATTTCTGATGAGTCGCTGCCTGTAGAGGCTGATGAGGATATTTGCGGGGACACGTTTAAGACACGCACACATCTAAGAATCCAGACCAATAACTAAACACGTAACAAATTAGCTGTACGGCCGAGAAGACGCCGTTCTACGAAAGTCATTTCCTCTCCCCGGTGTGTTCATTAGGCGTCCTACGGCCCTTTATGCATATGCATTGGGAATACCCAGATGTGGCCAAATTATGGATCTCTGACTTTATAAGTGACATGCTGGGAGTTTCACCAATCAGCCACAACATTAAAACCAGATAGGAGATAGGAGAAAGAAAGAAGATACAATACAATGTTCTGCTGGGAAACTTTTGGACCTGGCATTCATTGGTGTGGATGTTACTTGTAGTACCCACCAAGACCAGACCAGACCAGACCCCCACCCCATAGCAATGACACTCCTTGATTGCAGTCGCCTTACCCAGAGGGCTGCAGCCTGACACAAATGGCCACGTGTTTAAAAAGTGTGTTATATGCGAGTGTATTTGTATTCCATGACGATGCTTCGGGCCATAAAACTAAATATGTAAAAGTAAAACGGGGAAACAACGAAATAACTGTGACATAAAAGGAGACAATCTGGTTTGTCGGCAGAAATCCAGCTGACCTGCATCTACATCTACATGACTGTATTCAGGAAATCAGAACCTGGTTCTCCACCAACTTCCTCAAACTCAACAGTAGTAAAACTGAAATTCTTCTCATTGGCACCAAAACCACCCTATCCAATATAAATACCTTCTCTATTCATAGTGACAGTTCCCCAGTCTCCCCCTCTCCCCAGGTTAAGAGTCTGGGTGTCATCCTTGACACCACACTTTCTTTCCATTCTCATATTAAAAACATCTCCCATCTGCGTCCATCCCTCTCACCTGAAAATACTGTCACCCTTGTCCATAGCCTGGTCACGTCCCGTCTAGACTATTGCAACTCCCTCTATTTTGGGTTACCTGACAAATCCATTAATAAGCTACGACTGGTTCAAAACTACGCCACATGCATCATGACTAGAACCCCCTCCATAAGCAGTGGTGGACAGTAACGAAGTAAATTGACTTAAGTACTGTACAGTTTTTGAGTATCTGTACTTTAGGTGTGTACTCTGTCCACCACCTTCAAATCTCAACTCAAAACATTCATTTATTCAGACAGGCCTACTCCATTCTTCTATCTCCCATGCTATCTGTAATTTGTATGCAACTATATGTTCTATATTATGCTTGTGTGTTATTCTGTTTTTATGTACACGTTAGGGTTAAGTTCAAGTACCTCGGCGTGCTCCACATGCTCGTCAGCGACCGATCACTTGTGCACGTCAAAGAGCGAAGGCTGCTGCGCAAGTGCCCCCCAACTTGAGGCGCAATTTAACACGTCCGGGCGATACAAAGCATCGACATCCTGTTTAAAAATAGAGCAGGAGAGGCCCTTCCGATGCTACGCCACTTCAGAGAAGAAGCCAATAATAACGTGGCAGCAATTGAAATGCTGTGACATTTTGCATCGCTGTCCCTCAGCGTGGATGTCACCGGTAATGAGGCTCGGTGATAAAAACACGCGCGCGTCTTCCAGGCCCTCTTGGCTTCCCCGGAGACCGAGAGTCTCACGAGAAACACGGGAGCTTTAGTGCCTCCTGTCATTGCCTCCGTCTTTGCTCCTACATCTCTATCCCCCCCCTTCTCCTTCCCGCTCTCTCTTCCTCTCTCTCCCCCCTCCATCCTCTGCCATCTGTCCATCTTAATTGCAGACGTGCTTCCTCATGATGGCGGGATAAAATTGAGTGCGCTCATCAGCACCGCCCTCCATCATCTTGAGTGCCGCTGTTTGATCAATTGATTAAAGAATCAAACCAAGCATAGAGGTGAAAGAAAGGCTGTGTGTTTCATTCTAAAAATACTTACTATCCACTGCTTACCGTGACTCACCGGGCGCTTTATACATTCACGGACTTTTCGTGGCACAAGACGTTACTTTTGCAATAATTCAAAACAACAACCGCGATGCGACTCGATGCAAAGTAAATGCCGACCACCGCACACGTTGATTTGGAGGCTTTATTATTTTTTTCGCTCTCTCTTAAGTGCGGCAGCGTCTCTTTCAGTGGGCGGAGAAAATGTAAATAATTACCAGCAGAATTCCACTTGAGCAAACACTTCGAACCCACTGGGGCTTCAATTAGGGAGGACCCGATACTTCCCTCTGCCGTGTTTCCTCCCGTGAAGAGAGGCTGATTATATCTGTGTATTTTTTACATACAATTCCGGCGGATTATGTCATAAGTAATGACAAAGCTGAGAGATACGCTTGATAGGAGAAGGGGAAGATTAAATGGCTTTTAGCCTCTCGAGATCGAGGCTTGTTTGGTTGACTCGCGTCTCCCTTCACCCCCAGGCTTACGGCGCACACATCTCCGGCAATAAATAAGACGCAGGACAATTATGTTTTGTCACGCATCAGACGTATTATTTTCAGGAGTAGGTTTGGGGACGGGGGCGTCAGAGTTCATAATATCCTTTTTGAACATACTCTCCCACATGAGGAAATGTTTCTCATATTAAGCAAACTTCCACAGCTCAGAGAGCTTCGTTCGTTAGTGCTGTTAACCCCCGGAAAGGTAAAATGCTGTCAAAGGAGGAAAGAAATTCACGTTGGCTTGCGACGAGTTCATACTGTGGCATCTCTAACCGTCTAAAAATGGGACAGGGAGAAATTCAGTCAAGCAACCAAGAATTACAGCTCATCACAGATGATCTGTAAGGATCAGAGTATGCTGTATTTCATGCTTTACATCTACATGAGAAAGACATCAGGAGAAGCAATGAGGACTGGAATAACTGTATCGCATTTAAGCTTTTCTTTTTTTGTGTGAAACAACAGTTGAACAGGATTTAGCTACTTTTAAGTACTTAGAGTCAATGTGGATTGTGGATTGTGGAAAAGAGGTCAACAGGCGTGTAAAGGCGGCATGAAACGTGTGGAGAAAGGAGTCAGGTGGGTTGTGCGATACAAGAGCAGCAGCAGGAGTGAAAGGAAATGTTTATAGGACAGACCGGTGTGAGCAGAGACACTGTACGGTTTAGAGACAGAGCTGGACGCAACAGACCTGAAGGAGGACCAGGACAAGCTTGTGTGAGATGCTTTTGGAGGTGAAGTCCAGGTTGAGATGGCTTGGACGTGCTCAGAGGAGGGACAGTGAATATTTTGGTTGAAGGATGATGAGGTTAGAGGTGTTGGGAAGGAGGTCAAACATACGGCCCGGGGGGCTAAAACTGGCCCATCAGATGGTCCAATCTGGCCCAGGGGATGAGTTTTGTAAAATGCAAAGACATGACTTGTCAATAAAAGTAACGGTTTTTCTAGGGTTTACATTGTTTTAGTAGAAATAAACAGAAATGGCACTTCTTATTCTTAAGAAATGTCTGGTTGCTCCTTACATGTATTGTTTTACATTAATTGTCATTAAATGTAAATATTTTCATAACGTACTTAATCTTCTTTGCACTAAAACAAAGGGAAAGATTTGGAGATGTCTTCATTTATATGTCAATATGCTATTGTGTTACTGGTCCCACCCCATTGTATGGTGGCCCTTAAGGTCTAAACACAACAACATTTCAGATTGCGGAAAGGGGAGGGGCAACACTTCTTGTTTCTGATTGGACAGAAGCAACATTATAACGTAATTTCCTGTTTCTACTTCGCTGTGCACAAACTTGGAAAGAATGGAGGACGAGATGGCATTAATAGAGGAATATTTTGAAAGAGGACATACATATAATGTCATTCTTGATAGCTTTCAACCCATCATGACATTAACATGTCCCTCAGAGGCCTGAAAGCACGGCTGAAGTAGTTAGGACTGAGGAGGCGGGGCAAGTACGTCCTCATCGTGCATCCCCTCGTCCCATTTAAATAATGCCAATGCATTTCCACAAGACGACTTATTATTCGCATCACAGTGTCTACACTTCGGCGTAGCTGGCCATTCACAAAACGTTCTTTCTTGACTGGCAGCGAAACAACCAATCGCATCAGCTTATATTTTAGCTCGGGTTCTGTCCAATCAGAAACGAGAAGTGTTGTCCCTGCCCTTTCCGTAATCCGAAATGTTGTGTTTTCTGTAACGTTGTTATGTTTTGACCCCTTAGGGCCACCGTACCATTGAGATGTATGTGGCCCCTGAACTACAATGAGTTTGCCACCCCAGGCCTAGAGGAAGAACAAAGAGGAGGCTTATGGATGTAGCGAAGGAGGACATGAAGGTAGCTGGTGTGAGAGAAGAAGATTTAGGGGACAGGATGATACACCCGAAGAGGAACAGACAAAAGGTAAAGGAGAAGAACCTTGTGAGCACAGGCGTGGAAGTGAAAAGATGTGTTAATGACGTCGAGATAATGAAAGAAAAAATACTGCCACAGGTGCCAACCACTGCATGTGCAGTCAAAGCCTGATTTATACGGTTCCTCCACGCCATGGAACGCCATTCGCGTCCAAAAACACGGAGACGCACCGTTTCACTGGGTGTTTGTTCTTCACGAAAACAAAATTAAAATAATACATGGGCACCATTGTTTAATTAGGAGCAGCTCCACAGACTAATAACGGCAATCATTTTTACACTATCGCTTTCAACCACGTCCTCCTTCCGTAAACTGTTTCACAGAGATGCGTTTTTAATTGGTTTTGGACGGCGGCGGAGCTCTGCGGCCTCTACGGAGGAAAACACCGAATCAGACATCCGCTGCTGTTTGGGTCTTTTAACCGGCTTTTTGGCGACTCTGACGAGTTTAAATTTAATTGCAACGCGGGGGGAGTCGTTACGTGACACAGTGGATCAGAAACTAATATAATCGGCGGCTCGGAAAGACTCTTCAGTTGTGACTTCATATCCTAAAGTAGCGGTCATGACACTCTGAGCTGATTCAAGATAATAAAAATAAAAAAACGCTCAAAATGCCAGGGTATTGTAATGTCATTGATGTTAAGGCCTGTTTCAGATTTGCAAGCTTTATTAGGTTTTGAAACTGCAAACTCAATAAGACGGCTATTGTCTATAAAAAATAAAAATAAAATTAAAAAATAGTACAAATCTCTGAATGCCATACGGATGAACCTTGGATGCCTAAACACCCACACAGAACAAGAATCTGACATCGCTGCACAGAGACTGACATTTCGAGGGAATGCAATTTGAACAACAGGGCATTTTAAGCCGAGCTGTGTCTCTTATGAAGTCTGCTTCTCCTTGCTTTGCTAAGTGAGCTGCTGTGCTGGCACCTTTCATTCAAAGACTCGTTTGGCTGCACTGTCCGCGTTTACCGTAATTTCCAGAATACGTTAATAAAGACGTACAGAGGTGGGGAATACGGTTTCTCCTAGAAATCTCTACGCTACGTATACAGTTTGCCGCAACTGCCACACCGCTGCAACGTTTCACGGCGCAGAATGCATCGTAAGTACAGAATCTACAAGTGCAACCTGTACGACATTCAGCCACAACATTACCACCACTGACAGGAGAAGTCAATGATGCTGACCACAGCAAACACGTCCTGCAGTTAAGTACAGAGGAGAGAGGGAAGAAAACAAAGTGAATGTTTTCCAGATGCATCACTGAGCAGCGTCGGGAGTAGCAAGTAAAATGCGAGCCAATATTCTTTCTTCATCTTCCTACACAAGATGTCAGAAGTGATGAAGATGTTGTGCGGAAGACAATACGAGCGAGGCCATGAAACTATCCTCTGCATGAATTATTAGTTTGAACTGGATCGACACAACGAGTGGTTTTATAAACTTCAGCGGTTTCTAAACCAACAACTAACACACAACAAATTTGTACAACCATTTCCTCTCCCAACTGTGTTCATTAGGCGTCCTACGGTCCTGTAACATGGCCTCCAAATTCTCTAGATCCCAAACTGATCAAGTATCAGTGGGATGATCCACAGAGGCCCCTCCCCTCAACCCTTAGAACCCAAAGGCCCCCTACTAACATCATTTTGTTCCCAGACACCACAGGATACCCTCAGAAGCCCCATGTCCGTTCTCTGATGACTGTTTTGGAGGCACAAGGGAGACCTACACAATACCAGGAAGGCGGTCGTAATCTAACGCCTGATTGCCTATTGACTGACTCAACTAAAATGAACATCACTATTGACGTATATGCAGAATGAGCATCATTTTGCTGTGATGGCTCGTTTCTATACATATATACTGTTCAAATAGCCGTGCAATCTTTGCCGTCGTGCAAGTGTGCAGTTATTCCCCTGTGCAGCATCAAGCTTCTTAATGAGCATAATGAAAATCACCCAGGAGAGAGAGAGAAGAAAAAAAAGCATTGACAACGTCTGCAAGTGGAAATACCTTCACAGGTATACGTCTGATCATCCTAAAATAGAACTACAGCCTAGCAACTGGCAACTCTTTTATCTGCAGCTGGGCTAGTTTGCCTGTCCAGTGATATGTCCTCTAAACGCATACTGCTCTTTAGCTATTTGACTAGCCATTAGCAATAAGCTAATATTTAGTGATGCGTCATCTCAGTCATCCAAAACCATGCATGCACGTCTCGTGTGAACACTAGGAATTTAGGAAGCTCAATAAAACTGTGCTGTTAAAAGAAAATTGCACTAATTTCACAGTGTACTTTGCAAATTTTAGAGTTAATTTAGCAACAATGACTTTCTGTGTTCACGTTCATTGCGCGTTAACTTGTGCACTGTTGTTTTCTCACGATGCCGACACGCGCTACGCGTCCCCCAGTGCGCCATATTGCCTCAAACAGACAAATCTCCCATTACGGGAGATTGACACATCCAAAACGGCTTAATCTCCCAACTATGATTATCACACGGCATCGTAGCAGATGGTTGCTCTGAGCTAAGCCAGCGTTCCTTACTATTACAATTATAGCAGAGAGGAGTATTATTGCCTCGAATCATGGTAACCACTGCATATGCTCCGTCTTACTGGAAGTTCTTTTTCAGCTCTGAGTACAAATTAGCAAGAGACAACCGGAAAGAAATTGAGAAGCGACCCTCTGGGGACTGAGACAAAGTAAAAAAGTAAAGCTTTAAAGGGCCAAGTCATAATCAAAATGTAAATGCGGCAGGGATAGCCTCACTACCGAAAATTAAAGTGCAAGAGAAGAATGTGCCGTCATGTGGGGACGGGTCTTTTCATTCTTCTCCTTTTTATTGTTCCTGTAGTTAGTCCTTATTCATTCAATGTATAAACCTCTTATGCCTAAACCTTTAATCCAATGAGCACAGCTCTGTCTTTCTCTGCGGTTTCGGGAAAATCACTTAGCCGCTCTCCTCTTCGTATAGAGGCCACTCCCAAACCCAATCATGCTGTCAAATATGGAGCGTGTAGGAATTTACCACGAGCCTCATCAGGGCTGTTTTTTCCGCACTGCGAAGGACGTACGGGGATTGGCATATACTGGTGCGTGGAAGATTTTACAGTAGATAAAGTAAGTTCGGATCAAAACACAGCTCTTTGTGCGTCATGTATCCTGCAGGTTGTCGAGCGGTTGATATCAAAAGGCTGTTTTTTTTTTTCCCCCCTTTTGCTTAATTTTTCACTTTCGCTTTTTCAGTCTGCTGCACATCCTCGGAGATTGCATTTTCCCTCTGTTTACACGTTTTGTATCGTTTCAGGGGATTTTAAGTCCTAAATAAAATAAAATAAAAAAGTGGCGCTACTTGTTCTCTCCCAAAGGCTTTTTGAGAATGCATCCTGCATAATGTGAATTCATGGATTTGCACGCTTCACCCCAGGGTTGACTTTAAATTCTGGCGCCAATTGACAGCTTTTTTAAGTTCCATTTCTGGCCAGATAGAAGGATGGTGGGATGCCTGGGATTTTTCTTTTTTTTTTGCATCTAGGGATTTCAGGGGACAGAACCACCAGAGCAAAATGGCATTCCAGAGCAGACTGCCAACTTGGCAAAGCCCAAAGTGAGTGAGATTTAGAACAGACCAGGGGGGGTGTACATGCTTCATTTTGCACAGAATTAGAGCAACCACAGGGCTGCGTGCATGTGTATGCATATGTCTGTCTGTGTATGTCTTTTTGACAGCCTATTAGTGCTTTATGTTTTGTGTACGCACAGAGCTTTGGTTTCTCTCTTGCAGGCGAGGGCCGCGCTGCCCCACAGGGCTAGTCTTTTCGATTCCTCTGTTTAACTGATAATTCCCTCGTAAACCATCGCGACAGATGCAACTAAGCGAGCTAAGTCAGCACTCGCCCGCCGAATGTTTATGCAGATATCTCAAAACTGCTGTAAAAGTGACGAGCAAACAATTGCAGGGTTCAAAAACGAAGCACAAACAGATGAAGGTTGGCAAATGTGGTTTTTGATTTAGCTGTTATTTGCCAAAAGTGCAATATGGACCAAATGAAAGAGAGCAGAGAGTAGAGATGAACAGTGAAATGAACAGCAAGTATACAACTGAATGTTATATATATACTGATCAACCATAGCATTATGACCACCTTCCTAAATTGTGCAAGTCTCCTTTGTGCATCCAAAACAGTTCTGACTTATGCTTTGCGTCCTCTGGGTTGAGGGGAGGGGCCTCTGTGGATCATCTCACAGATACTTGATCAGTTTGGAGGCTAGGTCAACACCTTGTGCTGTTTTTTGAGTTGTTCCTAAAGCGTGTGCCTGTGTCAGGGTGCATCTTGCTGGGGATGGCTGCTGCCATTAAGGAGTGTCATTGCTATGGGGTGGGGGTCTGGTCTAGCTGGGTGCTAAATGTCTAAATGGCATCCACATGAATGAATGCAGGTCCAAAAGTTTCCCAGCAGAACACTTTATTGTCACAAGATGCTCAATGTTATTTACTTCTCTCGTCGGTGGTCATAATATTGTGGCTGATCGGTATATATATCTCCACAAGCCGCTGCTCGGTTCCAACCCGAGCCGTGTCTGTTTCTGCGAGGCTAGCAGCTGAAGCTTGAAACTCACTTGTAAACGTATAAATAACGAATGCCTCCAATTACCGACTGTTAACTTCAAATAATTTCTCAATTATGCAGCTCATTTGTCACTGGATAAATCTTAACACGTATGGATCATAAATTTTTTCGCGTGTGTAATTAGAGAGAGAGAGACGCACACCCGGAAGATGTGTAGAAGGAAGGAGGGAGAAAGTCTCCATTCAGCAAAACAAACGGCGTAATCACGGTCCGATAATGCGCAGGTTAATGACGGCAGCCGCGAGATCGGGGAGGAAATGAATTATGACCGAGGACAAAGTTGCGTCAGTGGTAGCTACCTTGAGCGGGATGCCGTATGTGACATTAGATGTGAATATACATAATCCAATAAATAAATTAAGGTGACATTTGGATGCTGCGCTTGGAGCACGCATGCTGCTTTGCATCTTCCACCGTCTGCAGAACATCAGGGCATGATGGGAAATGTCTGGCGATCGGCGGAGACTCGTTTACATTTACAGAAACTTTTGATATCATTAGTCTGATTTTTACACATGATTCTGTCCTCATAGCCTGAGGGTCTCTATAGAAATATGTTTCCAGATTAAAACTGCATCCTTTGGAGCACAATTAAATTTTACATGAGCTGTATTTACTGTATTTTGTGCTCAAACTCCAGTAATAATCAAAGATGCAGTACGGTTTCCAGTTCTTGCACGGGCACACATCAGACTGTTTCTATAAATTCTATGCAGAGGTCAAAGGTCAGAATATCGGCTGAGATGCATAAGCTTTTCCCGTGGCGCAAACTGCAGCAGTACCTCGGCGGTTTCGCGAAAGTGAAAGAAACTGACAAGCAGCGTGTTTTGTCAGATTACTTTTTGATTCATTTTTCCGTGCGACCTTGATTTGATTTATTGTCGATATGATTGTTTTACCGCACATCACTGGAAGTGTTTCTCTGGCTTGACAGGGAGTGAAGGTGATGGCCTCAGTGTTTGTTTGCGTGTGTTGTATGTGTGGAGGGGCGTGGGTGGATGGCTGCATAGGATATTTACCATGGAGTGCGGCTCCTGAAAGGAGGTACGTGACATCCTGGCTGTATCCACGCTGCCTCGTCTGCTGCTCTTGTGCCCTTCAGCCAGCCAGCTCCCTGACATCCCCAGCAGGGCGGCCACAGCCACAGCCCAGACACCCATGCTGCCCATGAGCGTTATCTGAGAGGAAGAGTGAAGACACAAAGCACACAAAACACCTTAGACTGACTCCGGCGCAGCAAGTACAGTTTCGACAAAATAAATAAATAAAACACAATAATAGCCCTTTTAACAGCCTGCGTTTGGATAAAATAGGTAATCATTAAATGAACCACGCAGTGCTGCCGTGCATTGTGCAACTTCATCTGTAAATCTTCACACCTTAGCTGTGATTTTTATCTAACATTATTTTATTTCCATGCAAATGTGCTTTGATGATTTCATTTGAGGAAAAAAAATATAATAATTGAGTTCTTCACAGAGGAGATAAAGACACATCACATTAGGAATTCACTTGCAATGCACTGTGCAATCATGACAGTGTCCAGAATTAATTGCAAAAATACAGGAGAAAGTTAAGGCAGAAAACTGCGATTGCAAAGCAGGCTGTTAGCATTTGCTATTTTCAGACGTAACAATAGTAGAGGTCAAAAACTGCAAACTGCAAGTCTTCTTATTTAAATAACAAATACAGTGTCATATTGGTGCTTCCAATTTATTTGCACACACCTGGATTATATTAGCTGCCTGAAATGATATATATAACGCATGCTCACAGACCAAATGGAACCAGGATTACACAACAACTCAGCATGGACGAGCATGCACACACAACATAATGCAGCAATGCACACATCAAAGCCCGCACTGATGGGGATAATTATCTGTATTACAAAGGACACAGAAAAAAATCTTTTGAAGTCTACAAAGAGACAACCCTTAGAAGTCGCAAATGGTGGAGCGCCGTGAAAGCTTAAAATATAAAACCCGGAAGATCAGTTTCGGCGCCGCAGCACGCACACAAATCTTGTGGAAATAACACGCCGAGCAACGCCGCCTGCACATCATGAGCAAGTTGAGTAGATGCACCAGCAGATTTCTTCCAAATAATGTGAATCATGTAACAATTGCAAGCATGTGTTTAATAATTTAAACGTTAAAATGCGTTTTAAATGGCGGGGCTTTGGCGAACCTCGTCTCGGGAAAGAATGAACCAAATAGCTTTTTCCATTTCAGCTGGGATCAGATGATTAAAACATATATTTTTAACGATACAATTTTATGTTAAAGTAAAGTACAGCAAGAACTGCAGACACATTAAACAGCAATGTTCACAGACACATTCGCGGCAAGAATAAACACATTTTTTCAGCTTTATGCAGACCATTTATCTAACAGCAGTAGTATTTAATATGGGAATATTGTGCTGGGTTTATAGTGCATTCTGATGGTGCGCTGTTATTGTGTCCACCCCTGTGTTTACCCCGTGGTGGAAACTGGAGTTGGGCATTGATGAGAACTATTTATAGGAGTCCATCAATGACGTCTCCCCGGGTCTTATCATACAGGGCTTTACAGTTGTACTGTGTGACAGGGCAGTTTGTTATGCGTGTTACTGCACTTTCAGGTAATGTGTTTATTGTTTTTATTGTGGTCTTATACTTTATAATGTGGCTTTATCGTGGGTTTTACTGCAGAGGCAGCCTGAAAACAAATTTCCCTCAGGGGCCCGTAAAGTTTGCAGTCTAACCACAACAAGGGCACAAAAACACATGATGCATCTCAAACAGTGGAGGTGTTTATGGTGTTAAATGTATGCAGCAGCCATTCAGCGGACTGTTGAATGTTCCAAGGGAGGCGTTTTCACCTTGACCTTGCCCGCCCTGGTTCTACCCGGCAGAAAGTTTATTCAGGGTTTAAAATTTAGCAATCTGTAAATTAACCAAAAAGTTCCCTGTTTCAAGTTACTTGTTGTAAAAAAATTTTTAAAAAAACACTCAGCCAAAATGCACACAGTTCACACATCCGAGCGACGCAATAGGCAGCGCTTACAAGCTTCTCGGAGATCAACATACACAGTACATATACTGGGCTGGGTTTTGTCATATCTGACACTCGGTAATAAATGCACCATATGTTCATGAGCAAGCTGTCGACTTCGTCTGTCTTTTACGTTTGATGCTGGGCAGGTTGCAAACGGTGAGTTTACCGGAAGGTTTTTCATTAAAAACAGCTGCTCGCTGCATCTGGGACTGATATTAATGAAAGGAGAGACCCAGAAAACCATCACTGATCAAAAGTACATTAAAATGCTTTGTAGAATTACCTGGAACTGAAGAATGAGGGGATCATTCTTGGAGGGTTTATTAAACAGTGACCCCATTGAAAGTATTATGAAAATACTGATTCATTCCATCAGACACTGTATTTCATTGTCGGTTTCATTGCTGATAGGGGTTGAACAACTTCTAAGTCGACTCACGTGTGGTGAAGGTCGACTTGACGTCGACTAGTCTATGACGTCACACACAAAAAAACACAGTAGAATGCTTCGGAACAAGGAATTCTATACTGTTGACCTAGGTTGTAAAAAGACACGACGGAAGCTCTTCTGTAAGGTAGTTGAAGCTTGAACACGGGCTACTGTCGGCTGCAGCCCATGCTAGCACAAACACCGTCAGTCTGGCACTTTATGCGGCTGTCGCATTAAAAATAAAAATTAAAAACACGTTCTACAACCACAGCTACAATTTAAACGAACACGACATATCGGCACCGTACTCCACAGCGTGTTTTAACACAGGATAATGTAGCCGCGAAGTATCTCCGAATCTTTTTTTTTTTCGTGTATATCAGGTCTAATAGGTCTAATAACTTAAATTCACCGACAAACCGTTGACGCGCAGCCTCCTTCTCCGTTACCGCAATATCGAAGTTGTTAACTGTGCCGTTGAGGAGATCGTGCCGTTCCTCTGCTAGCGTTAGCTGAAGCCTTTTCGGATATTGCAGTAGTTGCTTTTGTTGTATTTCAGGACTGACTTACATATTCTGAATGTCACGGTAGAATGGGCTCCATCAAACCGTTGCTAGTTTACTGCAATTCTCCGAGGCGTCCGTGTTGTTATTGTCACGTGACCTGCGACTAGTCGACTTCCTGCTTGAAGCGTCATGGCGCAGCAGTAAAGTCGACTAGTCGACACAACCGCTACCTAGAGATGAGAGACTATAAATGTAGTAGAAAAGTAAAAAAAAGTGAGAACCGTAAGTTGCAGCTATTATCTCTGCGGCAAAATACACAAATAACGCAAGCACCGTCAGCATCAGCATCACTAGAAGGAGCCGCCAACATTATTCAGCCAGCTAGCCGGGGGCTAATGGGACCCTCGTAGATGAGAGCTCACCCTTATGAAATTAAACACCAAATGAGATCTGCCAGTCACTGTCTTAATGTGCTGCCACCACCTCCCGGCGCTGGCCCACACACAGCAACACACATTCATGCAGGGCTACACATACACACAAACAGAGCGCTGGTATCGTGGACTGAACGGTCCGTTTTGAAATTCATCAGGAGGGACACGGTCTACGAGGAAGCCATTATCTGACTGGAATATTAACAGGCTTAAAGAGGCAGATACTTCAAAACTAGAGCATCCCATTGCTCAGATCAGACTTGTTCAGAGGGGCACTTTCAATATAAACCGCGACTCATTGTGCTGAAAGTTAAATACGTCTATTCAGGACGCAGCTAACTAACTGCAGCTGGCCGGTCTCGCTTTTCAGTTGCTTACTTTCTGGAAATGTAGCACTCTTTTATTTTTCTCTCTTCACAAGTTTCAGGGAAATGGCCTTGAAGGGTTTTTTAAACGATAAACTGGTCCAACGGAATCACAAGCTTGTTATAATAGATTTAAAAAGAAAGGTGTGAAATTGGGGGAAAAAAGAGGTGTGAAAAGGAAACAATGAACTACCCATCCCTGCACTGCACTGAGCAGGCATGAGCCACTGAAAAACATCGGACACTGTACTTAAGAGTTAGCTCCACCTTTTACTGGAATTGTGTTTGAGATCAATTTAAAAATGACTTCAACTGCCTGAAACTGTCACCGTACATATGTGGAGGTGAGCAGGATAGACGGTGCAGATGTGCGTTGCAGCAAGTATGTAGACTTCTGTGAGCCTAGAAGTAAGGACTTTGATTAAACCCTTGGTTGTTCTTTACATGTGTTCACACTGATATTCTTCAACCCTACAGGCCTGACGTTGCAATATTACAACATACTCTCAATACGTTCTGCCTCCTACAACAACATCTAAAAGGTAAAGTAAGGTAAGCTATGTTTGGGTTTCTGTGATTTAAAAGCCTATGTCAGTGCTTTCAAGCAGGAAAATCAAAAAATATCATCCCTCAAGGTCATTTTAGAATGCACTGGTTTGTTCGCAAGCCATCTGCATTATGCCATATTTTTAAAACAAGGCATTCGTTTAATGCGCCTTTGGCGTGCATCAAGCTAATTTGACAATGAGCTGCTTTTTTTTCTTTACAAGTCTGAGGTAAAAGTGCTAAATTTTGAATGGCTTCAAATATTTATCAATGCAAAAAACATATGAAAGGCTCAACCCGAGAAGCAAAATGTGGCCTGAAAAAGTCAACATGGCATTGGTTAAGGGAATTTTTTTTTTTAATTAAGGAAGAATTTAAATGAAGGATAAACACAATAGAATATTTTAAAAACATGGTTCAGTATGAATTTTAAGTGAGTAATCACAAATTGTAAAGATCAGAACTCGGTCTTGTTGGTAAAGATGAAATCTGGGGTCTAGAATTCATCCTGGTGTTTGTAACAAGTCATCAGACTACACAAGAGGTTAATTGACAACACATCCAGCAGAATCCCCGAAGGAAAAGCACAGAGGAAGGCAAATTCAACGACGCTGGCAGATTACCTCTATTAATTTGGATATCAACACACAACTTACCGATCACGAGTCTGCGGTACTTTCCAGAAAATATAATTGCACCCAGGCAAAACAAACATCAAGAAACCAAATTGGACTAAATTAGAACCAATGTTGATCTTGAGCCAAGGAGAGGCGAGTCAGCCTTTTGTGCACATTGCATGATTACGTGATTATTTCTGAGTCTTCTAATCGTATAGCACAAAAGCCCCCCCACCACCACCACCAACATCCCCACCACTTCTGAATCAGTGTGAGAAACTACAAAAACATCTGGCTCTGCTCCAAGGAGCTCACACAATCTGTCAGGCTGCGGCTAATGGGGACATGTGTCAGCAATATTATGCATGGATCCAGGATAATATACTATTCTACCAAATGGTGTTGACTCAGGTTTCTTTAATGCCACTTTGTTTTTGTTTTTACAGCTTTCAGTATATTTGTAGGTTCTGGATTAAATCCCCATCTATTACTTCCACAGATTTTAATGCATTGACAAGATGTCAGTGAGACAAATTGTAGTCAGGTATATTACAAACAGGACAAAAATATTTACAGCATGCTCTCGTAAGAAATGCATACACTCTTGCACTTGTATACACCATAGACTGTATAAACATGGACAATGTGTCACCACTTCCTTGCATTAGCTAAACTGATACTGTTTTCCCGGGGATATCCCAGGGGTATTTTAATGTTTTAGTTTGGCCCAAGTCCCACCCACTAACATGGAGGGGGTGGAGCTTATGACATATACTGCAGACAGCCACCAGGGGGAGCTCTACTTGTTTTGGCTTCACTTTTAAGTAGCTATTCCGCCGTCCATCTTTATACAGTCTATGCTATACACTTTTATTTTATTCTTTGATGTGTCTATATATGAGAATATTGTATTACAATTGTCAGAGCACAATGCTAACAATCAATTTCCTGCATAATGATTCTTCGCTCTAAATCCAATATATTGTATGATTTTTACAACAATGAGTGTAAAAATAACCCTCCAGGAGAGAATAATTATGCCGTTGGCTTTATTTACTCATCCACAGCCATTACAACAATCACTTAAATGTGACAAATATAAACCCAAGCCTGCTGCTCAAAAATATCTCCCAACAAAGGTGGATAAATAACTATATAAAATCCAATGATGATGCACCCACAGCATGCCCAGCATGATCGGTGGGTTTGTGGCCACTGATCCAAGGCCGTCCTTCCAAAAAAGAAACGACCGCATCGGAGCAAAAACCCTCCCTACCCTCAGAGATCACATATTTTGGCAACTAATTAGTTTAAAAGTCAGAAAATTGTTTCAGTGAGTAATCAGCCACACCGAATCAAAATCACCCCGCCAAAATGTACTACAGCTAGAATGGCACCGAGGCCGAGACGAGGGCCAAACTGAAAAAAATGGCATGTAAATGAGCGGCCTCTGTGTTGCTCTCCTCTCCGTAACGGCGGCAGGGAAAGGCCTCTAGCTGAGCTCCGAGACGAATTCAAGTGATCAGACTGAGAGCTCCTTCTCGCTCCCTGGATGTCCCAGCTCTGCACCACTTCAGGTAGGTTTGCTGTCACAGTTACAAATGGCACATGCGGTTCGTTCCCTCGCTCAGCATGCCCCCCCTCTCCCTGCAAAGTTGCTGAGTATTTAAAAAGATTGCAAAGGAGCATGGGCGGGACAGAAAGAGACGGTAAATTCTGAACGCCACATGCTGAAAGTGTCAGCTTCGTGGCTCAGCATCCCAAAGAAACGCCTAATCTTTAGTTGTTTGCTCTTCTTAAAGTTTTTGAAATTGTCATCGCTTGTGTCAGACTAGTTAACCTGTTCCCTTTTAAAGTCGAAGGCAAAAAGACAATATTCTGTCAGTTATTCGGTGAAAGCGAGCGCCATTTTTCCCCATTTTGGAGCGAACCTCTCTGCTCGCTGTTACGCTGAGTGCAGCCTCAGACTGATTCTCCACTTCGCTAAAATCTCTGCTATCATCCAGCATCTGCCGGCCTGTCTCCCTGCACCCGCGGCTCAAACAACGCCTTCCTCAGACAGACGTCTTATGTAGCATGAAATAGAACCACCAAGAGAATCGCCGACTCACTCGTCTACATTTCATTCCTGTTCCTGTGAGGTTGAAGGAGAAACTGCAGAGACCAGAGGTGTCAATCTGTCAGCCAGCCGTGCATCAGGATCACACCTGCTAACCCTAGTTATCTTCCAGACGCTCCAGGTGAGCAGGATACACATCCTTCCAGTTTTTTCTCATTTTTTTTTAATATATATATATATTTTACAACGAGAAACGTGATAAATGTCAGGATGCTCTCGAGTGGTGTTTCCCAAAAAAGGATTTATAGAGCACAGTAGCCTGTAAAGATAACGTTATGAACTGTCATTCACGGTAATGTAAAAGGCTTATAAGCACCGCGTCTCGGAAGGGAGTTCGGGGACAGTCAGCGCGGCAGATTTACACGCTTATCGTCCTCAGATCCAGATAACTCACGGTTAAAAAGATTTTCCTCCAGCAGACGAGTCGGGCCTAATTAAGAGTGAAATGATTCTAATTAAAGATGACTTAGCAGCAAGATCAAGAAAGGGAATATTTGATCCCGTATCTGTCTGCTGAGGTTAAACAGCAATCCTCATGTTCATTTTATAGAACGGTTTGGGGCTCCGTCACAAGGCCACGCCAGGCGACCTTACAGCCATCACCAAATCAGTTTTCCTTGAGTTTATCTCATTTAAATCTTTTTCTGTTGAAACCAGGAGACACATAACTGACAGGACTGAGAATGATGTTTTTCTCGTTTGTGGATTGTGGAAAAAATGATATTCAAACATCTCTATTGTAAAGATTGATTGATGAATGCATAGCAACCCTGATTCGCTGCTGATGATGTTAAATAAATGTTGACTGCTCTTATGATGGATTTTCTCCGGATTTAATGGAAAATCTCTGGATTTTCCAAGATGGCGGCGCGTATGCCCGCCGCGGCTCGGGGCTCTCGGATTTTTGTTTGAGTCACTGCAATGTTTGCACTGTATGTTTACAAGGCTTGCTGCTGACTACTCCTATGTATATGTCAGTACAGCTCTATTTTCATTCTTATAGTGCCTATTCCATTGTTTTTACATTGCACTATTCAAGCCAGGGGTTACTGCACAAAATTTGGTTATGTAGGGATTCTCGATTCTTGATAACGCATTTATTTAGGTTGTGATTTCTATGGAAACCGATAAGATGTATATTCTAGAAATGAGGGCAGACTTTAGGTTTTAAAGTTTAGTTTAAAGATGCTAAAAGTAAGAAAACAAAATACATTATTGCTTATATTTAGTATATTTTACTTATTCTGAGGCTGTACTTACTTTTTAAGTAATCTCATCTTTAAGCCTTCTAAATACATGCTTATTTCTAGCTTTAACACTCTTAAGGCAGGTGAAATTATCTTGCTGCATGAACAGATAACGTCACTTCTTTAGTGTACCTTTTCCCTCAGATTTAGTGTTTTTATCTTGTTTTTAGACACCCCCTTTTTTGCAGGTTATTGTAGTTAAGGTGCCAGATATAGCGCAATTTGATCTCAGTGGAGCCGGACCAGTAACAAAGCAGCGCACTGACCTATAAATAATGGCAACTCCGAACGTTTACCTTTGTTTTGGTGCAAAGAAGAACAAGCGAGTTATGAAAATGTTTACGGTTAATGAACTGTGAAATGAGCAACCGGACATTTTAGTGTTTAGTTTTAGGCCGTGGAGATCTGTTATGTCCAAGTTCTTACAAAAATGGTGTAAACCCTAGGATAGCACTTACTTTTACTGAAAAACGGCACTTTACAAAATTCATTCCGTGGGCCAAATTTTGAGTCTGTCGGGCCTGTTCTGGCCCCCAGGACATATGTTTGACATCCCTGTATTGACGTGTTGACAGATAACTTTCTGAAAAAGTTGGCTAGCACGCAATTTCAGAGAATTTCCACTTATGAGGTTGTGAATGTGGACTTTTCTCGTAAACATGACGAACCAAATCGTACCATTTCAAGGCAGCATATTTGGTATTTGTCGCAACTGTTTTCAGCAACAACAACAAAAAAGCCCTGATAACATTTCCTTACAAGGCCTGTTCAACATCAGCTCACTTCCTGGGACAGTTAGTCAATCATCAGTTGAGTTAGTGTGATATTTGTTTCTTTCTCAGGTCTTGTCATAGTCCAAAAACAGAACTAGTCACATACAACCAATGTCCGCAGACCCTATATAATGTTTGTCTGTGGCTGTTGGTCGTATAAACAGGCGATTCAATTTTGTAAGCAGCAGGCAGGAGTTTCCAGTCATTACAGGGATGAAAATACTTTTTTTAATTAAAAAATTGTACACAAAGAACAAAAGCATTGGTTTGTCTCTTCTCTCTATGAGTCACTCTTTTATTTTTACAAAGCTCAGTCATTCTCATACATGTGGATGACGTAGTTTACTACGGTCACTGCTCTACGGTCACACATAGTGACCTAACACTTCTATGATCAACGTGATAAAGAAACCCAAGCCATGTGATTTGCTGAGATCTTGGGTAGAGGGGAAATAAGTCAAATCAGACTTTGCATTCACAGTTAATAGAATCCATTGTTGGTTTTAACCCTTTTATGGGATTTATTGATATTACAAAGAATGCTGAATACAAGGAAAGTCTTAAGAGCCCTCTAATTTCCAGTTTTCATTCTGTATTTAAAGGAATGGAAACCGAACTGCATGGAATGGCTGATTGTGGTTTTATGTTAGTATTTAAGTAAACAAGCCGAGCACGTTTCAACTACAACATCCCAACAAGACCAAAAGTCTGCTTGGGTGAAAAGGGGAGAAATCACACCAGCAGAGAACAGAGTGAAACTATAGCACAACCAGGAAGCAGCTAACAGCAGAGCGAGCCGTGTGGGCAACAATGAGGACGCCATTAGAGCAGTTCAAAGACGCGACTCAAACATATGGCTACGGTGACAGAAAAGCTAATGTATTCATTCTGCACGCGTTCATTTTCAGATTGCGCTGAAATTGTAGCCCCAGAGAGAACAACGGCGCCGCGAAGCTGCAGAGGTCTCCCTCGAAAGAATACGACGCAGGTTGTGGCGCTTCAGTACCACACATTTCTTATCAGCTGGGTTTCTTTCTCCTGCACTGCCTCCAAATTAATTATTGTCTGACACTCTCTCCTCGCCACTTTCTATCTCTACAGAAGAGACAGAGCCTCAGGCTGTTAGGTAGTAATAAGACCCCATCTTGAGACTAGTGAGAGAGAGCTGCTCCGTCTTCTGTGTCATACTCTATTCTCTTCCTGTCCCACTTTGCTTTTCTGATATTGACTTTTTGAGTTTTTCGCTGACAAGTTTCCGTGGCCAGATCGGCAGCCCTTGGGTGTTAAAGCCCACATCCTGCTTGTCAGGTGTGTCTGAAAGACACACAAACAGAGAGTGACTTGTTAAATCCATAAATCCCTGCAGGCTCTATGACACAGCTGTAAGAGCAAAAAGGATATCTGGTGGATCGGCGGTGACACGGTGGGATGGACCGCTCGGCTAACAGGCCTGCGTCTGCTAATTATACAGCAGTAGCCTGTAGTGTTAGCAAACAACATGAACGAGACGTGCATTGGAAACGGGGAGAAAAACACATTGTGAAGGGAAAAGGGCTCTTCAGAGGCACTTTGCGGTTTGTATATATAATTATCATGGACTGAGGAACAACTAGAGCCTGTAAATAGCCATGTGTTGTCGTTTGAAGCCTCATGCTCGACTGCGGCAGCCACAGATCAATGAGCAGGCAAAGGATTCCCATCTAATATCACGGCCCTGAAACATCACGATACCTCGATACGCAATTGTCAGATTGGTTTCTCTGGACTTTAAGAGGCTTTGTTGACAGGCTGTCAGTCATTGGCGATTTTGCGGCCGCTTCTAGCATTCAGGAAAGCAAACGGCAAAGGGCGAACTCATATTAGTAAGAAGAAAAAAGAAGATTTCTTGCCGCACAGCCTCCGCAACGTTTACTTGAAGGACCGCTGGCCAGAGCAGCTTTGCAGTGTGCTCTCTCACGACCCTGATGAAGGCCACGAGCTGAAACGCATCCGTCCAATAAAGTTGCTCCACATAGTACAAGTGCAGCTGGAGTCTTGACCTCTCTACAGTTTCTTTTCATCCTCTGTGTACATCGGCAGTGGGTGAAGTTGCACCAGAAATACTATTTTTTTCCCCCCATTATTTTGAAAAGCTTTACTCTGAAACATCAAGGTCACCTCTTGAGCCCGATCTCTTTTACTATCGCGTTTCCCACCAAAGCAAACTCTGTGGCACTACACTGTGGGTGGAAATAGTTGTGGGTGGAAACATTTGTTCACAGCAATTACTGACATAATTCTCAGCTAAAACTAAAGCCAAAGATCTGCTTCCTCACACTTATGATGCTTTAACCGCTCAGAATCTACATGAGATGTGGCATGTCAGTCAGGTCAGGTTAGATTCATCTTCATCACTCATCACATAGGAAGTTGATCACTGTTTTTTTTTTGAACTACTGTTTTTTACAACTTGGACCTTATTTCTGTCTATGAAGTTTCTCAGTCATCCAGGTCATGGTATATCCAAAAGAGGTTCAAAAAAGGCGACTGGACTTGTAGAGTTTTTTTGAGAAGACGTTTCACTACTCGTCCAAGTATCTTCGAGTGGTGAAACATCTTCTCAAAAAACTCTACAAGAGCCTTTTTTGAACCTTTTTTGGATAGACGTTATTTCTGGCATAAAATATGACCATTTACTCACCCACATAGCTTTTGCGTAATTTGAAGTCATTGGGGGGATATTTAGATCTGCATATATCCATATAGTGGGAGTGAATGGGGCACCGAAACCCAGCCTCTAAATAACACATTATCTGCAGCGAAACTCAATCATTTCACCAATATTTTGTTATGATACGCTTGTTCTGTTCCCTGTTGAGTCCAGAGTTAACTGTTGTCATCATATGGACCAAAATATTGGTAAAATTAACAAGTTTTGTGGCAGATAATGTGTTGTTTAGAGGCTGCGTTTCGGTGCCCCATTCACTCCCACTATATGGATATACGCAGATCTAAATATCTCCTGAACGACTACAAATTACACAAAAGTTATATGGGTGAGTAAAAAAAGTATATTTTATGCCAGAAATAAGGTCCAGGTAGTAAAAAAAAAACAGTAGTTCCTTTAACCTCTGACTCCAAACCAAACCAGTCACAAGCATGAATAACAAGCACTATTTTGCAGAATGTTTTCAGGGAACAGGATCCATTGACTCTTTAATCATGGCACCGTTCCAAAATCCAGATACGAGCACAAGAACAACTCTTTTGAGGACGTTTTAATGAGGAAAGTTGGGATGAACTGCATTAATAGCGACAGGCAGATATCTGACCAAATTCACTGCGGAAAAACCAGACGACCTTTCCGTAACCCATCTCTGCTGACTCTTCCGTCAGTTCCCTCCGTTCGGGCAGAGAGGTGAGCGAGCGCTATTTGCTCGGAGCCGCTGATACTCTGAGCTCAGCTGCTGCGTTCATATGGGGATGCAGCGGTAAAGGTCATTTCTAGAAGTTCAACATTAGTGATCGGAATTTCAAGCGGACCACGTCGCCCACACTTTGCAGTCCCGAACTCTACTGGGAGAACAGGGGACTTATCGGGACAGCCGGCGGGCACAGCAAGCGTCTGCGGAATATGAAATGTACAGAATCTAATAGCTGGCGTCCCACCTCAGTTTCTGCGTGGTTCATATTAAGTGCTTCCCATTGTCACGAGCCTCGTTTTAATCAGAGTTATATTTCTCTGGGTATGAGAGTACGCGCGCTCCGGTTAAACCCACAAGGAAGAGTTTCATCAGTTCAATTTAAAACTAATCTTGTCAGCTTCATCTGAGTGCGAGTGTACAGCAAAGGAGCCGGCCCATGAGAGTGGGAATCACCATATATATATATAAAATGCATTTCTACCTTCGTTTTGGAACATGCCTTATTATAATACTATGTGAAATTTGCAAACTAAAGTCGCCAGGTGTATTAATTTTAAAAAAGAAGAAGAAAGAATTGAAGGATGTGGGTATTTTTTTTACCTGAGGGGATAGCTTTGTTGAGCTGAAATAAATCCTGCTCCTGATTAGACGAGCAGCTCTACATGGGGCTCAGGCGAAGAGATGCCAAGCATTTAAACTGTTCACGAGTGGGGAGTTATAATTGATATGAAAAATGTAATTTATTCTAATTAAATCTTACAAGGAATTTGTCAAGCAGGGCTTTTTATGTTCGGATTCTTTTTCGTTTTTTAACAGCCTGCAGTGGCTACCTTAAAAACACCACACATGATGACATGATGTTTGTGTCCATACACTCGAGGTGAATATCTGTCACTCATGTGGAGGCTTTAAAATTTACTAAAAAGGGACTGGCAATCTCTCCAGCTGGTACTTTCTAAGAAATTACCGTGCAGAAAGAAGAGTTGAAGCTATTTAAAAACCCTTTGTGTCCTGCAGCCAACCAACAGATTCAACCCAATGGATTCAAAATCCACCTACTGGAAAAATTCTGTTTTTTTTTCTATAAGCCTGACATTTATGCAAAAAAAAAAAATCTTTTCCAGTGAAAAGGCTGGTGCACAGTCTTATTTGAAATACGGGCAGCCAAGAAGTCAAGTGGGTAGAGACACTCTGCTTTTACCAAAACTACCTGTGTTTTCAGCCTCTCGTGGCTGAAAAGCACCCACTCGTGCCCTGGAGCGACACCGAGCTCAAAACCTGCTGAGTCTGAACTCTGACCTCCTGGGAGCGGGACAATCCTCCGCTTGGATGAAGGATTCATCACGTGCTATTAAACCGATTCCAAACCAAATGGGTGCTTACTTGATTTACAGCACCGTTTGTTTGGTTCCTTAAACCCGTACCTGTACCTGACGGAGCGTCAATACCGTGAGCGACTCTCACAAAAACCGTCTCAGAATCCAATTATCCATTGTGGACGAACAGCCGCAAGACAACAGCAGCATCGACGCGGTTTAACAGTTTATTGGAAGGGAGGAGAGCCGACTCCGGCTTACACTTTTCCCAGTGTCACTCAAAAAAGTCAATTACATGCTTATGATGATGGGGTCTGGAGACACGGGTAAATAGACTGCCGGAGTCATGCAAAACCTGTAGAAGCGTGTCAAAGCTCTCATTACGCAACAGCAGATTACGCCTCGACCACCATCCTTGAGTTTTTTTTATATTTTCTTTGCTTTATCCAGCTAATATGCACAACACATGCATTTATGCACGCGCGCCGCCTTAAGCTGCTTCTTCATGGTTTATGTGAATTCAACACTGACGACTGGGATGTTGCTGTGAAGATCTCCATGTGCGTGGAGACACTGCGTGTGCTGCCGCGTCTCCAGTGTCGGTGGAGTGTGTGAGTCATCCCACCATTGGGCTGCCTCTGAGGCACGACAACCAGCCGTAATCTGCTGGACACCGAGGAGCTGTAATGGCTCCGTCCAGATTGTAAACTACAATATACCGGACTATGCATCATTATTTCTCAGCCTAACACCACGGTGGACTCCTCTGACAGGGTTCAGGCCACGGTGCATGTCCCAGGGCTGATATACTGCTCCAATGAACTCTCTAATCTTAGATTATTAGAATCCCTGCTGACTCAGCATGCATTCATTCTGTTTGCAAGTTTGCTCGCACATCCAAAGGTTGCATGTTACTGCAAAATACAAGTTCACCAACGAGGGTCTAGTGCAAACAGATCCTGCCCAGAACCACTGCCATTAATAATCTCGTTCAGGAGCGAGTGGAAGATATTGATCCTCGTTTCTGGTGCACAAGCTCCTGCGTGGGAGCCTACGTGCCTCGCTGGGAGTTGTATAGGTTGCTGGCCCGCACAAACCTTAATGGCTAGGGTTTTAAAGAGTCATTCAGGCAGGCTGGATGTCTGGTTCCACGCAGAGACGAGATCCAACAAACAAGAGCAAGAGCCCGGAACGCGAGGGGAAGGGAAAGAGTGGACGGGCAGGCTGGAGCGTTTTCAGCACCACGGATAGCCCCGGCGCAGGACACGCCGCACCACGACGGCGTGCGCGCCGACCAGTCCTCGTTTCCCACTCCGCTGGCTGTCACGCAGGCTTTGCCGCCGCTGTGCCAGGCTCTCCAGTGACACTGATAGGATTTCCCCCATGAGGGAGCGCTGAAGCAGCTCATTTAACACAATCAGACGAGACAATCTCACCCCGTTAAAGACTGTCCCCGCTTTGACTCTGAAGAGTTTCTGCGTGCAAGGCGAGCAGATCAGGGCTGCGTGTGTGGTTCGTGAGATCGTTAGTGAACGCGTCCGGAGAAAGGGGGGACCGGGTGAGGGTGTCGGGACCGGGGATCCGTGAAAGGGGAGCCCTGCGAGGGATGTGCGTGTCTCCCTGTGTTGATCGTCCCAGTCCCTCTGCTGCTCGAGCAAACCTGGCGCACCCGGGCACGGGAGTCCACCTCCTCCTGGAGCGATTTATCAAGCGCTGCCCTGTTGTTTCCGTGCAGGTAGAGCCGCCGCTCCGAGGCTACCAAAGCTGGCATCTGGTCATATTGAATGATTAATCACACTCCGCATTTCGCCAGACAAAAGGCGACACACCAGGCAATATAGTTGAACACTGTCACCGATTGTCACTGACATCGCCCTGCGCTATAAGACTGCACCCCACACAAATGTCCCTCTCTGTAACTGGTGTATTTCACCTCACCTAAAACAAAATTAAAGCGCATCGCTGCCCCCTTCTTCTTTTTTTTTCTTTTTTTTTACAGTTCCTATTCGCTCCATACGCAAACTGTGTGGATAAAGCAGCGCCATGCGTCCAAAGCAACAAAACTTGCCAAAAGACAAAATAGATACACCTTTAAGCAACACCGGAGCCCATTTCCCGCCTTAGTAAACACAGCTCCCGGCTTACCTGTGGTATTCCGAGGCGAGAGGACAGAAAGAAAGGAAATTCGTGCGAATGTGCCACAGATTCCCTCGCAGCGACCCGTCCAAACTGCGCTCTTTAGTTCCACTCCTCTCACTCCCCCTCTCGTTCGGCGCGGTTTTAAAAAAAGGGGATTAATTGCGGGCTGGTGTCTCGCAAGCAGCTGTGTCAGTAGCAACGGGTAGTAGCGCGTCCCAACTCTCAGCAGCTGCTCGCCATCCTCCGGCTCCTCCGGGCTGGTTTCCTCTCAGCGCTCCGCTCCTGCTCTGCCCTATTTCAACTCCTCTCACTCCGCTCCTCTCCTGACGTCAGCCGCTGCACGCCGAATGCGGCGAGGCTGCATCTGCAGATTCATCGCACTGAGAAAGCGACACCTGTGTGTGCATGCGTGCAAATGTTTGCGCTGGCGCCGGCGAGGGCACAGAGGAGGGAGGAAATAATCAAACTTGAAGCATGTCTGCGGAGGTTTTACTTGCTTTCTGTCTGGACTGATGAGTTTTGGGTTAAAGTTGCGCACAATTTAGACCGTTTTGGTTTAGAAAATGAACATGTGCACAGATAGCATACACACAGAATGCATAATACAACTAATGGAACTTCTATGTTAATACTAAATGTACAAAGAACAAAAATTTGAGGTAATATTCAACGAGGAGAACATGGTGACAGATATAAGGGATGCTGCTTTTGCTTGAATCATCCAAGGAAAGCGTGAAGCAGCCACATGTTGCCAAAAGTGCCATATGCATTTTTTTTGTAATGAGTAATCAACAAGCCAATCGTGAGGTATCACACATGCAGAGGACACAGGTAGGTAAAATGTCACCTTCACGGACATACCCGTGTCCTCATCTTGATCCTCCTCTCAAGCTTTTCCGATTTGGTAGAAGATGGAAAAAAAAAAACAAGGAGGAAGAGGAGGAGGAGGCTAAACTGCGCATGGCACAATTAGGCCTACATACTGTATTCTAAAAAGACACGAGAATGGTGGCGCCGCCATCAAAATTTCATGTGGCACTGAAACATTTATGCTCGATGTAACATTTATCAAGAAGCGAGGAGGAAAAAGACGGTTTGGGGGGGGGGCGAAAAAATACGAATCAAAGAAAGGGAAGCGAACAAGGAAGGGGGGCATGTACAGTATTAGGAGGGAGGGAAAAGTAAAGAAATGAACTTTTGGCATGAATTCACGGCAGTGGGTTTGTTTCAGCGCAGACGGAAGGAAAGAAGGAAAATCAACCCGTTTTTGAATCTGGTTATATTCCTTAGACAATCTTCCTGATTTATTGTGCCATTTGAAATGAAAAAAAGCGTAAGAAGCTGTCTGAAGAGAGAGGCAGCGTCAAGTAGGTGCATCCAGAGAGAGTCCACATTTTCAAAACTGTGTTTTGATAAACCCTCTGCATGCAGCATCTATTCAAAACCCACTGGCGCCGTGGCCAGGTGCTCAAAGCAGTTGCCTCAGCCATCAGCACCAGCAAACACCATCACGCTCCAAAGAAGGCCACCCCATTCATGGAGGCTGGAGAGAAACCCCAGGCGCGTCCACAGACGACAACAGGCCTCCACCACACAGCCCAGTCCAAAACAGCTGAGGTTCCCCCAGCCAAAACACCTAATCATGCTGGAACTGAACTCACCGTGCCTTGGGAAGAGCGGATTGAGGAAGTCAACGAGATGGGAATGTCCCAGGAACTGGTGGAGGAGTGCAGGGGCTGGAGGACGTGGCACAAGCTGATAGAAGTTGACTGCAGGGGCTTTGCAGGGAGCTCACTCTGCAGAGCATTCAGCCGTTTGATCGTTGTGTCTGTTGCAAGACCCGAAACACCTGTTAATGCCAGGAAACAACACTGACGATGTGTCTTATAGAGTGCATGCAGAATCTATTCAAAATTCAAAAGTGAATCACTTTAGCGGTGTCACGTGACATTTGAAGACGTGTAGGCCTATGCATCCTCTCTGGATGGTGCCAAGACTTTGGGATGTGACTGCTAAGAAGTTGCTATTTATATTTTTTTCTTTCCTTGAAGATCTATTTGGCTGCTAATCTGTGGTTGAAATTATGGTTGGCTGTTGTTTGATACAGTGTTCAGCTAGGTTTTGTTGCTCAGGTGCCTCACATTAAACTACTGAACAAACGGACGACACATTCACATCCGTGTTAGAATTAGCATCTATATCCAAAAAGTTTCAAAAAAGGCAACTGGACTTGTAGATTTTCTACAAGTTGCCTTTTTTGAAACTTTTTGGATTACCATGACCTGGATGACTGAGAACCTTCACAGACATTAGCATCTATAGATTCGGGAGCTGCATGGACATGACTGCAACGGACAGACCCAGAGCGGGGTCACAGAACAGACAGAAGTCGGTTCTCCTGTCTCAGCGATCACACGACTCAATTAAAGCAAAAAAAAAAATGTAGATATATCCACCGTTGAGCGACGTGTTCGCTGTTCATGCAAAATACAAATACTGTCTACACTAGAGAGAGAAAGATGAGTTTTTTTTTTCCCCTCAGTTCTCAGTTTCTCAAAGACAGTTTCATTGTTTGCGAGGCGCAAGCAAACCATCTCATCGCAGAAGACGTAATGGCGAAAACGTTGTTTTCATATTTTCCGTTGGCAGCGCAGGGCTGGCTGCAAACCCTCTGAACTAATTAGTGAACTTTCCAAGATCCCAGGAGCACTCAAGCAGCAAAGACGAAGCTTTTTAAATATAGCTTATATACATTCACTATCATGTACTGTAGTGGGTACAGCACACAGATTTAATGAACTATTCACCGGATGTAAAGCTTATATGACAAACAGTTACTTACTTATGCAATAAAATAAATACAAAACAAGCTAACAATAAATATGAAAGCGTTCAACACATACGAGGACGTCTTCTTTACACCTTTTTCCATTACACAAACCTGATAACACGCTTGCATACATACAAGCTACACACGTTCCTCCACCCATCTCAGGGCCACTGATGTGGAAATGTTCGGATCCATATTATTGACAAAGGCGCTCGAGATCTATTCATAAAACCAACAGCTCTCCTGGCACCGCAGAGATGATCTCAGGCCGATGTAGGCGTACCCCGAGCGGGAAATCAATCACACCTAAATGGTACAAATATGAATTAACCCTCGAGGGGTTCATAGAGGCGACGGCTCGCGCATGCATGCCATCGCAAATGGAACACCGCGTCCATTTAACCCACGGCAGCGCTCGTTGCCGGGGTACAACTTTCAAAGCGGCGCGTGAGTATCGAGCGGCCGTCGTTATCTCGGTTATCATTTGGAGTGTTTTTACTAGCGGTCGTACATCAGCGGCATAATATCTTCTCCCCGCGACCTTAAAGGCACCGAGGCATGTGTCAGCACTAAAAGGTCTCTCTCACGTAGGTGCTCCCTCGGAGACAGGGACACCAGGAGATAGAGCCATTACTCTCCTTTATGTTCTTCCAGCTCCACCGCTGCAAGTTCTAACGTGATGCAGACATATGCTGAAAGTTTACGTCATTTACAGCAGGAACTGTGCAAGGACTGAGTAAAATGGATATATGCAAATGTTTGTAGAGTTATAGCCAAAGAGTTATATTGCCAAAAGTATTCAGTCACCCATCCAAATAACTGAATTCAGGCGTTCCAGTCACTTCTACGGCCACAGGTTTATCCGATCACCCTTCTCCGTTGGGCAACTTGATGGACCAGTCTGGGTTTGGTGGTTGCCAGGAGAACGGTACTTGTCTGATTGCACTGTGCCAAGTGTTAATTTTGGTGGAGGGGCGATGTTTTTCAGGAGAAAGGAACTCTGAATGCTTCAGCATGCCAAGAGATTTTGGACAGTCCCATGCTCCCAACTTTGTGGGAACGATTTGGCAATGGCGCTTCCTGTTCCAACATGACTGCACACCAGCGCAAGGTCCATAAAGACATGGATGAGAGAGTTTGGTGTGGAAGAACTTGACTGTCCTCAACCTGATAGGACACCTTTGAGATGAATTAGAGCAAAGACTGTGAGGCAGGCCTTCTCGTCCAACATCAGTGTCTGACCTCACAAAAAACGCTTCCAGAAGAATGGTCAAAAATCCCCATAAACACACTCTTAAACCTTGTGGAAAGCCTTCCCAGAAGAAAGAGGAGTTGAAGCTGTTTAAACCCTGGATTAAGAATGGGATGTCCCTCAAGTTCATATGTGTGCAATTTGTTTTGCAATTAAAAGACTGAAGGACATATAGGTTATAGTGAATAGAAGCTTGCAGGTGTGTGACAAAAGCCCTCTTCTTCTGCATGACAGCCTGATGTCCTACACAAACTCACTTTCCGCCTCACTGAATAAAGGACACGCTACTACAACTCTGAGGTTGCCCTTTGTGGTGTCCTGCGGGTCAAGATACTGACCATGAACTTCAATGTTCTCTGTCCATGTCCCCCTGGAGACCTTTGTTGCACGCCACTCGTTTTGCCCTATGCATTTAAAAATACACTAAAGACACATATTTGCTGTAGTATGTTGTTAGCTTTCTTGCATCTACTGGTTGTTTGTTATTGTTGATACTTTCTTGGCCAGGTCACTTTTGTGAAAGAGGTCTTGATCTCAATGGGTTTTTTATCTGGTTAAATAAATGTTATATATAGAATAGTCTAATGACAACACATTCAACAAGATATTTGTGGTGATTGGGGGTTTGGTACGACCACATGTCCAGCACTGCACTTCTAAACAGCATCCATCTGTGTTACTGCAATATTAGATACACAAGAGTGCATTTATGCAATGCACAATACATCATTCCACTAACAATCAAGCAGCAATAGCTGTTATGGTTTTTGCCACCTCCCACCAAGCTATGAATCCTATTAAACACTTGTTAAGGTGGTCTGCATATCTGGGGTCAAAGGTCAAGTGAGCTGAACGTCTGCAACACCCAGATCAATCTTGGAGGGGGGTTCTGACACGCGCACCAAGGGAGTTTTAGTTTCTGATGAATGAACCAATGAGGTGGACATGAACACACACACACACACACTGTAAATAACATCAGCTCATCCTGGACTTTACTGAACAGAGGTGTCAGGGAAACTGTATCAGCTGCAGTACTGTTGTTCAATGAAACAACTTGCCACCGGAGAGATATAGGCAGTGCAGACAAAGTGTTGCACCGGCTACTCTTTGTAGCCTCGAGCTTCTCACGGACGAACCGGAGCTTTTGATTTGTTATTCCGCCTTTCTCTCTCGCTCGCTAGTGCGTGCTAATGCACACCCACAAGAAAAAAAAATACATGTGCACGCCCACGTAAGCAGCAACATGCTCTGGCACTTGCACGGAACTACATTTCTCACCGTTGGCCCCACGCCTGCACCTACACACACACACACACACACCTTGTATAATGGTCTTTGTTTCCTCCTCCTGCCCTGCTCCAATTTGATGGCAGCGCGGCCGCCAGGTTCCCCAGATGACCATTGAGATAGAGCTAACAGATGAAAGCAGCAGTAAGACGCTGGCGGTAATGGCGCTACAGCTCCGGCTTACAGCCCATATTTCTCACTGATGGCTGTGCTACCCTGCCTCCCTCTGACACCTGCAGGAGTGAGCTGCAGAGAGTTGTATGGAGAAAAAGAAGCTCGTATGCAACGGTCCACACATGAGCTTGCAAAGATATGCATGGGTTTTGAAACATATAAGGTCACTTGTTGGCTCAGTTTAGCTCCAAATCTCTCTCAACAATTAATATGCACAGTTCATATATAGATGTACTATAGTGTGTGTGTATATATATATATATATATATATATATATATATAGGATATATAAAACTTAAATGAAGCGTTCTAATGCAAAACCTGGGATGGAAGGGGTTAATATAGGTGAAGAGACATGTATTTAGATTGTTCTTCAATTCTTTCTACAGTAGAAGGGGATCTTTTATATTTCCATATTGTCACAGTTTTATATTTGAGGTCATTCCTCTCGTGAGATTTATGGTAAAACCGGAAGAGAATTTTTTTCAGATTTATGCAGAGAGCAAAGGACCACTATGGCATCTTTAGACATACAATGAACGTGGATCTTTATGACCTAAAAATACTTCAGCCTCTAACTAAGTAGCTGAAATCCAGACTATAATCACTTTCAAACGTTATACAGCATTCGTGTCAAACATGCAGCCCAGGGGCCAAAACGGGTCCGCCAAAGGGTCTAATCTGGCCCGCGGGATTAATTTGTGAATTGCAAAAATGACACTGAAGACGTTAACTGCTAATTTAACTCATTTTTCCAATAAAAGTAACTGCTATTCCAAGGGTTTAGCAGATTTAGAAAGAGCTGTGGACATAACACAACACTGAGACCTAGAACTAAACAGAAATTGCATTTCTTTTTCTTAAGAAATATCCAATTGTTCATTAAATGTTAACATTTTCATAATGAACATCTTTGCACTAAAACAAAGGGAAACATTTAAAGGTGTTAGGTGTTAGTGGCCTGGCCCCCTTGACATCAAGCTTGAATTTCCCCCGGGATTAATAAAGTATCCATCCATCCATCCATCCATCCTTCATCCATCCACCCACCTATCATCATCCATTCATCCATCCATCCATCCATCTAAACTGGGTTGTATGTGGCTTAACTTAAACAAGTTTGACATCCCCGGTATACAGTATACTATACAGGGCTTCTAAAATAGTTTTCACTTAAATCACAGTTGTATTGAATGAGGAAGAAAACAAACGTATGCCCTCTTAACATTCATTCGTTTTCTGAACATGTTTGTCCTGTGAAGCGTCGCAGGAGGGCTGGAGCCTATCCCAGGTGTCATCGGGCAGGTCTCCAGTCTATCACAGGGCTAACACAGAGAGACAGACAACCATTCACACTCACATCCACACCTATGGCCAATTTAGAATCACCAGTTAACCTAATTTGCATGATGGGAGGTACCTGGAGGGAACCCAGGCAGAAACAGGGAGAACATGCAAACTCCATACTCTCCAGCCCAGACCTTTCTTGCTGTGAGGCATCAGCGCTAACCACCACAACACTGTGGCGCCCTGCCCTGTTAACATATTAAAGTTTAAATACAAAGATTGAAGTTATTAATGACAAATGTTAAATTTCCCCTATGGGGACCGAGCCTCTGAAAGACTATACGCCTGAACACAACCCCCAAACCCATATATGGATGACGGAGAGGTTTGCAGTAACAAATCTCAAACACACTCTTTCTCAGAGGTGAGTTATGACCTCGCCGTCTCTCCGTCACTGTGAATTATTATTATTATTACTGTAGCACTTGCATTTCCAGCAATTCTTCCTCTTACAGTTATTTTCTGTGTATTTTTCCAGCTTGCAAATGACCACTGTGGTCTGGTTTATGGATGTATGTAGGGCTAAATGCCTTGGGGTTGCGTACACTACTTCAATCCATTACCTACAGCATTTAACTATAGTGTACAAGTCAAATGTTCTTCTCATTCAAAGGTTTTTCTTTATTTTTCTAATTTTCTAATTTGCATATTAATACAGTAGACATCAGAACTAGAAAGGAACACGCAGGGAACCATGTAGGAACATAAAACAGTGTTGAACAAACTCCCTTTGCTTCGACGACAGCATTCTCTGTCAGCCTCACGAGGAAGTCACCTGGAATGGTTTCCTGTTAACAGGTGTGCCTTGTCAAGGGTGAGTTTGTGGAAGTGTTTGCCTTCGTAATGCGTCTGACACCATCGGCAGTGTTGAGCAGAGGCAGAGTTGGCACACAGTGGTCTCGCCTTATTTGCCCGCTCGGCTAAGTAAAGAGAAATGACAGTAGATCATGACTTTAATACACGAAGGACAACTTTTAACGTGAAATGCTTTGATGAAACCGTGAACTCGTGAGTAAAGATAAACCAGGAGTTACCTCCGCTGCGGAGCGTACGTTCGTTAAAGTTACCAGCCTTAGAAACTGTAAATTAACAGCACCTCAGAGTAGAGCCCACACAAACGCTTTAGACTCATTATTAATCAGTTGATTAAGTTTTTGGTTCCACTCACTTTTTCTGCACAAAAGGTGACTGGCTTCTGTTTGCACGGCTCCCACTGTGAAGCATGAGGGAGGAGGGGTGATGCTGGAGCTCTGCGTAGAATGCCTGGCCTCCACAATCACCGGACCTGAAACCAACTGAGACGGTTTGGTGGTTTGAGCTGAACCACAGAGTGAGTGAAGTCTGTCGGAAAACCAGTCCAGGTGACTAACCATCACATTTCACATGCACGATCCAGTTGAGGTATTCTAATCTGTAAAGCCCTCATTAACCCAGATAGGCGGTTAACATTCATTAGAGCATGCAAATGCATGTATGTAAATGTTTATGTAAATATATACATGTTTAGATTTGAACGTGATCGGGGATTACTTAAACGTTTGGTGAAATCTAATGGAAGAAAAACAACTGTAGCACTCAGGGCTATGTTTAATAGTGAAAGTAAGAACATTTCCACACGTACAATGTGAAGGGAACTCAAGGGATTGGGACTGAACAGCTGTGTAGCCTTAAGAAAACCACTAATCAGTGAGGATAACTGGAAATAAAGGCTTCAGTTTGCTAGGGAGCATAAAGATTGGACTCTGGAGCAATGGAAGAAGGTCATGTGGTCTGATGAGTCCAGATTTCCCCTGTTCCAGAGTGATGGGGGCATCAGGGTAAGAAGAGAGGCAGATGAAGTGATGCAGCCATCATGCCTAGTGTCTACTGTACAAGCCTGTGCTATGGGGCAGTGCTATGATCTGGGGTTGCTGCAGTTGCTCAGGTCTAGCTTCATTAGCTGACTACCTGAATATACTGAATGAGCAGCTTATTCCATCAATGGATCATATTCCAAGATGACAATGTCAGGATTCATGCGGCTCAGATTGTCAAAGAGTGGTTCAGGGAGCATGAGATGGATTGTTCCACCACAGAGTCCAGACCTTAACCCCATTGAGAATCTTTAGGATGTTCTGGATAAGACACAATCACACTTAAATTTTACAAATCCGAAAATCTGTCAGGGTTTAGTTCATCTATTGACCTCACAGGTGAGATGGTTCCACAGTGGCCTGCTGGCACCCTAACATTTAAAACACAAGATCCCTGAAATAGACGTTGATTAGAGTTTTTCCTTTTCGTTAAAAGCCAGATAATCAGACGCCTGGTGCTTCTCTGTCGTCTTCATCATCATCATCACCACCACAGGAATCACATTCTATTATCCTCATTATATCGCTGTAGGAAACAATCACCTAACACTGATAAGTATACTGTTACTACAGTAAATCACCTCGGTCTGCACAGACGGCTGTTATAACAGGTTCTCTATGAAGATGATGAGCCATGGAGGGATCAGTTGTTGTTTTTTTGTCCCAGGAAACGACAATCTGCCCGAGAGGATTTGGTTAAAAAAATATTTAAATAAATAAATGATTGTAATCCCAGACATTTAGGGCAGAGCTAAATAATTGACATGCTCACATGCATGGCTGCTGAGGAAATCAATGTTGGTAAAAAAAACACAGACCGTTTACTTCCTATGAAGTGTGTGTGTAGACAACACCCTGGTTTAACCTACGTTTCCGTCTGAATTATAAACAGATAGTCAAAAATAAAAAAATAAAATATGATAATTCTCCATTCAAGACCACCAGGCATTGGGCATCTGAATCTGTGAAATAAACGCCTGCACGCTTAAATTTGAGCCTTTGTGTGGTTTGTTTAAATACTTATAGAGTATATATACACATCACAATGAGTCAGTGAGTTCAAAATCTAGACTCAAATATAGCAGAAATATATTAAGATATACACTGATCAGGCGTAACATTATGACCACTTTCATAATATTGTATATAGGTCATCTTTTACGCTGCCAAATATGTTAAATATGATGCTTCTCACTGTGTAGAGCATCAGATTTACTGGTGTGGTCTGGTTTTTATTCGTGGCTTTGTGTTGAAAGAGTTATATATTAATGTCCACCAATCATCAGCCACAACAATAAAACCACCTTATTAATATTGTGTAGGTCTCCCTTGTGCGTTGAACGGTTGGTGCCCTCTGAGGGTGTCCTGTGGTGTCTGGAAACAGAATGTTTTATGGGTAGCTTTTGGGTCCTATGGGTTGAGGGTCCTCTGTGGATCATCCCACAGATACTTGATCAGTTTGGGATCTAGTGAGTTTGGAGGCCAGGTCAACACCTCGTGCTTTAGTTGTTCCTAAAGCCTCCTGCATCCTGCTGCCAGATGGTCAAAGTTACTTCTCCTGGTCATAATGTAGTGGCTGATCGGTTTACGTTACTTCTGTTGACATGTAAATCCTAGAAGGCACCTTTGCTCCCATTAAGCTCTTTGTATTCTTTCATCACAGATGCAGCTCAGTGAATTAGTACATGGAACCATTCTTTTTTTTTGTTAACCATACACTCACCAAGCCTCTCTCGCTCTTTCGAGCAGCAGATGAAAGGCTGACCGTCCCCGGTGGCCTTGCAGTTTGTCAGTCGTGACTTCTTTCGGTTCGTGTCAGATCCAGATACGTTATAATGAGCTCTGAGCAGAACACGCTGCACGGTACCGAGTGGTTCAAAGAAGCAAAATACTCACAATGCCTGATTTTTTATTTTTTTTCTTCTTCACGCAACCAACTGTGAGCTCTGATCCATTAATTATATCACTTATCAAATTTCCTTCATTCATATCGACAGCATGTAATGCCTAGGAGGAAAAAGGTCATGTGAATTTTTTTTTCTTTTTTAAACAGTGTGATAGCTAATGGGTGGACTGATTGCAAAGAAGGTCGTGCCTTTTAAAACGAACGTCGAGCATAAGGCTGGCATCAAGAGGAAATCTAACACGAACAAATGGCTGATGCAGTAAAAAATAACATGAAACGGCCAACGTTTATCTCTGCCACAGGCTAAAACAAAGAGTATAAAAAGAGGATAGTACAACACGGACCAGAATTAAAGAAAGTCAAGGGTCAACGCAGCCTGCAGGACCTCATAAGAGATCAAAGGTTCAAGGAGAGAACTAGAGGTCAGTACATGCAAAGCTTTAAGAGGCATCAATACCATGCAAAAAATCTGTTCTCCAGCTAACAGGTGACCGGTTTTGCTTTTGATTCAGCTTATTTGAATGATGAATTAAACCAGATTGATGCAGGAGATGCGGACTAGTGGTTACAGAAGCAGCTGAGGGTGTCTTGAGGCAGCACCTAACCCCAAAACCTGCCCCCCATGCACTGCACAGATGGCAGTCCATTGTTTCTAGCATACACCGTACTAAGGGAAGGGTCACAAGCAGACTATTTTATATATATATATCAAAGCCAGCGTATTCTTGCCAACATCAGAGTTAATGCCAGCTGCTCCAAGCTCAACCCCATATAAATGTCATCAGTGGCTAAATTTACACACTCAATACTTCTTCAGCCTGAGCATTCTGATCTGATCTGATCATCCAACCTGCCCGTTTCCATGGTCTCTAAACAAAGTGATCTGATAAGACGTCACATACGTATTAACTCGTCTCACCGCCCACAATGACTTTGGTTCGGTTAATCTTTAACGCATTCCTCTGATGTTAATGTGCCGAAGGATTATCACCTACAGTTCTGATTACAGGTGGAACACTAGTATTCATGTAAATCTAACCATGGACTGTAAGACAGGTCCATAATAAGAAGTACATCGATTAGCCATAACATTAAAACCACCGACAGGAGAAGCTTAAAAGACATTGATCATCTTTTGACAATACAACGTTCTGCAGGGAAATTCATGTGGATGTTACTTAGACATGTAGCGCCCACCTAGACCAGACCAGGCACCCCCACCCCATAGCAGTGACACTCCTTGATGGCAGCAGGATGCAGCCTCACACACACACAAAAACGCTTTAGGGACAACTGAAGCACAAGGCATGAGGTGTTGACCTGGCCTCCAAATTCACTAGATGCCATACTGATCAAGTATCTGTGAAATGATCCACAGAGGCCCCTTCCTTCAACCCACAGGACCCAAAGGTAAGGGCCTTTCAGTTAATGCTGATTTGAGGGCACAAGGGAGACCTACACAATATAAAGCAGGTGGTCATAATGTTATGCCTGATTGATGTATATTATTAAAATAAAATAAAGACCAAACTACAACAATTAATCTAATGCTCTATACGGTGAAAAAATATCATGTTTAACAGATTCGGGCTTTGGGCTCAGAGCAATAAACCTAAAATATGTATCACTCTATCTGCCGTGCACACAAACTACGATGGTGAATAGTGATAAATGACGATAGATACCATAAATCTTCTGTGAAGTTAACAACAAAACAGCCTTGTCCTTGAGGAGAGCACCTGAAAAAACTTGGTACCGTTCGCTGATGTTGAGCATTTACCACTTTGGTTTAAGTAGATTCTGCAGCTGATGCCGTGACACATGCAGTCTACCAATGCAAAGATTTTCATCCTGATAAGATAAAAGAAAATTGAGGACAATGTATGGCACAATAAATGATAAAAGGCTGGTTTAAGTAAGTTTTTTTTTGACTTAATAGTTAGACAAAACTTTCTCTAAGCCTCTGTACACTATGGTTTTCCTCATTTTAATTCTCGCTGCGATTTGCAAATAATTCTGCTGTGAAAAAGAGAATAATGAGGAACTGTAAACCTCCGTATGCAGCCGTTCCACTACTTTTTGATTGCTCTGCGACAGAGTTAAAAAGATAAAGCTCCTTTTTACCAGAATCACAATATTATACTACTGATGGGTATATAATCCTAAAAGGCCCAAATGATTTAAGTGAGAGGAGTTCAGCAGCAGCAGCAGCATCTGGGAGGGATTATAAACGACTGGTGGTCCTGCCAAAGCCTGGAGCCCGATCAATACTGTAGATGTGGTCTTAGTCATTATGTTTGATTGAGAGCCAGCTAGGCACCGAGGAATTGGTTTCTGCAATGATCCTCATTAGTAGTTGTCACTCTCTCTGTGTAATTAATATGCTAAAATGACAAGCAACTGTTCCGCTTCCACTTGTCATTTCAATATCATTTGCAAGATCCAATCAAAAAAAAAAAAAAGGCCAAATTAAATTGGATTTCTTCACTGTGGTGCTACAGTCAAACACTTCTGCTTGTCGTTAAGGAAACGAGGTTCAAAACACTCAAGCGGACTCGGGTTTTAAACAAGATAAATGTCAGCGGGACAAATAGTTTGGAGCACCTGGTGTGCTTGGAAATTCCAGGGCAGACACTTGCTTTGATGGTTTCTGCACAGTAAAGGCCAGAAACAATGGTAGAAACTTGTCCAAACATAAATTAGGCAATGAGTTAATTAGCTAAGGATTATGCTAGTGAGCAACGGAGAAAACCTCCTCCAGCTACTTCCTTGTTCCTGTGGTTGCACGCCAGACTTTATGCCTCACATCTTGTGGCTTTGGTGAACGTAACATAGCCTCTTTTTTTTCTTTATCACGCGTTGTTATCGTCTTTATTTATTCATTGTACATCTGCAAAGACTTAAAAATAATGTTTTAAATCCTCATGGGGACTTGCACGGTATATTTTTAAAGCTCGGAGCTGAGAAGTTAGTTGGTGGTTTTCAGCTGCTATGAGGTGATTTTCTTCGCCGTTTCAGACTATTTGCGGTTCAGAGAACAAGTACTGCTGACAAAGATGCAGGTCACGGTTGGGTTACAGTCTACAAGCGTCTTTTCCTGACAGTGGACACCGTGCCCTTAGAGCAACCTCGCATTTTCACACGTCACAGTAAAAACAAAGAGAAAAAAATGAACAAATAAAAAAGCTAATGATGGCTGAATTTTATTTAGCTGCTTCGGTTTCAGGGTGGAGGTGTTTCACTCCGGGTCTCTGGCACATTGTCATGGATCGCACGGACTCTTAAAGGGGAATTATGTTTTTTTACAACCTGGACCTTATTTCTGTCAAAAAAAAAAAATAGCGCTAGCGTATCATAACAAAATATTGTTGAAATGAACGAGTTTCGCGGCAGATAATGCGTTATTCAGAGGCCGCATTTCGGTGCCCCATTCACTCCCACTATATGGATATACGTGGATGTAAATATCGTCCGAACAACTCCAAATGACACCAAAGTTATATGGGTGAGTAAATGATTGTTTTTTTATGCCAGAAATAAGGTCCATGTTGTAAAAAAACAACAACAGTAGTTCCCTTTAAATAGATTTATCTAGAACAGATTTATCATTTTATTTCAACAGTTGAGAATTTCCAACTAGGAAAAGTCAAAATGTCTGCAGAAACAATGGCTACTAAAAATACCTGTACTACCATTAGTAGCCCTCAGCCTACATATAAAACAGATTTTCAATCGGTTTTGATCCACATATATGTCCTTACTTACGGATTTGGAAATAATCTCATGACTAAACCTAGACTTTATGTTCCTGCTGGTTACGTAGAGGTATTGCAGTTTGGGAGAAATACAGTATGTGTTCAAGCCTATGGTGAACTTATGGTGTGCAGTTAATCGACTGCCAGATGCCAGGAATTTTCTGTAAAAATTAAATTAAATTAAATTAAAAAAATGCTATGTTTCAGTAACTACACAGAACCACTCTACTTGAACTTTGACCTTCCAAAAAGTGTGCTTCTCTCACTTTGGTCCGTGACTAAATATTTAAATATTTGTTCTGGTCTAATATGGAGGGAAACTTGCAAGCCAAGTTTAAGCTGAATTGAGGTTTGAAGATCACAGTTCGCTCAGTAAGAAATTCCTCAGTATCTGCTGAATCAAAGTTTGTTTGTTTTAGAAAAGCCCGCCATTGGCAACAATCTCACAAAAAAGTTCAAATAGGCAAAAATTTTATAACCAAGGCCCTTGACTATCATTATTTGAGCCTTTGGTAGTTGTGACAATTCCCAAGATGCTGGACCAAAGTATTTTTAATTACACCTCGAGTCTAGGCGGAAATCGGAAGAAGCTTTGAGGGAAGTTTATGCGTCAATGAGAACTGGGTATAATGGAGTAACGTTTCCCTACCTGGTGCAATAACCAGGTATAATGGAGTGATGCGATGCCTTCCAATGCCTTCCAGGTTACGTCCTGGGAAGTTGTGTACACGTAACGCCTGGCATGAAAGCACTAAAATCGTCCGTAAGCAGATTTTAAGAACACTGCTGCTAGGCAACTGTTGGCATCTAGAAGCAACCAAGGCTAACAGCTCAGCAAGCTTATTATAGGAAGTACAGAGGCACAATGAAAGGCAGAGGCTTTCCTCAGACATAATGTTAAATTACAAAGAAAAATCAACCCAAATAAATTGCAGCGAGAATGACGGCAAACATGTCACAATCTGTGAGATCTGGCCTTTTCAAATATTTCCACTTACGGGGTCATGAATACCACAAGAGTCGGGGTTGTTCATAATATATATACATACACTAACACACACACACAGTGGATTAAACTGTATATGTATATTCATGATACGAACCCCCTTGAAGGCATAAGACCTTTTCACAGGACATTTTGACTTTTGTACAAGCGCTTGTGTGAATGCCATTAATCATTTAGGTGAGCTAATTCCACAGTCCTGGCATTGGACATTCTGGCCTTGTTGTGGTTTACTGGGACAACTGATGGATATGAGTTACCTGCAACAAAATTTGTTCAGTTTATTACATTGATTACTTGTGGGTGGACTGTGGCCCTCTAGAACCTTATGAGCTAAATGTCACTGTTAAGGTCTTTTTCCTTTTCCTTTTGGAGAAAAACATTCACAAAAGAAGTCTTGTGATTTTTAACTCTTAAAAGACAATTATTGTTTTTTTTATAACCTAGACTTTATTTCTGGCATAAAATATGACCGATTACTCACCCATATACTTTAGCATCATTTGGAGTCGTTTGGACAATATTTAGATCCGCATATCCATATAGTGGGAGTGAATGGGGCACCGAAAAGCAGCCTCTAAATAACACATTATCTGCCCCAAAACTCACCCGCGAAGATAACGGATAACTCCAGACTCAACGGGGAATAGCATGAGCATATCATAACAAAATATTGGTGAAATGAACAAGTTTCGCGGCAGATAATGCATTATTTGCAGCTTGTTTTTCGGTGCCCCATTCACTCCCACTATATGGGTATACACAGATCCAAATATCGTCCAAACGACTCCAAATGACAAAAAAGTTATATGGGTGAGTTAACGACTGTATTTTATGCCGGAAATAAGATCAACGTTGTAAAAAAAAAAAAAAAGGTATTTCTTCTTTAATAGCTCAAATGTTTAACTGGTTAGCAAGAAGCTATAGAGAGTAGAGACTCCAAATCACACCAGAGTTATATGGGTGAGTAAACAATCGTATTTTAAAAATTACAAGACTTCCTTTGTGGATATTTTCCTCCACTACATTTCAGGCTACTTGTTTACTTTTTTGAGTTGCCTTAATGTAGATTTTCACACCGTGGTAAACTGAAATCCAAAAACCAGTATGCCGTCTTCTGCAGAACAAATGTTGCCGTTAACATCAGTCTTGTCTGCGTTAAAAAAATAAAAATAAAAATGCATAAAATGAAAACAAGACATGATAGTGCCTTGTGCCGTCTACAGTTTCATGGTATGTGTAAGAAGTTGTTTTTCCTGCATTTTATTAGATAGTCTGAATAATGAATGATCTAATTATGCTTTCATGCCGCTTGTGATTATGGAGGAAGGATAAAGCATATAAACATGGATGCCGCCTGAACAGATATGTGCTTTTATCTGGAATATTTTGTTCAGGTAAACAAGTCCAAAGTCATCATCTCTGTCAGTTTCTCACATTTCCAGTCTCACCAGAATGTCTGTTCTCTGCCGCTATTTCAGGAACAAAGACAGACCTCCTTGAAAGAAGAAGAAGAAGAGGGAGTGACACCGAACCAGAAAGCAAGAAAAGCAGAGAGAGAGCGTGTGAGAGAGTGCGTGCGCAGTGTGTACAACCCACCTTTGTGTTCCCGCTCGCACATGTTCTTGTTTGTGCTCCTCTCCTCGTCTGGAATTTTTGAACAAGGTTATGCGTTTGTCACAGCTCTGCTATCTTTGCAGGCATGTGCCTTGAAAAAGGCCTCCAGCTTTACACCCGTCACGTTTGGGTATAATGTCACAGCGCCTATCGCATCTCATCCATCACGCTCGCTGCTCCCCGCGATACATTGCCGGGGATGCGCCCCGGTACCATTTCTGACCATTTCACTCACACCTCTCGTAAGCAATAATCTTTTTGTGCAACATTTTGGGGACCTTTCCCAATGACTGATGAGCGGTTAAAGAGACCCTCCCATTAACTTTATGTTGACACGCATAGGCCCAGCAGCAATCAGTAAATTTGGCCGTACGTATCCATCAGCGGCAGGCTTCCTGTCAAAAGTGTCCTTGAGCTTCCTCGCCTCTAAGAAATTCCTGTGAAAGGAGAAGAGTGTCACACCTTCTGGTGCCATTTCACCGTCATTTTCTTTAATCACCTCCCCATTCACTTTTTTTTTTTAAATCTTTCTCTCCATTAATGAAGCTCATTTAATGGGTTAATTTAATAATCACTCACATTATAAAGATCTGTCTATTACATGGAAGGATTTTATCATGAAATACAGTGGTGGGTCGTGCACTTTCCACCTTCAATGACCTCATTCAAAACACCTCTTACAATACGATCGTTTTGACGCCACAGCTATAGAAACCCTCAACATCATACGGATACATTTCTCCTCTCAAATCCAGCAGATGTCGACCCAATAAAATGACAAAAATACACATAAAATATGTAAATATAATTCATCTTACTCACCAGGCCAAAGGTAGCGGTCACAGTTGCTGCCCTAAAAGTGGTGGACCAACCCTTTGCCTGGCTAGGTTGGGCTAGCTAACTCCGTGGTTGCGAGGCTTTTCCTCACAATATCAAGATTTTCCTTCAAAGTCTGCCATTCAAAAGGTATCAAAATGTTAACTGGGATCATTTACTTGTGCACATGAACCGCTAGCTTGCCTTAAACGGAGAGCGACTCTCTGACCCTCCAATCAGAGGACGCAAAAAAATGCTAAGGCTACCGTAGGCCATGGCGAAGGACTGAGAATACCCAAGAAGGCCCAGGCAGATTTGTTTGACTCCGGCAACACGTGATGGCTGAAATATGATTGAAAAAAAGCTCTAATGCAAAGCTGCACCACAGGAATCACTGCAGATGCTACTGGGAATCATTTAATAAGATAAATGGGAAAATATTAAAAGGCAAGTCAGTGGTTTTGATAGAGGTAAGACCAGCAGAGAAGGCTTTGCTGGCCCCGACAGCCCACCACTGAAAAAATACCAGTGAATGGTCGTTCTCCTCAAAAGCACCTTCCATCTCTCCACGGGTGGTTGGGCACACATCTGTCGCTCTGAAAGCCTGATGACACCTTCCTTACATGATGATAGTCCCTCAAATGGCTGCACGGGCTCACCGATTATCTGGATTATGGCTGGTTTTGTTCTTGGAAGGATTTAAGACCTAGGTGCACAGATCCTTTGATCACAGGACACAACAGTGCTGCAGCACTGAAGCTCTCCCTCTGGACGCATGAAACCAGAAAAATATGGATATTTACGTAAGGTTTTGACATGTATGACAATGTACACACCATTTTTGTAACTTCCATCCACCTCTTATTATTTAATAAGCGGTTATAATTAATTTATGATTCAGTTGTAATCATTTTGCAGCACATTAGCAGCACTTATGTCCGTATATCTGCTGACTACTGCCCATTAATGACATATATTCATATTATGAGTATAATTTACTATATTATATCTTCATGCTATAATCATTTCTTTAAAACACCTACGCCCACTTAATGGGTGCAGCAGGAGGAGGTGTAATTATTGATTTAATAGTCTTTTACAATTATTTCTGCTTAGTGTGTTATAGGCCATGAATTCTGTGTTTGTTTATTGCATATAAATGTACGCACACCAGGGATTTAAAGTGCTTGAAAGGTTTTGTATGGCTTATATTGTTTTACTCAAATAAATAAATATGCAAAAGTCTAGTTAAAGCACGATCTATGACGCACGGCTGCAGAAGAAGTTCTTTTTTCGAGAAAAGTGCCGCTGGATTTAAATCATTTCTCTTTGGGGAATATTGATAAGTGAAAATATACACAACAGCACCACACACCTCCAAACAGCGACGGTCCGCAGTGCATTCATAGCAGAAAGACAGCCATCCCCTGCACTGTGTCTTCCTCCATCATTGAAAGTGTACAATCAAGGAGCACGAGGCGGGCAGGCGTGGTGGCGGGGGGAGACGGACTCTGCAGGTGCAGCTTTATAGCTCGCAGACAGAGTCAGCGGTGCCTGTATTTCAGCTACACGTCTCACTCTCCTCCTCTAGGGAGTAAAGAAGAGCAGAGGGCAACGGAGGCGAGGCAGCTCTTTAAATCTAACACAGGTTATTTGGGCTTTATTGGAGATTGGACAAAGGCCTGTGTGAAAGGTTTCTTTCTTGCCCTTAGCTCACTGCTGTGTGATAGGTTTATACCACGAGCGGCAGAATGCTGTGCACAGTGTCATATAAAAACACTGGCTGGAGAGGGTGAGGATAATGGTCTTTTGTAACTGGGACTGAAATCTTTGCACAATTTTTTCTTTTCCGGGAGACCGTCATAAAAGTGGGAATTATTCCTCTCGCATTGTGCTAAAGGAAAAATATGAGCGAACATTCCTACGAAGTAATGTCAAGATGAAACCGTATGTACGACGAAATACATTATATTATTGAGGGACACTGAAGGCCACCACCAACTCCACTTTACTTCAAAGCATCTGTACACAAAAGAGAATTAATGTACTTTCCAATCAAAGCTCCATACAGGTCACACGGATGATTTTATGTCATTCAAGTCTGCTAAACCAGTGGTTTTCAAAGTGTGGGCCGCAGCCCCGTATGGGACCACCAGGGGGCGCTAGGGGGACCTCAGACAATTGGAGAGAAGATAAGAGAAAAAAAAACTGCAAAAATAAAAAACAGGAATCTACGGTAATTATCTTTAATCATTATTATATTGTTATCTAGTGACTAAAACCGTTTCTAAAATTTGATGTTTCTTTACATATTTTGTAGCATCATCTGTGGGTTTGCAAAGGGGGTCCTCGGCCAGAAGCTAATGCTGTTTGGGGGGCCTTGGCATGGAAAAGTTTGGGAACCCCTGTGCTAAACCATTACGAGTAAAAACTTTTGGATATTGCAAAGATTAGAGACTAAGATTAGGTTACTAAAACAGAACCTCGTTAGTCCTTCTCCGTGGCCTAGCATTAGCATTTTTCTGCGTCCTCTGACATGAGGGTCAGAGAGCCGCTCCGTTTAAGCCAAGCTAATGGTTCATGTGCAAGTAAATGATCCCAGTTAACATTCTGATACCTTTTGAATGGCAGACTTTGAAGGAAAAGCTGGATATTGTGAGGAAAGGCTGTCCAATCCCGTTAGCTAGCCTGACCCATCCGGGCAAAGGGTGGGTCCACCACTTTTCAGGGCTTTGCAAACACGTCGTATGTTGGCTGAGATTCGGATTTCAATCACACATGAAGGTCGAAACGTACAAGTGAAAATTTCTGCTGTTCTAATAAGTACGAGTCTTCTTTCAGGTTTGTTTTTCAGGGGAAAATATCTGACTCTTCCCAGATGTTCAATGTTCTTTAAAAGCTAGATGCCAATTTTGATTTTGGTCTTCAGGTGTCAGGCAGCTAGTTCACAGCAGGTTTCTTCAGAGCTTTTAACTTGACAAGTAGCAAGTTAATAACTAAAAAAATATAGACATCCAAATGGAGATGCGCACTTTTTCCACTGGCAAACAGAAAAAAGATCCAGCTGCCATTTAGACTCTATTTGTTGAAGGATATGAAGGAGGAAAAAAAAAAAAAAACGACCACTCATACCAATCTGTCTTTAAGACAGCCATGAATCATGACTGCTTTATACAAAATTATATGACAGCAATCAATGCCACTTTGCTGATGGATAACTTGAGTGAAAGAGGAAACTCTCATCTCCAGAAGGCAATAACATTAAAACTAAAGTCGTTAAGTTGTGATAAATGACAAGACAGTGAAACACTCAGGAAGGCATTCACGTGCCAGCTCTTCTTGCCCCCTCCCCCTCCCCCTCCTCCTCCATCCACCCTCCAACCCCTCACACTAGTTGGGTTTATTTGCAGAGTAAAGCAGCCAGCTGGCTTTCTTGATACGGCTCTAAACCTGTGTCAGCTGCAGACTCGACATAAATCTCTCCGGCCGCTCCTTGAGGTAATAGGAACCAGAGACGAGCCCAACAGGTGAAGCATTACCAGTGAGAGACCGATCCACGGGGAGCAGTCTTTTTTTTTTTTTTTAAGCCGGCAGTAAACACAGACTCGCGGGGGATGAGAGAAGAAAAGATAACAAACAAAAACGGCGTCCGTGACCTCGAGGAGGGAGGAAGGCGAGGCAAAGGAGGAGAGGGGAAGTGCGGGTTAGCGAGGAGAGGGGGCAAAAACAATGAAGGAAGAAGTTGGTGTAGAAGAAGTAGATGTTGAGAGCATACATGGCGTATACGTTAGACTTTTCAAATGCACGGAAAAGATGAGATATTAGAATAGATGAAGGAAAAGTCAATTATAGCGAGGAAGCAAGATCAATCTCAAGAAATGAGCGCAGGCTCTGCTGCACAAACAAAATCATTTTGTCACAGCCCACATAATGCAGCTGTTTTACTCGACATATCAATTTCTTTAAGAAGTTAGATGGCCAACTCTCTGCAAGTACAATCTGACTTATTTCTAAACATCTACCAGTATTTTTGCAAAAAATAGACTAGTTTGGAGGCTTTTTATTTGTTGGATTCGTACAGTGAAGACGGTGTAGAGGACAGAAAACGTAAGAAGCTACCATTTCACTCTCCATGCTCTTGTAATAAAGTGATGAGCTTCATGTTGTACTGCTGTGCTAATGTGCTCTTGTGATGGTTTACAACATACGTGTCAAACATGCGGCCCGGGGGCCAAAACCAGCCCGCCAAAGGGTCTAATCTGGTCCATCCGATGAATTTGCAAATTGCAAAAATGACACTGAAGACTGCTATTCCAAGGTTTTACACAGATTTAGTAAGAGTTGTGGCGTAACACTAAGACCTAGAGCTAAACAGAAATTGCATTTCTTTTTCTTAAGAAATATCCAATTGTTCATTAAATCTAAACATTTTCATAATGAACATCTCTGCACTAAAACAAAGGGAAACATTTGGATTTGTTGTTATTCATAGGTAAATACGCTCTTGTGTTATTGGTCCAGCCCCTTGACATCAAACTGGGTTGTATGTGGCCCCTGAACTAAAACGAGTTTGACATCCCCAGTTTACAAAGAGTGAATCATGAGGCTATGTGGCTTTCTGAAGATCTATAGTTTTAAAAAAAAGTGGGTTGATGTTTTGAAGATACAAGAGGTTAAAGTAAACTTAAATTAAACGTATGGTCTCATTTTCTTCCAAGACTCGCAAATTGCGAAGTGCAGTTTGAATATTTTGTTTACTAACCTCTGCTAATCAAAAATATAATATAAAGGGAATAAAATGTAAAGGGTAATTTCAACACCACAACATTAAAACCACTGACAGGAGAAGTAAATAACATTGACCATCTTATGACAATCCAGTGTTCTGCTGGAAAACTTTTGGACCTGGCATTCATTCATGTGGATGTTACTTAGACATGTAGTACCCACCTAGACCAGACCAGGCACCTCCACCCCATAGCAATGACACTCCTTGATGGCAACAGCCATCCCCAGCAGGATATAGCCATGCAAAACGCTTTAGGTACAACAATAAAAAACATAAAGAACGGCACAAGGTGTTGACCTGGCCTTCAAATTCACTAGATCCCAGGGGCGTAGCACTAAATTCTGGGCTCTGTACGCTCTTAACGCCCCTATCCATCCCAGTGCACGAACCGTGCAGCAAAAAACATTTTCATGGGTCCTCTCCCTACTTGGGCCCTGGGTAGTCAGGTCCCCCTTTCCCCCCAAGTACCACACTCATGCTAGATCCCAACCTGATCAAGTACCTGTTCGATAATGCACAGAGGCCCCTCCCCTTAAAGGCCCCCCACTAACACCATTGTGTTCCCAGACACCACAGGACACCCTCAGAAAGTCCATGTCTATTTTCTGATGAATCACAATGTTTTGGAGGCACAAGGGAGACTTAGGAAGGTGGTCATAATGATATGCCTGATCGATGTATACCTCTTTGGTTGATCTGAAGTGAAATCCTCTAAAGCAGCAGAGTGAATCCACCTCACAAGCTTCCTTTACATCAAGATGTAACCACATTGCAGTGTTTACAAAAATGAAATACAAAGTTAGAGCGTTTCCTGCAGTTCGGTTCAGTTTATCAAAATAAAGTTAGGGTCACAATGTCATCTCCTCTGTGTCCTCGTAAACTACTTGTTTTCCTAGTTGCTTATTTTGAAGGTACTGCCGTAAGCCTCCAGATTTTAAAAATCAAACTATCAAACATGTTTTATATGAATCGGCGGCAGCCCAGATAAGTCTGCGAGCGTTCTGGGAGGCCTAAGACTTTATCTGTAAACCCTCACTTTACCCAATAATCGGGGCCAAACCTTAACACAGACTAAGTTGGAGTTTGGGATAAATCGGCTCGGGCCTCCTGCTGTCTGGGCCTAGCATTACACTGACCCCTGCGACCTTTCTGCCAAGCCATTAATATTCATAGTTTCTCGCGTAGCAGCTGGAGCCTAAAACAGCTCGCTGATTGTGTCGGGGACCGGAGGCATATTGTGCTGGCAAATGGGAGGTAAGGTCACTTTGGAGCAGCAAACATCCAGTGGTCGGGGGAGTTTCTCGGGGAAGAGGGGGGTGTGCTTAAGGACACCAGCTGAGCTTAGGTGGGCACCGTCCCATCTCATTGGTGTAGGGGAAATGATGCGATGCCTCCCATCCCAAGGTCATCCCATGCTACAGTGGTTCCCACAAACAGTTTCCAGCATCGGAAATGCCCTGCTGCATGCAGAGTCGGGGAGCCGGGTGATTTCAGAGCCAAGCGGTGGCCATCATTTTGTGGTTGAGGGAATCATCTGCGGTAATATGTTTGGATGCTGGAATATCACTCATCACAGTCTTAGAATTACTTTCTACCTGAACTCATCTCCCGTTGTTGTTGTTGTCGCTACGGTGTCTGCGTATACACTGAATCATGCTTCATTTGCCTCAATCCCTACTTTGCGTTGCTCTTTCCCTTTAGTTACACGTCACCTTTAATTAAGTTCAACGATAAATGGATAATAAATGAATTAAACCTAGGTTTAAAGAGACTCTAAATTTTCTACTCTCTACAACTTCTTGCTAACCAATTAAACATTTGAGCTATTAAAGGGAAAAATAACATTTTATTTTTTTATTTTTTTATTTTAAACAACCTGGACCTTATTTCTGGCATAAAATATGGTTGTATACTCCGTATATAACTTTTTTGTCATTTGGAGTCGTTCGGATGATATTTAGATCCACGTATATACATATAGTGGGAGTGAATGGGGCACCGAATCGCAGCCTCTAAATAATGCATTATCTGCTGCATAATAGATAATAAGTAACTCCAACCTCAAGGGGAATAGCACTAGCGTATCATAACAAAATATTGGTGAACTGAACGGGTTTCGTGGCAGATAATGTGTTATTTAGAGGCTGCATTTCGGTGCCCCATTCACTCCCACTATATGGATATATGCAGATCTAAATATCGTCCGAACGACTCCAAATGAGGCCAAAGTGATATGGGTTAGTAAACGATCATATTTCATGCCAGAAATAAGGTCCAGGTTGTAAAAAAATGGTTGCACTTATAAACCAAAGTTAGCATACATAAGCCTTTAAATATACTACTTTCCCTCAGCTTTAAAATCACAGCTACTCGTTGATGGGGTTTAATCAATGAAATGTGCTGATTTAGAGCTGTTTGCCGTCCACAGAAAGTAATTACGGGTCTGAATGTACGTGTCTTCCTACAGTTTGATTCTCCTGGACATAGACTGGAAACACAATATAAAATAAAATTACAAGCTGAACAGAGATCCGGTCGTACCAATAATCTCCGGAGACGGTCAGCGATGGTCACGCATGGACAGTTTAACAACAAAGAGTGAAGCAAGCCATGTCCAATCTACGCACAGGAGCAACATAAACCGTTTTCCTTTATGGATTTAACAAGAACGTCACACCTCAAAACAGGCAGCTTGGATTATCAGGTTGCAGGCAGATGGGGGAGCAAGCGAGAGGAGCCGTTTATGGCCAATATTTAAGGGTGTAAATATTATGAGGGCGTAACGTGCGTGACGAGCGAAGAAGGAAATCAGAATTCAGCATTCAGCATTTTAACTCGGGCTGTAAAGTGTCCATTTCAGCGAGCCTGTCCAGAGTCATATCTGCAGCTCTACTGCTTCTTAATGGATCATATCTGGCAGCTCTAAAGCACTTCAGTTTTCTTTATCTTCTTTGTACAGACGTACTTCAAAACCTCTTCTATAATGAGTATTTCCTCGTGTTTTCTCACTTTTTTGACATGAAACTGGCTTTAAAGGGAACCTTATTTGCATGAGGAACGTAAATGTCGGCAAACAGCAGCCACAGTAGCTCATCATGATGACCAAACTCCATGTGACAAACGTGCTAAACCTGTGTATGGGTGGATTTTAAGCAGAAAACAGCTCAATGTTTGAGTTAGATCTGTATTGGCTTCTTGTAACCTTCGTAGAATGTTATGAAAAACAGGAAGTAATGCAGATATTGGATATAGTTTCTACTTTAAAGTAAAAAAAAGAATGATTGCATTTCATTGTTCTCTTAGTTCAGACACAATTCAACAGGAGGTTCTCGTAATCCGCCTTGCAGATTTGGCCAATTTTCCTCAGCAGCTGGAGCTGCAGTTGTTGAGGCTGCCCGTGGCACGAAGCTCACTGAGGCAATTAAAACCGTTTCCAGACTGCGATGATTTCAGCAATATTGTAAGTTTAATGCAAGGCACACTGTCCCACATGGATATAATAAATTAAAGTTGTGATGTCCAGTTTGAGGGCCAGCGCACGGGCTGTACTGTGTCATAATACCCGATGTACGTGGGCACATTTCCAAAGAAGAAGGACTTTCAGGATGTCCTCTTGCTTTGTTAGTGACATAAGCGATCACATTGTGAGATCCCATCTTTAAAGACAGTATGAGTTTTTTTCCCATACTATATTTAGCCGTTACTGTTAGAAAGGCGTGAGTCAGGAACTCATTTAAGTCACTAATGTTATAAAATGTGATTAGCGGATATTTAATGTTCAGACTCAGAAGTGGGGTAGGTGTCCAGATCCCAGTTGATTTTAAAGGGGAAACCTGTACAATTTATGACGGTAGCCAACACAGTAGATGAAAATTTAGAAGTTGCAAATGTTTTGCTTAAATACAAATGACCACATAACATTTTAATTTTTGTAAAGCATCTGTAAAACATCTACCGTCCTGTCATTTTGCATTCAATTGTAATTTGGGCATTTTCAAAAGATCAGGTAACGGAGTTGACAGCACGTCATAACAGAACTGTTTTAACGGTGGCGTTGGATTGTGACACCAAAGACACTTTGATCATACGCTGGAAACATTCAGATGAGAAAAAAATAATAATAAAAAATATAATAATCATCCAGCTAATCCAAACCTGCTGCATGAATGTGATCATAGAAACGTACTCTGGGTATTTGGGACAAAGCTACACATGAAAAATGCATCCGATCTTAAAAGGCTTCCGTAGAAAGGCTTCTTAGGATTTCAGTAAATTTAATTGCATTCAGGTGTCATCATGAAAGCTACGTACTGCGTGTCATTTCTTTAACTTCATAGCAAACACTCAGATATGAGGCTCGGCAGGAACCGCTTAGACGGCAAAGAATCGCGTACAAGAAAGAGACTGAACACCGGAAACCAACAGAATGAGCCGTCTGAGAAAGCCGGGACGAAGCCCGTCACGGCGCTGACGGAGAACGGGGCAAAGGTCATAGAGAGGAGACGTCCAGAGAAATATCAAGAAAGCCATTTGGATTCAAACCCTCACGTCACGTCCAGATGTGCCCTTCTGATATAAGCCATGGCTCAAACCTGAACAAGCTCCTAGACAAAAAGATCATAAAGTAAATTACAGCCACGTCACATTTTCTAAAAGTGAAGGGACACAAGTCTATGGCCATATTTTTTCCTTCTACAATCAACTGCATTGAAATTAAGCTGCCAGGAGACCGCTGCATATCAGAAGTGCTCGCTGGAAGGTCAACTTGCTTCGATAATCTCCTCCCTCAACACCTTTCCGAGAGCCGCGTCCTACGATTTCAGTGACTTTGCAAAACCGACGAGCACACATTCACACCCGCTTCATGCAGGGATCAGCTGTGCAGAGATACTGAGCGTTTAAACGTCTATTTCTATGTTTTACTTTTCGTTATTTTTAATCTTAATGTGGGGGGAAAAAAAATTGCAAAACTATGAATGGTTTCCAGGAGAGACTGTTGGAAATTGTATTACATCTCAGTTCTTTGAATGTGGCTGTTTGTATGAGGCAACAATTTTCACAAAAGTTCTATTCAAGCAATCTTTCCTCCTTGTATTTATTTTGGCTCCGTGTCTGATCATTTCAGATAGAGAGTGGAAAGCATCAGGCTATAGAAAATGTTTTTTTTTTTTCCCGCCCTGTCATTAGAAAAATAGGTTGGAGACTTGCAGCTGCTTTTGCTTTAGCAGGCGATGTGCAGATTTAGAAAAACGCTTCAGGTGAGCGCGGTGCAGGCTGAACCTGTGCAACCTTCCAGCGGCAGAGGAATCGTTTTAAACTGTTAAAGAGCACACTTCCATAAATTACAGTCCCGCCGGATAGATAAGATTAAAGCACCTCATTGAGTGACTTCCCAATGCAGAACTTCGAACAAAAGGGCCACACTTGTAGCTCCCTGCAAAGAGAGATCGATATCGGAATCAAATGAGGAATCACTTCATTCACAGGAGTGCGGCGGAGCGGGCTGGATTTGTCTTTGCAACGGCAGACCAGGAAGACTTTGACAACTCGCAAAGTAAGATAAATCCGTATAAACAAATCGAGATATGAGGGTAAATCCTCGTATTGAGTGAAAAACTTAAAAACATTGTATTCAATGCAGATCAAACACGAGATGTACGAGCAACCAAACGCTGCTCCACAGCCTGAAACGTGTCAAGAAGTACGACGCCTCGGGTCACGCAGACCCGCACAGACGTCGAGAGCCTGACTCTTCCCTGCAGCGAGATCTCCTATTACTCCAGTCTGGTCCCAGGGCCACTTAGCTCTAATTACTGCACCCCAATGGCAGGGCCAATCGCTAGCAGGTTAATTGTTTGATCTCAGCCATATGTACTGCTCGCCGTCATGTTAATCCACCTCTCCGCAGATACACGAGCGCACCCGCGCAGCATCCCACGCGGCCCAGCTGCTCCTGTCAGAGTCTGCGTCGGTGCAGAGCGTGGATGTGTGTCAAGGAGCGCTCGGATGGAAGGTCAAATCTAACTCGAGGACCGAGGCATGACACAGAAAACTAGACGAGCGCTGTCTGTTTCATAATAACCCAGTGGCACATGTTTATAGATCATTCCAGTCACATGAAGCAGTAAAAAGAGTGGAAGTCCTCAAAGAACGGCAAATGTGTTGGATGAATGGGTAAATAAGCGGTTTGGTTAGAATTAGGCAACAAAACAACTTGATCAGATTTAAGAAAGATCCCGATTTGTGGTAAAAATAAATAAGTAAACGCTTTCTGCTAGAAATCCCTGAGAGCAAAGTACAGCAACAGCGCTCATTGATTAAATATAAGACTAGCCCAACTGCAACTCCCTGACAGTCATGACGGTGATCTTGAAGGCTGAATTCAGGTGCAATCAAACCAACCAGACTCACCGTAACTCCCTGTAATCACTCTGGAGAAAACAAAAGCACAACCTAGTGACAAACGATCTCATATTCTCGAGAAGAACGCCGCCTATTTGCGTGAAATTCAGCTGTTTCCACATGAAAATGAGCTTTGTAGCTGTGGGGGAAAATTAAAGGATTATCTTATCTCCAGGTAATGGCATTTCAAAAATAAAAAAAAATGTTGAAACAAGCTGTAAATGCTGCACTGATCTGACCAGCGGGCAAATCTTCTCGGTAACAATATGCTGTTTGCGGGGCACTTGCAGCAGATACAGAGATAATCCCATTAATGTGGCTAAGTTTGTGTGCCTTTTGTTTGGTGCTGAGCATGTAGTGTGCTGCCGGTTTATCAATGGCAAAACTTCATGGTTTGTACTGGTGAGATGGGATAGAGTGGCACTGGGGAGTCTGGTCCATTACAGAGTTAATATGGCATCTGGAGAAAGCCCATGAAGGCACAGGGAGATCATACGACCTCGTCACAGAAAGCTAAGATTGGATCCCAGAACCTCCGGTGCTCCAGTGCAAAATCAGACCAACGAAATCAACACTTCTACAGCTAGTTGTGTTTTTACTGTGTCTGCTATATCCGCACACTATGTTCTCAGAAGACACTGCAATTGTGGGGTGTATCAGGGATGGACAAGAGCAGCAGAAGTACAAGAATCTGGTGAACAACTTCGCCTCATGGTGCGAAAGGAACCACCTTCTGATCAGTACAGCTAAAACCAGGTGGTAGTGGATTTCTGGAGCCCATAACCATCAACAGGGAGCATGTAGAGGTGGTTTAGACCTTTAAGTACCTGGGTCTACAGCTGGATCACAAACTGGACTGGCCAGCTAACATAGACTTGGTATTAAAAAAAGGTCAGAGCCGTCTCCATTTCCTGAGATCGTTTAATATCTGCCGGAAGCTGCTGGACATGTCCTGCCTGTGCCCTCTTCTACGATGTGGTGTGCTGGGAGGCGGAAGGATACCTCAGGACTGGACAAGCTGATACATAAGGTGGGCTCTGCGGTAGGGGCAGAGCTGGAGACTCTGACTTCGGTGGCAGATGCAAGGACCTTGAGCAAAATCTGAACCATTATGAACAAGGTCTACCACCCTCTAATCTACAGGACACCAAAATCTGCTCCATGGACAGGTTGAGGAGTTTCATACGACTCTACAACGCCTCCCTGTGAGGGACCAACTAGACTGTGGTCATTGCTGATACTATACATTTTAAATATCTTTCATATCTGTTTCTATGTCAAGAAGCTACTGGACACTGAATTTATCCTCAGGATAAATGAAGTATCTATCTATCCATCTATCTATCTCCCTACCAAAATGGCACACTGAGATGCAATCACAATCAAGGCAACGATCTAGGTGTAAATGAGGGCAAAGCGGTGAAAAGTGCGCGCATCACCGTGGGGATTTTGCTCCGTTCCAAGCTTAAAAAAAAGATCCTCCTTGCATCCCAAGACTGTGTAGTTGTTTCAAAGGGTCATTCATATCATTTGAAAAACCCGATCGCGCGCGCACACACATTCTACGGCATATAGCCCACGCACGGTATTCCAAATAGCCTCGCCTTGATGGAAAACAGCACATACTGGGGGAAAGGACAGACATTACATGGACCATTAGTCGCAAATATAAAAAGGGAGCATCACAGCAGCCTAATGACGCTTTGATAAGCTCTGTTCTGGAAGTAAACATAATCTGTTGACTTTCAATTCTTTTGTCACACCACCAATGGTAGTTGAGGCAGAATGAAGCATTCTGCTGTAAATGGGTTGCTGTCGTGCAGAGAAAGGAAATGTGGAAGCCTCTGGGAAAAAAAAACAAAAAACGGGGAGGTCAGAGGAAGAGAACATGTAAAACCTTTATTTTTTTCCCGTTTCATGCAACATTTTCTCGGTGAAGAGCGCCTACAGCTGCTTCTCATCTGGCTTGACACAAATGCCTGCTGTCGCCCAGCCTCTCCATTAACGCTGATCACCGAGTCACTGTGACTCATAATGCCTTCTTCCCAACAGTATTTACCATTCCAGATTTACAGACAGCTGCAAATTAATGTTGCATTACTGCGACGGCAACAGAAATGCATTGTCCCTGCGAGGTAAAGAATTAACCGAAAAGCCCAACATGCATCAAGGTTTAATCTTCAAATTTCACTTGTGTACGTTTAACTGCATTCTTCTTAACTGACAGAGAAGGACTGAGAAGTTCTAGTAATGTCCCTCTACTACAAATTTAACTAACATGGAATTTGGCAAAGCAGGCCACCCAAAAGCTCAGAAGCTAAACTTCTGGGTTGCATTTACCTTCAATTTGAGGCTTTGTCCGACATTTTCCAGGTTATGTGACAACTGTGAAATTCAAGCAATATTCAGGGAAGAAGACGGGGGTTAGCAGTCGGATAAAAACAAGGTTTACCTTGTAAATACGGAGCCGGGTGACAAGGTAAACACGTCCACCAAAGGGAGGCAGGGAGGCAGGGAGGCTGGCACGAGACACAGTGTCTTTGTCTGTGATTTGGCAGAGAAATAAAGCCACTGTGCAGGTTTAGTTTTCTGGGGCCTGCTGGAGTGAATAACAACAGGTGTGTGGTCAGGTGGAGAGTCACGTGACCCGTAGGAACACACTGAGGACAGCTGGTGGCCAGAAGAGGAAATGCAGGTGTGAGATGACAGGTTTTATGTATATATATATGTGTGTATGTGTGTTAGGGCTGGGCGATAAAACCATAACGATATATATCGATATCAATAGAAAATACCTTCGATAGAATGTTCGATAATTTCACTCGAACTCCGTTAGAGAAAAATAGGAAGAAAACTACGAGCCACAACTTCAAGTCATTCTGGGGGATGTAGGCAGAGGAAGGGCTTTAGTCTCTCGACCTATCACGGACCAGCTAAGCCAACAACAACAACAACAAAAAGAACGGCGTGGAGTGAAAGGAGAATATGAGTTTGACAGCGCGAGAGGAAATTTTAGATAATAAAAGGAAACATCACGTCACCAGTTTGGCAATAGTTTGGTTATTTTAAGTCAGACATGAGTCAGACCGATGCTGTCTGCAAACTTGGTGGCGAGTGAGCGTATTAATTGGCTCTTGTCTCTCTTGATTAGTAGTGTAAGAGTCGGTTAAGTTTTGCTTCTCTGCCGGCCGAGTGAGTGGCTGCTGACTCGGTTAATCGGGGATCCACGAGCAGCGGTTATGAGCCGGTTAACGTTTCTCTGCGTATTGTTGCCCAGCCCTACAGCTCTGGACAAAATTAAGAGACCACTCCCACAAATGTTTCTTAAATCAGCATCTCTGCATCTTTTTTGTTATTTTGACCAGTCGTAATTTTCTGCCAATAAATGCTCTAAATGGCAATATTTTAATTTCAAATTTGAAAGAAATGTCATCAGCACTTTATAGAATGAAACCAAACATTTTCATTTTAATAAATACATAGCAAAACCAGCAAAACTGATAATTTTTTGGAGCTGTATATTTAAAAACAAACAGCTTTCGTATCAAATAAAAAATTGTGACGATAAAACTGTAACTATTATCTGAAGATATGTATTATTTAAGCGCCATCGTGCAAGAAACATACTTGGCTGATACAGAGCAGCCGTAGTTCTCCATAACTGAAACGGTGATGAGTTGAGCATATTGCTGCTTCAATCAACTCTAAACGGAGATGTGTTATTGGAGGTTTGGTCACAGAGAATTGAGGTCATAAGGCACCGGCAACATTACTCGCAGGGCAGATACTTGTCATCATTTATTCCTCTCTGCTGTCAGCTAATGAGTCATAAAGTAGAAGCTTGTTGGAAGGGGCCTCACCACACAAGCCCACACATTAATTGTTGTCCTTTTCCATATCTCATATGGATATATATCTATATATAACCGGAACCGGCTTCCGCTCATTGCTCATCAGGAGAAGTGTCTCGCAGTGAGAGGGCGTTTGCATTAAGAGGGGGTCAGCGAAGACATCTCTGGCTCCTCCGTGTTCATTTCCTTTCTAATCGCCGTGATCCTCGACAGCATTTAGAAGCAATCCTCGGCCAGATCGCTGTTTACTTTGCACACAGCCCGGAAGGTCTGGTGAGGCACAGGAATACCGACAGCCCTGCTTCGTAGTCACTTCTCTCTTTGTCTTTGGAGGGGCTTTGTGAATCCTAATACACGTCTAAAACACCTGTGCACATTCAAAACAGGTATGATTATTCTGTTGGATGATTGCTCGTATGAGTTGATTTGGGCATCCGCTAATAAAATCCAGAGTGTTAGCAGGGCTATGGAAGTATGTCGAAATATGAACTACAGTTTAAACAAAGGCTTTCCTTTACGCTTGGTGGTCACTATTAAATAAGATATGTACATGCATATTGTCCAGTATGTCCAGCTAAATATAATTTTAAAGGCAATTTTTTATTCAATAGTCTTTCCTTCTTGCATTAAAGGGGAACTACCATTTTTTACAACCTGAACCTTATTTCTGGGATAAAATAACTTTGGTGTCATTTGGAGTCATTCATACAATATTTAGATCAGCGTATATTCATATAGTGGGAGTGAATGGGGCACCGAAACGCAGCCTCTAAATAACGCATTATCTGCCGCCAAACTTGTTCATTTCACCAATATTTTGTTATGATACACTCGTGCTATTCCCCGTTGAGCCTGAAGTTACCTGTTATCTATTCGCAGACGTGCAGTGGTTTGTTCTTTGGCCAGCTGTTCCTCTCTCTGCCTCCACATCCTCATTTCAACAAGCTCCTCATCCGTATACTCTTTCTCAAAACGGTATGGATGTCTATCATAAACAAAGTCGTCATGGATGATGATAACAGGTAATTCTGGACTCAGCGAGGAATAGCACTAGTGTATCATAACAAATTAAAATGGACAAGTTTCCTGGCAGATAATGCATTATTTAGAGGCTGCGTTTCGGTGCCCCATTCACTCCCACTATATGGATATACACGGATGTAAATATCGGCCAAATGACACTAAAGTTATATGGGTGAATAAACGATTATATTTTTTTTGCCGGAGTTGTTGCAAATGCTTGACCGAGAGATGCTTTGTTAGACAATGTCCCGATGTATAGTTTGGACTGGTGGTCTAACAGAGGTTGTGGTGAGTTTCATTCGGTGGATGCACGTTTATCACTTCCGAGCTGTAACTCGGCTGTATTTCACTCTTTTAATAGACACACAGTAAAATACTCCACCCTGGATGTGGCTGCAGGGCTAGCAGGACTAGACTACACAGGGATGCACCGCTAACCAGTACATACTCTTAACATTAATACCAGTTGCTGACCTATTTCTATTTCTCTTTTCGTGAATAAGTGGATAGGTCCTTGCCATCCTCTCATCAATGTTGTAAACACTTATATAGAAGCCCTTATGTATACTAAAGTGCCCTACACAGTTTGAGCATAATGGGGCTCAGTCGCCGCTGTCGGTATGTCTGGATAAATTTATATCTGTACTAGATATCTTATTAAAAATGTCATGTGTAACCCATGCATGAACAAAGGAGGGCCCTGTAGAACCCACAAACACATCTCTAACTTGCAACAGGAGCAATCATTTGTGACCAATAAGGCTTCAGTCTGCATGCTAAACACCTCCTTACATCAAAAACCGTGCAACTGAAAAGCCACTTTAATAGTTGCTCCTTGGTCTGACTTTAAAGCATCACTGATGGATAATCTCCTTAATTGACGTGATTTGTCAAAGTTGTTTAAAGTGAAAATGACCAGTGCAAGTTTCCCCCGTAAAATAGGACACTTTCAATTCCCTATATTTCTGTCCAAAGTCAAAGCTGCAGCTCCGCACCGCCTCGCTGCTTCAGTTAACCTGGACTGTGTTGTACACGCCCTGAGGCATGCTGTCAAAAAACCTTGCCTGATGACAAACTGACAACTCCATCCATCTTATTTACCCGCTGGACAGCGCAGATCTGCTGTGGCAATCAATAACACTCACAATTAGTTTCCCTTCTGGGGGCGGAGGCAGAAGGGGGTTCACAGGAGGAGGAGGAGGAGGGGGAGGAGGGGTGCAGTGTTGGCTGGCGGTCCCTTACACAGCTGGACAGAGTGTACGTGTGGCCCAGGTCCTTTCCAGCCACATGTCCTGACATTAGCGAACATCTCTGGGGAGGCGCTGACATTTCCATATGTCCACTAGAACAGAGCGAGAGGTGTGTGTGTGTGCGACGCAGTTTGTCCACCAGCGCGGGGTGTGTGCGGGCGTGTGTCGTCCTCCGTTATGTGTGAGCACTCATGTGCATTGTTTTGTTTTTCACCTTGGCTCGGTGACCTGGAAAATCTCCTCCAGAGGGGGAGAGCGGCGCCGAGGAGGACTCTCCGGAGGAAGCTGATGGATCTATATCAAGCCGTAAAAATAGATAACTGTCATTCATCATCGGGGTGTCTGAAAGTTAACCCTGACCAACAGGGCTTAACCGCAAAGAGCATACAAGTCCCAGCATGCTTCAGTGTCATCTGGATGCCCTTAGCAACCTGGCATGGCTGCAGACAGGTGATTGATGTCAGCTCTCCTCTTTGTGATCATGTTTTTATGCGATGGAATAAATTAGATCAGTAACTATATAAGGAGAGAAAATCGTATGAGAAAGACATATTGGCTGAATTTAAGTGATTTATCAATTTGAGCGAGTGATATATGCACAATACGGGCCGTCACTCAAGAGTGATAAAATGAAATTGTTAGATTTGTCCTTGTTGGCAAGGACACGTCGTTTGAGCAAAAAGAAGGCTGCAGAAGTATTAATAAGCACCGTTTAAACGGTAATCCCATTTGTGCCTTATATAAGTACTGACTAAACTGGAACATTTTTAAGTTTAGAAAAGTATACTTTAAATATACCACAAGTACACTAATCTATATACTACTAGTACTACTACTAGGTATATACTTGTAGTTTAGGGTGACCAGATGTCCCTGATTTCTGGGGACAGTCCCCGTTTTGGGTGACCTGTCCCTGGCTAAAGCTGTCCCTGAAAATTTCCCCGATTTTATGAATGAGAAAAAAAATTGCGTGCTCAGTTCCAGGTGGTTCATTTTATTACTCTCTCTATTACTCAGAGGTTGCGCTAGACTCTTTCGTTGTCTGTCAAGGCGTGCATCAGCTAGTATTTCATGAATAAAATAAAATTTGCCTTCCATCAGTCCTAACAACGTACTTTACTATATACATGGTTTTCATCCAATTTCTCCGTTTTGGTAGCTGTTAGCCACATACACATACAGTAGACATGTATGTATATTACGGAAGCCCTGGCCGGCCATGCACTCTTACTTTTTATTTCCTCCGTTTTCCCGTGATAATGGGATAATTTTCTTGAGATCTCGTGATACTGAAGCGTTATCACGGGAAAACGGAGGAAATAAAATGGCCGTTCAGGGCTTCCGTAGTATATATTACTACAACTAATACTATTACTTTTAGGAAATGCTAATAACAATGTTGAGAGCTACATTCCTGTTGTTACACATGATTATTACAGATAAATGAAATGGTAAATGTCTGAGTTTTTACAGAAAGAAGGCTGCAGAAGTATTAGAAAGCATGGTTAAGTAAATCCCATTTTCACTTGCAAGAAGGGTAAAAATTTTCCTCTGCTGTAATTTTTCTTTTCAACAGTTTTGCATGGATTATCGTTTGTTTTTTATCACACCAGAAGATTCCACACAAAAGCCGAGCTGCACAAATGCTTTAATGCGGCCATTATTATCATCGGTATTCATTGTCCTCGGAGCAAACCCACACAGACACAGAGAGAACTCCACACAGAGAGGTCCCAGTCAGCCTTGGATTCAAACCCGAAACCTTCGTCCTGCGAGGCGTTAGCGCCCGCCCCATCATCATGCTTTCTCCAAATAAATTCAAACTCATGAATGGATCACTGTAGACTATCTTCAAAACATCTCAGCTATATCTCAGCGGCTACTCAAACCAATATCCCTTCCTCAATCTCTACCGGGGAGCAGACCCGCTCCTAAACTCGCCTAAATGCTTATCTAGCAGAAGTACTTACGACACATCAAAAAAGCCGCACTCTTCCCTCTTTTATGTTTTTAGAAATTATTAATGTTGCTACACCCTTTTAAAATCCTAAGAGAATGGCAAATACATATTCGATTTCCCTGGAGGGCGGCGAAGAATGTCTGCACAAGCAACTTGCTCTGCAGGAGTACCGCACAGTGGTGAAAAATGTATTAACTCAGCATTACAAAAAAAAAAAAGCTAAACAAATAAGAGATGTACCCTGCTTTAATAAATGAGGCTTCGGCAATGAGGAACCTGAGGAAAATTGTTTCTCAAGGCAGCGGAAGGAAAGAATCTACCGCTCTGTTGTATTTAAGGAGGAAGTACAATTTATCCGCCGCCAAAAAATGTGTCTTGATTGTTATTAAAAAACAATATTTCCCTTCCAGTGCTCCACTTAGGAGGAGTAAAAGACCGCCGAAGAAAATAGTGAAACAATCCGTGAAAATAGCTGAGAGACATGACCTAAAAACTGAATCTGTTGCCCGACGCAACTTGTGCGTCTCATCAACCCGCACGTCCTTGAAGGTTAAAGACAGCGGTCTCTGCAGCCTCTGGAGCCGTTAAATCACCGCGTGTCAGCGTTAAACTTTGATCATGACAAATAATAGTGTTTTCATGTGAGCCCAAGCATTGGACATCAATAAAGCCTAATGGCGTGTCAGACCTATTAATGGATTACTGCACAGAGCTCATAAAAACACAATATCCCATCAAGTCTAAAGGCCCTAATGATCCCACGGTGTCTAGTAAAGTCACTGTAGGTCCCATCCCCTGATGGATATCGGCTCTTAGTCCGTTTTATCTTGCTGCTATTTAAGAGAACAGAGATTGTAAAGGGAGGACAAGCCAGTATGATTACCTGCTGCGATATGCAAGACGGGAGACTCCCAGTGTGGTCTTAAGTGCAGTAAAAAAAAATGAACTCAATATAAAACTGGCAGCAGCAGAAGCAGGGGAAAATTGTTTTTGTAAAGGGAAATTGCAAAACTATCAGACGCTTAGCATGCAGAAGGGTGCGTATGTAACAGTTTTAAAAAAAAAGATACTCAACTGTTAGTGAGGTTTAGATGCAGGGGTTCTGATGTTGCCAAAATAAATTAATAAATGCGCCAGAAAGTGGGAATAAAATTTTTGAAAAAGTGTTCTTGCAGAGAATCAAAACGATGCAGCTCTAAATATGAAGCCAACAGGTGATTAATTCAGCACACAGACTAGAAACATCAGACTGGTGCTTGTTAGGGAGTGTTTGTGGTGATGCCGATGAAGAAGAAGAAGAAGAAGAAGAAGTACCAGAGTCCTGTATGTCTTATTAAGTGCATGAGTTCCACCTCAATTCTAAGGGACAAACAGTAAAGCTTAGAGTCTTACACTAGAAAGGTGGACCGAGGCAGTAAAGGGGAGATGTATTAACCCAGCAGTGCTGACCAAAAACAGCTCAAGGTGTTGACCTGGCCTCCAAATTCACTAGATCCCAAACTGATCAAGCATCTGTGGCATGATCCACAGATTTAAACAACAGGCAAAAGCACAATTAAAGCATAAACGCCACAAAGGCACCACTGGTCTTTGGTGAGTGGGCAGTCGGGGAGGGAGGAATCAATGCAGCAACAATCAATGCCGAGGACGGCTTAGCATAAGAACGTCACGCTGGAAGCCACGCCGGCCCTTCCTCTCCCGGCTCTCGCCGCCTTTGCCACCATCTTCATTGCCATGCCATCGCTCTCTCTGCCGCACAGGTGCAGGCGTGATTATGCTCCGGGCTGTTAACACACCTGACACCGCTCAGCTTGTTATCCAGCTAGGAGTGAGAAGGCAAAGAGAAATATTGATCCTGCCCCTTACATCCTCTGGATCAAACATAAAATAGTCCAGCCTTCAGATAAAAAGTACATTTTATTAAGTATGCGAGTATAAGTATACATATAGCAAGTATACTACACACCACGTACTTGTAGTGTACTAGAAAGTATACTAATTTAATACTTGTTCTGACTAAATTGGAACATTTTTAAGATTATATAAGTACTTTAAGTATACTTCATAAGGTAATTTTATGTTTACAAAAGTACACTATGAAGTATACAACAAGTACACTCATCTATATACTACTAGTGTACTAGGTATGTACTTGTAGTTCACACTTTAGTTTAGTACTTAAAGTATACTTTTATATGCTTAAAAACGTTCCAATTTAGTCCAAAGAAGTATTAAATTAGTATACTTTTTAGTACACTACATGCTACATGGTCTGTAGTTTACAGACACTGAAGTTTACTTAATAAAATTAACTTCAAGTATACTACTTTTTGATAAGGGTATGAACATTTCTGCGCCTTATGCATGTTCACGAAAGAGTTCAAAACCACTCGTCCTCTCAGTGATGGATGTTTGTTATTACATTTTGACATAGAGGAAACTCTTTGGATGCTAACGGCCAAAATCTGGTTGTCCTTATCTTGTTATTCCTAAAGTTGTGTTCCCCTTTTTTTTCCAGATTTTATGATTCCCAACATGGCCAAGAAAATATAGCATCGCCTTTCAAATGTGATATAAATTAGGGTAAAGGGGAAGGAGCCTGGGGAGTATGCTTTGATGCATATGTGAAATACGCTTCAGTTTGTGCTTGTTAAGCTGCATTGCATGAATGAACACAGATGAGCCACAACATTGGACCTGACATTCATTCATGTGGATGTTACTTAGACGTGTAGCACCCACCTAGACCAGACCAGGGACCCCCACCCCATAGCAATGACTCTCCTTGATGGCAGCAGCCATCCCCAGCAGGATGCAGGCAGCCCTCCAAATTTACTAGAACCCAAACTGATCAAGTATCTGTGGGATGATCCCCAGAGGCCCCTCACTAACAACTTCCTGTTGCCAGACACCTACACAGTATTATTGATCAGTGTATGTTGTGAATGCATCCATTGGATATGCTAATGTCTGGTTTAATTTGTCTACCTGTGCTAATCTGTCTGTGCGTTCTATATATTTTAGTCTCTTCCTCCTCTGCCGCTGCCGTCCTCCTGCTGTAAAGATCCCAACCAGGAATTTAAACCCACGTCGGTAAATGTTAGCCAAAATGACAATTAGCATTACCCTGATGTGGTCTCCGTGCACGCACAGGGCCCCTAGCGCCTCCAGAGTGGTAAACATGTGTTATGCTAACTTCCCTCGTGTTTGTCGCTCAGAGAGAGGAGCAGGGGATGCCGATACGCTCAGCCGCTAGTGTCAGCTAATTATTTCTGGACCCCTGTTGTGCAACACGTTCAGCCTCTCCAAGGCCGCCCCCCCTTCCCCGCTGCGCAGATTTCTGAGTCTTCCCCGACTCGCTCTCATTAGAGACGGCGGTTTCGATCTCCTTCTCTTCAGCTCTCTCTTTCTTTCTTTATTTCTCAATGTTTGTTTCTCTCGTCTTTTTTTAAGACAGCCTCTCAAAACACTCTGTTAAATAAAGAACCCACTTCAGGCAGAACAAACCCAAAATTAACTCAGAGATGTATACACAAGCCTGACTAATGCCTGCACGGCCACATACTTATACACACACACAGAATGTGTTCAGGAAACACGTGCAGGTGCACGCTCATGAGCAGGCCCTCATTAACACGCATAAACACACACGAGCGCATAAGTTAGCATGCGGGATGAGTGATGCTCGTTGTATTTCACAACAGGCACATTCCCCACTGTGGGTCTATTAAAGACAGAGCATGTTTACACCGTTGTTTTTTTGGCTAAATAATCCGGCGATACTTTGTCTCAACATAAATAACACTCCGCAGGCTAATTAAGAAAGGCTCATTAATATTTTTGTTTTTTGTTGCCGAGCTGGAATGGCGCTAATCGCTTTCCTTATTATTCCTTAATATAGATTATTGAAGGTATCAGATCGGGAAACGGTGCGATATTCTTTTGGTTGTTGACGATGTAAGCGCGGTTTGTAATATTGAAAGGGATACACAATAATTAGAACGCTTGTTAAATATTAAATATAAAGCTGCCTATGGCCAGATGCCTGAGGCCTTGTTTGCTTTATTAAAGCTTTAATGTTATTTAGTAATGGAAGATGATATTCATTTATTTATGGACCTTGGACAGAGCCAAGCTGTTAGCGTTCCAGTCGTTATGCTAAAGCTACAGCCAAAAAAAAGGCAATATGTCTGACATATTGAATCACACTTTGGGAACAGCGCCCTTCGACTAGAGCGGGAGTATGAGAGGACCACGAGGAAAGTTGCAGACTACAGGAACCACCTACAGTTCAACCTGAGCCTCGAACTGAAGAAGTTAGTGGTGAAACATCTTCTAAAAAACTCTACTAGTCCAGTTGCCTCTTTTGGAAGTACCATGACCTGGATGACTGAGAACCCTCACAAACTAAAGCTAAGACCTAAACAATTCCAACGTTAAGCTCTGCACACAGGGGCAGCACAGTGGAAAGGTGGTTAGCACTGATGCCTCACAGCGAGAAGGTCCCGGGTTCGAATCAATCCCTTCTGTTTGGAGTTTGCATGTTCTCCCTGTGTCTGCGTGGGTTCTCTCCGGGTTCTCCGGCTTCCTCCCACCGTCCAAAGACATGCTGGTTAGGTTAAGGTGATTCTAAATTGGCCGTAGGTGTGAGTGTGAGTGCGATAGACTGGCAACTTGTCCAGGATGTACCCCACCTCTCGCCCGATGACACCTGGGATAGGCTTCAACAAACCCCGCAACCCTTAACAGGAATAAGTGGTTACAGACTGGTGAATAAATGCACACAGACAAGAGACTGATGTAGTCCATATCTTTTAAAAAATATTCCCCAATGTGACTTTTTCATGTGACTTTATTTGAATTTTTGCAAGTGACGTGGCCAAGAGAGTCAACGGCATTTAATCTACAACATGAACGGACGGTACGATGGCGTGCCGCAGCTTCTCGGGACTTGAAGTAACCACAAAAAACCTGCTTCTACACGAACCCAGCATCCAGCATCGTATTTCACACCTGTAACTTCTCAACGGTTGTGGCTTCCACGTTTCCGAAGGGTTAATTTGAGGCTTTTGATGGAAAGGCTATACACGTCGGCGTGTGTCCGTTTCCATGGTGATGGCAAATAGGAAAAGAGAGAGGCAGATGATAATACGAAGCAAAATGTCAGCTGTTGGCCAAAACTGTGTGTTTCAGGTGTGCAGGAGTTGCCCGGTGTGATATACTGTATGCGTTGCATATTAACATTGAACAGACGAGCTAATTCATTAGCATACACGGCGTGGGTGGCTTGAAAACTAGATTTGTTGAATTGGATACACAACTCACTGGATTTTATTGCCTTTCTGCTTATTGCTCTTAGAAGAATCCACTACTACTGCAAGTAATTTAAAGCCTTGCATAGCATCCAATCACATAGATCCTAACACACTGATTCCCAAAAGGTCCTCTTTTGAGCCACTTGCCAAACGTTTCTTAAGATTCATTACTTGTATTAATTAAACTTTTAAGATTTTGCTTTGAATTGTTATTATTTTTTCTGAACCTGGCACACTTTCCTCCCTTTAATACGCCACCTGAATGCAGAATTAGCCCTTAATGCAAGCCCTGCATATAAAACAGGCGGCTCTATTGATTAGAAACCATAACAATGTTTTCCTCTAAATAAAGAGTATATGTGTGCAGAATAATTACAGCTAGACTTATTGGCGGGACTGGCTAAGTGACTGACATCGGTGGGCATAGCTCCATCCAGCCATCTGCCCGTTTTTTCCTACCACTAATGGAGGGTTGTGATGGCAACAAGCACACCACATTCCCCCCATGGGAAATGTAGTCCCTTCAGCATGTCTTGCTTCTGCCCTGAGGTCTCCTCCTGGTTTGTCACGCTCGAATAGCTGAGTTAGCAGGGACCCTACACGGCTCTCCCCTGCTCACCCTACCAGTCTGATCTCACTCAATGCATACCGCCGTCCACCCTGCAGAGAAACCTCATTTCGACTGATTGTATCCCCAAAGCCATTACCAGGGGCTTGTGACCGTACATGTGATGAGGAAGAAGAAGAAGGGGCACAATCACGATTGGCCCGGCCTGTATGAGGTTTCTCTCTGTGTGTGTGTGTGTGTGTGTCCTTCTTAAGGTGAGGCTTCAGGCAGCATCAGGTTTGGTCTGATTAGCCGAGCTTTTGTTCGAAAGAGACCGCTCCAGGTACACGCCACCTGTAATTCACGGACACCTTCTCTGCCTTCACATTATGAGAGCCGTAGGGGTCCTCGCCATAATTCATGTGAATAAATGGTATGTTTAAATGGGGTGATATTTGATTTAGTGGAGATGGAGGTTTCCGCGGCACAGATAATGGCGTCTGCGGGCGTTCTATAACTCTCATCATTTGTCATTACATGGCTTTTTATGACGGAGCGTATTCTAGGGGACAAAGGAAGATGTACATTTAGAGATTAGGGTTGCGTTTCGGCGCCGTTATCTGAAGAAAAAGAAGTACAAAGAAATAGGTTCTGATATTCATCTGAGGGAAATTAAATGTCTGCATCTGCCGATTTCTTTTACAGCTGCCCTTCTCCAAAGCGCAAGCATTATATGATTATCATGAAAAGGTGTATTTTCGAGAGCAAAGGGTTATGAAAATGAGCAAAAAAAAGTCGCCTCAGAGTCACCGTGGGCAACAAACACGAAGATAATGTGTCCAACAGATTTACGCAACGGCAGTGCTCAATATTGTTCACAGTTCAGGTTAGGGAGATATGGAAAAATAAAGTTATAAACTTACTGAATTGAACACATTATTATGAGATTTAAAAAAAACTAATCTCAGAAATTCTCTGACACTGTTTTAAGGTGTTTTTTGTTTTGTTTTTTTATATCTGATGGATGTGGCTTTTCATCTCTGTAACAGCGTTTCAGATTATTCTCATTCCCAGACACAACATAACATCATCCAGCCCCTGTAATGTGATAAGGCAACATAAGCCTTTAAATGCATGATCCGTGCATGAGGCAGCACTTTAACTTGGTGGCAGAAAGCCTCCGTAAGCCTCTCCAGCCTTCTCGGGCATGAGAGCTGAATTATGCGTATCATGAATTGCAGGTTGAAGAGGTTTGTGTAGCCTTGTGTGTCTTTCACAAAGTGGCTGGTGGTAGGAGATGAACACGGCGTGTACATTATGTACACACATAGGCACACTCAGAGATCCTGTGAGATCCTGAACCATAAAATATAAATATGGAAGAAGGAAGAGCTGGATTAAAGTGAAGACAAAGCAAGTAGAGCTCCCCCTGGTGGCTGGCTGCAGTATAAGTCATAAGCTCCACCCCCTCCATATTAGTTGATGGGACTTGGGCCAAATGAAAGCACGTAAGTTTTTCTAGGATTGTCAATAACGACCGTATTGTGCAGACTCTGGTTCCAAAGTTGCAAGATGGCGCCGCTCATATTCCCTGGGAAAGAGCATCAGTTTGGCCTATGCAAGGAAGTGGGGATGCATTGTTCATATTTATATACAGTCTATGTCAGAATCAGAATCAACTTTATTGGCCAAGTATGTGTGCACATACAGGGACTTTGACTACAGTAACTTTTGCTGCAGAAACACACAGAACTTAAATAAGTGTATATTGTTCATGTGTTGACGTGGATGGACTCACGCTCTGTGACTACTAAGAGCTCATCAGAGCGACAGTCCAGGGGAAGAAACTGTCTTTACCGGCCCGCTTCCTGATCCTGTACTGGCACAGGTCCTGGATGGAGGGAAGGTCAGTGCCGGTGATCCTCTCTGCAGCTGTGACTGTTCTCTGCAGTCTGTCCCTGTCACGTCTGGTGGCAGATCCATGGACGTTGTTGGGACAGACTGGATTATTGCAGTGTAGAAGAGCTGACGGTGGAAGTACAACCTCTGCTGGGCCTTCTTCCGTACAGTGACTGTGTAGGAAGTCCACTTCAGCTCCCGTGACATTGTGGACCCAAGGAACCAGAATGAGTCTACTGTAGGGACTGACCTGTTGAGGATTGTGAGATGTCTTGAACTTACCAAGCTCACACGGTGAAAAGCTTCCTTGTGGTATGGGCATTTAGGAGAATGTTAACCACCAGCCACACAGTGTACTGAAACTTTCAGAATCCACTGATGAATCAATTCTCAAATCAGTTCAGGTCTATCCAAGTCAGAGGACATGAAGGTCATTTGCTTTTTATTTTTCACAATAGTATAGAGAGTATTGAAGTTTTTAGATACAGAATTTTTACACCAGAATGACCTCTGGGCCTCTAAAATGTTTTAGTTAATAACTAGTACCACACTGTGTCCAAATGTTCCTATTTTCAACAAATCTCGCAATAAAGAAACACTTTTAATCACCAAAAATATTCTTCCATTGGATTTTTTTCCTCACTAAACTGTCATTTGTCAGCAAAGCACGCATTCAAAGAAAAGTTCAGCTAAAAATGAGCTTTATAGTTTATACTTTTTGAAAATATTTCACACAAATATCCTTAAAACTCCCCAAAACTTCTCTACTTCTCTGTCTGTCAACACTTAACACTCAACCATTAAACTGTGCATCTGCCGCACATGTAATGGTGAAAGCCGCAGTCCGGTCAGGCTCCAAATGATTGCTGAACACCACTGGACAACGTATAGGCTGCAGCGAATAACGCTGCAAATCAGAATAAGATAAAAGTGGGCACAGATATATTTCAAAGAGCAGTGACGTAAATCCCAGAGCCCACTGGGCCTCCCAGATTGATGACACAATATTGAACCACGGGGTGGATTTTCTTCTCCTATGAATCCACACATATTTTAGAAACTCTACCCTAAAGAGCCACAATCTGAAAGCATGGTCTGATAAATAATACATGAAACTGCACACACACACGACACATGCATTTTTATCTATGCACGGGAGCAGACAAAATCACAAAGCGCAAAACAAACTGAGAAAGCATCTAAAGGTCAAAGAAGATGGGAAGAAGGGGGGCGGAGTGCCTGACATACATTAAATGCATTATGACCTGGAATGGCATGCATCTGTAACGCCTCTAATTGCTGCCACCAGTGTTTGCTGCTAAAAGACTGTGAGACACACACGGGCAGGACTGCAAACAGAAGCAGAAACACACAGTAACAAATAGAGACAGGTTAAAACTACTAATGCACATGGAAGCACATTAGGGCACAAGTGCACACACACGCACACACACACAAAGATAGTCGGAGATAGTTCGGATCTGCACGCGCACACACATCCGCAGACACTCTCCGAGCGCTAAATGACTCAGACAGTCTGTGTAACAGCCTGCCCGCTCTCAGCTCTCAGAGTTCATCTCGCCCGAGCCGCTCGCTCACCTCTAAATGAGGGCTGTCAAGCGGAGCCATAGTGACGCCTGCCACCTCTAATTGGCAGTGCATTAACAATCAAATCAGGCTTATTAGCCGGAGCATGGCAACGAGGAGTAATATTCTCACTGCGCGCAACTAGTGGTGTGCCGGCGCCACCGCCGACGTCGTCCTATTTTGCATTTTTTAATTTCCTATGAACAATGGGAGAAAACTGTAAGACTGAGAGAAGAACAGATCTTAAAGAGCGAAAAGGAAGTGAGAGAATTGAGCTCAGCTGACACCCAATGTCTCAGCTAAGATTTGAGGATTGTTAGGTTTCAAATTAGTCAATCCTGCAGCTGAGAACATCTATGCTATTAGATGAAACCAAGATATACTGTAGAAACCGCCCACTCTTGGCGTCAAAGCCATATTCAACCATCATTTCTGCATTATATTAAAGCTAAGGGTAACATTAATGTATGCCAACATGTAGTCAACTCTACAAACCATCCTGGTGCTCACAGTCGACTCTTATGTTGCAGTCTGTGTCTCAAAAGGTTTAGTGCAAAACAGCGCACAATTCCTCACTCTCAATGGTCACTGTCTTGGCAACGGAGGGGAAGGGGAAGCACCAGCAACCAGATGGAACGTTGACTTATGCATACATAAAAATGTATGTATCTAGACAACATCTGCAATAAGTCAGTTCCAGAAAATGAACCAGCTGGCGTTCAGTAAATCAGCCAGCCGAATATTGCTAGCGTCAGTGAGTCCACAGCTTGCAGAGATTTATCTGAAACGGTGATGCCCTGCACCCTGAAGTTCATGTGCGACACAGGTAAGTACACAGTGTACTGCAAGGACGCGTACCGACGGAGCAGTGCGATTTGAGACGTGGTTCTCGACATACGACGGCGGAACCCCTCAATCACGACACGGGGACAACAGTGGAAATGGCTGCAATGTTTTGCTGATATTTGGCTTATATGAGTGCACTATACTCTGCATTGAGATAAAGTTTCAGGATGCACTGCTGTTCTGTTCCAGCAAACCTTAATGAATTGTCTTTGAACACTCGCTGGCTGTTGTCAATTAGCCTGGTTGATTAGGCCACGGCTCGCACCATGCTCATTGTGGTTTAATTAGCTGAACTTTGGTTTGACATTCGCATTTGTCTCACGTTATCAGGCTTTTCTGTATTGCAGGGTTTTATTTTGTGGACATGGAAGAGCACAGGTGTTGTTAATGACATTAATAATGGGTCAAATGACTCATGGCAAGGGAGACCTAAACTATATTAGGAAGGTTTAGGGAGGCCAACAAAACACTTGTGACTCATCAGATGGGTCTTCTGATGGTGTCCTTTGGTGTCTTTCTACATAATGTTATTAGTGGGGGGCCTTTGGGTCCTATGGGTTGAGGGGAGGGGCCTCTGTGGATCATCCCACAGATACTTGATCAGTTTGGGATGTAGTGAATTTGGAGTCCACGTCAACACATGATACTGTTTTTGTGTGTCCCGGGTCAGGCTCCTTGGATGGCTGCTGCCATCAAGGAGTGTCATTGCTATGGGGTGGGGGTGCCTGGTCTGGTCTAGGTGGGTGCTAAATGTCTAAGCAACATCCATGAACGCCAGGTCCAAAAGTTTCCCAGTAGAACATTGAATTGCCACAACATGGTTATTTGCTTCCTGTCAGTTCTTCAGTAGTGGTGTCAAGTGCAAGTCCAAAAGTCCTACATTAAATGTTTGCATGGCCTTTATATATTTTGTTTTTAGTGATGCTGAAGCTAATCTGTCTGCGATCTGCTTAAAATCTTTGTGGTTGCTGCTGTTCCTAAATTACAGTTATTAAATGTATCACTGATTATGTGGTCGTGCATGATAGGCTGCGGAGACGGAGGCAACTTCCCCAATGATGAAATTATTTCATCAGTCAGATCTGTCTATTTAATTGCCTTTAATGTGTTTTTCTTCAAGGCCACAGTTGTTTATGAAAATGAAGGTCATCTTATGTTGCAAAAGAAAACATTACAAGGTTTTTTCCCCCCTTCAAAATCTTTGGTTTGCGTTTATTTTCCTCCACTTGTTTCAGCTGTTTTTCTGCCTCCCCCGGTGCACACACACCTGCGGTGAAGTAACTGTGACGCCCACGCTCCAAATTGGACAATTAACAAGGCTCAGGAGAAGATTTAAATATCAAAAAGCTCCTTAAACTGCATTTCAACACAACCTGACAAAATCTGCAAATCAGGACGACAGCTGCTGCAATTATGCAAAAAGATGTGTCACTGCTCATTATCTTTTGTGACAAATGATACGCGGGTCACAAGATGAAGAGATTGAGGCCCCGTCCTCACAGTTCTGTTTTAATTCCACCCACACCCAAAACATCCGCCAGTTTGAAGGGCCTTACATAACCTGCTTCAAATCACTTGAAAGGAGCATTGATTGGCCACACTAACTGAAATGTCCACCTTTAAACAGGCTCGGGGGAGACGTGGCATCAAGTTTAGAAAGAGGCAGCAGCATGAAGACGGTCGAGCGGAGAGCGGAATGAGTAATGAACAGAGGAAAGACATTAGAATGAGTAAGAGGATAGACAAGCATTAGTGTGTGTGAACGCTTTGCAGTAAAAGCTACGTGCACGTGACAAATAAAAGCGACTTGAAACGTTTGCTAATAATCACAGTAATGGTCTAATCAGAACACAAACGGCAAGCTGGAACGAACTGGTCCAAACAGATTGAGAGGTGTGGTATAACCATGTAATCTGTTGAACAGGAACATACCAGCCACTAATCTCTTCATCTCTGGGTGAGCTGAATAGTACTTTCTGTTCACGTTCGTCCCATGTGTGGGGAACATCCGGTTACGTAACGAGCTTCCAGAAGGGACGGAAACAATGCGGCAAAGATGTTGGCAGCACCGTCGAAAACATGGGTCTGTCTCGGTCCCATCTTGGTCGTCTCCTCCTACTGAATGAATTCAGTGTTGTCTATAAAGTTGGGGGGACAAACTTCCTTCTGTTATATTTCCTGCGGAATTGAGAAGTAAGCAACTTTGTACATGTCAAAAAAAAAGTATCCGTCGGATTACTCATCAAAAACCAAGTTAAAGCAAATGTCACTGGACTTGGCTGACATTTCTCTAACTGAAGAAGCCACTGGAATGAGCTGTGAACTGTCCTTGAGAAACTTGCCTTTGTTTTAGCTTTGTTTAAGACATACTATGAGATGGATGACAGAATATTCAGATTGATGGTTTAGGGTAAAACGCATGTACCTTAGTGCATAATTTCATTTAAGGTCCATGTGAACACTGACGCTGGAATCTCTGATCAATAATTTCAATCCAGTTGAAAAGAATATTGAATATTTGTATTGTATTCATTTGATATTTATGAGTAAACTGACAATTAAAAGACAATTTAGAACAATCAATACAATAGAAAATGGCCAATTAAGTGAAAAAAAATCAATGCATAGTGCTTTTTTTAATCTATACTGTTCATCCTTGTCAAAACCTCCCATCTACATTACCCACAATGCAATCTAACTCCCAAAGGTTCTGCAAGAGTTTTGGGTTTGTTGTGCTAATGTAGTCGGTAAGCAAGGCTGTTGGTAAGCTTGCTTTTCAGCTCCAAACTCCACTGTCTTTTGTTTGTTTTTCTCATGTTTCTCACGACTTTTCAACTTCATCTGATGTTTTTCTTACAGTTTTAGTACTGACTGTCTGGATCGTGGTCCTCGCAACAATAGCAATTCAAATGTGAGTGCGGGCGATCCGGAGATGTGTGCATCCTTACAGGGACAGTTGCAGAGATGTAAATGCTGAGGTGGCTCAACACCCCCACACTCATTTATCCTGTGCCAGCATGAATTAGTTATACTAGGTGATTCATACGCGCGCACAAACCCCTCATGCACGCACACACATAGACATTTGTCTATCCGCGTGTCTCACTCCCTACAATGAGACGCACAAAAGGACCCATCCTGTGAGCACAGTCTCTCCAAATCCAATACTTACTTCATGCTTGGTCCTACACACACACACACACACACACGCAAATTACTTATACCAGCTTTCTCAAAGTGCCCAAGATGGATGTAATGTTTGCACTTGTGGTTGATGTTATGCAGGACATTTTCTGCCCTCCATTTTATTCGTGTTTGGCCTGTAAATTGTGAGAGGCTGTGCTTTCAAATGAGTAATTAGAGAGCTATAATGCGGCGCTTTGTTGTATTTGTTTTCCCCTAGAGAGTAAAGAGAGCAGGAGGGAGGCATTAGAGAAGGAAGATAGCTAGCTAGCTAGCCAGCTATCTTCATAGATAGATAGATAGACTCTTGCATTTAGTTCAGTGTGAGCTGTGTTTGTGCCAGTTTCCGTTCAGCTGCCTCCATCATCTCTGCACACATCTTTATTGCACCTTTCAGCTGAACTGCTACTACACCCGCAGGTGAATATAATGGACAGTTTTGCAGCTCAAGAGCCAGATATTTACCTCAAGAGTTCAGAGTGAGCAAAAAAAAAAAAAAAAAAAAAGCCAGAAGGAGAGGGAAAAGTAGTTTTTTATTCTTGTGGTAGCAAGGCTAACAAATATGAATGAATGCTAATGTAGCTCCCTTACTGACTGCCACCTTACCTTAAATGTTACTATACAGTATATGCTGTTTATAAAAGGCTGCTTAAAAAGATTTTGCTTAAGATTTCAAAATAAAAACGGTCTGAAATGTCCTAGAAAGTAGACAAAGAGAACACAATTATGCAAGTTAAAGAGAAATATTAAGCTTTAATGACTTACAACATTAACTAAACATTTCCAGTAACTGCTGATCAGTCGTCTAAAGCGGCTTGGAGAAGTTTTAGCCTATTCCTCGATGGGTTTGGTGGCTTTCCTCATTTGTAGAAGATAAAGTAACAGGTAACTCACAGCATGTTAACACTAAGTGCCTTGCTCAAGGGCATTTTGACGGTAGTGGAGAAAAGTGAAAAGAAATGACTGCCACCAAACCTCTAGTCATTAATCTTAATTTTACACCACCATGTACTGCTTAAAATATATACTGTTAAACTCATTCAAGATTGCTATTTTTATTAATGATGTTGCTGAACTTAGTTGAGAGGATGTCAAAATATTCAAAGTTTGTCTCCTAAGGCAGCGTCAACTTGACGAGCTTGTTCTACAGCACACAAACATATTCCGAGCCGACAAAGCCGTGTATTAGAGAATAGATCTATCATTATAGACTGCCGGTACGTCACTGTAGACGCTGTTCTCCAACGCAGAGACTCTCTGCTTCAGCTGAAAGCATGGGAGATCATAATTGTTTATGTCATATTATGCAATCACAGTGCCGTTCTCGGAAATGACAGCATAAATTAAGCTGTCAAAACATTTTCAAGAATGTCCAATCAGCGCAGCCATGCCTGCTAGGATACTCATTACAATAATGGCTGAATCTATTTTTACGTGATGATATGGAAATGAAGAAAAAAAAACTTCAGTGTAACAGCGGAAGAGGGAATGAGGCAGCAGTTTAACTGATGGAAATGTGTGTCTCTGCAGTTGATTTGACTGGCATTGAGTGTTGTGGCTGTTGAAACAGCAAAAGGAAAAGTTGTTCCGGTAATATAAATATATTCTGTTTTAAAATAGCTTTGCCTGTTTTGATGTGAGCTGGGATCTACCTAAATTGTGAGACAAAAGAAGTTCTTTCCAACCTGGAAGTCAGGTAAAACTAGATGTTTTAAATATGCATCAGACTGAAAGGTGTGTAACTTTTTGAAGGTAGTCCTAAAGTTACTCTCACCTGACAGAAATAGTTGTCGAGCGTTAAAAAGAACTCTTGATGAGAAACAAGTTGTGCTTGTTGTTGTAATTATGTTGATGTTTCCTTATATTTTGGATATTTCCCACACATTGCTAATTTATTTCTGGTACTGGATGGTATAAAGTGAGACTAGTGTGCACTGGGGGTTGTACAGACCAGTCAACTGGGTTGTACAGATTACGCTAACAATAACAACATGGCCGCCTCAGAGAAGACAGACGAGGAGCCCATTCTCGCAGCAAACTAGCAGCGATTCATCAAGTATGTGGTAAAACTTGACTAAAGATGAAGCCCATTCTGCCGTGAGACGCAAAATATGCAAGTAAATCCTGAACTAAAGTACTACTGCAATGCACACTCATCTGAAAACGCTAGCAGATGAACGGTCGTAATCCTCTAGACAGCCGTCAGTTAACGACTTCACCAAACGCCCTGTGGTAACAGAGACAGGGAGGCCGCAAATCAACCATTTTTCTGGTGAATTTCATTGTCAAAGTTATTAGACTTTTAGCTGCACAGCATAGGAATGCAGTACTATTAAATGCTGTTGATGATGCTGATTTATACAGCCCATACATATCCACATATTTATGTTCAGTTCTGTGGTGTTCTATTAGTTAACGTTGTTGTGGTGGTAGAGCATGTTTTTTGTCCTTGATGTCATTGAATGCACCATATGAGAGATAGAGGTTATGGTACAGTTTGCAGAGCGAGAGCCACATTTTAGAAGTGGCTTCACTAATCTTGCAGAAAAGTCTCCTTTGCTTCCTTTGTCTGATATGCTACGCTATGTAGGCTTATTCACAATATAGATTTCATTGCTGCAATTCATTACTTTCTACTGTGCTTAGTCGACTTCGACTCAACTTTCATCACAGAATAGTCGACTTTGAACAAACAGAAGTTGTTCAGCCCCCCAGTCTGCACGCAGGGTGCCAAAAACTGCAGTTCCTCCCATGGCCACTTGAGGTCGATTTCCCTGTCCATGACGATTGACAAATAATCTGCCTACGCGTCACCCACCCACATATTCTCCATTTAGGCTCTACCTCCTTGCCCATCTTTGAATTAGGCTCGACTTAGGCACAGCCGCAAAATAATGAGAGCCTGCTCCCTTCTATGAGCCTTAGCTGGAATTGTCATTTGCACTGCTGCGACTTACTAAGAAATGGGAAACAAACTCCCAAAGCACATTTTTTTAAAGATGCTGCGCCATGTGTGCAGCCCACATAGGTTGATGTATAATTTAATAAAAAATGCAGTCACTGGCCGCGGAAAACAAGAAACAAGAACATGTAATGATAAATATAGTCTTTACACTATTTGAAGAGCAACTTTTAAGAATTAAATAAATATACCACTTCAACAGATGAGATAATGACAAACAAAGTTATGAGAACTTTACATTATGAGAAGCTGTATTTTTTTTCCCTTTAACCAATTGTTGGTATCAATCTGCAAATTTACACATGCACGCACGTACAAATACACACACCTTGCACTCTTTAATTTGCACACGCTTTACTCTGACATACAAATTGACAAATGTGTTTACCGTCATTACCAAAGCTCGCCCGTGCCTCGGCACGCTCGTCAGCGCAATTAGCAACATCAGAGTAATCACAGCTCTTTGCCTCAGCCAGCACATCTGTGAGCGAATAGAACACTGAACACAATTAACAACACCTAAATCCAATTAGCAAACAATGAAAGGTAGCCCGGTGGTGCTAGTTAACGAGAGGAGCTCACTGCTGATGGTGTGTTAGAAATAAGAGTAGAGAAACGAAGCGGAGGAAGTAAAGATGAGGAAGGGATAAAAGAAAACAAGGGTATGGAGGTCCTCACAGAACTAAAGGTGTTATTTTCAATATTTTATGCAGAAATACATAAAAAAAAATACACATTTTATCAGCCTCAAACAGGGGTGAGACTGTAGTAAACAAGAGGACTGTTCCCTCTAGCTCTCTCTCTGACCTAACAGCTGAAATAAAATTCAGGCGTTTGTCGTGATTATTGGTGTGAAATCCTGTCCACAAACAAGAACTTTTAAATTCCCAGCTGGTGAGGTTTCATTACAGCCTGCGTTCCTCTAGCCTGACCAACTTCCCCGCCTTCAGTTACTTTTCTGTGGCGGTAAATTGGTCTGGAGCGGTTCTGTTGGGAACTGATTATGCCGAATAAGAGCAACTAAATCTAAAACAAAGTCGTCCTGACTGCGCTGGGCTAAGATTGCCTTGAAGACGTTTTAAGTTCACAATAAATCACTGGCTGCATTAGCTCAATAAAACTGTGTGTGGTCTTACATTACAGATGGTAAATTACAGCTTGTGCAGGCTCTTCTGACCCCACTGATGGCAAAGATCGTGTCACAGTTGTACGAAACACACAACAGCACATCAGAGAGACGGCCCTCAAGAAGAGGCAACATGAGATGTTTTCATCTGCAGATTTTTGTCTGATACTGTCTCGGCTAAGTTTTTTGGAAGCTAGATGGTGCTGTGGTCAGGACTGTGGAAAACGAGACGAGGGTTAGAGAGAGGGGAGAGGACGGAGTTGAAAAAGGACAAGATCATAAATGAGGAAGCAGGTGCTGATGAAAGACTATAGGGAAATAATAGGGAGTGATTTAGAAGGAAGGACGAGAGGGGAAAAAAAGACCAACGAGAGGAGGGGATACCGGAGGACAAGAACTCAGTGGACCGAGAAGAAGAAGAAGAAGTAGTGGTGGACAGGTGATTAGCCTGGCGATACAGCGGAAGATGAGGACAAGGTATTGGAAGGAGTTTGTGTTAATGAGCTGCAGTCTGGAGGGGAGTTTTATCATCAACCGCCTAGTGGACATAGATGGTTCTTTTGAATAGTTATGGAAAAGTTTTGTGTGAATTCTAACCTGTAAAATGACGAATAGGTTGTGGTAGAACAATAGTTAAGTATTTTAACCACCTTGCCCATTGAAATGCATTGCTTTTAATAAGGCTCATTTCACTACAAACAGAGTGGACAAAATGCTGCCTGTGCTAAAAGAAGCAAACCTGGTGACTTATGACAAAAATGAACAAAGCTTTCGAGACACATGGGTAAAACAAGATATTAGGAAAGACAAAATGACAAAATGGTAAGTGCACTTATTTATCTGCAGCAAGTTTAGTCAAAAATTTCTGAATTTTGGACAATTTGCTGACGAATGACTTTCAGACTGATCTTACCGGCGTCTCTGTCACTGATCTCGGCCTCCCCAGCAGACCACAGCGCAGTAGAAAGCACTCGCTACCGCCTTCTTGCTGCGCACACTGAAACATCTGAATGTCTTCAGAAAATTCCCTTCCTGTACTCGGCATTGATGCAGCCCCTCCAGTTCAGACTGCATTTCAAGTTGTAAGTACTTGCAGGTCTGAACAGTCTCCTCCTCCCTCTCGAAGATCTTTACGGGTCTACCTGCAGTTCTTGTCCTCCTAAAGTCCACCACCATCTCTTTGGTCTTCTTAAAACGTCTTAACAAGTCATAGCAGTCGTATTCCAGTGGATATTAATGCAGACGATTCCTATTAGTCCAGCTGATTCCTGCTGCAATGCTCCACAAAGTTCTCCACCAGATGCCTGTCCACCACCTCCAGAGAGAATCAGAGACCTGCTGCAGGTGGCATGTGTCTGTTAGTACTAGAACGCGGAGTTCCACTTTAGCGTGAACTTAAAAAAGACCTTCATGTTTAGCTTAAGAACAAAAGGTTCAGTGAAGACCCTGTTGTCAAAAAATAACATCCATTAATTGTCATCTTGTGATGCCATTTTAAATATCTGTTACTATAAGTGATGGTGAAACTTTAGCAACTTCAATATCTACACGCAGTAGACTGCTTTCACACATTATAAGATTTATACATCTGGGGATAAAACAGCAGCTTGAGTCTGTCAAAGGCACAGACACAGAAATCAGCTCACCCAACACGCCACGCCATGCTGGCTCTTCATCTTTCCATGCTCTAACAGCATTGTTACGGCAACCGCTGCGCAAACACACGGGGCATAATCTAATCCCTTTTATAGATTGGACACAGTATATCTGGTGCGGTATATCTGCACAGAGATGCACGCTGTGACCACTGGAACGTCGACATGTAAACAGACCTGTTTCTCCATGCTCAGCTCCGGGCTCTGCTCTCTAATCACATTTCCAGGGAGAAGAGGCTGGAACGAGAGGACCATTATTGGCAGCAGGTGTCTGATTAAAGCGGCAGTCTGCTTCTCGTTGTTTTTCAAGGGAATGCCGCGGAATCCAAAGCCCAGGGATCAGGTAATGTGACACTGGTATAGTGTGCTCAAGAGGCTAATTATTTAAGTGAAACTGACTGATATATAACTGATATTTCTTAACTAGATACACGAGAAGAGAAAGAGCTAAATCTACTGGCAGAACCTCACATTTCCAGTGACGCAGTGAAGATAGTTCCTCAAAAGTTACAGGTTTTGACAGTCAAGGCTTCCATCGCACAGTGACAGAAATCAAATCAGTAGTAATGAATACTTCAAGGCATTGTATTGCTTCAGTCCTTGCCATGTTGAGTTTTTCTAGCAGAACATGTGACAACAGCCTTCTATGGTCTGAAACCCAAGTGTTGCCCATACACACTGTGGATCCCAGCGCCTGGATCTTTTTTATTCTACGTCCTGGCGAATTATAAATGTTCATCTTTATGCCTGAGAGGACGGCCGCCTCAGCAAATTCCGTTACTTCCTTTTAAGCGCGATCTTGATCGATTCCCATCCGTGACAAGGTTGAAGGACACCGTTTCAGAACATGCTGCATCCTTGCGTTACCGCTTAGCATGGACGCACTGTGCATCTACTGCACTTCCTCACATACAGTCCATATTAATACAACATCCCTCCTATAGAGGATGTTGCTGTATGAGTTACATTCACGACGGGGAATCGTGTTGTCAACACCCAATTAGCATGATGCTGACTCAGTAATCGTTTCCGTACCATCAAGGTCACAGGATTAATCAGCGTGAGAGCGTGCATTTGCGTGTTAGAGAGGCTGGCTATAACAGTTAATAGAAAAAGAAGAAGAAAAAAAAAGACTTGGCAGCAAACGTGAGGCAACAAGCTGCAGCACTGGGACTTTATTATGCTATTATTGGAAAAATACAATGTGGAGGGGGGGCAAGAAGCAAAATAGAGAAGGAGGACTACACTACACTACAAACAGTCTGAGAGTATGAGGGAGAAATAGTTGTCAGAAGAGTGTAACAGTGGGTATCTAATGGCCCCGTGTGTGTGTGTTATGCGATATAATGGCCAGCTATAGTGGCAGTGGGAGGGGGGGAAAAAAGAGAAAAGAAATAGAGTGAAATAGCAGATGTTAGCTAAATCTAGCCCAGATGGGACCCGACACTTTACGTCTGAAGAAAAGCCCAGCGTGAGGCCTGCTGGGAGATGCAGAGATGAAGATAATGAGGGAAATTAAGAAAGGAATATGAACGGAGCGGGGTATACAGTGAAGCAGAATGAGGCAGGAGTGACAGTCAAGCACTGTACGTCCTTTATTCGTAGCGATGCCAGGTTTAAGATTAGCGCGGTGCCAGGCTCTCAGCTCAGCGGTCTCTACAGAACTGTGGTCAGTTCAGTTTTTATTTATTCAGAGCAGCAACTGAAATTGTGCTGGGATTATGTGCACATCTTTGGTTGGGTGGCCACATCTGTACACTCTACAGTTGAATTCAACACTGTTAAACACCTCACAGTCCACAATGGTTCGTTAAAGCCAAGTTCATTTTGGCGATTTAGATTTTTGGGGTGAATATGAATGTGAATATCTAGGTACGCTATACAAATACAGGTTCATGTGATTGCTTACCATTCAGCTAAACTAGAGCTGAGGAATCAAAGGTAAATCATCCAAAATTCTTTAAAATCTGGACTATTTCAGTCCTGGCTAGTTTGGAGACACCAAATGCAGTTCACTTGTGCAGGTTCCACTTCTGAGTGACAAACTACTGTCATTATAGTCAAGAAGCCAGACAATAATCTGCACTTTTCCATCTTTCTCTGTGAATCTGAACAACGGGGGCAAAGTGTAAGGAATCGGTTGGTTCGCCGTTCCTGCTCCTTCTTGATCTGTGACACCTGGAAATAGTTCAAACTGCTGTTTTGCTTTTTGATGAACAATAAGGATTAGTGCCAGACAAACATAACACATTGCACCTCCTGTGACTGCTTAATAAGAAGTCAAATCCTGAGATGAAGCTCATCACCCCGCTGATTTGAATCACTGTTAAATTCAGTGATACATTACTTGTTGTTTCCAGTGAGAAGGACTCAGCTGCTAAGAGCTTCTGTTTGGTCACTGGTGGTTCTGTATGGTAGAATCCATTTGAATATGTATTATTAAAGATTAAGTCATACTGATATAGATGTTTTTTTTCCCATTTGGGTTATGTGACGATATCATTTTCTTAGTTGATCTGCTTTAATGCACTTGATCAGTGCGTTTACAACTAATTAAACAGGTTTCTTCAGCAAGCTGGCTCTTCATGTTGTTCAGGCTACATACATCAGCATGTTACTTAAGATTACGATAAATCATCTTCAATGATCATTTTATCCCTTGCAGTGTACGATCAAATACTGTCAGAAAAGATTGCAGTAGAATCTGTAAACAGTGTTTCTTAAATAAGTTTAGAGGTAAGGTAGAAACCTGGCCGACAGAAACCAGTGTCCAGGGTACTACAGAGTAAACATGTTAATGTAATGCCCCTGAATAAAGGGAAAAATAACCACAAGAGTGATTTAGTGGTGTTACTTCAACAGTAGCTTTACTGGAGTGAATTTTAGCAAACACAAATACCCTTTTTACAAATAAACGCAAGTAAATGAAGTAACTTAAGTTGCAACAACACAAAATTGACTATATTAACTAAATATATGCGTTTAACTTAACGTAAAACCAGAAATAAGTACACAAAAGCTTAACTGCCACACGACGGCTAACAGAATTTGGCTAGCAAGCGCACAGCTCTACTTTACTCATCAAAACTCGCCTCTAAATGTGTAACACAAACACACAGCACAATTAAACCTGTAGTGACTGTTTCTATGAACTTAACGGCCGACATACCTGAATATTTCCCCAACAGCAGCGTCTCTGGAGTGAGGGAAAAACACTGTGAAATCTCCTTAAAACATGCATTGTGGAGACAAAAGCAATCGAACCCAGATCACTTCATCACAGGCGTAGTAAACAAGAAGAAATAATGAGCAATGCAAAACACATTTAACGCATTCTTACCTCTTAACATTACTAGTTTTAAGTGCTATTATGATTATAAATGATAGATTTTTTACATATATTATACCCAATGTTGACTATATGTAAGTGCCAGCTTTAAAACCCGTCACAATAACCAGTTTCTGGAGTACCCTGGTTATCACAGACAAGTTTGTACTACACTTGGATGAAGCTGCAATGTTATTCCAGCACACTTACAGACTCAAGCAGAATTACCACCGAATAGAAAATGTATGTATGTATTCATACATTAATTATGTTTAAATGATTATTATTTATTATGCATGGTGCAAGAACTGCATGGTTTATTAATGTGCGTGTATCTCTCAGAGACAGAATAGGAATTAGACAATAAAAACAGTTCGGTAACCACTGAAGTCTGTCTTCATTCATTCATTCATCTTCTAAAATCACTTGTCCTGTGAAGGGTGGTGAGGAGGCTGGATCCTATCCCAGCTCTCAGGTAAAAATAAATAAATAAATACATTCTACAGTGAAACTAAAATATTTCTTTCTTACAAAACTGAAAAACAGATTTCACAAGGTTACTGACACGATGCGTCCAAACATACTTCCAATCATACTTCCATTTAAAGTGTGATACAAGTGTCATTTTTGATAAAAATGACTTTTTTTACAAAGAATATTTTTATGAAAAGTAACAATAGGAAAATATAAATATTAAATCCGACCTACTATTCCTTGTCAGCACACACAAAAAACTCTCAGAAATCAATGTGCTATTGAAATACAACAAGAAAAGGGGTGGTGTACAGGGAACATTGTGTCTCTTCTTCTTGGAGGAAAAAAATGGTTTGCAAGCACACAGTGGAACTGAGAATATGTCCAGTATCTGGACTGTGCTCTCTATGAGTTACATACACTGGGAAAGTGTAGGTATGTCTGCACAAATGTGTATATGTTACAGATGTTCTATATGTATTCGTGTAACTGGTGGAGATTCTTGTTATCTATCTATGTACTTATCTATCTAGTACACTCAGTGACAACTTCATTCAGCATGTCACTGGTGGCAACAAATTGCTTTCAGACTACCGACGTCGGTGCAATCATGATGCAAACGTGTCTGTAACAAGTTCAGAATGAGACGGGCACATTTAATTACTGTCACTTACACTTAGAGCTGGTTCACGTAGTCCTGTTTATCTACGGTGGCTGAGGAATCTGAAAAGATTAAAGCTTAATGAATGAAAATGTTGGATTATACACTGTGCTTGTTTTTATTTCATTTCTTTAATATATATATATATATATATATATATATATATATATATATATAATTCCCCACGGGATCACTTTACTGAGCGGCTGGCATGGCAACTTGTAGTCACCATTATGTCACATCCTGTTTCTATGGCATCAAATAACTATCTTAAACGAAACTTGTGTAAAATTGCCACTTGAACACGCTTCAAAGTTTTATTAACTACCAAAAATTAGTGTTTTAGTTTGGCCCAAGTCCCAACCATTAACATGGAGGGGGCGGAGCGTATGACCTATACTGCAGTCAGCCACTAGGGGGAGCTCAACTTGCTTTAACTTCACTTTTGATCAGCAGTTCCACGGTCCATCTTTACACTGTCTATGGTCCTGGCTATTTCATTGTAGTCACCCTTAAAAAGGTCCATATTGTCCACATACTGTTGTGTCAAACTTAGGATCATCTTCCAGTTTGGTAGTTGTTCCCCTTTTCTCCCGTCATGTTGTGTTTTAAAGAATTTCAGACAGAACAAACATGACGATTTCTTCAGTATTTTGTCATAGAAGATACTGCAACTGTCCATGTCCATGCAGTTGTGATGTTACCATTCTGAGCAGCAGAAGGTAGATGTGAGATCTTTTTTCATTATTGTTGCAGTTGTCGCTGCTGATGTACTGGCTGGGTTACACACGCATGCATTTAATGCATATGTTATAAATTTACATCAGGAAATCTCTTAAGATGTATTAGTATGTATTGCAAGTCCTTGAAATATATAAACAGGCAGCTGCTATAGATGCAAGAAAAATAAATCCAGTCAATAAAGTAAGGGAATTGAAATGCACCACACAGGCCCATGCAAAATAAGTCAAGGTCAAGGGTCAAAATGATCGCCTGCTTCATCCATTTGATCTCACACAAACTTTTAACACAAGTTGACTGTGCAGGCAGAAGTGTGCCCTTTTCTGAAAAAGGGTGAAAAAGTGGTTTGATTCGCTTTTAGGCTCAACACCTGAGCTCAACCCCCCCATCTACTTAGTCCCATTCCCACTTATATACACCATTTTATAATTTCATGGTCAGTGAGTAACTCATACAAACAGTCCCATAACTTCTTAATATTTCATATTTTCATTTTTTTTTCATCTATACCGCAGACCTTTTTATTTGAAGTTTCCTCCAGCCACCAGTGGTCTTGCAACCAAGAAATACTCACTTTTAATCTAAAGTAAGGAGTTCAAGGGGGAAGTAAGCTTTACGATAGTCTCATCTGAAGGTGGAGGCATAAAAGACAGACATAACAACATGGTTTAAAATGTGGAATATAAGTGCAATACCACTGATGGTCACTAGGTGCACTAAAACATCGGGCTAATCAAATTCTATCAAAACAATGTCAACTTTCATGGAATGCGTCTGGTCTGGACCATAGACTGTATAAATATGGACAATGCGGGGGGGAGGGGCTTATTACATATACTACAGCCAGCCACCAGGGGGCGTTCTACTTGCTTTGGCTTCACTTTTGACGACCCGTTCCGCCGCCCATATTTATACAGTCTATGGTCTGGACTGATTAAAAAGCCGACCTTGTCCATGTCCACCCCTCACTCCTACCCAGCTCCTCCCTCTCATCCACATTGGCCACTTCTGGGCCTAATGCCAAACCCATCACTGTCACGGACTATGTTCATTTTTATTCATTTATTTTTTTCCATACAGTTTAAGAGCATAATGGGCCGTTGGTCTCCTGCGGTGTATATATATATTAACTGAAGACTCTCAGCTGAAAAAAGATTGTTAATGATTTTACCCTGCTGCCATTTTCATACACATACATTATGTGCCAGTGGCAAACGCAGAATTTTGGATATATTATTTTGAAAAAATACAGAGCCGGTACACTCATCTAGTCCTACACACAAAGCTATTCCTTTTTACGGCCATGCTGATTGTAGGTGACAATTTAAAATTTAATGGAAAATGCAGAGACAATCTGGCCACAGTGGCAAGAGTCTGCAAAAAAAAAAAAAAACTGGGTCACACTGTTATCTTGGGCCAAGTGGAGTAAAGCACTTCATGAATCATGTAGATAACGTACAGTGAAGCTATATTGTTCACAGAGTGTGTGACAGACTGGTTTGTGTGTTCATGTGTGTGTCTGGAGGGAGTCTTTTGTACCTTGGAAGATGTCCGCGTGTGTTTATGCATTCATGTGAATGAAACAGTCTCACACGGAGGCCATGTATTCCTGAAAGCATCTGTGGCTGCAATGCTGATGCCCAATTATTATGTCACAGGAGGCATTTTAAGAAATCTTTACTTTGAGCGTGTTTTCTCCCATTAAGGAATTAATGACCTATGAATGTTTAATCGGCAACTTCATCTCCACATTGCATGCATGACACAGAAACATTTATATTGACCTAATTTATGAATCCCTCAAGTGGTGCTATTATTATTGTTTAAATATTCATTTTTACATCAAATTGAGATTTGTGAGAACGCAATTAGCAGTTTTCAAGAACTGATAACATATTGTTGGGCATGTCTCACTGTTGGGCATGTTAATTATTAACTATACAGAGAACATAACACCAGTTGTAATAGTCAAGAAACTTCACCACTGTGAGGTTGCTAGGCTATCTCCCCTCGAAACACACACTGGGGAATGAGGCAAGGTGAACTAATAGTAGGTTTACTTAAAAAACTGGGGCTGCAGAGCTGAGGCAAGAGCCAGACAAAGTCCTAGCAGAAAGGGAATCCAACGTAACTAAGCCCAACAAAGAGCATGCATCAAGCAAAAGAAAGAGCGTAAATCCTGCAAAAAGGGGTCAAAACCACGAGGCGCTAAGAAAAACCAGGAGACACAAGGGAGAAAGACAGGAGACACAAGGTAAGCACAACCAACAAACTGTCTCAGAACAAAGCGAGACAAAGGTGAAATGTGAAGCAAAATTAATTGATATGCAACGCAACGATAAGATAAAACAGGGAACAGGCTAAGAACATGTAACTCTAGTTCCTCATACAACTTTTCCAGCGCATTACATCGTTAGGCTTTTAGAAATGATTGTTGGACGCCTTACAACTCTTGGTTGCTTACTCTCTTACTGACGTTTATGTGGTTTGAACAAATAAGAAAATGTGATTTCAGTTGAAAGAAAAATGAGCTTCTGAGTGAACAGTAAAGAGTTTATTCAATAAAGAACCCAGAGAAATATAAGAGTTTTTGGCAATCATGCGTAAGTCTGAGGGGGTCTAGAAAGAATGACGGAGATCTGGACGGCATGGGAAGTGGACTCTGATGAGCTCGACCCAGGCCCTGGATGTGAAGACTACAGTTGAACAGCTAAGTCTTAAGTGAACTGACACTGAGCTTCATTAGTGATGTTAAAAGAGATTGTATCCTAGTTTTCTGGCCTGTATGCTAAGCAAATCAGGCTCAAGGAAGGGGACCAGGTGTCAAACCATGGTCTCCTGGTATCATTTATCCCTCAGTTTATTTCATGCAGTCAAAAAAACGACTGAGAGACAGCATAAGAAATGCAAAACTGCATTTTCTCAAGCTTAATTCTGCAGGTCAACGGGGTACATATGATCATTTCTGAACACATGGCAATGACACCACTAGTCGCCCTACCATATGTCAAATAGCAAAGCCTTTGTCCTCCTACAATACCAAGACAAAATCCTGTCAAGCTGGAGGGTTATGCTAATGAATGCAAACGTGAATTCCATCCCTGGACTGCATCTGCAGAGGTTAAATCCCATCCGTCTGTTCTTCCTATTATCTGTCAGACAGTCCTGAGGGCCCGGACTGATCCGGATGGAGCGAGGCATGAACAGAAGTCTGCGGAGGTGTGACATAACAAAGAGATTAAGATTACAATCACACTTCATCCCCCGGAGTTAGAGAGAAGAGAAGTCGCAACATGGGTTTTTCTATTGTCTGCGTGTACGGAAGAAAAAGAAAGGCATAAAATATGCAAACGGTGATACAGAGAGGAACAATTAAATCCCAGCTTGTGAAAAATAAACACTGACCAACAAGCAACACACCAACGCGTGAATTTGCATCACAAGGGAACTAGGTTGTCTTTCATTTAGAAGACAAATTATAATGTGTACCCTGTTAGTCATTACCACCCATCTATTGTAACCATGCTGAGGACAGAAGCTTCTTGTTCTTATGTCTCTCTGTATGTCCACGTTGTGACTGACTGACAGACTGTCGACTGCTTCACAGTGCAGAGTCACCAGAAATGAGCACGAGGCATTAGTTATTGATAACGGCAATTATCTGAGATCGCCGCGAGCCGTTTGTGGTATTTCAAGCAATTTCAAAAAGTTCCTGGAAACCTTTTATGAGGCCTCATTTAGTTAGGAGATTGGACATTGGAGAGAAAAACATAAATCTATTTTTGGTTTAATTCCCACGCCTATCAAGACTAGCCTTTCTCGCTGGTGCGTCCCGACATCCTTTAAACCATTCATCAAACAGCAACCTGGGCTTTAGCATGACACCAATGTTTGTTGGTGGTGTTGACCATTTATTCCGCGAGTAACAATATCTGGTAACTTCTGCACACATTCACAGACTTTTGGTCAGGTTGAGAAGCATGTGGTTATCACCCAGCCAATCAGCCGTCAGTAGGGATAGGACCCACAGATTCAGTCACAGGACCAAGAACCCAGAGGTTGTGGTGATTTAACCAGTTTATTGCCAAGGCCGAGGCAGCAGATGGGAGCAGATTTGCAAGACAACAAAGAACCAGGTTGGTGGGGATCTGGAGTTAAGCTGGGGTAGATATGCTGGCGGACTGGCAGAGCCGGGTGAGGCCTCCAGGAAGAACATGACGGGGCAGGTGAGTAGATGGATCCAGGAGCTGAAGACAAGGAAGACAACAGTTTGAACTAAAGACCAGAGCCACGGCACCACACCACTAAGGTATGCAGACGAGTGGAAGGACTGAACCAGGATTCATGGACGAGGGGAGTAGATGGCTGATGAGGTTTCAGCTCCGTCCAGGTCCAAACGAACCTCCAACCTCCAGACAGATACACCCATCAAGGAACACACAGGAATATCCTGACAATCAGAGAAGATCAAGGCAACATTCTCAGGTCAGATGTGGTCTGCAAGGTCCACCTCTGCATTAACGCCGAGGGTAACTGCTTTATTAGGTGCTTTATTACGAAGAAGTGGCTTAGGGTTGACATATTGAATTTCAGATGGGAGCAGATTTGCAGGACGACGAATATGGTCCAAAACCAGGTTGGTGGGGATCTGGGGTAAGCTGGGGTAGATATGCTGGCAGACTACTACTTCCAGGAAGAATATGACGGGGCAGGTGAGTAGATGGATCCAGGAGCTGAAGACAAGGAAGACATCAGTCAGTAAAGGCAAAAGAAGAACTCAGAACTAAAGACTAGAGCCACTGCACTATACCACTAAGGTACGCAGACGATCTGGCGACGAGTGGAAGGACTGAACCAGGATTCATGGGACGAGGGGAGCAGATGCCTGAAGAGGTTTCAGCTCCACTCAGGTCCAGACCAACCTCCAACCTCCAGACAGATACACCCATCAAGGAACACACAGGAATATCCTGACAATCAGAGAAGAGCCAGGCAACATTCTCAAGTCAGATGTGGTCTGCAAGGTCCACCTCTGCATTAACGCCGAGGGTGCTTTATTAGGTTCCATGAAAAAGTGGCTTAGGGTTGACATATTGAATTTCAGTGAGTGCCCTATAAGATAAGATATAGTTATACATAGTACAATGCACAGGGAAGTTTATTTTTTTCGTACTTGCAACCAGTGCAACCTGTTTTACAAGGGGGTAGCTCTTGTATATACATATATATACAATAGCGCAGCTCTGTCAATAGAGTGTACAAAGGGTTGAATCCGGAGTTCATAACGTGTCTGTCTGGCTTTTTCTTTGAGAGATGTGAATCCGGCTGTCCTGTCAAAGCAGATGAAAGGAAAGTGGTTATTTCTTTTTTTATACAAAAGACTAGATTGTACCTATTCATCACAGAAATAAGTGAAACATAGATGATGAATGAAAGCTACAGATGGTGCATTAAGCGAGACATTCATCATGAGGTCTGGGTTTCTTTTCTCGGAGACTGAAAGGTCTCGCAGACATGCTTGTTTTTCCTCAACTCGGCACTTGAGACCTCTTCTGCGCGACCTCTATCGCAGACGCACGGTATAAGAGCGCTTCATCTCATTCATAATGCATATCGGGGCATAGAGTCTCTTCAGTTATGTGAAGACACACAAGCAATCCAATGCCAACGGATATTTAAAAATTAAAGTTCATTTCAGCTTTGAGGATTAATGGCCGATCCAGTGTTGGTCGTTTAACAGTGCCTCTGGAAAAGTCTCTAGTGGCTATTCTTGCATTTCATTTGCCCCCTTTTTTTTGGTATAAATCTCATTATTTTTATTTATTTTTTGGTCCAATATTTGATTCATTTCCTTAATGCTACACTAATATGTGAGGATATACATCTGCTGATGAAAAAGAAATCAGAAATCCCATCTCCAAACTTCAGGAAGAGATGAATTACCTATGGAAGTCCCTGCACCTCACCTTGTTTCATCGACACAGATCCAGCTAATTCTGCGGCATGTGAGCTTGGCCGAAGCCCAGATCATTATCTAACTGCTCATCGAGCCGTGTCGCAGCCTTATTTAAACAAATGGCCCTCACTGAACCTTTGGCTCTGCTCCAGTCTGCTTGTCAGGAGTCAAACTCTGCATCAAGAAAGCGGCTCGGCGGCCGTTTTGATTTTATGGCTGCCGCCTCGCTTCAAATCCGCTCGACAAACGCGCTCGCCGACAAAAACGTCGGCGAGTGGCTCAGACAAAAAGATCAACGGAGCGGAAAATCAAGTGTTTATATTCAGATACTAAACTTCAAATGAATGAAGAATGAGTCCTAATGTGACGGGTTTACTGTGTGATGGGGACGTGAGGACATCGTTTGGAAGCATATTTCAAGTTTACAATTCTTTGTAATGGTAGAAAATGGAGACAAGTCAATGTAAACACAGAGAGACACGATCTCTATCTCCTTCACACACAGGCTGTTTGCTAAATGAGACCAACTTCACTATGTGGTGGCCCCAAGTGGTGGAGGGAAGCAAGTGAATATTTGAAAGATTTCCTTCCAGAAAACCTGCTGCAGACATTGTGAACACCAAAATCTAGCTTTGCTTTGAGTGAGGCTCATCTTTATTCACATCATATCAAGGTTAAAGTGGCTTTTCCCATTTTGGATTTTCTGACTTGTTATTTTTAGGTTAGGGTCCTGGTAAGTCTGTTAATAAAAGGGGCTATGCTGCATTTTTACGCTATCTGTAAATAAAAAGTGTATAGAAGTTATATATACTGATCAGGCGTTACATTATGACCACCTTCCTAATATTGTGTAGGTCTCCTTTGTGCCTGTAAAACGGTTTTGACTCATCATGTTTTTTGAGTTACTCCTGAACCATTTTTGTGTGTGCGCCTGTGTCAGGCTGCATCCTGCTGCCATCAAGGAGTGTCATTGCTATGGGGTGGGGGTGCCTGGTCTGGTCTAGGTGGGTGCTACATGTCTAAGTAACATCCACATGAATGAATGTCAGGTCAAAAGGTTTCCCAGCATGGTCAAGGTTATTTACTTCTCCTGTCAGTGGTCATAATGTTATGCCTGATGGGTGTAGTTTACTCATCGTGGCATTACTTTTACAATTATGATGAATACCTCACACAAAGTTTAAATCCATCAATCATCAAGCGTCGCTCTGCTTTTCCGCCTTCGATGGTGCATAGCTGCGTATCTCGGTACTTTTTCCACATGGATGCAATTTCGGATAAATGTCCATCACTCACACACACACGTGCGTCCAAACACCTGGCAACTGGAATCGCGTGAGCTCCGCCCATCATCCCAACGGCTTCGTCAGCTCAGAGAATTTCAGAGCATCCTGAGGCGTTTCAGGAGTGAAAGGTCTCTAAGAAACTCAAGCAAGTCCAGCTCCATCTTCACACTAAAGTACACTAAATAATGTACAGATTTGCAGAAAATAAACAGTATTAGTATTTATGTTTGAAAAATTCAATCTAAATGAATTTAATGGAGTAAAAAATACATTTTTTTAAAGAAAATTGTTCATTAATGAAGATAAATCAAGTATTTAATGCAAGTAAATCTAAAGGTGCAATAGTTTTTTGCTCATTTTAAGAGGCTGACTGTGGTTCTGTGGTGCTTACATAACCAATTAAGTCCTACATTAAGGAATCTTTCCCGAGTGCTTCTTCCGTAAGGTTGTGTGCAACGCAAAGACAACACTTTGATAAATAAGGACCTTGAAGTAAAATCAATAACAGTGAAACAATCGTATCTCAGACCCTCCTGACCTTTCGACTACCTTGACGGAGAACAGCGTCAGACAGTTTTCCCCTAATGTGCTCTTAATTCGCATTAAATCCTGGAACGTTGCAACTGTAAGCGCGCCAACGCTCAGCCACCTGTGCGTTCGCCGACACTCACCAAATCCCCTTTCACCTCCAAAGTGACTCATTAACTTAGTATTGATTGGGCCCTGCTGAGGCGACTGCGGCCCATGTTCTGCTGTCAGAAACCGGCGAGATAAGAGAGAGAGAGAGAGAGACGCACACGGAGGGAGGAAGGACGAGAGGAAATGAAAGCGACGCCGCAAATGAGAGAGAAAAATGGAGATACGGAGACCGTGAGAGAGAAAGAGAGGCCTCACACGCGTCCGTCTGGAAGCTGACGACGCTGTGGCTACTTGCACTGAATATACCGGATGATAACATAATTACAGTAAGAAAGATAATTACAGTTTAGCGCCTCAGAAGCTGAAGGAATATCGTCTTGAGGAGCAAGCGATGCTTTGTAATCATACACCGATCAGCCACAACAATAAAACCACCTTCCTAATATTGTGTAGGTCTCCCTTGTGCCTCCAAAACAGTTGTGACTCATCAGAGAATGGACGTGGGCCTTCTGGGGGTGTCCTGGGGGGACCTTTGTGTCCTATGGGTTGAGGTTAGGGGCCTCTGTGGATCATCTCACAGATACTTGATCAGTTTGGGATCTAGAGAGTTTGGAGGCCAGGTCAATACCGTGTTCTTTTTGCAAGTTTTTTTTTTTTAGTTGTTCCTAAACTGTTCAAGCACCTGTGCACCTGTGCTGGGGATGGCTGCTGCCATCAAGGAGTGTCATTGCCAAGGGGTGGGAGTGCCTGGTCTGGTCTAGGTGGGTGCTACATGTCTAAGTAACATCCACATGAATGAATGAATGCCAGGTCCAAAAGTTTTCCAGCAGAATAGTGAATTGTCACAAGATGGTTATTTACTTCTCCTGTCAGTGGTTTTAATTAGGGATGCAGTGGAAAATTTTGTCCGAAAAAACGAAAATGCACTTTTGCTGCAAAATTGCTGCTATTGTGGCAATAAATTTTCGGCCGAAAATGTGGCTAGTCGGTGCATTTGCGTATTTCACCACAAAAATATAAGACGACATGATTTACTGACAAGACCCAGACTCAGACGCTCTCTACGGGAGGGCGTCTGAGGCCTCTGTGGTAGGTGGAGTTGAGGTGTCTGCGGATGACTGCAAGAAAATCAAGAGAGACAAGGGATAAAAAAAAAAAAAAAAAAGATTTCTGAATGAAATAAGACGTAATAGAAGTCTGAGTGAATGCAACGATTGAGTAAGAGAGAGCCTCTAACAGAGAGGTTAAACTGAAAATGGACCTGGATCAGTCTCATCAACGGTATACTTAAGTGGAGAGCAAGAGGTCAATCAGGAAGTCGACTGCGTCTTCAGTCTTACACTGTTTATTTACTTGATCTATCTCGTCTCTCTCTCTTTCTATATATACACTACCGTTCAAAAGTTTGGGGTCACCCAAACAATTTTGTGTTTTCCATGAAAAGTCACACTTATTCACCACCATACGTTGTGAAATGAATAGAAAATAGAGTCAAGACATTGACAAGGTTAGAAATAATGATGATTTGTATTTGAAATAAGATTTTACATCAAACTTCGCTTTCGTCAAAGAATCCTCCATTTGCAGCAATTACAGCATTGCAGATCTTTGGCATTCTAGCTGTTAATTTGTTGAGGTAATCTGGAGAAATTGCACCCCACGCTTCCAGAAGCAGCTCCCACAAGTTGGATTGGTTGGATGGGCACTTCTTGCGTACCATACGGTCAAGCTGCTCCCACAACAGCTCAATGGGGTTCAGATCTGGTGACTGCGCTGGCCACTCCATCACCGATAGAATATGAGCTTCCTGCTTCTGCTCTAAATAGTTCTTGCACAATTTCGAGGTGTGTTTAGGGTCATTGTCCTGTTGTAGGATGAAATTGGCTCCAATCAAGCGCTGTCCACTGGGTATGGCATGGCGTTGCAAAATGGAGTGATAGCCTTCCTTATTCAGAATCCCTTTTACCCTGTACAAATCTCCCACCTTACCAGCACCAAAGCAACCCCAGACCATCACATTACCTCCACCATGCTTAACAGATGGCGTCAGGCATTCTTCCAGCATCTTTTCATTTGTTCTGCGTCTCACAAACATTCTTCTTTGTGATCCAAACACCTCAAACTTAGATTCGTCCGTCCACAACACTTTTTTCCAGTCTTCCTCTGTCCAATGTCTGTGTTCTTTTGCCCATCTTAATCTTTTTCTTTTATTGGCCAGTCTCAGATATGGCTTTTTCTTTGCCACTCTGCCCTGAAGCCCAGAATCCCGCAGCCGCCTCTTCACTGTAGATGTTGACACTGGTGTTTTGCGGGTACTATTTAATGAAGATGCCAGTTGGGGACCTGCGAGGCGTCTGTTTCTCAAACTAGAGACTCTAATGAACTTATCTTCTTGCACAGTTGTGCTACGCGGCCTCCCACATCTTTTTCTACTCTGGTTAGAGCCTGTTTGTGCTGTCCTCTGAAGGGAGTAGTACACACCGTTGTAGGAAATCTTCAATTTCTTAGCAATTTCTCGCATGGAATAGCCTTCATTTCGAAGAACAAGAATAGACTGTCGAGTTTCAGATGAAAGTTCTCTTTTTCTGGCCATTTTGAGCGTTTAATTGACCCCACAAATGTAATGCTCCAGAAACTCAATCTGCTCAAAGGAAGATCAGTTTTGTAGCTTCTGTAAAGAGCTAAACTGTTTTCAGATGTGTGAACATGATTGCACAAGGGTTTTCTAATCATCAATTAGCCTTCTGAGCCAATGAGCAAACACATTTCACCATTAGAACACTGGAGTGATAGTGGCTGGAACTAGGCCTCTATACACCTATGTAGATATTGCACCAAAAACCAGACATTTGCAGCTAGAATAGTCATTTACCACATTAGCAATGTATAGAGTGTATTTCTTTAAAGTTAAGACCAGTTTAAAGTTATCTTCATTGAAAAGTACAGTGCTTTTCCTTCAAAAATAAGGACATTTCAATGTGACCCCAAACTTTTGAACGGTAGTGTATATATATATAAAATTGCAATATTTTATTCATACGTGAAACGCAACGGGTTTTATGTTCTGTTGAAGTCTTCATGTTCAACCTCGCCTCATCCTTCAGAGTAAAATTATATTTCTGCGACACAATCAAATAGCGCTAACTACAGTTTGAGAGCGGCAGCTGAACCTTTGACTCCAGCCTCCGTTGATGCTTTCTTTGCCTCCTGTAAATGGAGCGGACAAGTTCACATGCCGTCAAACAGAGGCCAGCCTTTGACTTCACACCAGGGAAATATCTAAAGGAATTATGTAATGTCGTGCAGTTCGACCGAGGCTGCCGCAAATGCACGATGCGGCGTTATGCAGCAAAAAGGACAGCTCTGTGTGCTTGTTGCATGTTTTGTTTTCATGCACAAGGCTACAGGTTGGCAAAATCCTCCTACAGAACTACACATCACATCTATAACAGCAAAAAAAAAACTGCAATCTCTACTCAACAAGAACCTCATTTCCTCCCATCCTCCACTGCCTCTTGGACGCTCGCAAATCCACACGGGCGCTTGCTCTTCCCCCTCCATCTCACGTTCCTCATAATAGGAAGGGCAAATTTGTCTGTTTGTTTGCTCCTCGGCGCTCTTCATTATCGCAGCCTTTTGCTCGAGTGGCTGTGCAGACGCTCTGGATCGGCGCCAGCCCTAAACCTCACCGGCCCAATCTCCCCCGCGTGATTGGATAGACTAAGTCTTATCTCCTCCTGGTCAATATCATATACCTGCCGGTGCTAAGCGATTGCCTTTCTGCCCATGTAGATGCTTGTCAAATTGAATGAGGGCCTGGGTTTATTGATTGGGTGATAACAGAGGTCACAATTGAGGGATTGGGTGAATTCTGGTTTGTCTGGGTGATCCTGAGGGGCTCGGCTGGGTCCTTAAGCAGCTCTGTGTAGTGTGTGTGTGTACCTGTCGATGTTTCTATCAAGGTTTATTTTTTTGTGTGTGTGTGTGTGTGTATCTATGTAAGCGTGCAAGGACAAACACTCGTGCTATAGGCCACTTTTCGTCTGCATTTGTGCATTTCTTCCCAGGTTATTATCACAGCTCATTCCGTGGCTGCTGAGTTTAATACGTGCGAGCGTCGCGTCTGCGTCGTCTCATCTTCGCCACTTCAGTCTTCTCTGGCTGACGGAGGTGCCTGCTGAGATGCCAGACAGCAATCATGTCGTGTTTTTATATAGAATATCACATCAACATACGCGCGTCGCTGTAATCTTCGCACCCAGTCCCAAATGATGTCTCTTTTTGACTCGAACCTGGAAGCGCGTTATTATGGCTTTAAGTTGGATTGTAACATTTTTTAGTTTTACTTTTTTTTGTTTCTTTCATTTACGATTGCCGAATAATTGCTATGATTAAAGAACACAGCACTCAGACTGGTTGTAAGAGGAGCCAGAATCCACTTTAGTTGAGGGTAAAACGTATAATAATATGTCAAGCACAATGTGCTGGGTCAAAGTTCTGCAAACTTTGCCAGAAATGCACAACACGCAGTTTTATTTCTTTATTTCTTTGATTTCTCCTTTCACATATCTGTGTCTATCTGTGATTTTTAGGACGGACTGGCTGCTGAACGTTATAACAAAACACAGGACACACATTGCTGGCAAACTAGGCCACACAATTGTTGCATTACATAATCTCTGCTATTCAGTTACTACCTGTTATGCCATGCATCATTATTTGCATGAGTCTCCCATCAAAATAAAACGCATTTTTTTTATCTATAGTGTAATATTAAAGTCAAAACTGCGTTATTAGAGCGTGCATAAATGATCTGCATCACAGACAGTACTATATAAGCACTATGAATCAAAATATCACGTCCTTGCAAGATTTTTTTTTACAGCACTTAAAAGCAGACAATGAGAGTGCCATGTTAGATTTTTAAAAGGAACGAAATAAAAAAAAGCCTTGAGAAAGGATGGGTCATGCCATATTTCTTCCAAGAAGAAATTGTCCCTGCCAGTTTGATTATTTTCCAAAATGAGTGGCCGGCTTCATTAAAAGTCTCCTCCCATTCATCCGTCATGTTCAAACAGCAGTGTGAAAGACCGGGGTGGGAAAAAAGCAATTAAAAAATGCGAAACAATTAAGTCGGTGTCAGTAAAGTCGTGGAATAAGAAACGCTGCGAGTACTACGTGGTCTCTGTGGGACATGTTAAAAACATGTGGTAGCAGCAGCTTTCTGTGACTCGGTGATTTCTCCTGTTGTTCGGGAGAGTGCGGGACAGTAGTGCTCCAAATTGATGTCTTGCTATCACTTACTTGGGGTGTAAATTAAACGGAAAGCATCCACAAGGACATGATCACTGTTATGTTTTTATTAGGAACTCACGTTTGGTTCAGAGGCTGGACGTACAAACTACTGGGAAATTAATGAATCATGTTGGTGGAACAATCGTTTCATCTACCAAATGTGCCGTGAGTCCACTTATGAAAACTCAACTGTTCATATTACAGTAAACAAGTAAACTACAGGACGTGGTGGATTGATGTGCGAATAACAAATTGCCCTAATTGTCCTAATTGCCTAATTATGCGCAGACAAAACCTTTTTTGCCTGCAAAAATATAAATAAAAACACCTACTGATTATTTTCAGCTGGAGTACGCATGCAGCTTCCTGTATTTCTGCAGCATGCACGAAAAATACAAAAGTTCTTTACTCAAATCTAAAGCTGTGGACCAAAGTTAAGTAGTAGCCTGATCTGAGCTCTGCCTGTGTGTGTTCATCCTGCGGCTTGAACCTTTCACACAGACGCTGAATACTGTAACAGCTTGCCACGAGAGAGTACACGCTGACTGAAAAACAGAGTTTGACGTCTTCATTAAATCCGCTAATATTGTAAACTCTGCAGCACTCAGGCAGAAAGTAAGCGGTAAATAAAGGGAAGTCTCGGAGGCTCTCTCTGGTGTTTTCCCCCGCTGATAACCCCCAGTGGTATGACTTCAGCTTGTGAAGCATCGTGCTGTGGGAACAGTTTGTGTGTGCAAAACACAAGAGTATATGTATTATTTTTTCACTTAATGCCTTACTTTAAACAGTTTCCAATGGGAAACGCATATTGTTGCAGGTCCCGGGCATGCAAACTGTGCTGAAAAACATTAAATCAGACGACTCTTCTTTGCAGAACTTATTACAGTAGGTTTATAATTCCACTCTTTCCAACATAATAATAAAAACAATACATTCCCACAGTGAATCCAAGCTCTGCAGCTGCATAACAAGTGGGATCGGGAGCAAGCATGCACATTCTCCTTTCCCAGATCTCAGCAGTTGTGGTGAAGGGCATAATGTTGTTATTATTGATTGTGAGTTATGACCAAAATTACAAAAAAACTACTCAGACCTGGCTGAATAAAATAATAAAAAAAAATCAATGCTTAATATTAGCTTTTATAAAATAGTGGAATTGATTTCCCACTGCAAACATTTCCTGGAAAATCAAATATGCAATACTTGTGCTAAATAATGCTCTCTCTTTAACCGCTAACGGTTCTGTCGTGCATCATTAGTGGAATGCCACCAACAGGGCAGAAAAATATATATTTTTAATCTGTATTATATCGATATTAGTAAAGGATGATGCATCTGTAATATAACCACAAGCATCCAAACATTTTTTTATATTATTATCATTTTGCATTGTGTATCTGTTTCAATTAAGTAAAGTGCAAATGTGTGCCAAAGACAAAATTGTGGCCAAATGTGCAAAAACTCTAAGGCCGGGCATACACTGTGCGGCAATATTTTAAATCCTTTGACTCAGCTCCATCTCAAATTGCACGACTAGATCGCTGAGTTCAAAAGTTCACAGCCTATGAATCATGTTCTCTATACGGCCTGATGCTCTGATGCGACTTGACTGCTCACACTGTACGTCCACATACCACGCGTCGGACTTTCGTATCCGGAACTGCAACGGCAAAAAGAAGTAGTAGAAGAAGAGGAACCCGGAAGTGGGAGATGCGCATCCAAGTTGTTTTGACGTAACTTCAGCGATCGCACATGCTCTGTGCGAGAGGCTGAGGCAAATCGGCTCATGACGCTGCTTCTACTGTGAGATACCTTCACGAGGAGCGACCAGAGCACACGATTTGTGATCTCTCCTCGTTACCCCACGCATACTACACGAAGCACGCCACGCGATTGAGCCGAAATCCGTCCCGATTCAAAAAATAGTCGCACGAGTGGAAAATCGTCTCAAAATGAGCCGACAATCGCACAGGCTTAACCTGAGTCGGCCCCTTGCACTTCGTCTCGCCATTGCGTCGCCTTCGAGCAAGGCACTTAATGATGAATAATCCCTGCACAGCTGCTCCATTGCCAAGACAACAAGGCTTTGGTCAAATTAATATCCCTGGAGGGAATGTGAAGCAGGACAGAGTTTAAAAACAAAAAGGGATGCTTGATCAGCAAAATCTTCTTTGAGACAAATTAAGGTCAAAGAAATAATTCAGCAGGCAACACCTGAACCGAGCTTCTGTCCGTCAACACCAAGATCCGGTCCTGGTCCGTTGCCAAGGTGAGAAACATGAGCTGAAATATATGGATTATTATTTTTATTTTTTTTTTTGCATCAATAGACTCAAGGCCAAGTATTAGGAGTGTGATTTATGTCTGTGTCTCTGTGTTATAACTTCAAGGGACAAGATGAAGCACAGAAAAAATATTGTGTGGTTATAATTACCGACCTTTAGCTTCCTCTTTGCGGAAAACGTGTCAAAGTGATGTGAGTAAAAAGACAATTTAGGTCAACGATTCTGTTTCTGCTTGCATTCATTACATTTAGTCTCAGTGTACTCTGACAGGCAGTATCTTTTCACAGACATTCAAACAGTCTAATAATGTCCCTGCCAGTACCGAGTCAAAATATCGAAGAACGTTTACCGTCCGTCAAGGAAGTGCGATTTCAGCATCACGGGATCTGAGCACATTGTCCTTTTATCACTACTCTGGAAGAGAAAACCAATAACGCTCGTCCTCCGCTGCCCTGATATTCCTTGTTGGAAGTCATTTTCACTCTAAATCAAAAACACCGAATCCCAGCGCTGCTGAGAAGCTAGCCGATATTAAAATGTCTCTCGCCGGCGATGGGCGCAACATTTTGTTTTCATTTAGTTCTCCCACTTAAAGGGGGGAGAATTGATTGATTTTCTGTCCTCTTCAAGGGTCCTTTCATTACCGTTGAAGCACTGAAACAATAACCTGGAATTTCTGTGCCTCATAAAGCTCTTGCCCTAAAGGCTCCCATTTTTGTTTTACCACTAGTCTATTACCTGCTTTCAGGCTGCGCAAATAGTGGGGAAAGAGAATGCTAATGATGTAAAGAAAGGACGAAACGGGGAGAAAAAAGGGAAAGGTAGGTTGAAGGCCGCACAGAAGAGATGGTAAGCAGGGAAAAGGGAGACAGAAAGAGCATAAACTGTATAAAAATGGACGTCGGTAGTGCTTCTCAAATGTGAAGCCAAAGAAAGTAGAGCTCCCCCTGGTGGCTGGCTGCAGTATAGGTCATAAGCTCCGCCTCCTCCATGTTAGTGGATGGGCCAAACTAAAACACTAAAATACACGACAAATACATTTTTCAAGGATGGTTTTTGTCATTTTTGGATAAGTGTTTGGATAAGTTTCGTTTCAGCTTTGTCGATCCAAGGAAGTGGTGACGTTTTGTCCATATTTATATACAGTCTATGTGAAAAAGCAAGAAAGAAAAAGAAACACAACTGAGGAAGGGATGGAATGAATGAAAAGGAGGGCGACTGACAGAAGAGAAACTCTTCCCAGGGTTAATAGAGAGACTCTACTGTAAATGAGTGCACAGTGCTGGGGCATCCACCTGATAACCAGAAGAATGGGGAAAGAATGAGGGAAAAAAGGAGGCGAATCAACGTAACAACAGGGTAAAAAAAAATAAAAAAGTAGCCATGAACTATTAATGAGAACCCATTTTGCCTGATGGGGGGAAAGAGAAGATGTAAAGGTCATTGAATTGCCAGTCTGGGACAGGTTTGCTGCAGAAACACACCAGAACACTGATGAGCGTGTATGAGAGGGAACATTGACCAGACTAGCCTGTGGGCATATCCGAGCTATCACTGTGCAGAAATTATGGCTCAGAGAGGAGACGGGGACTGGCGGGGAGGCATGGAACTAAGCAAGGACATATGGGTCAGTGCATCAGCAGACAGCCCAACGCTTTGTGCCGAGGCCGGCCCTCTCTGCAGCGCAGTGATTGTCAGGTGGACGTGCAGGGATGCTGAGAAGTGCTGAGAGGGGCGGACTCTCCGTCTGAAAGATGTCACGTATAGTGTTTTGAGAGAGATGAATCATCGGCACGTCTGGAAAAATTATGATTACTTTAAAACAACACTATTATTTTTACTGAAACACTGTAAAAGCAATGTGACGATGTGGAAGGGGAGGAGCTAAAGCTTGATTCAGCTTAATGGAGTTTTATAGTGAGTTTCAGCTTCGTTTGCTATTGCTGCACAGTTATTTTGGCCAAAGCAAGCTTCTATTTTTTAGATTAAATCTTTAAAAACCCCAAACCAAACAGCAGGCAGGTAGGTAGTAACACGCTGGTGAGCATATAGGAACATTTAACCCAGACACTGTAAGAGCTTACATAGCTAAAGGAAGGTGAAGAAAGGGAAAATCAGACATTTGTCAAGTGGCAAGAAGACAAATACTCTATCTGCACATAAATATGCAGAATCTGTGGGCAGGGGACAAGAGTTTGCCACCAAAAACTTTCTGATTTCCATTTTCTTGCCAAGTAGTATTAGCCAATCACATTTGACCAGGCCTTGGCTGCATGTGGAGAGCAAAAGAGGCAGATTGGCCTGTTACACCCAGCATGTAGGCTAACATGTTGCATTTGTCAAGCAAGTACCCTAAACTTTTGAGTTTGCCTCGAGCTGATATTCACCGATCAGCCACAACATTAAAACACTTATAGGAGAGGTGAATAACATTGACCATCTTGTGACAATTCAGTGTTCTGCTGGGAAACTTTTGGACCTGGCATTCATTCATGTGGACGTTACTTAGACATGTAGCACCCACCTAGACCAGACCAGGCACCCCCACCCCGTAGCAATGACACTCCTTGATGGCAGCACAAGATGTTGACCTTGCCTCTAAATTCACTAGATCCCAAACCGATCAAGTATCTATCCGCTATGATCCACTGGGGACCCTTCCCTCAACCCATAGGACTCAAAGACCCCCCTAGTAATAATATTCTGTGGCCAGACACCACAGGACATTCTCCATTCTCTGATGAGTCACAGCTGTTTTGGATATCCATGTGACTACACACACTGTTTCCTCTAGATTTAACAGGCTATGAGGAGGAGACAGTGAAATACTTCAAGATGAACTCAGATTAGACTTTCCTTTACTACGTTATGCAAGGAAATATGAAATCCAATCATGAAGCACCAATCGTTCAGATCTTCCTGTCTTTCATCTGGGAATAAAACCATTTCTTTGACATGTTTGCGTAAACAACATCTAAGCCCCGGCCCTCTAACGAGAGTAACAGTTGAGAGTCGTGATGCAAGGAGATGCTCTGTCTATTGTGCACTACTAAATGCAGACTGTAATTTAGCTTCTTTCCCCCGATGAAAGGCTTTGGTTTGCTTTCTGCTTTGACGTCAATAAGTCGTCACGGTGGCTGCCATGTAGAAACTTTCGTCAATGAGCTTTTTGGAAGAACCATTCTGGATGAGACTGTATCAAGGTCGGTGCATCACAGGTGATTAATAAAACCAATGAAATGTCTTTAAATAACATGTTTAAAATGAATGCAAGACCTAAACTAAAAACTGGTAACTCAGCGTTATCAGATATTTTGAGCCCAACCTTTGGAGCTAGACTCCAGACGACCTGAAGGTCCATCCTAGCTCGTACACTAAAAGCATATCAGACACGTATGTTGGTGCTTCAAGGCATGTAAAAGAGTAAAAATCAATACATGAGCTGACAACCACAGAACTCTAAAACGGGATTAAAGTGTTTTCTTCTCCTGCTCCTCGTCAGCAGTCGGGCAGCAAAGCTCAAAATCAGTTGTAACTGAATTAAAACTTTTTGGGGGTTAGGAGAATATTACAGACCTTGCTCGATATAAAAGTATGCATTAGCCTCTGTGTCTATCAGAGAGAGAAACCGATGCTTTTTAGACGATAGAAGGTAGATTTGGTGACCTGCACCACGTGAGCCCTGAAATTGATGCTGGCTTGGAGGGTAAGTCCTAGGGAATTAAATTTTGTGGCCAATTTCTCTTACTGAGCCTTTGAACCTGCAACTAAAATTTCACTTTTATCCTGGTTGAGCTGTAAGTACTTTTTGGACATCCAGGCACTGATATCTAAAATGCATAAAAAATAAAAATAAAAATCGATCAATACGCCTGAGCAGAATAAAGCAACAGAATTTTAAAACAATGCAACTTTCAAGCCACAAGGGAAGGCGATTTGATACTTGAAAACGGATATCTCATCACAGCTGTCTACGCCTAAAATTGACTTTAAGTTTTAATGTAATTATGGGCACATGTCACGACCACTTGAGAGAAACTGCCCCTGAGTTCTGCCCGTCACAGGCGAAGGGAGAGATGGCGGTTTCATAGCTATAATGCTTGGAAAAGGAAAAAGAAAGTTGGCGAGGATAGAGGAGTCAGCCAAAGGGTGAGCTGTGTCATGGTTTACCGCTGTCACTTCCTGTTACCATCACCGTCCTCACACCTTCAACTCACAATCACCACACTGCTCAATTTTTCATGCAGCAAGCCTCTTGCAGTTCCTGTGCCAGCTAGTTGAAATCTGATGAACACGCACACGACCATGGCACGGTCACAACTCCCAGGCACTCTAGAGGTACTTATATATGGTACCGTGGCACCTAAACGGCAAGCCATTTATACGCCACCCAAACCCTGGTCTTTTTTTTGCCAGTTTAGTTAATTTTTGTTTCTACTTCCTGCTTCACTTTCAACAATGGCGACTGAAACTTTCGTTGAAATTTCAATAAACATGATACATCATACAAATGTCTGTATGTCCAATCCTCCTTAGTTAACCTCACTGATTCTTTACTGATCCATTCAGGAAATGGGGAGGTGAACGTCAGCTATGGCGCTAGGCTCTGCGTAGATGTCTGTGTTGTCGTCTTAGCCTCTGCGTCAATGCAACACATAAGTACAAACCCCGTGTTAAGGCGCTCATATGGTACCGCGGGACCTCAATGCAAGGATCTACAAACAGCCTACGCTGGTGTGAGCCAATTTATACTTGTGCGCTCTTCAGTCTTGCTCACTCTGTAACAACTCCACCCAAACACTAGTTGGCGCTGTGTTTGTTTTTATGTTTTTTTGTCAGTCGTGTTAATTTTTGTTTCTACTTCCTGCTTCACTTTCAACAATGGCGACTGAGACTTTCACTGAACACAATCGTCTGTGTCTCTGACCCTCCTTAGTTAACCTTACCCATTCTTTATAGATCCAAAAGAAACAATTTGAAAATTGCGGAGACGGAGAAGCAGCTGTAAATACTAAAGCGGAAAACATGCTACTACCAAGCGGACCAATCTAGCGCTCTGCATCGCCACGTAGTTACATTTCTAGGGAGGTGCAGAAGTGCGCTATCGCCGTAGCCTCTGCATCAACTTAACCCAGAAGTTTAAACAGGCAGCCCATGGACACTCCTCCACCCCTACTATCTGCAACAACATGTAAGTATATTAACCCTGTACTTCCTGTTTACATTTGCAAACACCCAGACATCCTTCAGAGACAGTTTGTGGCATAGTTTTATGTACACGTGTTGTTCTGTTTTTTGTTTTTTGTTCTTTAAAAGTGTCTTGTACCTTGACATCATGCTGATCACTTGGCCTTAAATTGGGGGTAAATAGAGTTTTTTGAGTCTAAATCTGGCTTTATGGAAGAATCAGGAAAACCAAAGAAAAGGCAGAATAATACTTGTGATTACTGCCACGGTTTGCTATACTGAGATTTTGTTAAAGGTCATTTTATCAAATTACCAACTCTCGTTAATTGTTCGCAAATAAAAATCAAAGAGCACCTGTTCCTGGAGAGGACTGACAAAACTAAACTGCCAAACTTTTTTTGTACAAACTCGCAGGCCTTAAAGGATTTTTGTCAATATCGTCTGTGAAAGAAACCTGCACTTCATAACGTCATGTAACTGCAATCCGAGATGAAGAAACGGTGAGCCAGTATCTCTCAGGTTTGATGCTGCTCCGTGTCCTCTGGCCGTATTTCCCTTTTCACTCAAAGCCAGATAAAAATCTCGTCAATTAGAGGTTTTTGTGACGGCCCTAAAAAGTCTAATCTTTTCTCCTGTTGCTCTGGGTCTTGTGTTCACAGGAGACACTTTTTATTTTAAAAGGGAGCAAATGCCCCTGGTGTAAAAGCTCACATCTGAATAGATCCCGAGATAGGATCGGGGACGGACTGAAAGGATTATACGTCGTTATCCATCTATGTTTTTATGGATGGGAACACAATAGAGGAAAAGTGGCTAAGAGGGGACCCCCCGCCCCCGTCTATTCCTTGTCAGCGGATGTGGAGAAATGAGTGGCAGAGCGATGCCGCGGGTCTTTCTGAAAAATGAAATAATGTGATTGTCTCGTTGGCGGGGAGTTAAAGGACTCGCGCTGAATGGGGAATCCTGTTGTCTGGCCAAGTGAAAGGGAAAGCTTTTAAGAGCATATTATCCCTAACAAAGAATCCACCCAGGGCGATGTGTGATACATGAGGAGGATTGCACAGACCTGAAAGATATCACAGCCGTTCTGTATGTGGGTGAAATGTAAAGGAACCACATTGCAATTCTCTCCTCCCGGTCCTCTCATATTCAATAAGCCCACTTCTGCCGAATGAGATGTGAAATTGCCCACTATCAATAGAAGGCCCCTTGGTAAAAGGCATTTTCAGATCTCCTCAAATTGGATTATTCCACCATTCACTTTTGGTGCCCAAGTTAATGACCATTATGAATGCAGAGCTAGCCAGGCAGCGACCGTGACTCCAGACGTGGTTAATAGGCCTGCAGGGAGAGCCAGGTAAGTGTTCCTGAGCTAGCCGCGTGAAAGAAAGGACGTTGTTTGATAATTTAAAAGAGTTTTGCAGAGTGGGAGGAGAGCAGTGAGGACGGGGAGGAGTGAGCGAGAGACGGAGCGAGGAATCGGAGGAAGTCTCCGTTTATAACTTTGCAAGGAGTGCAGTTTTTTGGAAACTTCATACTGTATTACTATTGCACACGTACATCTGTTTGTCTGATCCATGGCAGTTCTGAACAGACACGGATGCTGATCACAGAAGTGAGAAAATCAGTGCATGGCCTCCAAATTCACTAGATCCCAAACTGATTAAGTATCTGTGGGATGATCCACGGAGGCCCCTCCAATCAACCCATAGGATTCTGTTGCCAGACACCACAGGACATCTTCAGAAGGTCCATGTCCATTATCAAATTGTTTTTGAGGCACAAGGGGAACCACATAATATTAGGAAGGTGGTCATAATGTTTCGCCTGATCGGTGTATGCTGCCACATTAACATTTTTATTGACTACCTGCCTGCAACAGGACAAAAACAGCTGTCTAAGTCACCTTAATTTCTCCTTTGCTTAAATCGTGACCACTAGAGTGCTGTTTCTGAAACCACAGCTGATACTGTTGGCTCTCTATTGGTTTTTTTACGACCTGAAACTGTTTCCAGTGTGTTTTTTTTCGGCCGTTTGATTTATAAAACATTTATAGTGTATTTGTTCGGAGACGCTCCAGGAGCAACTGCGTTTTCTCCTGCACGCTTTGTCGCTCTCAATTTCCACACCGACCTGCAGCCTTCATACTCTCAGCAGTCAGAACTCTTGTCTTTTTTTTTTTTTGTACAAACCCATACTGAGCAATGCAGAAATCATGAGCCAGGCAAAAACAGACATAGTCACGCAGACTCCACTTAGGGGCATCCTGAACGCCACGTGGTAAAGACGCTGCGTTGTGTCTAACAGACATTAATTCTGTCTGAGTAAAGAAAACCCCTGGGGGAGGAAAAGGGGCTTTCAGGTGATAACGCTAAATTAACGAATCAGAGAATCAAAACAGCTCCACTCCTGCTCTACGGGTGGGTTTTGTTAGGTATCCGGTGAAGCTGGACCACATGCATGCAGGACACAGGGGGAAGGAGGAGTAGAAAGTCAAAATTACTTCAATGAAAACTCAAAAATCCAGTGAACAAATGGCAGCAAAAACTGTTGGAACTCAAAAACCATGAACATGAGGAACTGAACAGGAACACACACACACACACACAGGTGAATTCATAGCAGAAAAGAAAATCCAATGACTTGACAGGGGTTGCAGAGCAGGGGCAATATAACAGAGGTAACATGGCAGGGGCTGAAGAGCAGAGGTAGCATAGTAGAGGTAGTTTAGCAGAGGTAGCATAGCAGAGGTTTATGAGCAGAGGTAGCATAGCAGAGGTAGCATAGCAGGTGTTGCAGAGCAGAAGTAGCACAGATAGCATAGCAGAGGTAGCATAGGTAGAGGTAGTAGAGGTAGCATAGGAGGGGTTGATGAGCAGAGGTAGCATAGCAGAGGTAGCATAGCAGGTGTTGCAGAGCAGAAGTAGCATAGGCAGCATAGTAGAGGTAGCATAGGTAGAGGTAGTATAGTAGGGGTTGAAAAGTAGAGGTAGCATAGCAGAGGTAGCATAGGAGGGGTTGATGAGCAGAGGTAGCATAGCAGGTGTTGCAGAGCAGAAGTAGCATAGGTAGTAGAGGTAGTATAGTAGGGGTTGAAAAGTAGAGGTAGCATAGCACAGGTAGCACAGCACAGGTAGCACAGCACAGGTAGCACAGCACAGGTAACAGAGCTGGGATAGCTTAACAGAACAGACAACTTGACCAAAAATAAAGAGAAAGGCAGGGTTACATATGCACTCACAAGGGCTGATGGATGAACGAGAGACAAGTGAGACCAATGAGGGGAGGAGCACGCAGACAAAAGACACAAGGCCAGTCAGGTGAATGTAATCACAGAGGCGGGAACAGACAAAGGCAGGAAGTAAAAACTCAAATCCAACAAGAAAACTGATTACAAAATAAAACAGGAAGCAGAAGAACCAAACAAGGTTAAACAAAAGATTCAAAACTCTACGCCATGACAGGTTATATGCGACTCGAATAAAGTGTTCCAGCCGCCTCCACATGCCTAGCTGACCTCTTGCTCCAATCATCCAGGGACTGGCACAGTAGGAGAAAGAAAAAACAACATACATGCCACTTGCCCCTCCCTGTCATGAAGCCTCATGGTTTTACGGTCAAAGCTGTCTTAAAAAACATGAACTGGTTTCAGCTTTGCTTTTTGTCCTTCGGGCCAGAAATTAATCTATTCTGTAGTTATCACTTTAATGCCTGCAGACACATATTCAAGACTGCTCTGCTTGTATTCATTAACTGTATACAGTTAAGAGTTTTCAGCTTTTTGGATGCAAGAAAGTGATCTCTATTCTAAGGCGTCCCAACGTCTGTCCTAAGAGAAGATGCGTCATGACGGCAATGAATGCGAAGGATGAAAACAGATAATGAATAAATTAAACCCGGGCAGCTGACAAAGGAATGACTGCAGGAAAAAAAATAAAAACATCAGAGACTAAGATAAGAGGGAGTGCATTTATAAGACGAAATTAATTAAATGTTTATGTGTTAAGGGTTTAATATGGACTGGGTGGGGCGGTAATAATTTATCCTGTCGACTTGGACTCACCCCTGCTGCGTGAACGCGACAATAAAAATATGAAAATTAAATCAGTATCTTTCTTTGGTGACCGTGAGCACAACTTCCTTATTTAATTAAACAGCCATGGAAAACGTCAGTGACACGCACGGCGGAGAGATTTCTTGCACCTTCTCGCCAGCTGCAGCATACTTTTTCACACAGCAATAATATACCGCACACTCTCCAGTTTGGTTAAATCCCAGTTACGCTGCCATGTGTTCATTACGTCTGTTTTCATCAGTGGATGTATCTGTTTATGCTAAAGTGTTTTCCTCTGCATCCCTTCAAAGCTGGAGATTCGGCGCAACATTCAGCCGCTGATGAGCCTTGTTTGAGCTTGAGCGAGTTAAATTTTCTGCTGGATGTGGCGCCGTTTACCGGGCCGCACGACTCGCTCTGGTATTCCACGCACCTCTTGCAGATTGATTTACCTCAGCGCTGCTCTGCTCTGCTTTACTAGATTCTCAGACTGCATTGATTAGGACAAACAAATCCATTTTTATGCATTACTCAAAAGTTGATTCAGGTGCATCATTTAAATTCAGCGGAGGGAAACGGCCATCTGGTCATATCTGCCAAGTTTTTTTATTTTTATTTTTTTCCTTAAGTTTTCAACCCCTCTATCTGCCACACTGCAGCTGCCATTTAGAAATGGGAAAGATAATATCACAGCTTGTTTGCTGCTTTTAGTGCTATACAGTGTGTGTCTTTAATGACCTTAGTAAGGACAGTCAGCTTGATTGCTAATGGTTCTTATGCAACCTGCTGTTCTGCTCTATACATGAGGTGGATCCTAAAGCATCACCTTGAACTCGAGTTACCCTGAAGGTGCTTTTAGCGTACTGCGGGACCTAGACACGATAACCTACCCACGTAGCCTACGCCGGTGCAAGCCATTTATACTTATGCGCTCGTCAGTCTGGCTCGCTCTGTAACGGCATTGTGTTGTCATTTTTAGTGATTATTTCTCTTAATTTCATATTTAAGTGGTTCTTTTATGTTATTATGTTTTTGTAATGTTTTAGCTCCCTGTAAGTTGAGCACATCCCCTGTGGGAGTGACAATGTTTTTACTTGTTTGTCCGTCGCATGATTAGCATGCGAGCTGTGAGCTAGCTAATTAGCATTTTTTTGTTTTAGCTTCACAGGATGAGAGCAGGGAGGTTTGGGAGTTTGTGATGAGTCTGACTGTACACTTTCCTGCCAGGAATAAACGGCCAGTGGTAGCAGTTTTGGTCTCCGTTTGGTCATAATTAAAATGCACGAACACTACCGCTACACGTAGCTACATTTCTGGGGAGGTGCACGTCAGCTACAGTTGCGCTGTCGTCGTAGCTTCTGCGTCAACGCAACACAGAAGTATAAACTGCCCATGAGGAGGAAGAATTTCTCAAAATTGAGGGACTGGTATCGTTCGATCAAAATTGTGGACGTATTTAGATAACGGTTCATATTTTCACTAAAACTGCAGCTAACTATATTATAATAAACCAAGCTTTCTCTCTCTACAAAACTCACTGATTAAGGGAAATCAGATACGAGCAGAGCCTTTTTTGTCTGTGTACTGTTAATTTAAACTGCATTAGCTTGGTCTACTCGGTATATAGGGAGTGTGTATACTGTGTTTTGGTTTTGTTTGGTTTGACTATATTTGTTTTTCTTTCTGTGCCAACTTTCCGAAAATTACACCTTCCGCTGATTCCAGCACAGATACAGCAAACAGCCCAGGCGACACTATTTTCCGTGCGGATTAAAGGAGTTTGTTTTTATGATTTGGGTAAATCTTTAAAATTACAAATCATTTGTGGACTTTCTCGCAGGAAGTTGGCGCGAACGCGGCAAATAATGTGGAATTCTGGGCGCGCCCGCCAAAAAAGCGACCAAATTTTAGTGGACGTCTGTGAGAGAGAGCGAGAGACTCGGCTGATAGGCTCAGTCAGGCCAGGTATGCGGACGTCTACCTGACTAATCTTGAGTCTACGGGCTCCTATGAGGGAAGCTTTGAGGAAGCAGAGAAGCGGACTACTTCATCAGCTGATGCAAACTACTGCAACGCTGTCTCTGACTCACCATTTTAAAAAAAAAAGAAGTCTTCACAGTCTTAATCAGCATCGTATTTATTGACCTGAAGCAAGAGTTTAAAACTGAATGAGAAAGATAACGTCGGGTAGAATCAAGATTAATGAACGGATTGGAAGACTGAGAAGAAGATAGAAGAGTATAGGAGGAAGGAGGAGGAAAAGGGACAAAAGAAACCAAGATTAGAAATGAGTGCAGACGTAAGATTATCAGGAAAGTGTGGACGGAAGAGTGGCAGTCTCTGCAATCATGCCACATCTGAAGGACTTTAAGAATCGGGTTAGAGTGGCGCGGTTTAAATTTTAAATAACTGTTTCTCTCAGGTGAAATAAATACATTCTTTCAGGACGAGCTTCAACCACGTAAGGTAAACGTCAGACACATCAGGGGTTTGAAAAGATGAACAAAACTGAAATCAAAGTGAAAATGTGGGCCTGTTTTGGTAATTTTTATGCACGCTGTCAATAAATTTGGGAAGAAAATGCCTTCGTTCGTTATATTTTCAGCAGGTTTGATGCTCAGCTGTGAGACGTGATCAGCCGTAAACAGTTGAACTAGAATATCTGAGCAGACCGATTTGAATCGGGCTGAAGAAATACTGTCCAGGTAAACACTGCCACCGATAGAAGGAAAGATGGAGATTGATAACAAATGATGAGGGGGGGAATCCCTGCGGAGGCCAGGAAAGAAAAAGAAGCCGGACAGAGTAAAATGAGAGAAGGCGTGTCGGAGGAAGAAAGAGAGAGAGCAATACCAGGGGTCACTATTCCTCCCAGTTTGAGAGAACCATTAGCAGCGTCTGCCTCAGATTTCTGCCTATTCCTATTACCATCACAGCCGGATGCATCCGAGTGTGAGACCTGGCTCAGTCTGTGAAGACTTCCTCCTCCTCCTCCTCTCCTACTGTACTCCCTGACACACACACGCTCACATTTACAGAACATCCACACAATGTATAAAATATTTTCATGCCTTACAGACTTGTTCATTGCATGTGGCCTACATACTACTCTCCAACTTGCCCGGCAACCTTTCCTCCCTTCCATCCTTCCTCCCTTCCCCGTTGAGTTCAAACCGGGGTTAGGTGCTGACTCCGGCGCTGCTCACTCCATCCTGCTCCGTCAAGCACAATATCCTATAAAGTGACATGACAGAAAAACAAATAAAAACATAAAAAGATAGAGGTCAGGAGCGAAGTCTACCCGCCGAGCAGCGCCGCGAGACCGGCGGTGTGTTTCTGGTAAGCAACCGCCTCATGAATGATTTGTGAGTGCTCAATTATTGACAGGGCTTCAGAGATCCGATGAGGTGCTCAGAGCCGCTCGGGCGCACGGCTGCCTGCCGCGCTGGACGGCTTCCAGCCACTGAACGGCAACTTTTTCACGTGCGGGTTCCAGTGAATGCGCGAATGTTTCCCCATAACGTGGCGGTTGCATCGTGAGATCGCAGCTGGCAAGCAGTGTGTGGGGAAAGTGCGCGCGGCTGCGTGTCTGCGTGTAAATCAACTACTCCAGGGTCTAGAATATAGCTCTAGGCGAAAGGGGTTGTATCACTCCACTAAACTTGATTAATTAAAGAAGCTCTTTGCATGTGATTAGCATCAAGATACGCGTGTTTGCATGGAGATCATTATAACCATGCCTGGCCTCAACTGTTCTGCATAAAAATTGTCTAATTGGTTTACACCACTACCTGTGAGTTTTAAAATCCGTGCCCCACATATCTGCAAAGTGTGAGTTCGATTCATAAATAAAATAGGGTGCCTCGGTTCAATACCTCTGGGGGCTTTTATTATATTTGCGGACTTTGATGTTTCCACTACCATCCTGAATGCTCTTTATTAGATCAACAGCAGAGCTCCAGCAGATTCCCCCTCAGCTGTTTAAAGAGGCTCGAACGCCGGGGTAAGACAAGGGAGGGCAGAGGGGCAGAGAGCGAGCGAGCGAGCGAGGAGGGAAGATGAAAGGAGTGCGAAGAAGAAAGATGCTTTTTAGCTGCCGAATGACACATGCTCAGCAAATTAAGAGGAGAAACAGCGAGAGAGAGAGAAAGAGAAAGAGGAGAAAAGAAAAAGAACGAAAGCGGAAAACCCGGCGCCCTAGTTCTCGCCTTCACCCTCCGCCTCGGCCTTCGCCCTTTTACACTTGACTGCGTGTGCAGCAAAGTCAGTCCGTCGTTTAGAAGTCGACTGTGTGAAGTGGCTCTTACACTTAAGGACCTTTTCGAATCGGCTTGTAAATTCTGTAGCCGGAGAAAAGACGAAATATAACACTGGAAGACGGCGTCAAACTGAGTGTCGTTGTACATGACAATGGAAAGAGAAAAATGGGGCCCGCAGGAGTTAATTCTACTAAACAAGATGTTTTTAAGCCGATATTGGACGTTGACGTGCTTATTATACTTGGTGCAGTTTTATTAAATTGATTCAAAATTGTTTCAAAGACCAGACTCCAGCGCTGCTAAGACGATAACATCCAGAGCCGCCACACTGAGCTTCAAAACATCTCCTCAGTAAAGGTTCATTCATCCTAATACACAGTCAGTGAGTAGAAGCCAGCTCATATGACAGGAGCCATGTGCTTGAGGCGGGCTGGTAGAGAAACAGAGAAAGGAGGGAGGCGGGAGAGATGAGAGAGGAGGAGAACAGAGGAGGAGAAAATCAGAAGCAAGCGGGTAGATTCAAGTATATACTGTACACACTGATCAGGCATAACATTATGACCACCTTCCTAATATTGAATAGTTCTCCCTTTTGACTCATCAGAGAATGGACATGGGCCTTCTGAGGTCCTGTGGGTCTCTGTGGATCATCCCTCATATACTTGATCAGTTTGGGATCTAGTGACTTTGGAGGCCAGGTAAACATTGTTATTTTTTTTTTAGTTGTTCCTAAAGTGTTTTTGTGTGTCTGTGTCATGCTGGATCCTGCTGGGGATGACTGCTGGTACATGTCTAAAGTTTCCCAGCAGAACATTGTATTGTCACAAGATGATCAGTGTTATTAACTTCTACCTGTCAGTGGTCATAATGTTGTGCCTGATCGCTGCACATAGCACATGATACAGACATTATTATATGATACGTAATTATAGAACAGCTCGGTAGGTGTGCAGACAAACAAGAGTGAAAATGATGTCACTTGTGGTACCCTAGTGATATGTGGGCATTTCCCTCTAAATGGGCACAGAGATATTGAAGGTGTAGAAAAAGTCATTGATGAATACGTTGTTTGATCGGTGACATTGGTTCCAGTGAGGGTCTAAAGCGACGTAAATCTCGTAATCTATCCATGACTGCAAGGCTTAGCGGCAAAGCATCAAACTTAACGGTCGCACACGCTAACAGCAAATGTGCAATCATGTCCACATCAAATGTGGCATAAAGAGATCCCCGCGTGCATCTGCTCTCCACATCTGTTTTGGTCTGTTTCAGCCTCTTAACTACACGATCAGCAGGGTTAGAGGCGGCGCTGCGTCAAAACGTGTGCCTGCACGGGAAATTTAGCGTGTGCTGAGATGAGACTTGGGCTCAAGTTCAAAAAACATCGAGATATAAGAGACAGAAAGCAAGAGTCTTGTTTCCTTTTTCTTGACGGGGACCGGTTTTGGGTAAGAGCTGCTCTACTGGACTAGCCGGCGCTGGAGTTGTCACCCCAGCAGGCCTGCAGAGAGCAAGGTAAAACTCATCCCGGAGCCCGGCGTCCTGCCCCCGACAAATACACCTCATAATGGAACTCTGTCGGGCACCGAGCGGGAGCATTTCTTTTCATTACCGCTGGTTTATCAGTCCCTGCATGCACTAATGCCGCAGTGCAGAGGTGCGCTCAGGTAGCGGATCATTGAGGGGAGGAGAAAGGCAAGTCAGGGGTGCTGGCTCATCTCTCGACAAGCACTTTCTCTGCCTTTCCTCTGTTAAAGCTGTTTTCCACTCTACATGTGTGATTCATCTTAATCACAGGATGGGAAAGCGTAATTCCATTTTTTTTTTTGGGTCAGGCAGATGGTACCTTTGTTGAGGAGATTAATTACTATGCTGCACAACATTAATAAAGGCAAATATTTGAAGGGAAAATGCAATTGGCCCCGAGTGCAAGGCTAGTGTAAATAGGTGAGTCAGGGCCAGAGAAGGCAGAAAGCCTGTGGGCGGATCATAATTTATTCTCTCTGTAGCGCCTGTTGAGCTTGACGCTGGCAGAGCGGAGCAGACAGGGAGACTAATGGGCATTAAACCACCTGGCAGCAAACTGCGGATCACAGTACACACCAGGCCAAGGAAGGCTGCACTGCGTTGCGTTCTCTTTCTGCTTTCTGAGGAGTATTTTATTTATTTTTATTATTTATACCTTCAAAGGTATTTTTGAAGTTCTCAGAATCAGTCGATTGAATGGATGCATGCAGTAGCTGCATTATGTGTATGAACATTTGCATGAATATGTGCACATATAATGCCAAACTACTGCTGCCCATTGGTCAATAATACATATTTAAAAGACAAAAGTCATTGTTAAGTCTTATAATGAGTTTATTTTACAGGAATTGGGAAGTTCTGTATCCAATTTTATGCTTTTAAAAGGATTAAATGGATAAAATTAGAACTAGAAAAGACTGTTTTTTTTACGTTTTGCGTGCACAGATCTTAAAAAAAAAAAAAAATCACATATGCATTGTTTTATTTCTCATTAGATGTGAGGTCAGCTGCACAGGCTTTTGTCAAGCCAGCAGTTACAAATGAATTACACGATTTTCCATCAGAGTCCGATTCGCTGACGTCTCGTTTCAATCTGAAACGCGGGCGACATCAAGGAGCCTGTCAAGGAGTCGCGCCTGAGAAATTGCCTTCAGCGGGATGGGTGGTAATTTTCCTGAAATTCTGAACGTATCAAGGAAATGAAAGAAGAAGGGGAAGAAGAAGAGCGGCACCTGAGCTGCACCCCGGAGACACAGAGGGGCCGTCGCTTCAACGATGAGTGCTTTTAGGAAGATTTCCCATTCCCATCATGTATGGAGAGGCAGGCAGAAGACAGGGCAAAACAATCTGCACCTTTATTACTGGGTGGTTCTGAAAAAAGGAAGGAAGAAAAGGGTCAAAGAGAGAGAGAGGTTTCATTGTAACTGCACATTATGAATGTGTCCAACCTTAAATGCGGTAAAATAGCAATACCACAGTGGAGACGTGCTCTATACCAAAACAAATGAGTATACAAAGAGATGTATCATGCCGAATGACAGCTTCAGAATAATTAAATTAGTGTATTCTACTGCAGCTGCTCATGAATGATGTGTGTGTCAGTTTCAAGAGCTAGAGATGGAACAAAATCAACATTTGTATTGATTATAATATGTGGTAATTACCTTTACTCACTTTTTTCTTTGCTAAAACAAAATTGTTGGACTCTTGAAATACACCAATCAGCCACAACATTAAAACCACTGACCAAAGAAGTAAGTCACATTAACCATCTTGTGACAAGTCAATGTTCTGCTGGGAAACTTTTGGACCTGGCATTCATTCATGTGGATGTTACTTAGACGTGTAGCACCCACCTAGACCAGACCAGACACCCCCAACCCCACACTCATTGATGGCAGCTGCCATCCCCAGCAGGATGCAGCTTGACATAGGCACACTCACAAAAACAGTTTAGGAAAAACTAAAAAAAAGAAGAAGAAGAAGAAGAACAGCACAAGGTGTTGACCTGGCCTCCAAATTCACTAGATCCCAAACGGATCAAGCATCTGTGGGATGATCCACACAGGCCCCCTCAACCCATAGGATTCTTTGCAAGACACCACAGGACACCCTCAGAAGACCCATGTCCATTCTTTGGTGAGTCACAACTGTTTTGGAGGCACATAATATTAGGAAGGTGGTCATAATGTTATGCCTCATCAACGAGTGTGTGTCAGACCTTCGTAAAAGCAGAACCCAAAAGCACAGACAAAGCAAAGTACAATGGAGTTTTAATTGTCCAAAGAGAAATAACCAGAACAAAACACAGGTGGTGGTGGAGGCAGGCAGCCTTGTAGAGTAGTGGAGTCTGAACGAGACGTCGTGATGAGACGAGGGTGGACAAGAGACACAGAGACAACCCGAGACCTCGTCCCTGTAGATGAGAGAAAATGGAAGGAAAGAAGAAAGGAGGTAGGCCCAGATTTAGCTGGCGGACTTATTTATCTTCTCCTCCAACCTGGGAATGGTTTAGCGAGCAACAAACAAGAACGTGTTGCTAGGGAGTAACGCCGTGCGTAGCCTGTTACCACGACAACCTGTCTTCAGATAAGCTAGCGATAATGGATGGAGGGAGGGAACAACTGTTGAGCTATTGTCGCGGCTTTATTGACATATTAAAGTGTTTCCGCAGCATTTGAATTCTTTGTGCTTTCAAACTACATGCAATTAGAAGCGACACAGTTAAATGGGTTAAACGTCAATTGCAATTTGCCGAGAGTACACCCTTTGCTGCAGAAGTGCAGTGGAGTTTAACCCCTTACTTCTCTAAATGTAAATATATGTTCTTGATGTTTACAGCATGTAGTCTATGTTGCAGTGCAATGCAATGGCATCACATTTTAACAGCAACAACAAAAATAAATGCTAGAAAGAGATGAGGAATGAACCAGCACAGCTAAATATAAAAAGACTGAACCATACTGAAAACACAGACAACTGTGAGCTGCAATCATTGTCTGCGTCTTCTACACCCGTGCTGGCTTTAGAGACGATGTTTACCTAATTTCAAGGCTGACAGCTCGTCAAGATGAGTCACGAGATGCGCTGCCTGCACCTACACAAAAAAAAGCACGCAGACTTTGTTTAAAGCAACTGAAGCTAGAATAAAAGAATGCAAAGCTATTTATTTAAGCTCATCAGAAATGTTTGCATAGGTTTAGGTCTTGCACATTAAAAAAGAAGGTTGTGATGCAGGAACACAAACTTGACTGCTTGGAATGTTTTCCACTCAGAAATGTTATCACCCTGATTGATAAGTGTCAAGGAGCATTACCTGACAGTTAAAGACTACCATCGTCTGCATAAGGAGCTAACAAACCCTCAAACTGATGAGACAGGGCAGTATTTCATGAAAGAAGGGTCTCTGACAGCTCCCACCAACGTTTGCCGGCCCCGAATCATCCTGTGCGACTTGATTGCGGTTGTTAAAGCACCGTGAGATGAAAGGACAATATGATTAAATGAGTTTCTCGGCGAGCTCACCTGTTGAATTTGTCCCTGTCTGACAATGATTGCTTCGGAAAATACAACCCAGATTGAAACTGCGGTTTAATTTGAGTTGATTATTTGCTCATGCGGCAGGTGTATTTCCAGCCTCTCCTCGCTGCCTTTGTGGTCATCAGAAGAAGGAGATTGCAACTGTGCAGTGGAAACTCACGGCAAATCATTCTGAAGATCCAATCAAATTAGTGTCTGCGAAAAGACAATATTTCGGTGATTGGATTGCATTATTTAGCGCGGCGTTTTTCAGGCACGATTCAGTGCAGTTGCGGCTGAACCTTTTTGAGTTTTCACTGTTTGTCACTTGTGCTGCGAATGTATTCTTTGTGTGGTTGTTGTGTTTAAGTTTTTGAAGCCACAATATTGTCTTTTAAACATGAGCAATGCAAGTATTTTCTGTCTAATAAACTGGTGAGAAAATAAGCCAGAAAATGCTTTGTAGTCATTTGTCTTTTTTTTTTAGGCGAGTGAAAATACAACCGATTTCCAGTTCGATATCCTCACAAAACTGTAAACTGAAATAAGCAGGTAATAAGTCAAAAAGGGAAATCAGTTAAGAGGCGGATCTGATGCACAGTTTGATAACTTTAAGAAAACCTATTGTGTTAAAGGCTGCATTTTGCGGTTTTCAAAAGAGCAGCAAGTGACAATTCAAGTATGTAAAGACTCTGTTCGACCTATTCTTGCCTTCTGCAAAGAGAAAAATGCAAATGCGCACAAGTCAGAAAATAAATAGAGCGACAGCCAGGGGAAATGCTGTACCTGAAATGAGTGGAATTATCTTACTGATTAGCTTCTAGGTTAAAATGTTTACATTCTTTATTTAAATAGTTTTCACGGCAAGAAGGTTCCGGGTTTGAATCCAAGGGCCGACTGGTCATGTCTGTGTAGAGTTTGCATGTTCTCCCTGTGTCTGTGTGGGTTCTCTCCAGGTACTTCCTCCCACTGTCCAAAGACATGCTTGTTGCGTTCATTGGTGATTCTAAACTGTCCATAGGTGTGAGTGTGAATGGTTGTGTGTCGCTCTGTGTTAGCCCTGCGATAGACTGGCGACCTGTCCAGGGTGTACCCCACCTCTAGCCCAATGACAGCTGGGATAGGCTCCAGCACCCCCCGCAACCCTTCACAGAACAAGAAGTCACATCACTTCCTTATGTTTCACTGCGTGTAGGACTGTTGCTCATGGATACAATCAATGCAAGTTTAAACATGTGGGCTTTGCTAAGTGTAGAAGTGCATAGGAAAGGTGCATAACTTTGAGATTAGCCCATGCATTGTGAACTTCACTGAGAGTTCATAAAACTAAACAGCTTGTCTCACAGCTCTTTACCAGTGAACGAAACTGCATCAGGTTTTGTGTATCTTGCAAAGTGTTTTACGTACGATTGTATTGTTTTACGTACATTTGTATTGTTTTACGTACATTTGTATTCCTAGAATGAATACAAAACATTGATGGCAGTAAAGATTGTGTCTTATGTGTTAAGTCCGTATGTGGTTAAATAGTGACATATTACTGCCACGATCGAATACTTGCATGTTGTGTTTCCGGTGACAGCCAACAAGAAGGAACAAAAAGAGGACTTGAAAGTTTATTGACGCGCCGAAACCAGCGATCAAAAATGCAGCACATGCGCCGCAAATCCTCTTAACAGTTTCGCTCGACGCACTTGAGCCTGGAGTGTGTGTTGCGGTTTCTTCGCCTCACGTCTTTCGGCAGACAGCCTCCTCTCATCCCCATTGATTAACTCGTCAGACTGGCCAGCTGTGTTTCGCCAGAGATAATGTTTTAATTAACGGACTTCAATATCTAATTAAGATTAGATGTAGATGCTTTATAGAGGTCATTTAAATGAAGGCGGACGGGCCAGCAGGGGGAAGGTCTGAACTAATGGCGGGATCAATACGCCGCCGTCGGGGAGTACCTGCCTGTGGTCCTGAGATACTTTGAAGGGAACAGTTCACTGACATGTTTTAGAAAGGCCTATAATTCAGGATGAGGGGACACAGGAGGCGGCTCTTTTAGGTTGGTTTAACGGCATTGTACATCACATTTTAAGACTTAATGGAATTCCTGATGGTGCACTTATTCTATTATGATTCTATTGTACGTCACCATGTGGTAAGGCCACCAAGGCGGCAATGAAGCCAACCCAGATGTGCCTGATTCCTCAAATTACCACTTCAGGCCCCATAAACCTCCATGTTAAGGTGAAATTTTATATAATTCACCTCTTTTACTCATATTGAGATGGGTTATGCATAAATAAGGTGCTACATCCCTAGGTGGGTCTAGGGGGAATGTAGGGATGACACAAGAAAACCAAGGAGGTCGAGTCAGGATGGAAGATTTAAGATTTATTCCATAACCAAAGTAGCTTTTGAAACAAAGGAAGGATTGTGCCAAATAAATGGAAGCAATACAGCAACACTAGACCTATCAACCCTAACCCTAACCCTCCTAACCCTAACCCTTGTGTGTATGAATAAAAGTTGCCTACATGAGGAGATGTAGAGGGTTAGAGTAGGGGTAGGGGGTAGGTTGGGTACCCTAATCTCACCTATAGTCCACACCTTCCACCACAACTAACATAATTGAAGCACAAAGGTCCACATGTCTCATTATCAAATACGGCAGACAACAAAAATCAGAAAAGCAGCAGAGAACAGGTTCTGGCTGGGTCCCTTTTCAAGTAAACCCTGGGTCGTAATTGGACAATCTGGGGCCGAAACCCACCAATCAGCAGCTACTCCGATTGTGGAAACAACACTTGAGGATATGGGCACTTTGAGTGACAAGTGCGGTGTTTGCAGTCTTGGTAGATGTCACCAAGTATCACTGCATTACTGTACCTTGCACTTTTTTGGCACTATATTGTGTGGAATTGTTATTTACTACTGGCTTCAGATAGTAAAATACATTTCACTGTGCATTGTACTATGTATAACTGTGCAAATAAATCTTATCTTATCTTCCAGCCCAACCTTGCCACTTAGCCATTCCTGAATTAGCCCTTTTAGGTAATTGGACTTGGGCGCCGCCGCCACCAAAGCGACAGCCAGCAATTCCACAGAACATTTGAATTTTAGATGCGACACGCAAGGTCTGCACACTGCGTTTTATTTTGAAAATTGACTGGATCCTCCACCCGTTCTGTATCTGACTCCCGTGTCAGCTCGATCTGCTCCGTGGAGTTTGATGTTGCTTTCTTCGAAAATAGACGCAGGCGCATATTTTTAGCAAAGTGGAGAGATGCTTCTGGGACGCTTCTGAAAAGTGCTGCAGCTTGTCTGGTTGAATCATTGGCATCGCTCGGAGAGAGAGAGACTCCAGCAGCTCCAGTGGCCTCGTCGCAGCCAGAATGTGACGTGCCGTGGAATTTGAGTAAGAAGGACCTTAGAGATTTTCAACTTTCAGTTCAAATTATCAGCAATTTAGTCTGAGGAGCAGGCATGTCCTCAGGAAATGTCATCAACAATCTGTTCATTAGACTTTTAGGCTTGGTAGTGACCTATTAAAACATTAGTATCCATCTTCTGGAGATAATAAATGAACTTTGTTTCACTGAAATATTTAGTTGGATTTGTCACACACCACCATATGCATGTAGTTCAGAATCCCCCCAAAATATATTCATGTATTAAATATGCATGTTTACTGTAGCACATGAGGCCTAGACCCAGATAAACATACAGTGTAGTATGACTGCTCAGTCTCACTGTACATCTTAAGAGGACAGCAATAATAAAAGGGACTGATCAGACTCTGCACACTGTTGTTCACGCAGCATTTCTAAGGCAACACTGATTACACTTTGGCAGCGTGTTAAACAGAGCAACACCGAGTAGGATGAATGAGCATCACTGTAAATGGTGTTCATAATAATCCAATAACTGAACCTCTGCAGGTTCAATCAATAGAAAGCAGCTTCTCTAGTGTTCATTAAAGGCCCCCAAGATCCAGGCGTGCTGGACCAAGACGCTGTTGGTCATTCATGGATGGAGCTGCACGGTTACTCAATCTCACTTAACAAATCTGAACATCGTTGTAGCTGTTTAGCACCAGACTGTAGCTGTTTATCTTTAGTGTTGTAGAAATGCACAAAATGGCAAAATACTATTTGAAGATTGTTTGTATTGAGGTTAGGCTGCATAAAGATGGACAAGTGAAACCAAAGCAAGTAGAGCTCCCCCTGGTGGCTGGCTACAGTACAGGTTGTAAAGCTCCACCCCTTCCATGTTAGTGGGCGGGACTTGGGCCAAACTAAAACAACTAAAACCGCTCTGTTAAGCAGTCCTGAAGGACCATGAGAGTTGAAACGAGTTGAAAAGAGCGTTGAACAAAAAACTAAATAAGTACAGTGTATAAAACAACATTTCTTTGTAACTGGTGCAGGTACAGCAGAGTGCAGTATTAATTAAAATGCGAGGGAGTCTAGAAAAATGTGGCCAGGATATCGCGGCTCCATGTGGCTCTCGGACCATACTGTACAGACTCTGGATACAATGTCGCAAATTGGCCAACGCCAGGAAGTGGGGGCGCATTGTCCATATTTATATACAGTCTATGGGTTAGAAACTAAAGAGGTTAAACATTCACTATGTAAACAAGGATTACAGTTCTCTACAGAGAGAACAACTGCTATTCGCAAGAGGACACAGATCAGTGGAGCACTTCCTAGGTCTTTTATTGCATCTCACTAAATAATGCTGTGCTGTTTTTGCAGACTCTGTAACCACACACAGAGGTACAGCCAGGAGCAAACTTTTCAGCATAACTCAAAAGATGGGTTTAAACAGCCAGGTTCATTAATTTCTGGGGCAGCAGGACGAATGTATCTCGGAGATGAGAGGCTAAAGGCCAGCATGTTCCATTCTTTCAGCCTAATGAGTGGTCAGACCTCCGCAAGGTGACTTTGATCCATCACCACATGACTTCCTTCCTCTTTTTTTTTTCTTTTTCTTTTCACTTTTCTACCGTCATGTCCTCCACATCTCCTCTGGACAGGTTAGCCGTAGCCGTGCCTCCACACTCGAAGCCTTAAAAGGCACAGCTCTAATTAAAACCAGTGTTTAAATACCTTCACTAATCCATACGCCATTGTAGTGTATTAAGACTCCCGTCATTGATTGAGCAGGCTGATTCAAAGAGACCAGCAAAGGCAAACTCATTAGAGGAGATTTGAAAGATGCTCTTGTTGATTGCTTGAGACAGAACTTTACCCTGTTTGTTTAGTGAACTGGAAATATCATTTTCTAAATGTCTGGTAAATAAAGGTAGCACTGCAGATGGTGGCTCCTCAGACAGCGTACATTCTTATTAGTGTCTGAGAAATAACAGCTTTTAAAATAAAGTCACTTTAATTGATACTCTTTCAAGGCCAGCAAGAGTGGAGGTAGTTATTACAGATTTGAACAGGCAGATAGATAGCAGTGAACAATATTCAGTCCAGGCTAAAATATCTCAACATTTCTCAGATGAACAGCCATAAAAAGTAAGTACAGTGCACAGAGGAATGAATACTAAAATGTATTGATGTCTTGATGCATCATCAGGTCAATAATTTAGATGAGAAAGTGTCTATGACGTCAATCCATCAGTCTTGGCATTCATTTGTCTCTGTCATTAATAGGCAAATGACATTAAATATTAACCATTAGCACTAGCATATTAGCATTGTAACTGTGAGGATGCTAAGCACAAATGAACAGGATCAGAGCAGCTGGCATTGCAGCTGAATCGTGTTGTTGTGTCTGTATATTCCAGTTAAAGAAGAGGATGTTGTTTAATCGGAGCCTAACTGATCAGATTTCACCCAACTCAGGATCAAGTGATTGTCCATTTTTTTTATAAAGCACATTTAAAAACAACAGATGTTGACGACCAAAGTGCTGAACAGAGTAGCCAAGGTATGAAATAATATATGAAACAAACAAAAAGTGAAAAACGACAATGAAGAGAAAGAGGTAAAAAAAATAAGAGTACTACATTAAAAGTCACGATATAAAGAGCAGATCTCAAACAGAATCAAATGCCAAAGAGTAAAATTGAGTTTTGAGAGTTTTGTCTGCCTAATATAAATTTAGTCTTTTCCAGAGATTAGGGGCTGCAGCTGAGAAAGAGCTATCTCCATGTCTCCCTTAATGAGACAGGTGATTGTAGGAAATTACAGAGATACGTAGTAGGGGTTGATCGTCTTCCGTTTTTTAAAGGCGACTTATGTGTGGAGAAAGTCGAGTCGATGTCGACTAGTTGATGAAGTCACACATAAAAACGCAGTAGAAAGTAATGCATTGTAACAATGAAATCTGTTGTTGACCTGAATAGGCATTGCAGCATCTCACACAATAGAAGCTACGGAGGCTTTTCTGTGAGGTAATTGAAACTTAAACACAAACTACTGGCGGTCGTGACCCACCATAAACACCATCAGTCTGACACGTCTAATAAGAGGATCTCATTCGGCAAAAAAAACAAACAAACAAAAAAAAAACCCCGCTTTGCAGAAACCAAGTAAACTAACACAACAGAAATGATGCACTGGAGCTTATAGCCTTTATAACTCGGCACCATCAGCAGCATCCACAGTGTGTTGAGATGTAAAGGTCTAATAACTTTAGACAATGAAATTCACCAGCGTGTTGTTGATAATTGATGTGCAGCATTGACTGTCACTGAGACGATTTGGACCGTTCCTTTGTTAGCATTAGCGGATGCCTTTTCAGACGAGTGTGTATTGCAGTAGTGCATTTGTTGTTGTATTTCAGGACTGGCTTACATATTCTGCATGTCACGGTGACTAGAAGGGGCTTCGCTTTAAGTGAAGTATTTGAACACTAGGATACTACGATATATCGTCAAAAACATTCCCCACGGTAAGAATATGTCATCCCACGATAAAAACCTGTGGAAGGCGGAGCAGATGAGCCAGGCAGGCAACGGGGAGCTCATTCCAGACAGGCTCCACCTACATTATCTGGTACTGGTTTAGTTTTAAAAGTCTGATGCGAAGCAGCAATTTACAGCGTGCAAAGTTTGCAAACAAATAGTGCACATAAAAGACAGTAACGCCACTAAAGCACAGCTCAAACCAGAATATGAAGAAAATGTGCAAGAAGCAGCGTCGACTAAGGCTAAAGCTAAAATGGAGTTTATTTATCGTCATTTTTATCGTTACCGTGATAAATAGCAGAAATGATCGGGATGAATTTTTTAGTCCATATCGCCTTTCTCTATTCCACACACTTGACGAACCGCTGCTAGTTTGCTGTGATGACCCACCAGGAAGCCTCTATGTTGTTACTGTCACATGATCAGCGACTAGTCGTCTTCCTGCTTAAAGCATCACGGTACAGCAGTAAAGTCGACTAGTCAGTAAAACCCCTAGTGCGTAGGAACCAGACCTTTTGGTGATTTATAAGCAAGCACTGAAATCTTAAAACCAATCCCAAAGCGTACTAGGAGCCAGTGAAGGGAGGACAGGACGGAAGATTCTGTTAACACCAGCATAGAGGGCATTACAGTAGTCAGGACGAGATGAGATGAAAACACGGATAACCCTTTCAAAAGACTTGACTCTGTAGAAAAGTAAGGAACTGGACCTAACCACTGAACTGACTTGTTTCTCCAGTTTAAAATCACAAAAATGGCTTAATTCACTCGTTGAAATTTAGAAAATACTTGTGCAGTTAAGTAGATTTAAAAGACGCAGTCAGTAGTCCATGAGTTGTGAATGAATGACAGCGGATGCTTGTAATCTGTCCCAACACTTGCATGCATTTTCTTCCTGTTGCAGATTTGATTCAGCCGGAGGCAGAGGACTTTTCCCCTCTGTAGTTTGGTATATCCATACGAGACATGCTTGGATGCAGCCTTAGAAAACCGAGAAAAAGGAAAGAGACTATTGCCTCATGCAGAGAAAGAGAGGAAGAATGTCCCAGGCTCCTATTCCCCTGTGTGGTCATTGATCTACAGACTCTGATTCGAGCTCAGTATTAAATCACCCTGGGGTCCGGAGCCAACCTGTTCTCCCTACCTCTTTGTTCAGACCAGCACCAAAGATAATGGAAAGCGTTTTGTGCCAGGAGTACCATGGGGCCCCAATCTTGCCTCTAGCTTTCTGTTTTTTAAAGAAATCCCTTCTTTCCTCTCACCTTTTCTTCACCTGTTTCTTCACCTCTTCTTTTCTCTTTGGTCCCCCCCCCACCACCACCACCTTAAATCTTCTTCCTATACCTCATTGTAAAGGAAGCCTGATGGAAAGACCACTCTCGGACAAAGACGGCTCACAATGTGGAACCGGAACAACAAATAGGATCTATTGTGGGCAGTCTGAAGGCGCTCTTTCATCAGCAACGGACGGGAGAGGGAGAAAAGAAGCGGTGAAAGATGGGGCCTTTGAGTCGGATATATCCATCGCAAACCTACAGCTTTCAAAGGCAGGTCGACCGGGTTTCTCCTCAGAGTCTGTGCAGTTTAACAACAGGATTCCTATTAAGTCAGCTTAGGTTGTATCTATTCTGCTTAGACCATTGACATTCAACGTTAATGTCCTAATCTATAGGCTTAACCGATGTTTAGTATCATGTCATCCATTGGATTGTCTTCATGTTGGTCGATTTCAGCATAGAAAGGATGTTGCTGTCAAACCAGGAGTCTAGTTTAGAAGGTTACTCTCATTTACAACACTTTTTATAATCATTGGTTTTGTCAGTAGCGAGCGGTAACTTGAAACTTTGCACACACCGATGCACCGTGGAGATGCATTGGTGAGCATTGCATCGTGGGACTGCCAGCTCAACTAAGCCGCATTGTACGGCGGACACACTTGACACTCAGAGGCTAAACAAAAAGCAGAGCGGCACAGTTTATGGTTGCATTTACACGGCGTCCTCGCTGCGTTTTCTGTGTTCGCACATGTCACATCCCCCGTTCCAAGGCCGCGGATAAGCTAGTTTTCCGTCTCCGAGAAGTCTGATCACTCCAGGAAAGAAAGCGGACACCGTTGCACGCATACCCTCCTATCCCGGTTTCTGACAGCTGCGGACGAGCCAAGTGATGTAACATAAACAGAAACGGTGGCAACAAGGCAGCCCGGTCACGGTGGAAAAGGAGAATTACTTTCTGGCCCAACATCCGAACTGAAGCAGCGAGCCGATACAGAAGGCGGTGTGGGTGCTGGTGACGTGGACTTCTCTTGAATGCTGAAGGAAATCCAGGTATCTGCACAAACATTCACACAGTAATCAGGAAGTAGGATACTAGTATTTATCATGCATTTCTCATTACATTATATAAGTTTTTATCCCTGGAAACTGTGCGGTCGTGAGTAAATGTTTAAAGTGACTTTTAATCAACAAGGCTTTGCTGAGCAACGTGACCTTTGCAGTTTAAAGACAGGAACTGTGATATCACCTACTGACAAAATAAAAACGCACTTCATTTCAACTGGAGAGCAAAATACGCATCCGTTTTCACGCATCCGGTCGGCCCATCCATAAAACCATTTTTCTGTCCCCTGCTTGACTCATCCTGACCACAGTACCTTGACTTTTTCTTGTCAGGTGATTTTCTCCTGTGGTCTTGTAGCTGTCACAGTGGATGAGGAGCAACTCATCGCTATGGTTTAAAAATATCCAGACCTCTAGCAGCTGGTTTTCTTGTGACCTGATGACGTTTGCTATTTGGTCGGTCGAATAAAACAGCCCAGACTGATTTAACTAGACTGCAGTGTCTGATGGATTTCGTATTATTGTTGCGGGGAAGTGAGGTACGTACTGTGCCGCGTACGTCCCGTGTTTCTGTGTTCAAGGTGCACAGGGTCTAAAAAGTTTAAATTTTAACTCAAAACAGCAAGCAGCGTGCCATAAATCTTTTTGACAGGGTTTTTGTTGATAACTGCAGCCTTTCAGTGCCTCCCGGCTCGCACGAGTCCAGTTCCGCAGGAGTTTATTTGCACGTTCGACACAATCATACGCCTGCGAATGCGTTCTTGAGCAAGGAGACTACAACAATACGTGCACAGGAATGTTTTTCCCTCATGCATTCAGTGAATTAATATTAACGGTATTATTAAATCACTCTGTGGCCTCCCTGCTGTTTCTTCTCAATTAAAATGTGTCACTTTATTCCAAACTCCCTGCTGTTGCTTACTTCTTCTGTGCTGCTGAACAATGTTACCCCCCCCCAAAAAAATAAAATATCAGCCATCACAAAAGTGTCTGATCTGTGTTTTAAATGCACAGAAAATTCACACCATTACTCTCCACCGGTGTTTCTGCAGTGAGACACACAAAGTTCAACTTCTGCAGGTTAACTGATATCAAATTAATTTACTAATTTAATGACTCGGACGAGCGAGTCGATTAATTCTCACGGTCGTTTTCTGCATTTATCTAAAGACTGATTCTGGGTTTACGGTTTTTAAATCAAACTGAGGCTAAGCAGCAGATTTGCCAACACAATACAGAAGAAGTATGTTTTAATAGTGAAGCAAACACTCTCTAAGCGGATATTGCATGCGTGCCTCATTTCCCATTAATCCCTAACGCACATACAGGCATCTTCAGTTCTGTGGAGAGATTCAAAGCACTAACAATAAAAGGTACTCTACTGAGAGATAAGTACAGAATATGAATGCATTTGCTTTCCTGGAATGGCTGAAAAACATACATGGCCATAAATCTTAAGAAAATTGGGTTTTGATTACATGCAGAAGATAGATATTACATATTGTACTTACGCCATAGGATTTACCCACTGGTTGAGCTTGGAACTTCGCTGTCACCATCTTGGTTTTAAAGCAGACACAAGTGAACACATCTGGACAAAAAGACGGGGATAGAGACGGGAGAGGGGCGGCTCTGACTAGAGAAAGAATGGCTTGTCAGTCACTCTTGTCAGACCAGACATGTCAGGTAAAGGCAATCAAGTCCCCAAAGGCACCTGTCTTTGATCTAATATCTATCTCTAATATCTGAGGCCTTTTTAAATGAAGAAACTTATTGTTGAGTCAGAGAGTTTCTGGAGCCACAGTGAGCTCCAGTGATCTTACACCTCAAGCCACTTCCTCTGTGGTTTCATATTTAGTTTTATACTTAATTTTTATCACACTGTTTACACTGATCAGGCATAACATTATGGCATGTATCAAGCAGAGAAAACATCTAAGGAGACTGAAGAAACTACTAAAATTGGGTTAAGTACTGTCCAACATATTATTAAAAGGTGGAAGGATAGTGGGGAACCACCGTCTTTGAGGAAGAAATGTGGTCAGAAAAAAATCTTGATTGATTCCCATCAGTGATCACTTAAACGTTTGGTGAAATCAAATGGGGAGAAAAACAACAGTAGAACTCAGCGCTATGTTTAATAGTGAAAGTAAGAACATTTCCACACGTACAATGTGAAGGGAACTCAAGGGATTGGGACTGAACAGCTGTGTAGCCTTAAGAAAACCACTAATCAGTGAGGCTAACTGGAAAGAAAAGTTTCAGTTTGCTAGGGAGCATAAAGATTGTACTCTGGAGCAATGGAAGAAGGTCATGTGGTCTGATGAGTCCAGACTTACCCTGTTCCTGAGTGATGGGGGCATCAGGGTAAGAAGAGAGGCAGATGAAGTGATGCAGCCATCATGCCTAGTGTCTACTGCACAAGCCTGTGCTATGGGGCAGTGCTATGATCTGGGGTTGCTGCAGTTGCTCAGGTCTAGGTTCATTAGCTGACTACCTGAATATACTGAATGAGCAGCTTATTCCATCAATGGATCATATTCCAAGATGACAATGTCAGGATTCCTCAATCAAGACCTTGGTGAAAAATGAATGCAACACTGGACTGAATGTGTAATCAAAGCTAAAGGTGGTCCAACGATATTTTAGAATCTGTGACTTTTTTTTTTTTTTGGCGGTAACTCAGGCTGTGGATGATGGTGTGTCATAAGCAAGGGCAAGGAACCCGTTAGTGAGGGAGACAGAGTGAGAGAGAGAGAGAAAGGTATGTTTGTGCATTGGTATGTCAGGGAAAATGTAGCTTTGTGCAAGAGACGGCAAAGGTCAGAGGGCTGTAACGTGTAGAAACACAATCTCAGAGACAGTCGTTGTGAATTTCTCTATAACAAGGAAGCTGGAGGAGCTTGTTTCCTCGCACTGCTGCTCTTTTTAAGGCCAGGGTTCACGGCACTGCGGGCCAGATCGAGCTACACTGTTTATATCCTCCTTTACCATAAAATATACAGACCATTTTCCCTTCCTAATTATGTCCTTTCTCTCTCTCTGCATCTCTAAATCTGCTGTATTTTTACACAACGCGGAAATCTCCGAGTCTCTTACAGACACAGAATTGCAGTCACGAGCAGAGGTCCTATAAGTGCGAGGACGAATTTCTCTAAAATCCACACATGCCGTACATCAGCATGCCTGTGTGTGTATGGTAAACACTGACTGACTGAGTGAGTGGCAGCCTGTTGGAGCAAAACTGACAGAAACAGACAACTCACTTAGCAACGCGTGGATGTGCCGTTTGACTCAGTGATTGATGCTCGATGTCCAATGCTGTAAATGCGCTTGAAGGTAAGTTCGGAGGAGACAGCACAGGAAATTGTTTGATGACTGTAAGATACCATAAGGAAAGAAACAAAATATATCTGGACGTTTGAACTATTAAAGGGAAATACTATTTTTTTACAACCTGGACCTTATTTCTGGCATGAAATACGATCGTTTAGTCACTCATGCAACTTTGGTGTCATTTGAGTCGTTGGGAAGATATTTAGATCTGTGTATGTCCATATATATAGTGGGAGTGAATGGGGCACTGAAACGGAGCCTCTAAATAATGCATTATCTGCCATGAAACTGGTTCATTTCACCAATATTTTGTTATTATACATTCCCTGTTGAGTCCGGAGTTACCTTTTATTGTTTACCTGTAATTTGCTACATTTAGCAACAAGCAGACCTTCGCAGGTGTGAACTGCGCTCAGAGATGACATCATTCAGGTCAGAAGTTATTAGGTCAATCTATGCATGATGATAACAGGTAACTCCGGACTCAACGGGGAATACCGCTAGCGTATTCTAACAAAATATTGGTGAAATTAACCAATTTTTGCAGCAGATAATGTGTTATTTAGAGACTGCATTTCGGTGACCCATTCACTCCCACTATATGGATATACGTGCATCTAAATATCTTCCTAACGACTCCAAATGACACCAAAGTTGGGTGACTAAACAATCGTATTTTACGCCAGAAATGAGGTCCAGATTGTAAAAAAAAAATAAAAAAAAAATAGTGATTCCCCTTTAATAGTTCAAACATCCAGATATATTTTTTTCTTTCCTTATGGTATCTTACAGTCATCAAACAATTTTCTGTGCTGTCTCCTCCGCATTTCGGTGTCCCAGTCACTCCCACTAAAAAGATATACGCAGGTCTAAATATCTTCCAAATCCAAACAATCCAAGTTATATGGGTGAGTAAACAATCATATTTTATGCCAGAAATAAGGTCCAGATTGTTAAAAATTGTTAAGTAAAGCCCTTTAATATGCAGGTTTACTTAACAGCAAGTGTCTAAAACATGCAAACTCATCTGTTTCACTCAGTTTATTACAGAATTACAGAATCATTATTTCATCATGGTTGTTTTGTGTCTTTCAGGGTCTTTCAGGAAGTTTTTAACCTGGACGTAATGTATGATAAATCATAGCTTAGCTTATCTTTAATTTCCTGGTATGTGAAACTCTGATGCTAAATGCTATGCACTGATGATTTAATGCACTCATGATCCAGCATGGACACCTCCTGTAATGCTATATACTTACTAATAAAGAACGATTTCTACGATTTAAACTGTGAATGCAGTGGAAAGTGGAGGCAATATCGCCGGGATATGCGAGTTCTGGCTCAAGAAGCGGCCTGGCAGTTCACGCTAGACTATTTTTTTTAAATGTATGCATGTTCTTGGAATACAACTGCACACGTACAGTATGTCACTTCTAGAGCCAATTTATTTAGGGAGGGGTGGGAGCACAGGAGAACATTTGGCAGAGGGGCTAGAAAAAAATTCAAAACGCTTGGCAACCATTTGATGCACGCCTTGTCGTTTACCATAATCAGATCAGTCATAAATTAATTTGTTTCATGACAGATTACAGGTGTGCTTTCTTGACGGATCTGACAAGACGGACGAGAAAATAAAATAAAAAAAATAATCCTTTGCAAATCCGCGAGCAAGCTGTTGGGCGACTGGTTAACACAAGGGGGTTCAGCTTCAGTTTACCAGCAGCTAGTTCTGGTTTTGCAGCTTGGGTGATAATGATGTTCCCCCACACGGACCCCTGCCTCCAGCTGCCAGCCACCCAGTCAGGGTGAGTTTGGTGCTGAGGAGCTAAATTGGCCCCATAGAGAGAGAGAGAGAGAGAGAGAGAGAGAAAAGGAGAGAGAGTGGGTGGACAGACTTCGGCCCTTTATTTTCAGAGGTCACTTGACACAAATAGTCGTTCAGATGACCACTACAGCCGAGTGGCAGTCGCATCGGCTGCTGAAGAGCACCAGTGAGATGGTAAGGGAGGTACAAAAAATAAAATAAGTGAAAGAATGGCAGCAGCAGCGCTAGGAGAAAGGATGGAAAGAGTAAAGTGTTCGCGCGTGTGTGTGTGTTTGAGATAAAAGGCTGAGATTAGTACACGAGACAGAGAAAGTGAGAGACCAAAAACAAGACAATGCTGAAGGTGTGCGAGGGAGAAAGGCTGGGACAGCGTGATAAAACTGGAGAATTAATGAGCGAGTAAAGCAGAGTGAACGTGTGAGGGGGATAAAAGGAAGAGGGAGAGGGAAGGGGAGAGAGGGACGCAAGAATGAGGAAAAGGTCAGCGAGTGGATTGTGTCCCCTGAAGAATTTATGAGCGCTGTTAAGACTCATCTCTGGCACACGGTTGTGGAGGCTGAAGGAATACTGAGTCTTACCTGGGCTGAGTTCACAAAAACTTTTTGCGTTCCTCTTCTGTGCATCTGGTGTCCCTCATTTTAATACCTTCCCAAGGCAACGTGTAATAGTATTTTATCTAATTAGCACGATTGCAAGACCTTTGCATTTTCTTTTTGAGACCTCCAAAAACGAATTTGAAAAACAAAAATCACAATGTGGACAATGTGAACAAATCTGAATCTGTGGCACATTTTTTAATCTCTTCATCTCTTACTTCACTTTAAGTCTTGAAGTGAACGCAGTCCTGGAGAAAAACCTGGCCGCGTGCTCGCGTCCGACCTGCATAAAGAGGACCTGACCCCATAAAGAGGACCGAAGAGGACACACATCTTCTTCAGAGCGATTCAAACACACACATATATTTTGATGAGACATGATGAGAATGAGTCGGGAGAAGAGGCCCCACTCAATAAGCCCCTCTGATTTCTCCTTGTGAATGACGACTACTGCCACCTGCTGGTATGTAGGATTATTTCCTTTCATGCATGAACCAGCTGGAAGGTGTTGGCTGGAGTCTTTGTGGTGCGTTCATGTGCAACTTTGTAGATTGCAAAGTCTGCCTTTATTGCCTGTAGTTCTTAATGCTGATGGTGCATATTATTGATATACACACGTTTTTGTATTCGGGCGTCTTACCAAGTTATTTGTCATGAAGGTAAAAGAAAAGGTTTAAAGAGCTCTCCGGGCATCACGTGACTCTTTTTGCTTACACTACCACATTGGCAGGAAAAACACTGAGGAAAATTAATGGCGCCAGAGTTAACATCGCTCTTTAAACAGATAGAAATTGACCAGTAGAAGGCAAAACACGACAGATTATATATCACAGACCCTTACCATGCCACAGGTGGGCTTTTTTCGAGCAGTGAAACAGCCGGAGTGGACAATGTTCCTGACCTGCAATATCCGGATATATATAACTACTAGGGGTGAGACTTGATTTAAAAAATTATAAATTAGAGGCTTTTTAATTACTTAATCTCAATTAATCATATTTTAATCACGTAACAATATTTGGCCCCAAGAAGCAACATTTTTTAATTGAAATGGATTTGGATTTGTTTGGGCTGCCGACATGTCTTATTGGTCCTCGTACCGGGATTACTAGAGCTAACAATTTAAAAAAATAATAATAATAAATTTGCACAATTTGCACAAAACTTTTATGAAAAAATTGCCTTCCATCTGTCGTAGCAACGTGATTTCATCCAATTCCAGCATTTCTGTAGCCGCTAGCCGTGCTCTGATGTGTGTATCAGGGTAACTGGTGTACCAGGAAATTGTGCACTGTCAAAAGTACTTCAATTACATTTTAATGCATTAATTTATGCATAAAATGACGACCTCATTCACTTAGTTTTTCTGAGGAGTTTCATGACAGTTCATGACAGCAACGCAACTAAAACAATTAACTGTTTAATCCTGAATTTCTTTCTCATTGTGAGTAGTTTTAGTCCGAATGAGCAACGCCGCTTTATAATCCACATTATAAACATTAGCCTAACTTTATGAAAAAAAAAAATAATCTGTTGGACATCATGTTAAATACATGCAAAGTAAACAAGACACTACACTTGGAAATCTACACAAGTGAAATCTTGGGATCTTTGGGAAACCTATAAAATGATTTCCACTTTGGTTGTCCCCGTTTATTCTAGCGTCCTGGGGCACAACAGCTGTTGTCCATTTTTGGATGTAACTGGTACAAGGACAAGTTAGTTAGTTGCTTGCAGTTGTCAACCAAATAGTAATTCAAAAAAGCATGCTTTCCTGCCAATATGGTGGTGCAGGGTGACGTCAGCTATTGGAGGATGACCAAAATGCTAGAACTTTATTAATAGTTTTTGTTATCAAGGCCTCCATCTTTCTTCCCAGTGGTATAATGGTTTACTTTAATTAGTCTGTGTTTATAAGGCTGACAAAAAATAAATTAAAAATCCAGACCAATGTGTGATACTGTTTATGCAGTGCCCATTTCAGGTAATGTATGCAAGCAAAAAAGAAAAAAAAATTGTTAACTAAAAGCTTGGAGCACTTAAAAAACATCAAAGCTGCTGCTCGGGTCTCCCAAAGCAATTAACACATTGCTGCCGTCGCTGGAGATGAGACCGTTTCTGGGCGTGCTCCAGACGGCAACGGCAACGTATCCTGTGCACATTTACCGGGGCAACAGGTTCAACTGGAGCTGGCCTCTCATCAATTGAATTATTGAGGGAGCATTGCAGATTTTTCTTCAAAATATGATGGGATGATCTTACGAGGATGAAAAGGGAGGATTTGGTTTCCCGAGTGAGGAGATAATTTGCATAAATATGAGATGTGTAGTTAGTTTAAAAGCGTCACGATCTAGGACTGATTTCTATTCAGACGTATGTTATGACGCAGCTCGCTAGGGGTAAAGGGGTGCATCATAAATTAACCGGGTGGAAACAGGTTCAGTTGGCTGGTTGTTGATTAACGAGAAGAGATGAAAAGAATAAAACAAAACACTGATGAACAGAAGTGAGCAATGGATGCTGGTCAAATCAAATAAAATGTGAACAAAGGAAGATCCTCACCAAAGTTAACCAGACTGGAAAACTGAACTTAAATCTAGTACCCACGTCCAAAACGGGATGGCTGATAATTGCTACTCTTTATAACAAAACAGAAGTAGTTCAAAAAGCTCTAACAACAATTATCTGGACTGTGGGTGTAATGCAGGTTACTGGTCAAATCCTCTTTTAATTGATACCAACACACCCAACTTTATTCCTTCTTTTTACCCGCGCACAGAGAGAGCGCCACGGCAATAACTGTCCCACAGAAAGCAAAGAAAGGTATGAACTAAAACTACTCTTCAACTTTCCTAAAGGTCCTAATATAATACTGCACAAAAATGGATCCTTAAAATAATCATTCTTCTCTCTATACACAGCTGTTTGTCATTGGGTATCTTGGGTATATAGTGATGCTTTTTAACAGATCGCCTGATGGACACAGCTTTTGGATTGGTGGGATGGATAAGAAGAGAAACCAGAAGATGAGAACTGGATCGGGGAAAGTTCTGTAACTACTTGTCCTCTGGAGGGTACACCCTGGACAGGTCTCCAGTTTTTATGCAGACACACCTATGGCCAATTTAGCACCGCCAATTAACCTAACCAGCATGTCTTTGGACGGCTGTAGAAAACCAGGGTACCCAGAGAGAACCGATGGATTCGATGGATTCAAACCCACAAAATTGTTGCTGTGAGGCGTCAGTGCTAATCACCCCGCTTCTGTGCCGCCCTCCAGACCCGACTGAAGCAGCCTAAACACCAGCAGAAATACTCTGCACCGCAACATATAGAAAAACTAAAGAAAGATAAATAGTCCTTTGGCAAGACACAAAACATCTGTGAAGTGATATTAGAGCTGCAAAGTGTGCGTCAGCTTTCTTCATGTGAGTGGATTAGTGATATTTCATCTTGACTGAAACAACAAGGCGGTCTGGTATTATTTTAACCAGACTAATCTCGCCTGACAATGTGACATTCTGTTAAATGGCAGATTGGATTGATTGTGTATATCGTTGATATTTTCCAGGATGATTTTCTTCATTTTGTTGGGTATTTATTGGCACGACAGGACTTATTCCTGCTAAATCAGACTATCGATCCCGAAAGATTACCTGAAACTTACTTCAATATGTTTTCAAAATTGTAATGTGTCCGTCGGCCCAGACAGACGAGGAAAAGGGATGCCAAAGACAAAAACATCATTCTCATACTGAACTGTATGTGCAGATGAAGCTTCAAAGCGAAGAACCTTAGCTGTTAAAATCCTGCTGCGATTTTATGATGTGATGTCCTTTTTTTTTCCCTTTCACACAGCACTTAGCTGTCATCATCTGGCTGAAATATTAGATTGGAAGAGGGGGCCTGCCCTCCTCTGATTAGACAGCGTTAACATTCATTTTTATTTAAATCACCCGACGCAGAAGAGTCGAGCGTCGGCCTTGCTAGCTTCGGGCTGATTTCAAACAGTAAAACGACGCGTTTAGCCGCCCACCAAAGCCTGTCGATATTAACACCAGCGCCGGTGGTTCAAGCGAACTCCCTTGTCCCGCTATTACGGCGCAGAAACACAAACAATGACAGAAAATAAAAGCTTTGCCAGGCTTTTTGAAGAGAGTTAACGTGGAACTGGTTAGAGGAGGACTTAAACGCACAGCTCAGGTGGTGGATGGAAAGTCTTCACTTCATAAGCAGAAAAAAAAATAACGAGGAACAAAAAAATAAAAAGTACAAAGCAGAGTAGGAAAAGATTAAAGGGTTTCAGACGTGGAGTACAAAGAGATGCTGGCAAAGTGAGAAGGAAACACAGAGACTGAATAGGAAGGGAACAATGAGGCACAGGTGAGACACATCAGGGCGGGGCAAACAATCAGGGACAATAAAACAGGTAACGTGACCAGGTGCTGCAGAGCTGGATGTGACGAGCACCGTTACCCAGAGGATCCACACTTTACTTTAATAAGAAGAATTAATTCATTCATTCATTCATTCATTCATTCATCTTCTGTAACCGCTTGTCCTGTGAAAGGTGGAGGCAGGAGCCTATCCCAGCTGTCATTGTGCGAGAGGAGGGGCACCTACGGCCAATTTACAATCACCAATAAACCTAACCAGCATGTCTGGATGGTGGAAGGAAGCCGGAGACACAGGGAGAACATTCAAACTCCACACAGAAAGGCTGCAAACTTTCTATAAAACAAAGTTTCCAGATTTCCACCTTTTGTTAAAGAGATCGGGCAGGTTTCTTATTTTGGAAATGCACATAACACTTTTTAATTCCTGACGTGATTCACACACACGGCCTCGTTAACGTGTGACGCCCCGCTTGACGTTTCGGGTGCAATTTCCATCCAGCAGAATTTATAGATTTCTTCGTCATTTGAGATTTCACGGTGGAAATGTTGAGATTGCGCACTAATGCACGTTTTTAATGCGCCATGCTCCCCCTCTCTCCCTCGTTCTCTCTCCGTAATATGCCCAAAACCACACAGAAGCTCAGACAGAGCGATGTAAGGCTTTCACTGTGACGCATTCACACTGAGACAACAAAAAACAAAACATGAAAAACGCCGCTCACAGCAGCATCAGGAATGACACGTCTCTTGTCGGATATGTTTTGTCTCGTCTCATCTGCATACGTCTGGTTGTATCCGCGTATTCTCGTGAAGGGGAAAGAGCCGCAAATACACAGACAATTGAGGGGACTAGAAAGCAGTCTGAGCAAATATAGTTGGGGCTGGACCAAAAACGAAAGAACGAGCAGTTTCTAAAAGCCGCCCATGTGTTTTTTTATATATAATCTGTCATAAACATAACTGGAAGCATTAACAGAGACTGTGTGTGACAAAGTTAAGCCATAAGGAATTTACTTGACGTACGGTTTGCCTGTCTGTGCTCACCGCCCCGACTTCTCAGTCATACAAGCATTGTACTAGACTCCTGTCACGAGCACTTCCTGCATATAGGTCAAGCCCTGAGATGCCCTTTTTGCACTAAAAGAACACAAAGAAAGGGCAACATTTTCATTGCCCTGCAATAGACTGGCAACCTGTCCAGGGCGTACGCTGCCTCTCGCCCAGTGACAGCTGGGATAGGCCCACGACTCCCCAGAGGACATATAGAAAATGACTGAGCGAATGCCAGTCTATACACCATTGTGTTCTGTAGCCACTTGTCTTCTGGACGGTTGCAGGGGTGGTTGCTGGAGCCTATCCCAGCTGTGATTGGGCGAGAGGCGGGGTACACCCTGGACAGGTCTCCAGTCTATCGGCCGGGCTAACACAGAAGAGAGATAGACGACCATTCACACTTTTCACCAATTCAGAACCCACTTTAGAACATGCTGCACAACTGGATGCAACACCCACATGGCTACATGGGTCAAGCTGAAATAGTTGCGAACAATGCGCCCCGCAATTTGGCAGAAATTGTCTTGGCCTACATCGACAGGGACGGGCGGAACAAAGGAGCGACATGAGCACAACTATTCTCTTCCTCTTCTGCACATGGCTGAAGTATTAATGTGTGACTGAACCATGTTTTGTCATTTCCAGCTAAGTAGTACAGAGCAGAAAACAAAATCTCTTTGGCAGACGTACCGAATAATATGTTTGTTCTGTATCTCTTCCACTGATGCACACGTTTTACACACACACACACACACAAGCTCTTTCGCTCACAGAGACCTATCAATCAAGCTATTCCAGGAAGCCAGAGAAAAGGGGGAAAGGAGATAGGCAGCCCTGCTCTCAGATCCAGGTCTGCCAAAGAAAAGCTGTTGGCTGCTGCCAAGGTTGAGCGAGCATATTGCCTAGTAATGGAAAAAGAATGGAGAAGCAGACACTGCACATTGTCTGAAACTCTATCAAATGATTCCTCTGTGTTTCCCCGCGGAGAAACTGTGACACAGTGTCTGATAGCGGCGGGCTCATGTGTGTGTGCGCGCGCACCGCTGTGTGTGTTTACCTGTGTGTATGACTTGTGTTTGTCATCTGAATTGATGTGTTCAGTCATTTGGCTTCCCTGCCTCTGCGTTTGTGTGTTCGTGACACCAAATAGCTGTTGGAGCAGCTGTTGATCGCTGACAACAAAAAAAAAACATCTCATTTTGCCAAACAGTGCCTGCATCGTATCCCTCCGCAGTTACACCTTTTTCCCGGAGACAAAAACAAACATTTATCCGTCGCAGGGAGTGAAATGAACCATGCATTGCAGCATTTCACACAGAATTACTTTCTCATCATCGCAAATAATCTGTCTGAGCGGGTTTACGTCCAGACATGATTTTCCATAATTGGCGTGTTTTAGATGTCGTGAATTAAAGAGTTCGCCGCACTTCGCTGAAACCTGAGCTTATTTATTTATTAGGGTGTTTAAAGAAAAAAGAGCACTTTTAAAAGTCTCCCCCGGCCGAGGCGTTCACACCAGATGGCTGTCAAGTGCTTTTACAGATTTCAACTGACTGATCATCAGCAGCAGCTGGAGGTTAAGTGTTATTCCCAAAGGGCGGTCAGGCTGGTTTGGCTCTAAACTGAGTCATTGCTCTTTGAAGAGCCAGAGTATTGACTCAGATTCCCAGATCCAGATTTCCCAATTCAGGCATGTGTAACCGTGCTGCTATATGGAGACAAAAGTACATGACTTAGGATGAAAACTGCTTGGTCACAGCAACTCAGTTGTACATTCAGCACTGTTGAAAACCGCTAGTAAAAGAAAAATAGGTAAATTATATTAAATGAAATTAGAAATAATGTAAAAATACAGTAAAATATAGTATAAAATAATATGTATGTGTGTGATCGTGTGAGCAAAAATAAAATGTTTTAAGATTTGCATTTGTAGGAAGTGACAAGAGGTAGAAATAGAAGTAAATATACATTATATACATAGGATACATGACCATAGATAATAATAAGGTGCAATGATGGAGCTATCTTTTACAGAAAGGTGAGTATAAGGTGTACACACTACAGAGTGTGCACAAAATTCAGGGTTTAACATTGATAAAGTGGCTCATTGGCAGTTATTCTTAAAGCAATAGTTAAAGTGACAAACTCAAACAGCTGGATTGTGGTAAGTCTGGCAGCGCCTGGAGTAACTTGAGGTAACACATGCGGTTTAATATAAGTCACTGATCCTCAAAGCATCAAAACAAACTAATAAACTATTTTAATAAAGTAGTCCAGACAATACGTTTCTATCATTCTGTACACGACGGAGCAGGCGAGCTGATGATCCAAGGAGCTGAAGACAGGGAAGACAACAATAATGCTGCAATCCAGAAAGCTGGGATGTCGGATTTATCCCACTTGGAGTGAACAAGATGCAACCTCAAAGTGTTCCAGGAGAACCCAACAAACATGGCTAACCAGAGTAAGATCATTTGTTTCATTTCCGAAGTTACTGACAACGATTTTTTCACCAGCAGTTGGTAATATACTTTCGGCGCTCAACAAACGTCCTCTTTTTTGTCAGACTCGTTCATTGTTGTTTTGTTACGTTAGGCTACGCTTCATCTTCAACTTTATGCAGAGAGATTATGGCGACATATCTTCACGCAAAAGTCATGCTGTGCTTTAACAGGACGATGTCTAGTATGACCAAAAATTATGTTTTAACATTCACGGTGTGCATGTCTGTGGGCGCCGCCATTGTTCTGTGGCGTCAGGCTGCTACATCCCGTGAAACTGGGAGGTCAGAAATGTCCGACCTTTTCTGGAACGCAGCATAAATACAGGCAACAGAAGTATTCACAACTAAATACTTGAGCCACAGCACAACACTACAAAGATAAGCAGACGATCTGGTGACGAGTGAAGAACTGAACCAGGATTTTATGGACGAGGAGAGTAGATGGCTGATGAGGCTCCATTGCTTGCAGGTGTGCAGGTAAGTGACTCCAGCTCCGCCCAGCTCCAGACCAACACGGAGAGACAGATGCACCCAACAAGGAACATACAGGAGATCCTGACAAAAGCAGGTCTGCAGCCTGTTGCCTGAAGCTCTTCATCTAACAGCTCACTGTGGCTGTTCCTTCTTGTTCAGCATCTGCGACTATGACTGCATTTACATGGTCTTTAGTATCCTGGTTTTGAGGCTTTTCCCGGCTTTGAGTATACATGATAAATACCAGAAACCCGTTTTCTGATCACTGCATCCTATTTGTGCATGTGTATGTTACGTCTTTTTCAATGTTTTCCAACGTGACCTAACTTGTTCATCAGTGCGAGGTGGAAAACCAGCGTCATGTAGCTTTTCTGCAACAGACTTGAATATGTCGGCATTTCTGTGTTTTCTGCCATCTAGACACGTATTTATGTTGAGTTCTTACATTAGTTTAAGGCAAAATTCAGTCTCTTCGTCGCTCCAAAAGTGAGAAATTCTCGTTGCCGCCATGTTGTTTGTATATCTAGCGCGTCACTTGGCATCACTCGTGCCTGCACAGACAGTGGGCAGCCGTCAGAGATCGGGATAAGGTATACATGCTCCAGTATCCCGGCTTCTATCGGACTACTCCAGATGGCAAAACCAGGTTTCTTGAAATCGGCTTGAAACCGGTTTCTGAATTTTTCTGAATTCTGCAAAAACGGGATTCTTCAAACACCCGATCAAAACTGGGATACTAAAGACCATGTAAATGCAGTCTATGTTTTAGCCAGTAAATACATTTTAATATGCTTTTAATACCATTACTTGTGTTTGACGGTGTGTGTTAACAGAGATTAAAATAGCAGCGATGCAGCATTTCTTTCTGGGACAGACTAAGACATATAACTACTGTAATATTTTCATCAGTGGGGCCACAGGCTCAGTCACCACTGAGAGGCCTAAACCTCAATATATTAAGTAAGTCATACCTGTAAACTGACTCAAATAAGGCCAATGACAAGGCCTCTTCTCCTTTTTCTACCGTTTATTTTCGTGTGTGTGTGGTTTCCCTTGTTACCAGCACGTAAATACTATATATAGTATACCTATGTGTGTGTGTGAGTGTGTGTGTGTGTGTCCAATTCTTCATCACTTTAAGAAGAGAGTGAATAAAGGGCATCTGCTTCTCCTCTGCGCAACCTAGAACCTATTCTTTAATGCGTACCTTGACCCAGGCTCTATTATTATTATAATGCGGGGCTCTCTTTTAACAGCTGACATGTGTTTTTTTTGCCTTTAATGTGGTTAGGTTTGGTAGTTTTAGATCATTTCAGGGACTTCAAAGGAAACCTGGACATGCTGAACTAAGAAATGATGGTTTATTCGTCTAATGTTCCTTAAATTGTGAAAGAATTTTTTTTTCATTTCAAGGCTCGAGGTTATATTATGCGTAGGGATTGTGCGTGTGACCTAACTGCCGGCTTACCCTTGATGCTGACATTTGGTAACCCGTTGAGTCCTTTTATCAGCTGCTGACAGGTGCTATACTATTAGTATCCTCTCATTTACACTCTGTGTGCGTGTGCGCATGCATGTTGTTGTCAATGTCAAAAAACACTGAGATGTGAGATGTGGGTGTCACTGTATGTGCGCGATTGTGTCTATGTTTGGAGGCGGCCTCGTACTTGTGTGTACGTCGGCGTCTGTGACTGACAGAGACACAGACACAGAGAGGGAAACATGTTAAGCTGATGCCGTCATCTCCCTTCTCAGCTTCCTTCCTCTGCCAACAGACAATACCCACCTGTGCCAGTCGCCATCACTCTCGTCTGTCCCTTCATCTCAGCGCAGAGAGAGAGAGAGACAGACAGAGGAAAGAGAAGAACAATGAGACCGAGGGCTCTGTGTGCGCTCTGCCACAGACTCAAACACGGGGTCTCAAACATGCCATGACATTTCATCCGGGAAGATTTTCAACACTACTTTCAATTCTCAAATGTCAACACTACTGCACCTGTCTGCACCTGTTAGATCTCGTCCTACATTTATTGTGTCAAGCCTGCGTTGTGTAACTGTCTCGTACGGCGTCAGCACCGATTAACCAGGACAAATTCCTCCCTCCGACTGCTGCACCATCCAGACGGGAAGGAGTAGTTTAGACGTTGATTGCTTTTTCATATATAAAACAGATACGTTATCTCCACCTGGATTTAACTAAGCAAACAGGTACTAGCCTCCTATTTGGTAATTACTGCATGGGTGATTATCTTTCAGCTGGAAACAAGATATTTAACCCCAACTGATGCAATGAGTAGCTTCTCATTTCTTAACCAACCATGTCTGAAGACACATCGTGTGGTCGTAGAAGATGTTAGTCCGTTTGAGAAGAGAAAGCAGAGAAACTGCTAAAACTGGGTTAAAAACTGTCCAAGGCGTTATTAAAAACCTGGAAGAATAGTGGAGAACCTTTGTCTTCAAAGGAAAAAAATCCTGATTGATTGTGATCACTTAAACGTTTGGTGAAATCACATGGAAGATAGATGACAGTAGGACTCAGGGCTTTGTTTAATAGTGAAAGTAAGAACATTTCCACACGTACAATGTGAAGGGAACTCAAGGGATTGGGACTGAACAGCTGTGTAGCCTTAAGAAAACCACTAATCAGTGAGGCTAACTGGAAATAAAGGCTTCAGTTTGCTAGGGAGCATAAAGATTGGACTTTGGAGCAATGGAAGACGGTCATGTGGTCTGATGAGTCCAGATTTCCCCTGTTCCAGAGTGATGGGGGCATCAGGGTAAGAAGAGAGGCAGATGAAGTGATGCAGCCATCATGCCTAGTGTCTACTGTACAAGCCTGTGCTATGGGGCAGTGCTATGATCTGGGGTTGCTCAGGTCTAGGTTCAGCAATATTATGTTGCCTAAAGAATGAGGTCAGCTGACTACCTGAATATACTGAATGAGCAGGTTATTCCAGGTAAACCACCTTAAAACCAGCACCCCAACATATTTTGGTCGCAATCTGTAATTTCATATTTTAGCATGCCTGCGTTTGCCAATTTGGACCAAACACAGGGCACAGTTGAAACTGAGGCAAATGAGGCCATACTAGACAAAAAGAAATCTGATATTCTGACGCTGCTGCGCACAGAAGTCGCCAGAATTCATGCTTTATTCATGTTCTTTTGTCAGATTAGAAAAGAGCCCTTAACATCTACACATGTAAGCAGTCGATTCTCTTTCTATGGAGTCCTGCTGTGTTCGTACAGTAGCTCTGAACATACAGCGGAGCAGTTCGTTTGACGTACTGGCTGCTGTGTACACTATGGATACACACATTGGTGCTTTAAATTCATAAATCTCAACGTTATGTTAGCAAAGATGTGAGGGAATCAAAGTTATCAGGATTTATCAAAGGTGAGGAATGAAAAACCAACACATTAAAGGTGTTATTACCAGCCTGGGTGGAGTACACAAAAGATGACTCTCCTCGTTTCCCTGCTCACAAAAGAATTATACATATTCAGGGTGAACATAGCCAAAAAAACAAACTAACCTCATCATTTCTATTTTAACTACTAAACAAATCCAAAATGAAATGCTGGAGTCCTTCTCTGACTCCATAACCAGAAAACAAAACTGGCTTCTCACCCCTAACTTGGCAGGGCCGCCGTGGTAAACATTCAAACCCGTGGGTGTGCAATATGTTCAGAACATGGAGCGGTTCAGCTGCTGGTTGGCGACAGGAAAATAAGGAGAACGACTGGTTCCTCCAACTAAACTGTACTTCATCAGGTCTCCTCCGACCACCTGCAGGAAGCCGGAACAAAAGAACAAAGCGGAGACCACGGAGGCACGGAGGGAACATGGCACAAGCAAATCACACGCATATAAACAGAGTTGGGAGTAACGCGTTACAAAAGTAATGTAATTACTGTAAGGTATTACTTTTTGCTGTAACGCGGTAATGTAAGGCATTAAAAAAAAGGGGTAATATTTTACTTGGTACAACGGTCAGCAACGCGTGTTACAATGCATTTTAACCCGAAATTAAGTTGTCATACTCTTATAATTTTCAGTTCGTTAGAAACAAAGATATGAGGAGCACAGTAGTTAAGTGAACATTATATGGGAAACCAAAAGATCTACTGTATCTACGTCGCGAAACAGCACAAGCAATCCAACGGAACATTAATTTCTTGAAAAGAAGCAGACTGAGGACGAAAGTGGAGACAAAGCAGTTAAAGGTTTTAACTAAATTCTGGCTATGATTGTTCCTTGTATTGTATTACGAGCAGTAACTGTGCCCATATTGTCGAGCCCCTAAGAATAAAAGTTGGAGAAAAAAAATGGTTGTTTTATTTTAAAAGGGTTTGTCTATGACAGGATGACAAACGATAGCACAATCGAAGAAAGTATGTGGTTTAAAAATAATATTTGTTAAGGGGTTGCTTTTTTGACATTTATTGACCTTAAGTTCATCTTCTCATTTAAATTTCTTTTATTTATTGCTTTATTTTTTACACTGCGCCTATTACATTTTTCTGTTGTTAGCCTTAGGCCTAGGAACATAATAAGATACATTTAGAATAAGTATGTATGTATTTTTGGTGACAGTAATATTATAATGTAATGCATTACTTTGAAATGACAGTAACAAGTAATACATAATGCATTATGTTTTTTAAGTAACTTGCCCAACACTGTATATAAATGACTCACAGTCATAACAAAGTGGATATTAAAATATTCCACAGGTTTTTAGTGAAGCGTTTGACCTGCTGGTCTTAAGGTTACATCTTCTCGGCACTATGGATATCAAAAAGCCATATCAACCTATTAGGTTTTTAGTTTGAACCAGCATAATGGACCAGACCAAAAGACTAACATCGACTCACTAGAGCAAGTGCAACAATAATTTTAAGTCCGTTGCACAGGCTGAATCCAAATCAATAAATTAAATCAATCATTTGTGGTGCATGTTGCAGAAACGTCCTGCTGCAGTGTAAATTACCTCAATAACCTTGACTGGCTTGAAAGGCTGAATTATTATATATATATATATTTATTTATTTTGCTGTGATTATTAACCTTGAATTCCTTGTCCTGTTGAGATTGTTCATGTGTTTGATTTGCTGTTGTAACTGCCGTCAGAACAACAAAAGTAAATAAAAAAAGAGTCTCTTCATCAGTCGTCTTTTGAGGTTTTACAAGCTGCTATAATTCAAAGAATACACAAAAAAAGGTAAAGTAAAGAAACTGCCATCCGAGGTACCAGAAATAGCTGCACCTTAGACACAGCTGAAGTCTTTTTACTACACTGCAGTTGTAACTTTCCCCGTCTCATTGTCTAACTTTGCTTTGAAGTGGCTTTAAAGCAGATTTCCAACTGTAACTTGATGAGCGTCCACAAGCTTTTCGCAAAATCACAGCATCTACATATACAGACGTGTCTGAGATCATCTCCGGAAGCCAGGAAGCCTCACACATCTCTGAGGAAGGAGGCGCCGTGTTGAACAAAGACGAAATATAATAAACGAGGGCAATTCAATTAAGGGTGCAGCTACCCAAATAATGATATCCCACATCTTTCCTGAGATGTCTTCAGCGTGCGGTTGCATGAGCAAATATTCTCAGGCAGAGAAAATGATTGCATGCTCATTACTTGTGGTTTTATCCGTCATGGTTTATTTAACAAATCCACAACAAGCCAGACAGATATTCTTTAGAGTTTTATAGCTTTCCTGTGTAGTGTATAAAACGATTTTCATTGCAGGAGAATATCTGAGTTCAGTTTAAGGGCATTGTTTCCTTACACTCCTCTTTAAATCCGTTTTCTTCCTGTAAAACACTCTGCAGGACAAAGAAGAAATTCTTTAATCTTGTTTTAAACTCGCTGCTCTCGCGCTCAATTAATAAAAACAGCTGCCGATTTTGACCCACGTGTTTAGCTCTTATCTTTCTCGAGGATTCCTGCAACTCCAGAGGACGCCGCGACTTGGCTCGCATCTGTAATTCACACTCGCCATCCAGTTGGGTGCTTGTCTTTTCTTGATGAAAAGGTTGCGGCGGCCCCTTTCCCCCCATCGGGGGAGGCCCGAACGGAGGACTGAACGGCGGCGCAGATGAGAGGAGAGAAAAGGTTAATTGGTTTTGTTGACCATCTGTCGACGAAGGAGGAAGCGGGAGAAGGTGGCACGAACACTTCAGGTTGGATTTACAGGCAATGATTGGCAGTGACCAGTCTGGTCACCGGTCCCATTAATAGATCAAGTTTATATCTCAGATTAATTCTTTGTCTTTACATAAACTGCCTCCACCTTCTCTTTGCGTGCCCCCTTTTTTTTCTGCCCTCTATTTTTTGGTTCCCCCTGCAAATTATATTTCTCTCTTGCTATTACTCTCCTTCAATTTCTCTCGGTGCCCTAAGCACTGAACAAGGTGAATGAGCCATAGATATCCTGCTGAGAGAAAAGGGAGAAGTAGCTGAGTGGTGCATTCAGCGCAGTGGCGAGGCACAGCTCGGCTGATTCCCCCAGGGGCCAGTTCTACCTGTGAATACCTGGGAATCTTTCTGTCTGCAGTGCAGAGTCAAAAGTGGGTCTTTCTATCAAAGGATGGAGAAAGAGAGAGTCAGAGTTCAATTTGAGGAGCCAAAAGCACAAAACAGAGGGCAGGATGGCTAAAGCAAAAATTGAGCTTTACTTCATGAAAGTGCAAGGTTGCGCAAAACGCAAACAAAACAAGCGATGAGGCAGAGAGAGAATCTAGATTTAGAGCCAAAGCGCGCTGTTAGAAACTGAAACTCTGCAAAGCAATGGCAAGAATGGTTCGGTCGACTGGAGAGTTGAGACGGATGCCCCCGTGGCTGGAGAAGCGGGTTTTCTGAATCAATTTCCTGACAGCTGCTGGACAAACATTCAACAAAAACTTTCTTCTTCATATATTCACCAGAGTGGGAACGGATTTAACAGGCACATTTTAGCATAATTACCTCTTTCGGAGTTTCCTCATTCTCATTCGTGTCCTGAACCCCAACCTTCGGAGCATTAAATTTGCCTCTGAGCTTCGTCTACATTCAGGTACGGGATGTGCTGTAATATTACGGAGTGCATAATGAGGAGTCGGCTCCACTCTTTGGTATTTTTTTTTTTTTAATGGCGTTCAGAGCATAGACTGTATAAATATGGACAATGTCTCGGCGCTTCCTTGCGCCGGCCAAACTGATGCTATTTCCCAAGGAAGGAACAGCTTCTCAAAGGTGAAGCCAAAGCAAGTAGAGCTCCCCCTGGTGACTGGCTGCAGTATAGGTCATAAGCTCCACCCCCTCCATGTTAGTGGGCGGGACCTGGGCCAAACTAAAACATTAAAATACACGTAAAATAACTTTTTTTTGGTCATTTTAGATTGTTAATATATAATCTAAAATGACAATGCAGATTAGTTTTGTTTTAGTTAAGTATTTGACGCTAGAGAATCAGGATGTGACATAATGGCGACTACCAGTTGCCATGCCAACTGCCCTTCCCATGTGACCGTGAGTATAGTGTATAATACAACATTTCATTGTAACTTGTGGAGCAGAGCAGAAGATGGATGGCTCCTCCCATATCCCCTGGGAAAATAGTGTCAGTTTGGCTAATGCAAGGTAGTGGGGACACAGGGTGCATATTTATATACAGTCTATGCTGCAGACAAACAAGCTCTGACTGCTTATCGTTTTTTCACCACTGTGCTGAATAAACAAATTCATTGTGGAATAAATTTACAGCCCCCATCACATCTGATTACTGCAGCTAATTACTGCCAGCTCAAGTAGGTTAGTTGGTTAATTGGACAAATGGGATCACAATAAGAGTCAGGATAAACACAGCGCTTATGAGCACCTTAGATACTAAACATTTTCTTCAGTGTTTTTGTCCTGATTCATATCAGCCTTCTCACTTGGAGAGAGTCTCAGTTGGATGTAGATTAAATCTGCATGACCACTTGCCACCAGTCTATTTCCTGCAACAAAACACAAATAAAGGATTTAAAATCTGCTCGTTACAGTCTCGGTTTAATGTACTGTATGAAATAGCGGTCAAGTGAGTCAATGTACTCTTCTGTCGTCTGCAACAACCTGAAGGCAAAACATAAAGAAAAGCAATTAAGGCTGTTGTCACATTTTATTTTATATTTATTTTTGTCTTCTATTATAACTCTAACAAGATAGTTGTTAGCGCTTGCAGTGGTAATTAAAAAGCGACAAAGAAAATCAAATGACTTAGAGAAACAGCAGGAGAAAGAGTAAAGACGCTGTCAAGCAGGCTATCACGCTGCTCGTGAAGCTCACACGTGGCAGATTTAAAATCTGACACCAGCGCGACGACTCTTTTCATTGTTTTATTTTTTCATAGCTTATGACGTATGATTCAATTTACAGGCTCAGTTTGTGCTGGCAGATATAGATTAACATTAACGTCACCTGCGTTGGTTTATTTCACTCTGATGAGAAACAATATCATATCTGAAGGTAGTGAATAGAGATGTTCTGGACTAACAGGATGAGGTGGAGATGGGTTGGAGGGGGGGCTGCATGACAGACGGCCTGAATTTAAAGAACGGGGACCTATTGGCTCAGAGAACGTAGGTTGGAGAACATATCATTGAACAGCAGCACCAATGTTTACATTTAAAATGAAGTGATTTTTACAGCAAGGGAAAGTAGAAATGATGCAGAGAACGGAGTAAAAACGTTCATCTAAGCTTCATTTTTATGTTTTTAAATGTGTTGATATATAGATGAGCCATAACATTAAAACCACCAAGCGGCGAAGCGAAGAACATTGATGCTCTTGTTGCGACGCAATGTTCTTTTGGGAAACCTCTGCCCTGGACGTTCCTCTGAACACTACTCCAAACCAAGAACGCTCAACATGGCGATGGCAATGAGGTGTCCCCTAGCCAAGAGGACAAATAGACACCTAGCTATGCTTACGGTGTTAAGTCAACACTTGTCATTGGAGTAGTTTGGATACAGGTAGTGATCACTACAGACCAGGAACACCTGAAAATCCTCAAGTCCTTCCACTTACAATATACAGTGGTAGTTGTAAAGCTGTGTTTTACTTCTGTGTTTAGAGAAGGGGTTTAAATCCTTCAAACTGAATGACTGGACTACACTTCTTTGCAAAGCTTTGGCTGATACACAGAACTTCAGTGACTTTTCATGTTTCCTTCACCCATTTTCACAGATGTAAAGATATGGACATAAAAGACGGCGCTGCAGTGCTGCAGACTCTGTTGACTATGAATCAATACGTTGCCCTTATTAGTACGCGCCGGTCTTTGTGTACGTTTTGAGATAACACTGACAAATACTGGATCCAAACTGGATCAATATCAGGTCAGGCCTGATGAAGATCAAGCTAAGATCATTTTTCTGGTGTGTTGCTATAAATCACGGACAGACGGGAGAGTTTGTGGGGAAAATAGGAGAAATCGTGTTACCCGCAAAGCGGCTGGAAAGTTTTTCAAATGCAATTTGTTGAATGCCGACTTCGATGTCTGGCTTCAAAAACGAGTTAACCCCCATAAAGTTTCATATCAAAATGGCCAATATTACAGTGGAAATACAGGTTTGCAGCACTGTGAAAAAAAACACATCATACACCAATCAGCCACAACATTATGACCGGGAGAAGTAAAAAAAATTGACCATCCTGTGACAATGTAGTGTTCTGCTGGGAAACCTTTGGACCTGGCATTCATGTGGGTGTTACTTAGACATGTAGCACCCACGTAGACCAGACCAGGCACCCCCGCCCCATAGCAATGACACTCCTTGATGGCAGCAGCCATCCCAAGCAGGATGTAGGCACACAAAAATGCTTTAGGAACAACTCTAAACACATGAAAAACAGCACAAGGTGTTGACCTGGCCTCCAAATTCACTAGATCCCAAACTGATGGGATGATCCATAGAGGACCCAAAGGCCCCCCACTAACAACATCCTGTTACCAGACACCATAGGACACCCTCAGAAGACCCATGTCCATTCTCTGATGAGTCACAACTGTTTTGGAGACAGAGAGGCCTGATCAGTGTATATCTCACTGTATTGAGGCTTTAAGACATGGATTCATTAGTGGGGTGGCTGCTTTGAGGGACAGGTAGATGCCTTGAAAGTTTGTTGTAAGGTGTCTCCCTTGACGTCACCCGTTGGCCCCAGCACCACTCCACCTCTTTTTTAAAACAGCTGGATGGATGAGGAGTCACAGCTAAGATGGCGACGACGTGATACACCCCACTGAGCTTCAAAACACCCCAGAAAGCTTGGGAGTGACGTTCACCCGTCTTTGTAGACAGTCAGGGGTTTCACTGCATCCGGTGAGAAAATGGAAACTGTCACTGCCTCCAGTCCTGAACTTGAAGCTTCTCGTTCATTTGGTTAATATTTATTAACTCTGTCACATAATGTGATGATGTGAATGAATTAATCTGCCACAGAGATGCCTGTCATGTAACATGTCACACGTTTAAGGGGATGATTTTAACTGGTAGATCCTCCGTTAACGGATATTTGAATCAACGTAATGCGCGTCACAGGCGCTGACAGCTCTGCAGTAAATACGTGTGTCTGAATTATCTGACCTTTTGGTTTGCAATCTTAACTCTGGGGCGTGTATTGTGAGAATAACTTAACAAATGAACCGGCTAATTCAACCGCTGCATAATCCAAATAGTTAATGAGTTGTAGAATATGTTCAGTAGAATAACCGTTTGTTCAAGGACACTTCGAAGCACTTTAAAACAGAAATAACAACTCACTTTCAACATGACGGCTATTCTTGAGACGTGCCAATAGTTGGTTTCTGAAGTAGAATAAACTATACATGCACTCTTCCAACATAACATCACTGACATAATTCTATTAAAAGACATACCGGGAGAATGATTTGGCAATAGAGGAGTGAAAGTCTGTCAAACTCCAAACACTTGAACCCAGCCGCCCACACGCGCACATTTCTTTCTCATGACCACTGGCAAGGAATATCTCTTCATGTCTGACTGTTTTTTTGCTGTCAGATGAAAAGGAACTCTTGGCAGCACCGACGATTAAATTTTAATAATCCCAACTAAATAGCAGATAGAGCGGCGAGCGTTTGATTCGCAGCACTGACTCTGGGGATTTAAAAAACTCCTTATCAGATATAAATAATAGCGTGCTGCCATTAGGCTGCATGCATGTTTTAGATGGATGTGCCTATTAAGCAGTACCGTAATGAAGTGTCTTTTTCTATTCTGCAAAAGGTACAGCAATAAAATAAAATGAAGGTCCATTTCTTTTGGGTTATTGCAGTAAATTATTCATTTAATTTCTCCCTCTTTCTTTCTCCGGAGTCAAATGAGCTTTCGGTTGGATCATTAAGACAATGAGACGTCTGTGTTGAGTCTGGGTCAGATTCACCCCAGGGACCATCCAGACCGAAGGGCGTTTATTGTGGTTTTCATTTAGATTTGATTTAGATTGTTTACTTGTTTTTGACTTAGCCGCGGTGACTCATTAGTGTTGCTGGGAAGTATCGAACAAGCTTCATCCTTCTAATCTAGATGACTGTGTTCCTTGTTTTTGTCATTATTTGGGGTTTTGTTTGCCCAAATGTGTTTTAATATTTGTATTTACCCCATTGAAGCATTGATTTGACCTCTGGAGGAAACAAAGTTTCAGTTATAGTTTATCCCATGTGACTGAAACATTACTGCACTGTAAAAAAAAAATCAAGCTGTTAAAACTTAGAAACAAAAGTTCAGTAAAGTAAACTCAACCTAAAGGAAACCTCTGCTTTATTGTTCCAAATCAAAGCAAGTAGAGCTCCCCCTGGTGGCTGGCTGTAGCATAGGTCATGAGCTCCTCCTTCTTCATGTTAGTGGATGGGACTTGGGCCAAACTAAAACACTAAAATACACTCATATTTTTGGTAGTTTTTTTTTACAACCCTGACCTTATTTCTGGCATAAAACATGATCGTTTACTCACCCATATAACTTTGGTGTCATTTGGAGTTGTTCGAATGATAGTTAGATCCGCGTATATCCATATAGTGGGAGTGAATGGGGCACCGAAACGCAGCCTCTAAATAACACATGATCTGCCCCAAAACTCGTTCATTTCACCAATATTTTGTTATGATACACTAGTGCTATTCCCCGTTGAGTCTGGAGTTACCTGTTATCATCATCCAGGGTCTGTAGATTGACCTACTAACTTCTGACCTAGACGATGTCATCTTTGAGCACCGCACGCACCGTCGCCACAGTCGGCTTGTTTACCTTTAATTTGCTACTGCTAGTTTTTTACAACATGGCTCAATATTTTTCCAATTCTGAGGTTGTGGACGACCACTTTGTTTATGATCGATGTCCTTACCATTTTGAGACAGAGGATACGGATGAGGAGCTTGTTGAAAGGAGGATGTGGAGGCAGATAGAGGAACAGCTGCAACAACAAACCACTGCAGGTCCGCGAATAGATAACAGGTAACTCCAGACTCAACGGGGAATAGCACGAGTGTATCATAACAAAATATTAGTGAAATGAACGAGCAGATAATGGGTTATTTAGAGGTTGCATTTTGGTGCCCCATTCACTCCCACTATATGGGTATATGCAGATCTAAATATTGTCGACTCTAAATGACACCAAAGTCATATGGGTGAGTAAACGATCATATTTTATGACATAAATGAGGTCCAGGTTGTAAAAATATCAAGTTTTTGTACAAGACTCTGGCTTCAAACTCACAAGATGGCACCATCCCCAGGAAAATAGCGTCAGTTTAGCCAATGCAAGGAAGTGGCGACACAATGTCCATATTTATACAGTCTTTGGGTTTGACTAATGGAAAACTTAAACTTTTGGACCAAATCTAAAACTACTGGTTGTGGACTGCTGGTAAGACCGTCAGGCGGGTAGAGTGAACCTAATTTAATTAGCAGTGCAAAAACTAAGTGGTGTGTCTTCGTTCTCAGCCTGAGGGTTTGTAGTCCTACATTTAAGACGGACCACTTTGCAGTCAAAAATCAAATATTTCTTCAAATTGTTCCTTGTTTGTTTGACTCAAATACAAAAAAATACATAAGAATAATTCATGTCAGAGGTTAGTACCAGCAGTGTGAGCCAGTGTTCAAATTAGTACTAGAGCATCACTGTCAGGTACGGCCCACTAAATGTGATAATAGCATTGCGCCTGCTGCAGAGCACAACCTGTCATGATGTGGTGTTTTATAAGGCATTTGATTTGTTTGGTGACGCTTGTGACTGTGCAAACAACAGATTTTCCATCAGAGTGTCTGACTGCAGGCTGTTGTCTGGCTGTCTGTGTGCAGCGCAGTAAGGTTTAAACAACCAGAAGTGTTGCGTGCACAGATTTGAATTATTTATTTATTTATTTTTGTATTTTGTGTCTATGGTACACCTTACCAAACTGATGGAAGTTGTATTGACTTAAGTGAATGAGCTGCATAAGCCACAGTTTTTTTCTATATAGAGTCCTCCCAAATCCAAGGATTCTTTTCTTTACAGTAAATATCATGCTGCAGTATTTTTTAGCCTTTACTTGGGTTAAAGCTATTGAAAAAAATATGACTAATGTGGCTTTTTTTCTGGTGGGAACAAACCGTTCCGCCCAAGCTCCGTAGATATAGAAACAACTGTTAATGCGTGACAAAAAAATACAGCGCAAGCACAATCTAGCTGCAACCAGATAGGTTTACACATGCACCACGGTGCCTTGGATGGCTGCCTCTGTGTATTTAGTCTCGATTTCACTGTGAATACAGTGTTTTGCTACAGTAACGGGAGGTCTTTCCCTAGAGAAGGACATCAGGGAAACAACCCCCGGAGATTTATTTTGCAGTTCAGTTTCCCTCGTTTGTGGGATCACTGACTATTTTGGAGGAGGAAATGAACACAGAATATGGCAGTAATGCAATATTTATCTTTAAAGTGCTTCCACTGAGCAACGGGATGAGGCTTCCCTTCTGTGCTGATCAGTTGGCGCCGCTGTAATTGGAATAAACCGAATAAAGCAAGGCAAACTCCTTGCAAAAACATATGTGTGAGGTCTCCAAAACAGTTGTGACTCATCAGAGATTGGACATGGGCTTTCTGAAGGTGTCCTGTGGTTTTCTGGCAACAGGGTTGAGGAGAGGCGCCTCTGTGGATCATCCCACAGATACTTGATCAGTTCCTAGTGAATTTGGAGGCCAGGTCAACACCTTGCCGTGCTGTTCTTTATGTTTTTTGTGTGTGCACCTGTGTCAGGCTGCATCCTGCTGGAGATGGCTGCTGCCTTCAAGGAGTGTCATTGTTATGGGGTGGGGGTGCCTGGTGTGGTCTAGGTGGGTGCTACATGTCTAAGTAACATCCACACAAATGCCAGGTCCAAAAGTTTCCCAGCAGAACATTGAACTGTCACAAGATGGTCAAGATGGTTTACTTTACCTATTTTGGTCATAATGTTGTGGCTGATTGGTTCCATTACTGATTAGAAGGCTGCACCAGAATCTTAACTGGCATACTTGTGTGTTTGTAAAGCTACTGTTGTGCTGAATAAAAAACAGCTATCAATTACCTTCTACTTCCTTCGTTTTTTAGAGGAAATCATCTTCCCAGCAGGTTATCTTCTTCACCGTGTCGGGCTTATCCTAACCATAAACGGCATGCAAGAAAATGACCACCATGCTCCTCAAGAGAACAGAGGTTAACTACATGTGTCGGAAACATAAGACTAAGGGGAAGTTGAGAGCTTAAAGTCGGGCTAACACGGAAGCGGTGAAACGTATTGCGACTGATGAAAGGGAATGCTTTAATACCTGACGGCTCACTCTGTAATTGACCCCTTATGGCATCCCCCCCTCTATAAGAGGATGATCTGCGGTGAATTGTAAGCGCCAACTTTTCTGGAGTGATATGGAGAGTGGCAGGACTCCACTTGAGGGGATTTTAAGTGTGTGCGTGGGTGGGTGTCAGAGAGAGCAGAGAGTTTAAGGACTCGCAACTACCTGCATATCGTAGTACTGTACGTGACTCGAGATCTGCCATTTCCTTGCATTGGACGCTGTTTTCCCAGGGATACGGGCGACCATCTTGTGTCTCATCTTGTGAGTTTGAAGCCAGAGTCTGCACAGTATGGTCTGAGACTGGAACTCCAATCAATGACCTGCCACACTTCCACCAGACTCACTCTGGTTTTCGTTTAATTAATAAGGAACGATTGGCATTGCAACTTGTAGTCAACTTGATGTCGTATCCTGTTTCTATCGCGTCTAATTATCAAGAAAACACGACAAAGTATGCATCGACATTATATTAACTACCTAAAATGACTGAAACCATCATATTTGTGATGTATTTTAGTATTTTAGTTTGGCCCAAGTCCCATACCGCTAACACGGAGGGGGTGGAGCTTATGACCTATACCGGGGATTCCCAAACTTTTCCATGCTAAGGCTAACAGCAGTAGCTTCTGGGTGGGGACCCCATTTGCAAACCTACAGACAATACTACAAAATATGTAAAGAAACATCATCTTTTATAAAGTTTTTTTCTTTCTTTTATTCACTATTCAATAACTATTACATTTGTTTAGCATAAGAGCTGCTTCATATTGTCTTATTTTAGTTGGCCAGGAGTTAGTTGTTTTTTGCAGCAGCAGTTTCCTCCACGACAGAACTGTTCGATCCAGTGCCGTTTTGTGCTAGCTAAATGCTAGCTTGAGGAGCAAAGCAGCTTGATAAATGGCGCAAACCGCCAGGTCTACTCAGATTATGATTTCATGAATGATGTTTTAACTGGCAGGGAATCAGAAAAATTAGCATGGCAAATAACATTTAGATATGATATATTATTAATAATTATATTTTATGTTAATGATTAATAAAATAATTAGATTATACTTTATAATAATGGTTAAAAATAAATCGATTTTTTTTTCTCCATATCTTCTTAGGCCCCCCTAGCGCCCCCTGGCCGCTGCCCCCACTTTGAAAACCACTGACCTATACTACCACCAGCCACCAGAGGGAGCTCTACTTGCCTGGCTCTACTTTTAAGGAGCTGTTGCGTCATGCATCTTTATATACAGTCTATGGTTTGTGAGAATCGTGAGAAAAATTAGACATTTCATATTCTCATGCAACAAAAACTTAACCTAGATCTTTAAAAGGTATAAACGTAACATAAGCATCACTTGAGCTGAACTCTTTAACTCTTATACAGGATCAAATTCTCGCTTCGGATATTTTTTTTTTTCCACTTGACAATGGTCTCCGTATTACTATAGCAACCAAAAAAAAAAGAACTTATTATGGGATCTAGCTGTATTCTTTTTTTTTAATGTTGTTGCTTCAGCAAATCATGCTCCTCTTTGACATTTTAAAAATCACCATCCAAAAAACTATTTTAATTTCTTTTTGGGGTCAAATGTTTGGTTTCTTTACCTTAATTGACACTAATGCCGAAAGCCCTTGCGGTCTGACGAAGCGGCAGATGTAAATGTCAGCAAGATCCCTCCTTGTTACCACTCGACCCCAAGTCGAAAATGAGGTGAGAGGTCTCTCGGCGGGTTATCAAACAGATGACGCGGAAGACGAAAATAGGACAACTGCAAGCAAGTCGACTCATTACGGCAGCGCGGCGAAGAAATAATAACTTCTCACAAATTCGGCCCCACAAAGCAACATGTTTGTTCTTAATCAGCCGGGGTCTCTGACGGCCGGTGGCTGTCGGGGGAATTCTGTGTTGGTTATGTGCAATTACTTATTTGGCATTCAATAAGGCAGTGAAGCAATAAACTGACTTTGTGTTAATCCAAGATTAATTCTCATGAATATTAGATCAAGGAGCGAGATTTCATTCTGGGGGAGATAAAATAATAAAGTACTCACTCGAGATTCGCCACGCACGTTATGAGGCAAGAAGGCTCTGGCTCAGTTTCTTAGCTCGTGTTGCTCAGCAGTCATGATTATTGAAGCACCCGCCTGCCATACAGATTGTGTCTACAAGGCAGTATCCTAATATTGGCTTTGACAGGTTGTGACAGTCAAATTCGTTCATAAAAAAGACTTTTAGTTCAGACAGAAATGAGGGAGAACAAACAAAAGGAAGCGAACGAAGCGAAGGAAGACACATAGAGATAAGACAGACTGCAGAGTGTGTTACCTCGGACTCTGTTTGGTGATTTATTCTGTTCCCACCACTCTCCCAAACAAACACATCACACTCGCAGCCTCCTGCGCGAGATCATCATCATATAATTGCTTTTAAATCAAGAGGAAGAGCCTGCTGCCCAGCGGGGGCAAGAATCAATCATGGGAATCAATGACAAAACCCTGAGATAATGCCTGAGGAGCCAAACCCCACGAGCCCGGGACAGAAGAGGGTGCTTTCTCTGTCACACGCCTTAATTGGTTTATGTGTGATTTACGGAAGTGGATATTTATTGCATTCCCACCTGCAATACGGAATAAATAAAAGGTACATGGAACATTTATGTCATCATATACAAGAGTAATGTTGTATATGATGAAATAAAAACGGAGTACGAGTTTCTGCGGTATATGTACTGCGAGAGTAGCTGCTAGTTCTTGAGCTAACAGGACTAATCATATCCATATTCTGGTTTTGTTTCGCGATGATGAAATGACTGAGGTCCACGCTACGCCTACTTGTTGCCTGAATAACTTCAACTTGGTCTCCTTCAGTTATCTGACGCCACCGGCTGACAAACATTAAGTACCAGAATCAGAAAGCTGGTTATCAGCAGTGGTTCTCAAGACCACTCAAAGGATCCTCGCGGAAATGGAAGAATCTTTGTTCAATTAAAATGTAATTAAAACACATCTGTTACCCTCATTACATATTTATTGAGCATCTGTTTAAAATTAAATAGACTGGACACGTGAAAAGGCTGGGAGATCAGACAGGCAGGTGATACTACTCCAGTAAAAGTGAACTAACTTTGAAGAACAGGAAAGTCTGAGTGTAGTTTAAACTCAAGATTCTTGTGAAAAAATAAAGAGACTGGACATTCAGCATCTTTTTATGGTTTTATTGCAGGTAGAGAGCTGGTGAGAGATGGTGAGAGATTCAGAGCCTACGTCTTTGGGTGGCACACGTACTTCAGCCATCCTCATAGGTTCATCTTGTCACAGTTCTGTCCAGGGGGAACGGTAGGACCCAAATGCGGAACAAAAAGCGGCTAGGCAGGAGTAGGCAAAAGGAGTTTTTTTAATTAACAAAAATACAAAACCAAAAAGCGCTGATTAGGTTGCAGGATTTCCAAAAAAAACAAAAACACTTTCTAAACCAAGACATGGCACAAAAACAATATGGTATGGACTCAAACAAGCAGAGACAAGCAGAAACAGGCAATGACAGGTAGGATGACGCGACAGAGATAAAGGGTAAGGCAGGGCTATATATACACACGAGGAACAGAGGGATGACGAGACACAGGTGAAGCAAATCAAGAATTAACACAAGGTGAAACCAATTATCTAATCAAAAGGAACACACAGACATGACAAACAGGAAATCAAAGAACTTAACAAAATAAAACAGGAAACAGAAAACTGAAAAACTGAACACTAAACCATGACCATGAAAAACCAAGAACTTAACAAGATACAACAAAAACACAAGAAACTAAACCAGGACAGAACAAAACAGTGACTGTGAAAAGACAAGACGAAAGACATGACAGAAGACCAAGATGGAAGACATGACACATCTAAACAAGAGGGAGTGAATACTTCAACAGTGTTCAACATATAAGGAGTTGTTTTTTCACTAGAGATGACAGTTATGGCACATAGACTGTATATAAATATGGACAACGTATCCCCACTTCCTTGTATTGGCCAAACTGATGCTATTTTCCCGGGGAATACATCTGCATATGTTGGATTATACACTAAATTGCTTTACGGAGTGGTTGCTATGGTCTGGTGGTCGCCGTTATGTCACATTCTGTTTCTATAGCGTCGAATAACTAACTTAAACGAAACTTATCCAAAAACTGTCACTTGGCCATGCATCAACTTTATATTAACTAGCTAAAATGACAGAAACCACCCTTGAAAATTGATGTATTTGACGTGTAATGTAGTGTTTTAGTTTGGCTCAAGTCCCATCCACTAACATGGAGGGGGCGGAGCTTATGACCTATACTGCAGCCAGCCACCAGGGGGAGCTCTACTTGCTTTGGCTTCACTTTTGAGGAGCTGTTCCGGCATATGTGTGGAAACCATCACACAATTGCATGCATACCCTGTGTCTGCACACTGCTATACTCATCTGAGATTATATAAATTATTAGTCATTTAAAATAAAACTCCTAAAAATAGCACTTTAAGAATCATCCACCAAAATCATCCACTGCAGATGTGTTTCACCCTTTCTTGACAGCTAACACATACCTGTTCACACCATCCCTGAATGCTGAATGGATATATTGCTGCTCCTGCATCACCTGTCTGTGTGCGTGATGCTTTAAATACATTTACACTGCGGCACAATTCTCCTCCGCTCACAGATTTATGAACTGGTTCTCAAAAAAAATAACAATGCATCACCAAAAAACAATTTCTACCAGCACATTACCATTGCAAAGAGTTACTAGTGGTACATTTGTGAGCCTGGATGTGCAGTATCCTCCAACGCTGGAGGTGTGACTGGATTTCACTCCACAGTAATTTGACATGCAGTACAGGGGCAAAACATTTGCACTACTATGTAGTCCTGAATTGACCCGCTTCATTCATTCCACAAGGTCTTGTCAGTTTGATGTAATGCACGTCACACTCCAGTGTCACTAAGATAAATATAATGTCAGAGTAACACGGGTTTTCCATCTACACATAGTTTACATGTTGACATTGAACAACCCGCCGCTGCATGCGCTACAAACCCCCCTCCCCCCCAATGCACTATATGCAAATCTTTGCGATACCCTGCACTTTTTCCACACTGACTTATTCATTGTGCCCTTTTAGAAAGAGCATTTCGACAAGAGCAGGCTTGGAAAGAACAAGAAACCTGCCGCTATGGTCGGCTGTGACATGAGGTGACATTCATTTCGTCCTTTAAATGGGTCAAAAACCAACTTCGGGGTCTTAGATCACCTAACCACACAGAGAAAAAAAAAAAAATCCTTGTGAAGCCTCCAGGTGTATAATTTCATCTGTCCTTGTTCTGTCAGTGGTCCCAGCTGAGGGTGTTACTGGTCAGCATGTCCTGTCCTAATTACTCGGCTAGCAGGGAGGCCCAGATGCACTAGGACTCTCCAAGTGCGGGAGAAAAGGTCCCAGGGCGCTCTCCACGAAGTAACACACAAACAGAATTCTTCAAATGCACGGGTAAGCATGCACATAAACCAAGAAGTGGGTGTTTTGTTGATAGACAAATACGTACCGGTGCACGAGCGCACACACCGATACACAGGCTCACATAGGCAGTCAGGCCCATATGTAGTGGGACTGTGCATCCTTCCAGGTCATTAGCCCCTGACTGTCAGGGTGAGCTGAGGAAGCGGAGGTGACACGTCGTCTCCTGTTCTGCCAGATGTGCTGCTGACACTGCAGACGGACAGAAACACTCGATCAAGCCGTCAAAGTTTGTACCGAGAGTAGAAGCGTGTTTAGACAAAGAAGTTTTGAGGGTGAAATGAGATTATCACGTCATGAAAGACATTTATGATAATTAAAATAAAAAAAAACGGAGTACAAAAATATGAGCTACAAAAATATTCTCCCACATCTTGGGCTCTCCACGTCAGCGATTATTGCATTAACACTTCCCGCTGTGTCTGTCTCCATTTTTTTTTTCCATCCAGCAGCTCTCAGCATTTTGCAGAATCGTCAGTGTTAATTTAGTCTCGAAAGCTTGAAAGTCAGCGCTGTGTCAACGTATTTATGTACGTTCACACCTTTTCGAATCCTTTAATTGTTTTCAGCAGCTGCACCTGTTGAAAACTATGGAGCCATTTCAAACAACTCCAACCCACACTTGTCATCTCCAAAAGATAATTTGTTGTGCATATTGAAATTAATTGCAACTCTGGCTACAAGAAGTCTAATAGAATATACGAATTATTTCCAACGATAAAAAGGTGCTACTGATGGCTACTGCTCAGGTGTCTTGAGCTACGTTCATTCCATCCTGGTAAAAGTTAAAGGGGAACTATCGTTTTTTACAACCTGGACCTTATTTCTGGCACAGAATACGATCGTCACCCATGTAACTTTGGTGTCATTTGGAGTCATTCGGAAGATATTTAGCTCCAGTGAAGCATTGCATATATCCATATAGTGGAAGTGACTGGGGCACCGAAACACAGCCTGTAAATAACACATTATCTGCCGTGAAACTCGTCCATTTTACTAATACTTTGTTATGAAATGCTAGAGATGTCAGAGCTGACATCGTCCAGGTCAAAAGTTAGTAGGTCAATCTACAGACCCCGGATGATGGTAACAGGTAACCAGACTCAACGGGGAATAGCACTAGCGTATCATAACCAAACATTGGTGAAATGAATGAGTTTCGCGGCAGATAATGTGTTATTTAGAGGCTGCGTTTCAGTGCCCCATTCACTCCCACTATATGGATATACACTGCGCTCCACTGGAGCTAAATATCTTCTGAATGACTAAGGATGACACTAAAATTACATGGGTGAGTAAACAATCGTATTTTATGCCAGAAATAAGGTCCAGGTTGTAAAAAACAGTAGTTCCCCTTTAAGTTTTAACATACACAAGTATGTTTCAGCATAAAAATGTGAAATTTACAGCTCAGAATTCAACGCTGTTCGCTTGGGTAACATTAGCAATCGTGCTGTTTTTCAATAATCTTCACAGAAGGCACGGACTCAGTAATATGCGTGACAGCAGAGCAAAGAGTGCAAGGGGCAAAGGTCAAAAACTGAGGCGTACCAGGCTCTATCGCATTGTGAGAAGACAAACTTCATCGACCAGTTGAATGTGAATGAAACCGACAAAGCAGGCTACATCGTTTGAGAACAATTCAAAGCATAAAAGAGGTTCTATAAAACTTAAATGATGCAAAGCTATCATTTGTGAGGCATGTGACATTTTACAGGGAATTTTATGCAAATTTTCTTTAGTATAATTAACTACGTGTATTCATTCTACTATCTACTATCAGGGCTTTGGTCATTGAGAATCTCTGCAGTCACACCTAAAAGCGGAAGTGTTTATTCTCAAGGAATGAGAGCACAAATCAGAGAATGCTCCAGCTATGAAGAACACTTCAGCATGTCACCGTGCCAGCCCTAGTGGATAAGTCTCGACAGCTTAAGTACTCTCTTTGTGTCTGCAGTTGGTGACAGACTAGTTTAGTAAATGACAAACTCGCAGGAAAGTTAGTCGAACCTGCAACAGTCCTGACATCAATCCAACACTGCAGTGCATTCAGGAAAAGATAGAAATACGTGCCCAAAACGTTGGCAGGGCCCTGGTGCAGGACAGCATAGGAAATGAGAGGAGGCTGCATGGGGGGGAAAGCAGAGCTGGTGGTGGAGGAAATTTGGCAAAAGTTGCACTCTGGGCTTCATGCTGCTGCCTCTTCTCTGGAGCTAAGTTGGCTGATGTGAAAGGAAGGACAGCCAAATCCCCTAACCCAGAACAAATATGTCCAGCTAACTGCGCCGCACTGCAAGAAGTGGCAGCAAGTAATTTTATTTTTGAGTTACGGCTAAAATAAAATGCAATGATTTAAGTGAAAAACTAAAAAAATAATGCAACGTATCCATCACAATTACTATATCAGGCGTTAGATTTTGTTTAGTGTTTATAAAATGACGTTCAACGACTTTTAATCACGTCCAACCTTTATGTCATGTTTAGTTCTGCTGTTATTTTAAGAGGTTGTATTTATGTTGTGATTTCACCTCTTAAGGGGGTTATTTTTAGAGATATAGCCTGTCTGAGCTGAACAGATGGGACAGTTGAGTGGCAGAGTAGAAGCTCCTGCCAAAAAGCCTCCAACGTCTATAACACCTTGAGTTCCGCATCATTTGATGCTCATCAGCTATTGAGGGGAAACTACGCATGTGCCATTTCATACTGTACGTGATAAATTGAATTTAATCTCCCTAGCCTCAGGGTTTGAGTATTCCTAGTTTAACTCAGGGTATATACACAGATCAGCCACAACATTAAAACCACTGACAGGAGAAGTGAGTACACATTGACCGTCTTGCGACAATTCAATGGTGGGAAACTTTTGGGCCTGGCGTTCATTCATGTGGATGTTACTTAGACATGTAGCACCCACCTAGACCAGACCAGGCACCCCCACCCCATAGCAGCCTGGACGCAGCCTATCACAGGCACACACACTTTGGGAACAACTCAAAAGAACATGAAGAACATCACAAGGTGTTGACCTAGCCTCCAAATTCACTAGATCCCAAACTGATCAATTATCTGTGGGACGATCCACAGAAGGCCCTCCCCTCAACCCCTAGGACCCAAAGCCGCCCCCACAGGACACCACAGGATGCCCACAGAAGGCCCACGTCCATTCTCTGATGAGTCACAACTGTTTTGAAGGCAAAAGGGAGACCTCGACAATATTAGGAGTTATGCCTGATTGATGTATAAACACTTCTGAAGGTTTGGAATGAGCTCACGCATTAAACTTTGTGATTTCGGACTCATTATAGGTGCAAGTTTCGCAGTCATTAACGAGTTTCATGCTTCCTTCTTGCTGTGAAGTATTATTACAACCGTGTTGATGCTCGCCGAATCCCGAGGCCACAATTAGAATATTTCTGAAAAAAAAGAAAAAGGCATCATGACAAACGCATGCAACTGCGCGTGTAAAAGAACAACACCTCCAAAATCTGTGGTGTAACAAAAATGGAATGCAAAAAATACAATTAAAATTTAAACCGCACACACAGACACACTTACACTAGATAGAGAGACAACAGGGTTTTTTTTTTTAGACACATGCACTTGCAAAATAGATACTCTCTTAAGCAAAACGCTGAGAGACTGACTTTATCCCCTTAAATGCCTCCTTGGTCTCCTGCACACCTGTGCGGCTGTACTCAAACCGGTGAGGTGTGTGTCTTTCTCCCTGGCGTTTGTCAGGTCTAATTAAAGAGCAAGCTGCTCACTAGAGGGGTTGATGGCACATAAGGGTGTTTAATTAATATTCGAAGGCAGCTACGCATGGCCGCGTTGCAGGATGGGCCAGTCTGCTGGAGCAACAGGGGAGGGAGTGGAAAAAAAAAAAAAAAAAAGAGAAAGGATAAAGAAAGAGGGAAGTGAAAAGTGAGAGAGGTATTTTAAGTCGTTTGCCAGACAGTGGAAAGAGTGGACAGAGATTCATGCTGTGCTCAGACGCGAGTTAGAAACTGCTGTAGGTCGTAACTTCAGCCTCTCAGGGCTACTTTCTAGTAACGACTCTATATAAAGGCTGGTGAAGCCTACAGGACGCCACTCAAAGCATTCCTGAGGAACAGTTTTGAACGTGTGGTTTGTGGTCGTCGCCATCTTGGGTGAATCCTACACAAACAACAAGGGAACTGTGATGCAGCTACCCCCTTAATTATGCATAACTTTATTCCCTGTTATAAGCAAATTATAGAGACAAAGAGACAAGAAAGAGACAGAAGCAGTTTGTGCACCAGACCTTAAACATGACTATTGGAGTTTACTCAATATTGGAGCCAGCCTCCAGTGGTCATTCGGGGAACTGCAGTATTTGGTATTGCCGCTTTGACTTCATTCTTCAGCGCTAGAGGTTAGCTCTTGCGTACAGAATAAGACATTATTATCCCTACAGCAGATTATATCAGTAGATTTATATGTTAAACAGATTAAGTCCTTGATATTATTCTGCATGTAAGGTAATAAAGAACATGTACATCAGCTGTTACGTATTTACTGAAAACAAATTATAATTTTGAGATTCTAGACACCCAATACATGCAGACCAATATTCACTCCACTTTAAGCTCCTTCAAAATTTGTTCACGATCAATTCCTGAAGGAAAAAATACCAAACAGTATCCTGTTACCATTTGATACCATAACATCGATTTTTCTTCTAGGAATTTTGACTTAAATGTCAAAACATTTCCCCTGGTGGGAATTTCCGCCTTCAGCAAAGTGAGGAAACGACTAAAAGCATGCAGGGGAGAGAGTAAAGAGAGCAATGAAGGGAAAGGGAAAAAAGCAAGCAGGGAGGTTCAACTGCATGAAACACAGGGCAAAGAAAAAGAGAAGGGATGAAATAAAAAGAAACGAGGAGAAAGTGTGTAAAAATCACTCGTGGCCGGCAGTGCAGCAGGAAAAAATGTGCTGTGTGGCAAATGAATTGTTCTGCGGGAAACATTTTCATTTCTATGGACGCAGCACAAAGATACCAGAGGGGAGCTGGAACAGTTTGCTGTTCTTCTGTGTGTATGTGAGTAGATATGCTGGCATGTGTGCACTTAAAATATTCAAAGCACACACGCTTTAAGATTTTACCAAATGCCATTATACTACAGACTGTGCTGTGAGGAATAAGACCAGGGAACGTAGCCAGAAATTCCCGCTGAACATGATCTGCAAAGCGATTGTGAATTATATAAACCCCATAATGTAAACCTCATTTTATATAGGAAAGTGGCTATATTCTACATATACCCATGTGGCACTGGCACTGAAGCAAGTGGATATACCATGACCACACACAGCAGTTGTCTTATGCAGAACTAAGAGCATGTCATCTCCAAAAGCTGTGTATATATATATTTCATTCAATTGTCCATTATCCAAAATTTCCATTTTCCCAGCAAACTGGGACCTTGTATTTCAACCCCACACCACCCAACCAAAGCCTCACGATTACTCAAATGCCTGTTAAATCTGTGTACTCATAACTGCTTCCCACTTTGTATATACATGTGTGAACTAGGGGTTTACCAACTAGTCGTTTAGCCAATTTCAGACGCCTCTGAGAAGACAGGTGAGGATCGCAGTGGGTCATTGCAGCAAACTAGCTGCACTCCATCAAATGTGTGGAAAAACGTCAGTAAATATAAGTACTACTGTGACATGTGAGTGCTGAAATACAACTGAAATACTGCAATAAACACTCATCTGAAAAGGCATCCGCTAACTAGCTAGCCGGAGAGGATGAGACTGCAAATCAACGCTAATGCCAGCTACATCATCCCATCTTACAACACGCTGTGAAGTACTGGTGAGATAGATATGTTGAGTTACGTTGTGTTCTATTGGTTGACATTGTTGCTGTGGATGTAGAGAATGTTTATTTTGTCCATGATGTCAGTGAATGCACCATGCGTGAGACAAAAGTTATGGTAGAGCTCAGAGTTTGCCAGGCGAGAGCTGGTGTTGGCGTGGTCTACGGCTCACAATAGCCCATGTTCAGTCTTCAGTTACCTTGAAGTCGTCGGTCTTTCACCATATATTAGTCGACATTAAAAAATCTGAAGCCATTCAACCCCTAGTGTGAACTCAGCATTTGCCATGATTGTCTCATGCTACTTTGAGTCCATCTACCATTTCTTCTCTTGTTGTTTTGTAGCTGTCAAGCCTGGTTTTGTGTTGCCGAGACTGGCTCATCAGTTGAGTGTCAAGAGAAACATCACAAAGAAAGAAAGAAGTCTCATTATGCTTCACACACTGTGGCCGGTCATGCTGATGGGCTTCATTCCCTTCCCTTTGCAGTGCTTGCGCCACAGAAACGCAAGCGAGTTAATTACATTTTCTAAAAACAAACTTGAATCAATGAAGGTCTGATGAAAATGCACAAGCGCAAAACAAGTGTTTACTGCTGCAGTACGTCTTCCTGCTTTGCCTCGTGTCTGTCTGCCTTCAGGCCTTTAACCAGTCTGCTGATGATTAAATGGTGAAATGGTCCTTGAGTTTGTTCCTGTCTGTTTCCAGATCAATTTTTCTTTTTTTTTAAAAAAGGGGGACAGAACTGTCTACAGCTCAAGAATTACAGTAGATACCTTCGAGCAGGGGATATCACCGCCAACGACGGTAGTGTTGAAATTTATGATTTGATTTAAACACGTTTATGTAGCTTATGTACTCTCCTGCAGTCATGTGAATGAAGTGCTAGTTAAATCTCGTTGTGAGTCAGAGAAGTTTAAACTTGGTGTAAAAATAAAAACCTATGTATTATTGTTGTGTGAATGGTTGTATGTCTAGATGGTGGACTGCAGAAACTGAATTGCCCTTCACGGACTAAAAAAGCTTTCAGTATTCCGATAGACTGGCAACCTGTCCAGGGTGTACCCCACTTTTCGCCCGATGACAGCTGGGATAGGCTTCAGGCCCCTCATGACCCTTCACAGGACAATGAATATACACTAAATACATAGGATGGATAATGGTGAGGTGAAATGATATGGATGGGGTTGAGTTGTTGTAAAGCTGGATTGAGTACGGTATGAAAGAAGTCCTGTAGCGTTCACTGTGAGAGCGGAGCTGGATAAGTCTGTTGGAGAATGCCCCTTTTATTGTAGTAGGTGTGACAGATTATGCATGATGGAGAGCATTTTGTCCAGTGTCCAACTCAATGCCAGTAATGGTACTGCTCACCCAACAAACCGCTGCAAGGCGCTTGCAACACCAGACTGGAAGAAGATCCCCAGGAACTTGCTGCGCACATTAAAAGACCTCGGCTTGAGTTTGCCTTGTAGAATGTCTTAAAGTCTCAAAGTCTCAAAGACTCAAATTTGATTTATTTTAAAAAACGAAACCAAGCAGTTTTGAGACCTGAGCCTAAACAATGGCAGTTATCCAGATCCAGCTACGTGTAGAAGTTATCGTCCAAAATCTCGGCTACCATAACGACTGACCCGCCCTCTTCTGAAAGTGGACATTGCTCTTTATACTGTGTCACCTGCCTTGCATACAGTCATTCATTCATTCATCTTCTGTAACCACTTGTCCTGTGAAGGGTCATGGGGGGACTGGAGCCTATCCCAGTTATCAGGCAGTGAACAGGTCGCCAGTCTGTCGCAGCACTTGCATACAGTATCTTTGTTTTAGGAGTCCCTATCAATCAATTTGTTCTGCCTTTTATGCACGATAATATTGATAGATGGAGAATTATACTGGGAGAAGGATATCAGCCGGGTAATCAGTGCAAATATGTTGCCTGGTACATACTCTACTCTATTAAAGACTTGGACTGTGGACAACACTCAAACCCTTCAAAGTTTCTCTTGCAACAACTGTCTCTTTCTCTCCCACACACATACACATATACAAACACACACTTGGCAGCTCTGCCAGGAGGCTTTGAGTCGCTCCATCCTCCTGTATAGCTTTATTTGTTTTGTCAGGAAAGCAAATTTTTGAAAATTGACACTTGCCGTAACGAGCATCTGTTTTCGCCATCTGTGAGCTATGCAAATGAAGCCAATGAATATTCAGACAGGACTCAGTTTAGAGGGAGAAGTCCTCAGGCTTGCTTACAGTTGGTGGAGAGGATCATGTGGACCAGCGGGACACGAGGAAAAAAGAGAAGTAAATCTTTGTAGCCCCTGTTCCCCCACCGCTCCATCCTTCCTTTTGCAGTTTAAGCGGGCATATGTTAAATGAAGGCTCTGCTAATTTGGAACAATTTATGAGCCGACTGTCATGTCTGCTTTATTCATCCACTCCCAGGGACATCTGATCAACCTGTTCCACATGGAGGAAACTGGTCTTTTTCCTCCCACTGTGGCCTCTTCTCTTTACCGTCTCCTTTTTACTCTCTTACACTTACTCTATCTTCATGTGACCTCACCATCTCCCCTGCCTCTCTAGCTTCATTTTCTCTCTATTTCCTCTTGTCCGTTTTTGCTCTGAAGTTTTTTTTTTTAATCAATTCTTTGTTTCCACTGTTTTTATCACCTTTAATTTTCTCTCTCTCCATCTCGCTTCCTCTTACCCTTCCACTTCATTTCCATTTTCTTTCCACCTCTCTTCGCCGCCTGCCCACAGCGAGGGCATTCCATGCATAATTCAAACGCGTTGCAGGATGATAATGGGAAATTAGAGGTGAGACTGTGCGTGGCTTGTGTGTGTGTGCGCGTGTGTGTAAGATTAGTTGATTCACTCTGGCCAGGAGGCAACTGCAAGGGCCTCTTTATCCACATAAATTATGTCAATAAAGTGACACTTCTGTTTAAAGTTGCAAAGTGAAGACAAGTGACAGGCGATTTAGTAATCCCAGGACGGTGATGTAATGATTACCATGTAGTTGTTATATCAATATTATCTGAGACGGCCATTAGGGCCATCAGTCTAAGCTAGTTTGGAAATAAAAAGGCACCGGTAGATGACAGTTTCAGCCTGAGATGACTCCTTAGTGAGTTTACTTCACGGTACAGACCACAGGCTGTACAAAGATGGACGCCGGAACAGCTCTTTACAAGTGAAGCCAAAGCAAGTAGAGCTCCCCCTGGTGGCTGGCTGCAGTATAGGTCATAAGCTCCGCCTCCTCAATGGTGGCGGATGGGACTTCAGCCAAACTAAAACACTAAAATACACGTCAAATAAATTTACTTCAGGGATGGTTTCTATCAGTTTAGTTAGTTGTTTGACGCTATGCAAACAGGATGTGACATCTTGATGACTGCAGGTCGCCATGCCAACTGCTCCATGAAGCGGCCCCATCTTTGTAACCGGTGGAGGGGGAGCAGAGCTTAGTATTAATTAAACAAAAACACGAGTGACTCGGGCGGGAGTATCTGGCTCCGAACTCGCAAGATGGCTCCGCCCGTATTCCCCACTTCCAGCTTGTGCCAATGCAAGGAAGTGGGGACGCATTGTCCATATTTATATACAGTCTATGGTTCAGGATCAGTGTGATCTCTCTGATTGGCTGTTCTGCTCACAAGAGAAAAACATGTAAGCTGACAACAAACTGAAGAAGAAGTGCACACAAACTGCTGATCTCATTGTTCATCTTAATCCCATCATAACATTCAAATACATTTATTTTCATTTTAACAACACAGTAATCTTCAATAGTTTTAATAAAGAGCAGCAATCTTATGAATCCTGTGGTCAGTGCAGACAAATCTTCTGACATTCTTGTTTCCGTCACAAAATAATTTTTTCATGCAGATTTAAAATGTGTCTTCTGGATAAGAAATATTTCATCCTTGCTGTGCAGCCACTGTCAATTGATGGACTTTGCACCAGAAACAGATGCCCACGTTTCAGCTCAAAGCCGAAGACTTTTTCCACTAAAAAACACCAACAGCAACAACTTGCTTCGCGCTGCTTCATTTGAATGAACCTCCCTCCTGTTTGCGCGCCTCCTTACATCTGCGCATCGCACGCTCGGTGCATGGCCTCCAAAATGAAACACGGAGCTGGGAAAAGTGAGTTTCAGGGTCAGGAAATTACAATTACAGAAGCAGCCAGTTGTGGTCATTAAGCTGGTGTGAAAACACGAGGAGCGATGTGCCAGTCATGTAAGAGAAATGGAAAAACAGTTTACACCAGCCTTGACCGATGGCCAGTTCACCATCAGCGTTTTTCTAATGGTTACCCTGCAGAATTTAATATTTTAAAAAAATCAATAGTGTAGGAAATTTACAGTTAAACTACACCTAAAACAAAACAGCTGCTGTCCAAGAAGCTAAATCCAGAAAGATTATGCTTCTTCTTTACCTTCTCACAGTCCTTTTGCAGCAAAAAAGCCCAGAATGAAATTGGTGCACGAAGACCAAAATTAAAATTAATTTAATGTGTGGAAATACAGTAAACTGATGCAGTGAGTGTGAATATTTTTTTAATTTTATGTCCCATCACGCTGCAAACCTTTTCCATAACTGACAAGAGGAATCTGTTTCTGTTCTGTTGTCAGTTAAAGATCCATCTCCTCTGAAGCTCTGTTGCTGAAATGTTTTAGTATTTCATCGTGCGCACAGATCACGATCCACCCTGCTCCTGCATTATTCCCGTCCCCACAGGTGACAGCAGAAAGTATCTCTATCTGTTTTTACCCTGCGAAGAAAGGACGAGTTTACTTTATTGGCTGCGTTGGAGTGCCGCAGGCAGGCTCGCGCGCACTCCTCCGGGTCTTCATCTAACTAACTTACAGTCTAAGCCGTGCAAATCCATCCAGCTGGAGGTGAACGGCAGCGCGAGCAGCTGTCAGCTGCAAACTGGCCTCCATCCTGCTGAATCCCCAAGTAACAGTGGCACTGACGGAGAGGGGCCTGTCACAGAGAGGCTGACCGAGGGGGGGGGGGCATTGTTACACCGAAAGACATCTTCCCCTCTTTCCTCCGTGTGCAGCTAAAGATAGAGACGCGACAAGGATGAAAAGTGAGCAGAGTGAGAGGAGAAGTTCAGTTTTGTTCGGGGTTGACAGAGAGAGAGATGAGAAAGGCTGTAATCTGCTGAGATCTGGTGGTGAATCAGCTGATTTACACAAGGCTAACAAAAAACAACAAGTTCATGATAACAAAAAAAGAGAGAGAGACGGCTTCTCCTGATAGCCGGCCTCAAGACCTGGCTCTTCCTTATTCGTTGGCGTTTGGATCGAGTGACTGTTGACACCCCGTTTGGTGTGATTGCACTTCTCGTGTCTGTGGTTTTAATGTTGTGGCTGATTGGTGGATATTAATAAATGTTTGAAGATAAGTTTCATAGTCAAAAGGCCATAGCTGTGAGTTCAGATGAGTGTCACACACTTTAGCTGAAATATCTCCAAATCACAGCGGGAACTGATACTCGTCTGGAGCACACATCGCGCATGCAGATGGACTTCTCCACCCGAAGCATGAATGACGATCATTCACTGTCACCGCATGAGACAATGATTTCTGACAAGCCGCTCACGTCTATCATGTGTCTCTTTGCCGACTCGCCAGACGTCTTGTCTTCCCGACGCACCTTCCTTGACGTCTCTGCTCACCCCCCCCGAGAGCCCAAAGAAAGACTGTCTAAAATGCGTCAGCGTGATGTCATCAACCAGAGACAGAGACATCTGTCAGGATAAAAGGTTTTGGCTTCAGGGCAGGAACACACATACACGCTTTTGTGCACAGAGGTTCAGCCCTCAGGTAACCCAAAGAGCATTACTTCCTCCTCCGCTGTCTCAAAAGCCTCGGAGTCTGTTCGCATCTGTCATGCACCTACACGCACACTTTTTTCCCCACATCCACTTAACGTCCTCAGGGACAGGGAGTTCCTATACGATGCTCATAACAACCCCTGGATGAGCCACTCATGCTTCCATATCTGCCTCTGTCCCATAAAGCTGTGGACAGCGCTGACAGAGAGCCGGGAGTCGCTGCGGGCCTGTTGGCTGCGCTCGTAAAGAAACCTGGCAGCAGTATCTCATCACTGCCAGAGTCACAAAGCAGCACATGCAGCCACCAGTTAAAGGCGTCTGTTTAATGCCTGCAGTACTACACTGTTGCCTGCACTGCTGTCATAAACACAGACTGATTTAACAGAACAGGAGAGGCTACGGCCCAGATTTAACCCAGATTTAACCCATAGGACACTCATTGGAATACTTGGAAATTTATTTACATTTCAACCTTAGAGTGTTGTTGTAGGGCATAAGAAAACTTTTTGACTCTCACAGCAAGAAGGTTCCAGGTTTGAATCCAGCCTTTCTGTGTGGAGTTTGCATGTTCTCCCTGTGTCTGCATGGGTTCTCTCCGGGTACTCCCGCTTCCTCTCACCGTCCAAAGACATGCTGGTTAGGTTAACTGGTGATTCTAAACTGGCTGTAGGTGTGAGTGTGAATGGTTGTCTGTCCTTCTGTATCCGTGTATCTCGTATATCCATATAGTGGGAGTGAATGGGGCACCGGAACGTAGCCTCCGCATTATCTGCCACGAAACTTGTTCTTTTCAATATTTTGTTGTTTACCTGTAATTTGCTACTGCTAGTTGAGTTTTTTGCAACATGGCTGAATATTTTTCTGATTCTGAGGTTGTGGACGATGACTTTACCGTTTTGAGCCGGAGTATACGGATGAGGAGCTTGTTGAAAGGAGGATGCGGAGGCAGAGAGAGGAACAGCTGGCCAAAAAACAACAAACTGCTGCACATCCATGAATAGATAACAGGTAACTGCAGACTCAACGGGGAATAACAACATCGTATCATAACAACATATTGGTGAAATGAACAATTTTCAATGGCAGATAATGTGTTATTTAGAGGCTGTGTTTCGGTGCCCCATTCACTCCCACTATATGGAAATATGCAGATCTGAATAGCTTCCAAACGACTCCAAATGACACCAAAGTTATATAGGTGAGTAAACAATCGTATTTTATTCCAGAAATAAGGTTCAGGTTGTATAAAACTGGTTGTAAAGTTCCACTTTATGTGGTAAACAAACGTAAACATGTATTTTAGTCCATTAGAACATAAGTGTTGATTCAGTATTCTCACATTACAGAACATTAGCCCACTTCTTCTTTGCAGTATCTAATAAAGCAGTTACGTGGTAGACCTTGCAGACCAAATATGACCTGAGAATGTCGCCTTGATTTTCTGTGATGGACTCGGTGAAAACCACATGCTTCTCAACCTCACCGAGAGACACTACATAGCTGTTTTTCAATATTTCACAAGTATTTTCTGGTTGCATTCACCCACTTTATCTGCAAGCATCAGGAAAAAAAAACGAATTTGACTTCATTTTATTAATAATCAATGACAAGGCTCCCCGTGATGAGGCTGTTTGTAATGCAAGAGCACAGATTTGCTTCTCTTTTTGTCAGCCGGGAAAGAAAGCCGGCTTCATGCGCCCCATCGCTTATTAAATATCCTTCTGAAATATACACAAGGAGACAAGTGACATAAAATGATGAGCTCACACGGTGTCACTTAGGCCGCATGCTTTCATTTTGAACCCGACGTCTGCGAGAGAGAGAGATGGACACGAACCAAGATAACGTTCATTCTCTGCTACTACAATCATTGCTATTCAAATTTACAATGATCCTTTCAGCGGCAGAGCCTTCAAAGTGCATCAACAACTGACCTTTGAGCACGCTGCGGGGACAGACGTCGGAGACGAAAAAAAAAAAAACGAGTTCGCTCATATTTTTCCTCTCTTCCACTGTCATGATTTAAACATAAAAACCAACTCGAGAATATTCTTGCACCGGAAAAGAAGTGAATATTTATGCGTCCTTGGTCTGTCTGTTGGGGGCGGGGGGGGTAGGGGGGGACGGTGGGGTCTCATCAAAATGTGTCAGTAATTAATCTAATAAGCTAAAACATGATATTGGACAGTGCATTAAGTTTTTGCCTCATCTTTTTTTCAAAGTGAGCGGAGCAGCAGCGAGGGGCCTGGTTATTATTATTCAAAGGGATATTATTCATCATTTTAAATCTTTAAAGCTTTTTAGATGAATATAGATGAGGGGACCCCTGTGAAACCGCAGTCAAATGCTGGCAGCCCTGACAGGGATGCGGTGCACTGCAAGAAAAAAAAAGAAGAAAAATAAATAAATATCATCTTGACAACTAATTTACTGGTACTTACTGTACTTTAAAGCAATTTTAAAACCTCTGTCAAGACTGACCTGCAGAAAAGTTACTTTGCAAACTGAATCTGAATCGTGAGTTGTATTTTTGCTCCGTCTGTATTGTTGTGTTAATGTGTAACCATCATGTAATAGCGTAATAATCGAAGCAAAATGCCTGCAGTTTAGCGTTTTCTAACAATTTTATGGGAAACATGCATCATGCGTAACATAAGCAGCAATTTAGGTTGCTTTTTTTTTTTTTCTTCTTGCAGTGTAGAGCTTCTTCTTCTCCCATTTACTGGAACAGATTGCATGTGTCATAGGTCCCACTTCATATTTTTAATGATGCAAACATCATTAGACTCGGAGGTGTTTAAATAGAAAGCTTTGCCCCCCGGCATCCAGTGAAGTTAGACAAATATCCGCAGTCAGCCCCCGAAGATATCCCTTTACTCACTGTTTAATAATTCTCTTTTTTCCTCCCCTTTATGTGCTTAGCTTCCCTCCTACTGTTTTACTGTCTAATAGTATAATGGGGATGAGTGATGTTTCAACGTTTCATCTTTTTCATGTAAGAAGATAAAAGGATTCTTTTTTTTTTTCCGTACATATATTTTATTACCGTCAACACGTCTCATAAAGACTTGTGGGCTTGCCCTCAAAGAATACATAGTGTCTTTCATTTTGGGGTCAGGACTTTTTTTTTTTACATCTTCAATAAAGATAAATGCTATTGGGAGACAGGGTTACACAACCGCACTTAGACACACCAAGCCGATGCCCATTCGTTTGCCGAGCAGCATCTGTGACCTTAGTTTTGGCGGTGGGACCAGTACGACTGGCGCTAGTCACAACTCCTGCCAGCAGCCTTTAAGCCAATTCAGCATGTTTAATTGGCAGCACAATGAGTGAGACCAAAAAAAGGCCTGCCTCTGACTGAGGGACTATCTGTCCGTCTTAGCGAAGCAGTACGCAAGAAAACAATGAGGAGTTACAAAAGTCAGTAGAGTCCAGCTTCTACTGAAGTTTGTAGCACAGCTAATAGTAGCTCTTCCGGTTTTCCCTTCTGAATGACGCATACATACTGCTGCCACCTGCTGGAATGAAATGTTCAAAAGTGAAACCAAAGCAAGTAGAGCACCCTCTAGTGGCTGGTTGTGGTATTGTTATTTTCGTTCATGAACGTAGGTACCAGCTGGTCTTTGGTTGGAGTGTAGATTGTATAAATGGGGTGGACAGCCCATCAGAAGTGAAACCAAAGCAAGTAGAGCTCCCCCTGGTGGCTGATTGTGTTATAGGTCAGAAGCTCCGCCCCCTCCTTATTTGTGGATGGGTCGTGGATGGGAAAGTTTGGCCAGCGCAAGGAAGTGGGAACACATTGTACATATTTATATACAGTCTGTGTGTTTTTTCTGGTCCAGACAGTCAATGTGAGAACTCAGCCTTCGTTGTTTTGTTGATTTCTGCTCGGTGCATCTGTGCTTTAATACTGTATATGTCCACTTTGTTATTATGGTGTGTATTGTTTGTCTGTGCGATACTGTTCTCACACCCAGTCTGGCTGTCTGGAGCTGATGTTTTCTATTTTTTAGTTTCCTGTGAGGTGGGAAGTGATTGGAGGAGACCTGATTGGGTGTCCAGTTTAAAAGGGGCCTTTGTGGAGAAGCCCTTTTTTTCCAGTGACCCCACAAGACCTCTGAACAATCATATGTTTTGATACGGTATCTGAGCATCTTATGCAGTTGCGTGTTTTTAAACGTTTAATATTGTTCTGAAGCAGTCCAGTCAAGTAGGGGTGAGAAGACAGTTTTATTTTATTGCTGTTTTCTCCTGTTTTGGGTCCAGGGAGCTGAGTTAAGGTCTCCTGTAGTTTGTCTTTGTTTGGTAAGTAAGTCCATCCAGGCTCAAGCTCCACGCTGGAATTGTCAAAATCACTCATATAATATCTTGCTTCCTGAGTTTGTTGGCAGTGCACACACTAAATAAAATAAAACGCAGACTTTAACGCCACAACAGCTGCCACCATAAACATCGTGGTCAGCAGTGGCCATAATTCTTCATCCACGTTGAATTAATTAGCCACATCTAGTCAATGTTTATTTCTTTGTTTTCTTCCACTTAGGCTAAAACGGGGTCAGCACTCACTTCTTGCTTAAAACTTAGATGTGATTTATAATAATATGCTCTGAAAATTTCATATTTTCATCTCAAATGAACTGACATTGAAAGTCTTTTCAAGATGATGTAGCTGAGAATTAAATCTACACTTGTGACCACCAAAATCTGAATTAGCCAAAAATGTTTTCCAGTGTTGATTCTTATCCTCCTCTCTCCGCCTCCCTCCTTTCCCACTATTTATATTTACCGTGGGACTCCAGTAGCTCCATTACAACAGGTCAAGGTCCTGTGCTGGGAAATAGAGATTAACTGTGGGCAATTAGAGAAGTGAAATTCCCCGGCAATGTTTATTATCCTGCCCTCAGTCTTGTTCAGGCTCGGCTAGTGAAATATGGATGTACATTCAATATTTAACATAGGGACATCAAAGAGGGCCTCAGTTCGGGGAAATGGGAGTAAAATGAGGCAACTTTATACAAGAGTATTCTCATGGGGACACCAAAAATCTGCCACGGTCTCAGTTTTATTCTCAAGGCTTCAAAATGTATTAATTATATATTTTTTTTAATGGGCATTTTTCCTGAAGGAATCTTTTAAGACCACAGTACTGTCAATCTGCTGTACATGTATCATACAAAGAGATGCCCAACATGCAAAATGTATCCAAGCATGGTTAGGTTTGTTTTACCAGTCGGGGATGGATGGCACAATTCTGTCACTTAAAAAAAAATATATATATGTTTCGAGAAATTCGCGTTCCCTGGATGGATTGCGTCCTGGATTATGTTCAGTCAGAGTCGGTTTATGTAGGTTAAGTTACTGCTGCCATTTTGGAGAAATCTTAAGCCTAAACCTACTCCATTGTGGATCAGTTGGCAACTGCTCAGTTAGTGTTGATTAGCTGTTCCTTGGGGCAATCAGAGGACGCGCCGCCAAGGAAAGAAAGTTTCCGTAGAGGCTAGCTTGATGCTAATTCTGGCCCCATTTTGGCGAATTTTGGTTTGGCATTTAAGTGTTGTGTGCCTTAACCTGTTGTTTCTAGATCGCCTTGACAACCAGTTAGCTAGCAATCAAGACGTGTGAAATGCAACGGATATGTCACAAGCCTCCCGAGAGGGAACAAGTTCATAACACGTCTGATTTCAAAGAGGGTCTTACTGATTATTTTGCTGCTTTGAAAGTGACAAATGTAATTTAAATAGCAATTTATGTTACTGGGCTTACTGCAGTGTATAGCTAATGGTTTGACTTGTAAATATTTTCATTCATTGCACTTCATGAACCCCCAGTGCAGCTGCAGGCAGAGGATTGTGAGGAGTCGATTCATTTGTCATTGATACTAGTAGAATCCAAATAGTGGGAGTCAATGGGGCACCGAAATGCAGCCTCTAAATAACGCATTATCTGCCCCAAAACTCGTTCATTTCACCAATATTTTGTTATAATACGCTAGTGCTATTCCCTGTTGAGTCTGTAGATTTACCTACTAACCTCTGACCTGTATAATCTCTGAGCGCCACATGCACCCCACGAATAGATAACAAGTTCCTTCAGTTTCCTTCCCCATCGTCCTCTGCAGTTTGGCTTGTTGGAGGAGCGACGACTTGACAGCGGATGCTTAATGCTTAAAGGCGCACGATCTCCTCTCCCACTGAAAAGTATATTTTTAATCTACTCATCCGTGCACCTTTATGTCTGCGTGTGCGCAAAGGTTTAAATCCTCTGGGTTTTAGTAAATACCCTCGTTAACCGTGGCTGATTGTTTCCTTCTTTGAGGATTTGCGACCGTGAAAACGAAACGTCGACGTTTGTGAACAGTCTTTTTTTCGTGTCAGTTTGCGTTCGCATGTTGAAGAGTGAAAAGCAGAGCTGTGACTAATGCCATTAACAGCGAGCCAGTTCTGTTCAGGTGCGCGTGAGTGAGCGCCATCACTAACATTATTAGCAAACGGCATTTACGTCAACGCTTCCTCTGTGACAAAACGTCCAACGCAAACACAATTTTATCCCTGTGAAGCCTTTTGAACTGTATTTATATGAATGGGCGACTATAAATGAACGTCTGTGAGTCAAACACGACGCCCATCCACTGCTCTCCTTAGCCTCTGTAGCTGTCCCATCACTCAGAGTCCCCAATCTCAGTCTGTGCTCTTCACAATAGTGAAACAGCCTCTTCACTGAACTGCAGTGCCTGCAGAGTCACTGCTCACCTTCTGTCGCAGGCTAAACAACCCACTACATCTCTGCTAGCACTTATATCTCAGCCAAGAAAAAAAAAGAGAGAGCAAGAAAGAAACATGCTTTTAGTCGGCATAATAAAATCAATAATGGATCGTGTCCCTGCGACCCTTCACAGGACAAGTGGTTGGTACTGTGCAGATGTTTTGGACAAAAGCATGCATGGTTTTTAATCAATATAAATATATTTAATGGGCTGTTTTCATATATGAATATGGTCAGAGTTGTTTAACGTGATGTACATGAGTGAGCTTTGTAAATGTCTGCTGCATCCTTGGCAGTCGGTCAACAGGCCGTTATAACTTCAACCATGCTGAAATCAATCTGATTAGAGATTGCAACTTATGCCAAATAAAATGATCTAATAAGATATCAAAGTGTCAAGCGCAGTGGTTATTGCATGCTGCACGTGGAGCATCGGATCTGGTGGAAACCTCTTCGAACGGAAGAACGTGACCGACGTGGATTTGGGGGCAGGACGGACCGATTTATTCCAACCAGAGAGAAATTGATCAAGGCTTTATGACACCCATTTTAAACTGACTAAAAAAAGCCTGATGTGGAACATACACTGATCAGCCACAACATTATAACCACTGACAGGAGAAGTAAATTGACCATTTTGTGACAATACATTGTTCTGCTGGGGACGTTTTAGGCCTGGCATACATTTCTGTGGATGTTACTTAGACATGTACCCCCCACCTAGACCAGACCAGGCACCCCCACCCCATAGCAATGACACTCCTTGATGGCAGCAGCCATCCCCAGCAGGAATGGTTTAGGAACAACTCAAAAATAAATAAATAAAATCATGAGGAACAGCACAAGGTGTTGACCTGGCCTCCAGATTCACTAGATCCCAAACTGATCAAGTATCTGTGGGATGATCCACAGAGGCAATAACAACATTGTGTTACCAGAAGCACAAGGGAGACCTACACACTATTAGAAAGGTGGTGATAATGTGTCCATGAAAATGCAGCAACTGTTTCATTAACAAGTTTGGGGATTTAACTTAAACTTCAAGTTTACCAGAAGCTGAAACCGTCATCTCTCCCTGGGCTGTGTCTGTGAGGTGCAGTAACCAATCCAAATTCACCAAGCTGAAATTACATCATTGCTTTGGTGCGTCAGTTCTGCTCGGGCTTATTCCATCTATATGATGAGGTATTTTGTCAGTTTTCAAGCTGTGCAATCACACAACTGCTCATTCTTGAAGAGTGTGCAAAAAAATGGCAGCAGCTTGAATGCCAGCTCAGACTCTGGAAATCGCTCAGCACATTTTAAAATGTTTGATCTAAGACGAATCACTAATCCTAATATTGTTCAGATGATTCGCGCTTACATCAACGTACGACACGTATGCAAAACGAAGTGCTTGATGCACAAAACGCTCTGCAGCCCCGTGTTTTGACATTATCTCACAGCCATGCACCGTGCGCTGTGTTTTACATGTTCCTTTCTTCCCTGCCCGTCTAATACCTTCAGCTTTGTGAACTTCCTGCCCAGTGGAACAGATAATTTCTCGCCTCCGCCGCGTGGGCGCCATGCAGCGGCGCACTATCTGCACACAGGCGCGTTAAGCTCACAGGCCCGTCCGCGGCAGGTGCCCCACGCTGCTTGCCCCGAGAAGATGGAATTACCCAGACAGCCATGGAGCGCTCCAAACGGGGGAAGAGGCAAGCCGCAATGCTGTTTACATCAACACCGCCGCTGCGCCGCAGCCGCCGCCTCAACACGCCGCAGATTAACTTAATCTCATGTCGCAACTGCAGTGGAAATGTCACTTCCAGGAAGCTTATTCTGACAGAGGATTTCTTTTAAAGAAAAAAAATGCATCCGTGACTCTTTCAAGTAGACTGTATCCAGGGGTAAAGTGAATTACCTCCAAAAATAAAATAAAAAAAAACTATGCAGATAGAGTTGCTCAGAGGGTGGGAATGCTTGGATAATCTTAGTCTTTGTGTGCGTCCCTTTGCTCTGCATTTCTGTTATTCAGCGATGATATAGACTCCTGTTTCCTCCATTTGCATTTAGATTCCTACATCCAGAATCCCAAATCTGAGCCGTGACTATCGCCTTCGCGGGGGCACCGTGTTTACGGACGGTGAATAATCTAATCTGTCTTCTTTGTTTGTCGACTATTGAGCTCTTTACTACAGTCCACCTCTTCTTTTTGTGTTTTTCTTTTCCCCCATCTGCACCAGCACTCCTCCTTCTTACCTTCAGTATCTGTCCTGTCATTTCAACCATCTTATACGTTCTTTTACAATTTCTTTTTACTCTCCACCCACTTAGTTAGTCATCATCTTCCCCGACCTCTCCTCTTCCCATCTTTGGCCTCACCTTGCCGACACAACTCCGCCACTGAAACAGATGACAAACTCCTCTCTCAAGCGTCCTTCCCCACCCGTGATTTCTGCTCGCCTCCCACCAAACTCCAGGACACTGAGAGGTAGCCATTTATCACAGGCGGCGGCGGCGTTCGAGCACGTGGCCCGAAAGTGTTGAGGCGGTCATAAATCTGCAACGCGTGGGGGGGGGCATGTTTCAGTCTGCGCGGGGGAAAGGGTCAGGAAACGTTGAGCACCGTGTTCATCATGACAGGACTGCAGTTGGCGTACGGGGCTTGGCTCAAATCCAGAGCGAATTAGCGGGGATGGGGTTTTTACCAAAAATCTGATCCTCAGCATTCAAAGTAAACAGCATTTTGCTTCAGCTTTGCCCTAGAAGTGGACAGTGGAGTGATGCTTTCTATGCATGATAGAAAGACAAATGCGCGCGACTGAAAGGTAAGCTTTCGGTTTGGAGCTATTCTGAGTGATCAGCCCTTGGCATTAGTAACTGGTTTATGTAATTTTGAAAACCTCACTTGGCACCAAAGACAAATTGGATTTTAGAGAAAGGTCAGGGTTTGTGGTAAATAAGCATTTCACTGGGCCTTCGTCACTTGGTTTTACTTTGTCATGATTTAAAAAAAAACATTACCTTGATGTTGGAGACGAGAAATTAGCGGCAGCCTCCTGTTAAAGTCTGACTTTTTAAAAACAAGTTTTGCTGTTTCCATCTGCCCTGACCTGTTGCCACTTAGAGAAACGCCCAATTTTTCCTTGTTATATTCAAGATCTTCAAAAGGTTCTCTCTGGGTTCTCCAGCTTCTTCCCACCGTCCAAAGACATGACTTGTTTCTATAACGACAGCAACACAACGTACATGAAAGGACATTATAGGACACTCAATACAAGTGGTCCGCTTGGACATTTTCCCATATTAGCTGTCGCCTGCCGTGTGTACACTTCATTATGCTTCTCAGTTAACTACTCTAGCGTGAGTACTTAAGCAGAAGTGAGAGCTCTCATATTCCACTGAAGGAAGTGAAATGGGAGGCAGCAGCTGAATGCCAAATGCTGGATTAAAAATGATAAAAGTGTTAGAGGTGGGACCAGCGATGGTGATGATGAAACCATAGAGTTAGTTGGGATGCTGGTACACTCTTTCCATCAGTTCATGAAGCGCCAAGAATCGGTGGTGATCGGTTTAAACATAGAATAAAGGTGATTTGTTTTGTTTCTTTTCTATTTACACAGTCTGCTTCAGTTGATTATTTTGTTTTGCACGTATTTTCTGCATCTTACCAGCACCTGTATATACTGAGCACAAAAATCTAAAGCGTGCGTTTGCGGGTGCCCGTGCAGCTTCCATTCTCGCTAAGCCGCTGCACTTTTAACAACTGGCTCCGTCCTTCGGCGAGCCTACACCTGCCAGCTATTGTTGGTGCACTTGCTTGCCTTGGCTGTGCACACAGTTTAGCAGTGAGGGGCCTTCAGATGATAAGTTTGCAGAGGAAATGAGCCAATCGGCTGCCAGATACTGCTCAGTGTCACGCATTGCTTTCCTGATTGTTTGTGCTCACTGGGACTGCAGACGGAGAGCGTGTGACTGGAATCAAAAGGCAGGGTTTTTCTGAAAGGGAAAGTTTTGCCAAAGGGAAGTTTTCACGCTTGTTGAATCGCGTGCTCTCAAAAATCACAGTTTGTACGTTTGACGAATAAAAAACTGTCATATCTGTGCAAGGATTGACAAATAACTGACCCGTGTCATCAATTTTACTTTGGTGCACCACTGATCAGTCATAACATTATGACCACCTGTGACTCATCAGAGAATGGACATTTACGGATGCAATGTTAGTCAAAGACAAGATCTGAAGTTTTTGTCTTATGCAACCCACGTACACTGACCAGGCGTAACATTATGACCACCTTCCTAGATAGATAGATAGATACTTTATTAATCCCGGGGGAAATATTGTGTAGGTCTCCCTTGTGCCTCCAAAACAGTTGTGACTCATCAGAGAATGGATATGGGTCGTCTGAGGGTGTCCTGCGGTGTCTGGCAACATAATGTATTTAATGCCAAAGACACGATCTAAAGTTTTTGTTTTATGCAACCCACATACACCGACCAGGCGTAACATTATGACCACCTTCCTAATATTGTGTAGGTCTCTGTTGTGCTTTCAAAACACAAACAAATGTTCTGGCAACAGAATGTTGTTTAGGTAGGTCGGTCTTAGAGGGTGTGGATCATCCCACAGATACTTGATCAGTTTGGGATCTAGTGATTTTGGAGGCCAGGTCAACACGTTGTGCATGTTTTTTTGAGTTGTTCCTAAAGCGTTTTTGCATGTGTCCTGCAGGGGACAGCCTATGCCGTCAAGGAGTGTCATTGCAGTGGGGTGGAGGTGCCTGCTCTGGTCTACATGGGTGCTACATGGGTGTCGATTGAGCCTTAGAGACCGTAACAAGTATCCACATGAATGCCAGGTCCAAAAGTTTCCCATCAGAACATGTTTGTGTATTTCTGTTCAATATCTCACCTTCTCACCTTTCACGGTGTCATTTCTGATCCCGTTCTTCTCTTACAAAATGTACAGATGCGTGAAAAGGAGGAAAAACAAAAAGCACGGATTTCAGGAACAAACAGAGAGACCTGGGTTGGCAGGGAATACGGCAGGAAGCTGCTAGCTGGGGAAGTGCTATCGTAAGCAACATGGATGGATGGAAGGATATTGGGAACAATGGGGCTACGTAGGATGGGAAGAAGGAGGTAAGGGAGGAAGGGTTTGAAGAGGGAGGGAACGCGGAAAAGGTCGGGAAGCTGCAAGAAAAGCAGAGAATAATAGCATGTGTGAAATGGAGCAAATGTTATTGAACACTCAGGAAGGCAGGCAGGCAGTGTGGAGGAGACAGTGGGGACAACTGTCAACACCTGGCTAGTCAGATCTGCTTGAGAGAGCCACTAAAGGGACAGAAATCCCTCTCCAGTCTGCCTCTGCCTGTCCCGTAAACACACGGAGGGATGAGACAAACACCCCGAGACACCTGGAGATGTTCAGACGTGTCTGAAACACATGTATACACACGTGTATTGTCCCTATCAGCGCAAACAACTGTGTTTGTCCCAGATTGACGTGACTGTTGGCGCACTGTGGTGCCGTGATTGTGGTTTCGTGAACTGCGCAACAATCAGTGCACGTTCAGCTGGCATGGCAGCAGCATGATTTAACCATTTCAGAGATGCGGCGACTGTTTGCAGCTGCACGGCGGTGTGGCGGTTAGCACTGATGCCTCACAGCAAGAAAGCAGAAGGTTCTCGGTTCAAATCTATCGAATTATGAATACGCCTCCTTCAAAATGCTTCGGGTTTGTAAAGTTAGATCGTATGTGAGGGTAATTCCTGGGAGAAATCCCTGCCAGTATTCATGCAGAGAGACATATGCACTAACATCTACAAATAAGGACGCGTACACACACGCTGCATATAGTCACAGCGACTGTACAGCTGCTATGCCGTGCTTCTCTCCCTGCAGACCCAGCAGGGTCTGACAACAGCCGAGTGGAAAATCCGAGTTTCCTGGTGCTTCAACTGCCACAGAGAGCCCACACACACACACACACACACACACACATATACACACTCCTTCATCCAATACTATTCTTTTTTTCCCTCTCAGCTTCCTTCCAGCCATTTCTCTCGCTCACTTTTCTCCTCAGTTACATCTCTATGTATTCCTGACAGTCTCTCACCGGCTCCCTCTTCCCCCTTTTCCACCCTTGTCTTGTCTTCCATCCTTGTTCTTCCTCGACTACCTCATCCAAAACGCTGCTTTACAGTTCCTTCCATATCTGTGTTGCACGTGGTCAGAAAAACATGCTCCACACGTGGAGTGTGGTTTGTCAGAGGCAGTGGAATGTATCGTTGATTTTATACATGCTGCAGCGGCAAAAATGTTCTGCTAATTATGAGCACTACCGTGCTAATGTGTTGTGGACACTCCCTCTGCCTTAACACAGAAATAATGAAATAATGCATCAATTAGCAAATATTCTGTGGCTGTGTGTTTGCGTCTTTATGTGAAATCATTATGGTGGTTTAAAGAATATCATCTTCGCCTTAATGCGCGATCTTGTGCAACGAGGTGCTCAGCTCGTTTACCGTACATATACAGTGTTTATCTGCAATTATTTCACTAATGGCTTGGTTACGGTGCAATGTCGCACAGGAACACTGACTTAAAGATGTGGGAACGCAAGGTCCCGCATGTGATTCGCGTACATCCTACTTGTGTTCAGACTTTTTGTTAGCATATAGCACATTAAAAGGTGCTCATTTATGCAGTACATTTTAGTTAAATTGTAGTTTGATCTGACCAGCTGAAAAGATGCAGAAAATCCAGTTAAACAACTGTTAAAGGCACACGACTTTCTCACGCATGTGAAACGTGTATTTAGGTAAGTTTCCAGTATAAAAGTTCCATACACCCTGCACCAAGTAGAAATAAAAAGGGACATATGCATGCAGTGTATTTAACAGACATATTCTGAAGTATTCTAAGCCCGGCTGTGAATGGTCTCTCTGTGTTGGCCGCGATAGACTGGTGACCTGACCAGAGTCTCGCCTCTCGCCCGATGACAGCTGGGATAGGCTCCAGCAGACCCCGTGACCCTTCACAGGAATAAGCCTTTACAGAAGATGAATGAATGAATATTCTGAGTTGGAGCACTGATGACCTGTCCATGGTTTACCCTGCTTCTCACCCAGTCACAGCTGGGGTAGGCTCCAGGACCCCCTGCAACCCTCCAAAGGACAAGCGATTACAGAAAATGAATGATTTAACTAATGCATTCGGAGTTGCCGTGATGCAGCAACACACTAGTGGCAATGGACTACGCTAATATTTGTTTTCGAAGACAAACTAATGGCCAACACTTGTCGATCAATCTTATGCACTGGTTTCACCGGTTCACTTTTAAACGACCTTGGTCATCAAGAACGTCAAGGAGTACTCCAGCGACTCCTAAACAGCCGTCCCATTAAGCCATGAGGGTGAACAAGAATGCATAAAGACAGAACTTTCCTTATAGGAGTGTACACACGGTTAGCAGCAAAAAAATATGTTGTGTTGAAGAAATTCAGTGAAAGATGAAGCCAAGCAGGTGGGTACAAAGGTCAACTAATGACTTTTGAGCCGACGACCAATGGGAACATCTGATGCAATTGGTTGGTATATGTGTCATGTCATTAGCCTTGTAGCATAATTGCCTAGGTCATAGTTCAACGTTTTCGGAAAACAAGAAAAAAACATAATTTTTAGCAAGCGCATTGGTATTTTATATTGATATTATAACAGTGGCCAAAAATGCTATGAGGCTAACGATGTGAAGATTCAGAGTTCCCCAAATTCACCATGCTAATAACAGGCTTGTGGAGTCATGTGAACCCAGATGAGTCAGCAGGGTCTTTGACTATATTTTTCTTTGCAGACAAATAGCAGTGACAGAAGGAAGAGCTAGCTCTATCCATGCGCTGCCAAGTATTGGAAGACATACAAAGGCGTTACCTAGGCAACCAGGGAGAGAGACGTCCACTAGCAGCCAAATGTCAACTACAAAGCAATGGGCAAATTGCTTTCCCATTGCTTTGCAGTGGACATGTAGAGTGCTTAAGACACTTTTCCAACTGTGACAAGTTAAAATGTCTGTTGGTTACAATTCCAGATGTTGGACATCTGCTGCAATTTTGTAAATCTCTTGCAACCTGTTCTCCTCTTTGTATCATTTGTCACCTCTACATACTGCACCACTAAAGCTGCGCATGTAAAAAACGTTGTAGAGCAGCTTGTTGTCACCGTCGCATGGGATTGTTGACTCAAACAGAGGAAGCGTGCATTTAATCCACTAGTTTTCGATAAAATAATAATTGTTTTTTTTTTAAAAAATCAGTTACCTTTGTAGTTTCTTTTGATTTTTTTGTCGATCTGAGTGCAGTACCCAAGCCTTTTTGGCGTCTGAACATCTGAGAGAAATGCTGTTCGCCATCTAAATGTATTCTCTGACAAGTGGAATGACTCTAAACCAGGTTTCCTGTGATTTTCACAGAAGAATATATGGTTTAATAGTTCTTCTACGGCACCAAAAAAAAAGCGGAAAAGTTGGAGAAACGCCCGTTTACGTTGCCCAACAGGCTCATTAACAAACACAGATCTCTAAATGTTCAGCAGCTGTAATATATCTCACATTTACAACGCTATTGTATATTTTTGAACAGTTGTTTTTACTTCATTAACTACATAATCAATGCTTCACGAGCTGGGGGAGCTCAAATAAATCCCACCACTGGGGTCACCTTGACATGCAGTCTGCCTTCATAATCCAGGATCACAATTGCTTGTACAAATTAAATAAAAGACACAAATTTGTCTTCCACGCACACAAACTGCAAGTGAGACAAGGGAGAAGGTGTTGATGAATCTGCAACTATTCAGTATTTTTGAGTTAATTATCTCGTACAATGGTCTCTTGTTAGCTACCTTAATCTCTCAGGTCTTTAGCTTGTTCCCGTTAATAAAATCTGGATTTTCTTTTAAACGTTGCTTTTCCTGCAGGCGCATTCGACGAGCACCGAGTTCACAAAGAGAAAAACAAATGAGTACTTTGCATCACCTACGCCGCACAGCCAGATCAAAACAGTCTGACAAGAGAGAGATAGATGGTTGAGAACAGACGCCCACGCCGGCATTATTAATGAAAACTAATCCCAGACTCTCTGAGCACATTTAATTATATGCGTTCGGTCTGATTCGGCTAATTACTTTGGAAGTTTCTGGGTGCTAGAATCAAATGCGTATGTTTTTATTCGTTTTATTTATGTCGGAACAAATGTGAACTGATGAGAGAGTTTTTAATTCTAGGGATAGAATGAACTGACGTCTAATACGTAATTGAGATTCTACCAACTATGGTAAATCTCAGAGTCTTTACTATAAGCCCAGTTGTGCAATATAAGACCGGCAGTGTTGTATTTCAAAAAATGCAGGGGAAATGAATGTTTTTTTTAAACCACCCTCTCATGTATATTATAAAAACAGTTGACGGTGCAAACACAACCACAGGATCCATGTGAGCCCCCGTCCCTGAGGCCCAGACACATGGCGGCTCTAATAAGCAATAACGCACTAATGCCTCGATGTTAACCCACTGTCTGGACGCATTTACAGGCTGCCACTTTGCCTGGCTGCCTCTAATATACCTGTCCTCATTAAGCTAATGCCTGGCTCTGTTCCCGCCTCTGACCTGCCTCAGGTGACTGCCTTCGCAAAGCCCTGAACGTGTCAACTCCTCCCTCCCGCCGTTCATTTTCTTCACGAGCATCTGCTGGTCTCCGGTCGAAAACGACACTGAAGCCACGCGTGATGCCACCGCAGCAGCTGCCGTGTTCAAGTGGAAACTAGGAGTAGTCTCGGAGGGGGGGAGGCAGGCATGCCCTCTATTTGACATCAGCTTCTCTAGAGTGGCTTTTGAAGGCCTCCGAGGAACCGGTGCTGGTATTTCAGCGATCAGAAGCTCACTGTGGTGGAATACACAGAGATGTCACAGGAACTTATTTGTTTATTGCATGAGCTCCTTAACTAGCAATCAAACGAGTGAGACTTTGAGAGATGGAGCACTTTTATTCTTACTTCTGAGATGTGTTTTTAGTGCATGAAAAATGTCTGCAACATAGACTGTATATAAATATGGACAATGCGTCACCACTTCCTTGCATTGGCCAAACTGACGCCATTTTCCCGGGGATACGGGCGAAGCCATCTTGCATCTGAGCCAGACTCTGCACAGTACGGTCCGAGAGAGGAACCACTCTGAGTTGCAATATCGATGACCCTGATCACACTTCCTCCAGACCCCATCTCGCGTTTTTGTTTAATTAATACTGCGCTCTGCTCTACCTCCAACAATTACAAGGAAATGTTGGATTATACACTGCACTTGTTTTTAAAAATTGCTTTTATAGCTCTCACTGTCGTGCGGAGTGGCTGGCTTGGCGACTGGTGGTCACAGTTATGTCACATCCTGTTTCTATTGCGTCAAATAGCTAACTAAAGCAAAACTTATCCGAAAAAACACTTTAACACTCATCAACATTGTATTAACTACCTAAACCATGAAAACCTTGAAAAAAAATGTATTTGATGTGTATTTTAGTGTTTTAGTTCAGCACAAGTCCCGCCCACTAACATAGAGGGGGTGGAGCTTATGACCTATACTGCAGTCAGCCACCAGGGGGAGCTCTACTTGCTTTGGGTCACTTTGGAGGAGCAGGTCCGCCTCTTTATCTTATCAGTCTATGGTTTGCAAAAAGAGGACACAGTTCACAGAAGTTTATCTCAGAGAACATAATTACAAAGTGAACGCAATATCAGCTGCACTCGTAATGACCAGGAGTTGGAAAAAAAAGTCTTCAGCATCAGTTTGTAAAACTATAAATAAATCGACACCTATTTTATTTCCAGGCATGGCACCCATATACAGTTCATCATGGATTAGTTTTTGTTATAAGTGTTGTTTTTGGCAGCTGCAATCCAGTGCAACTGGGTCGAAGGGAAAGCATGAAAAGAGTAGATTGAGACCCAGGGTGGGGACACGTCCCAGGAAGCTTCAGCTCCTTGTCCCCCCTGGTACTTGTTATGAAAGACGGAAGTGGGAGAGGGAGAGGGTTTAAGACACACCTTTACAGGTAACCGTGGGAAATAGAACGACATGGGAGGACGCAAGTGTGAGACACAGAGTGCAGAGAGGCAGGCTTAGCAACTTAAAATAAACTTAATGAAAAGCAGCAATGGGAGGGTAATCCAAAAACCAAAGGCAAGACAAGAAGCCAGGAACACAAGGAAACACACGCAGAGGTAACGGCACAGGGTAAAACACAACACCACAGTTTGACAGAGGAGAGGAAATGGAAAAGGCAGGACTATATGCAGGTGGAGGGGTTGACGAGACACAGGTGAAACTACTGAGGGAGGAACACACAAGGAGAAAGCAATCAAACAATCAAAGAGGGGAAAACACGGGAGGACGAGAAACAGCAGGGAAGAAGCTGACAAAATGAAAACAGGAGACACAAAGAAACCAAACAGGATTAGACAAAAACACAAGATCATGACTGGGGTGTACCCTGCCTCTTGCCCAGTGACAGCTGGCTCCAGCCATGACCCTCCAGAGGACAAGCAGTTACAGAAAATAAATGAATGAATGAACAAGATCATGACAGGGGGTGCATGGTTCCTGATCCTATAATGACTTCATTTGTTGCTAGATGATGATTACCCTTTATCAAGGCAGAAATGAACTGTGTTTCTACATAATCATCACTTTAAGTCTGAGGACTCAAGGTAAATGATCAGAAAAATCTAAAAGAAACCAGATAACATTTTATTGTTTTTCTCTACGCCTTTTCAAAAGGTATACCTGCCTCATTTCAGTACAAGAGACTTACAGCACAGCAAACATGAAGTATAAGCAGTCACTGTGGCGTGTATGAACTTGATTTCAGGTGAGGGCGCCGTATTTTCTCTCGCCGTGGACATTGCTTGCGGAGCAGCTGCACAGACTTGACTAAATTCAAAAGCACCAACCGGTATTTATTGAATTCGAGTGTTTGCAAAGCCACACCAATGTTTCTGCTTCTTCTGCCTGATCAACCCTCTGCCCTCCCGTTTGATGTTACCTCGTCGTAACAGCGAGGATGAACGTGCAGTTGGCCTATCACGTCAGAAAGCTGCGCTGTCAAATTAAGCAGGCGTCGTTTGGGAATTTGATTCTGTCTTGGTGACGTAAGGGTCACAGCTCAGGAGAAAGGATCGAAAATGTCAAGCACAGACCCAGATTCTAGCGACACCGCAAACTCACACAGCGAGTGATGAACTAGAGAAATCTGGCAGACGCAGCGTGGCAAATTCGTGGTACACTGTAAATACTGGGAGAATCGGGGATAGCGGTAAAACAGTCAAAAAGTTTTTCACAACGAGTTTACCTTTCTTTCTCTCTTGTCGAGTGTATCACATTCAGGAAATCAGGATTAGTGAAAAGTAGAGGTGCATTATAATGTTTTTATGTTGTGTTTCAATGTCTTCAAACTGAGATGGCACACATTACGGTGGGGGGCGACACGCGTCATGGCAGCCTGCATTAGAGTAACACTGTGGAAAAGGGGCAAAAAACTGGCAAATCCACTCAGGCGCCATTTTTTTTTAAATACCTGACTACTCCAGGATCATGTGAATGAATGCAAAAATCATTGTTTTCCACTCAAGACAAAAGCCATATGTTACTGGCAAACCTTGACATAGTGAGCCTCTTCGCAGGGTTAGTCAGTGAGCTCCAGCCTGTCTGCGAGCTAGCCAAAACATGCTAGCTTTAGCAAGTCTCAGCTCCTGAGTAATCAGAATTACACACAATTTGATTGACCGCAGACTCCCTATAAATAACTTTTGCACATTTTGCACACAAACAAATAGATGTATTTTGACTTTCTGTCATGCAAACTAAAATTTAAACGCTTAAAGGTTCTTAGCAGGTTAGTTTGCATATGCCAAGGCAGCACGGCACAAAGTGCTCATGGGGCAAAATCACCTGCAAGGATGTAACGTGTGTACATCACATAATTCTCCATCTGCACACAAAAAAAAGCTGCAGAAGTGACCAAACAAATCTGATTACGATGCATTTGTACCAGAAAGTGACATTAAAGCCCAGTAGGAACCAGAAATGCTCATTTTTGGACAAAACCAACAATCTTCATGCTTCTTCTGGCAAATATTGTTCACTGACTACATGTGCTAACAACGCGTGCAGATAAGGTACCACTGAGATGAACTCACCACTGCTAAGATGTTAACTTACAATAAAAAGGGGGAAGAGCATGAGCCGGGCACTTCCCCTGTGGGGCTGAGGTAGAAATGAGAAAGCTGGACTAGATAATAACGGCGATGCTCGAGCCGCGCTGCTCTACGCTCAGGTCAGGGAGTAAGTAATTACACCGAGAAGGAATAATCTCATTATTAAAAAAATTATAGTCATTGCAAAACCTCTGTCAGGTCTTTTTAAAGAAACAGATAATTACTTGTTAAATACTGCAAAAGGTTATAAGGAAAGAAAAAAGATCAGTATGTGAGATTAGTGACAGTGATATAATGACAATAATAATTCAAAATTACACGGGGCTGTCTGGGCCTGGGAGCAGATTACAGAAACATTAACTTATTTCCAGAGGCAATTTATCTTGCGGCACAAGTTAGAACACATGGTGATTAAGTCTGCAGTCACATATACAATCAGTGCAATCTGGTGTGGAGCAGAAGTGAATTGCCTCAACTGAATTCTGATGTATAGTCTGATATGAAGTAATTAAGGATGCAAAGATAGATAGGATGCTCAGCCTAAGTGTGCGCGGGGGTCGTGTCAGAAAAGACGACTGGTTCTGGTTGTACTTCATGCAAATGTGCTGCTCTGTGTCGCGGTGGTGGTGCCGTGTGTTCGGTGCGTCGTGCGTCGCTTTGGTCTTTTATCAGCCGCCGCAGTGGGTCAGGTAGTGGCTCCTCATGTTTGATGCAGCGAGACCCTGGGTGACCGAGATTCCTTGAACACCCGCAGCACTGCTAGACTTTGGGGATGCTCTTTTGATGGCCCGAAACACTGCGCTGACTTCTCTGCGGTGCGTCGGCCTGTGAATTCACAGGGATTCAGAAGTAACAGAAAAAAAGAACGGAAAGGAAGTCGTTTAATGTGGTTTTCATTAGTTGGATTCATTCACAGATGATGGTTAAAGGATTAAAGTGTTATGTTAATGTTGAGCCTATATTAAATGAGTCATACTTTGTCACACTGTTAGTCAGACTAACTTTTGGACCTGGCATTCATGTGGATGTTACTTAGACTTGTTGCACCCACCTAGACCAGACCAGGCACCCCCACCCCATAGCAATGACACTCCTTGATGGCAGCAGCCATCCCCAGCAGGATGCAGCCTGAGACAGACACAAATACGCTTTAGAAACAACTCATTAAAACATGAAAACATGAAGAACAGCACAAGTTGACCCGGCCTCCAGATTCATTAGATCCCAAACTCAAGCTTCTGTGTGATGAGTTTTGGAGGCACAAGGGAGACCTACACAATATTAGGAAGGTGGTCATAATGTTATGCCTGGTCAGTGTATGTGGGCCTTTGGAGATGAACCTTGCTAAATTCATATATTTTCTGTTTGTGACCCCCTTTTCAAATTTTGGTTAAACTAGCTAAACTATAACGTGGTGATACAAACACCATCCACCACTCGCGTTTCACCACTTCTAAGTACATCAGTTATAAAGCGCATTAATGCAGTTTGTAAACACGTCAGTATATCTTAATCTTAGTGGTTTTAATGTCAGCCTTAAAAATGTGTACCGATACAATAAATAATTAATTCCCTTGATTTGTAACCGCCGTGAAGACTTGACTGTACGGATGTTAATGTTTCTCAGTAAGTTCACCACCTTGGTCCTGGCTGAAATATCTCTATTGGATGGAACCTCGTGAAATATGGTATGGATATCCCCGAGCCACACAACATGAATCCTAACGATACTCTCCATCCTTATAATTAATGCTTCTTTCCATCCTTGCTCCTCCGTCTTCTAACATTGACAGAAAAACCAATCTAGGAGAGAGAGGAAGCTCCCAGAGGAGTTTAGATTGAGGATACACGTGGGTTTCCAGTGCATAGGTTTTTACTGGACTCTGATTGTGGCTAGACCGTAGACTGTATAAAGATGGACGACAACAGCTCCTCAAAAGTGAAGCCAAAGCAAGTAGAGCTCCCCCTGGTGGCTGGCTGCAGTATAGCTCATAAGCTCCACCCCCTTCCATGCTAGTGGATGGGACTTGGGCCAAATTAAAACATGAAAGTACGCGTCAAATAATTTTTTTCAAGCATGGCTTCTGTTGCTAGTTAAATGTCATGTTCTCTGGTAAGTTTTGTTTTAGTTATTTGACGCATAGCGCATTATTAATTTAACGAAAATGAGAGCAAGTCTGGCAAAAGTGTGGACTGATCGTCGATAATGTGACTCCATGTAGCTCCACTCTCGGACCGTACTGTGCAGACTCTGGCTCCAAACTCACAAGACTGCAACTGCCCATATCTCTTTAAAATTTGGCCAATGCAAGGGTGAGGGGACGCATTGTCCATATTTATATGTAGTCTATGTTGCAGATCATACAAACACCAAGTCAGATACACATGGGCTGTCCAACTTAAACTAAGAACCGTAATACAGTGTTGCTTAAATGTTTTTGCTCGATTCATAAAGTCCTGAAAGTAGACGGAGAGAACCCAATCAACCTAAAGAAACAGAAATATGTCTTTATTCAAGAAAATTAGTCACCTTGAATTGAATGATTTGACTTTAGTAAAATGGCAGAAAAGAAGAAAATGCAAAACATATCAAAAACTTGGTAAGGCAAATATAGAATATACAGTTTCATAAAAACACAGTTACCATAATTTTGATAAATAGATAAGAAATGAAGAATGACACTGCTTGGACTTGCATCAAATGACTCAACATTACAACATCTGACGTTACACTTTAATAGATTTATTTCGAATTATTGGGGACCTAACGTTCTGCTCAGCAGAATAAAATAAATAAAAAACATTTCATTGAAAGCAGTGAAACTTAATGTTCCCTTTGACTCTGCGTCGTTTAGAGTTGTTTGTTTTTCAGCTGTATTTCTTCCCCTCAGTAAAAAGCCAAGGCCAGAAATAAAAACAAAGCAGGAGACAGCGGTTCATTAAGGCACGGAAAACCAATTGGCCACACTATCGTTTTTCCGATAGAGTTGGCTAACCACTGCTTTGGGTGATTATAGATTTATCTATCTCTGCTTCCTCTTCACCTCCTCACACATCACAGACTCTTACTAAATGTTTCCCTTTGGGAATGAATGAAGAGAAGTTGATAAACTGCGCTCATGTACACGGGACGGGGGCTTTTATCTGATCAGTGTGAACACCGGGCCACTGAGAGTCACTGGGCCGTGTCCGGCGGTTTTCACCCCATTATGTCTGTGTCAGTGTTGCTGTTTATTATGTTTCAGTTTCTATGTGGAGTCCAGGTAGTTTCAGGGGTTTTTAGATAGCTTGGGTTCAGCTGAGATGCAGCGAGGAAAATTGATCGCATACGTAAATGCTGTAGCCTTAGACCTAAAGTACTTTTATATTAACAGATCAGTATGTGGAAGGTGGAAGGTGACAACCTCTTGAGGCTATGTGGTTGCTTACGGCCTCTTTGTTTTCAGAAGTAGCAGCAAATTTTATCAGAACGGCTAAAACTCTCACTCAACACAAGACGTGCAAGGTAAATCGCATTCCCACACATAAAGGGATTCACTCATCACTAGGGTAATATCGGAGGGCCGATATTGAGTTAAAAATGTAGTATCAGGAAATATCGGAATCGGGTTTTTATAACCGATATTTGTTCTGTTGGCATCAGCATTTCCGAGTCTGCATGAACGCAGCATGGGACGTTAACAGGCGCGTGCTTGATGACGTATAACAACAACAACACGCTAGTCTCGTAGGTTGCTAACCGTGGCTAACAAGCTAGCTCGCCCGGTGTATGAGATGTCCGTGGTTTGGAAGTATTTCCAGGCCTCACCTACTCATTGTGATTTGTAATGACTGCAAGGCAAAGGTGGTTATGAGAGGAGGAAACAAGGCGTCTTCCTTTAATACATCAAATTTGATCACCTACCTCAAGAAGAATCATGCAGAGTTATGCTACATTTGTCTTCCTTGTTTTGATATTGTCTGTAGTGTTTGAGGCAAAATATTCTCTCTAAAAACACACAAAAAATAAATGAATGTCACCTTTTTCAGTAACTTATTTTGCACGGACAGTGTTTACATTTGAAAAACCATGTTGCATTTATGTTCGCATCCAGTGGGACATCGCAATAAAATTAGTCATAATGTGTTAATTCCATAATAGGTGATATGTGATGTTGTTACATTTTGATGTAAAAAGACTGCATATATCGGTATCGGAAATTAAGAGTTAGCCAATATCGGAACATCGGATATCGGCAGAAAAGCCAATATCGAGCATCATCACCCATTGAATTGTAGCTAACAGCTGGTCGCTATGGACTTTCCAAAATGTTTCCAAGTGAAACAAGTAGAACACACGAGCTTCTTCCCGACATACATCTACATACAGGACATGCAAATAAACCAAAACAACTTTGCCACAAAATGAATGAATAAGAAAGGAACCTAAATACAACAACTGACCTATTGTACATGACAGCTGTTTTGGATTTATGCAATTTAAACAAAAGTTTTTTTTATTAGAAAATGGAGTTTAGGCTCAGAGAAAACAGCATGTGAACAGCAAATTGGGTTGCAGTACGGTTCTAGAAGAGAAGAAAGACCTTCATTCACATACGAATATTACCGCAGACTGCTATTCTTATTATGATACTAATTCGAAACCGTGAGTAATTAAGGGTAATAACTTTCGACTCCAAATTTTAGTAAAGGCAGCTCAATAATGAAAACCTCATTTTGGGCTTTAAAGAAAAATATTCTCTTTGCATTCTAGCTTCACCAGAAATATTCGACCCTCCTTGTGCCTGCAGCGTGTTCCCTCCATTATGAAAATTACACCGCCACCCCAGTTTTCTCCTCCGCGTGCTGGCTCCTCTCTCATAATTCCTCCTGCTATATGGCTGCTGTCAAGTGATGAAATGGTTTCCTTGACCAGAGCAGGGCCTGGCAGTTGTTTTAGTGTTTGGGTTTTAGCAGAGCAATAAAGCATCGCCGGCTAACCCCGGCTGACAGAGAGCTTTATCTAATAGACCTGTCGCTCTCATGCCAAACGGCTTGGTGCATTTCAATTAAGACGTTCTTGTTCAGGAATATAAAAGACAATATTAACCACAGGGTGTGTGCAAGTCAGTGTTAATACATGCATGCACACGGACAGGGCGGAACAGTGGAGTGGTGGTTAGCGCTGATGCCTCACAGCAAGAAGGTTCTTGGTTCTCCCTGTGTCTGCATGGGTTCTCTGCAGCTACTCCAGCTTCCTCCCACCATCCAAAGACATGCTCGTTAGGTAAACTGATGATTCTAATTTGGCCGTAGGTGTGAGTGTGAATGGTTAGCCCTGCAACAGACTGGCAACCTGACCAGGATGTACCCTGCCTCCCAACCAATGATGGCTGGGATAGGTTCCAGCGCCCCCGCAACACTTTACAGGACAAGTGGTTACTGAAGATGAATGAATGAATGCACATGGGTGCAGTTCCTTGTGGAGGAGAGATAATAAAGATAACATGTACTACAAGCATGGCTTATGGGGTAACAGCAAGGCTTGCAGAAAATTCTCAGCTTTGGATATGCTGCAGAAAAAAAAGTTTTAATCATTCTTTCAGCTTGTGTTATTCACGTTTCTTGCTTCCTTTCTTACATGCAATGGCACAGTTGCCAATGTCAAATGCAATGCACAATGAGAACATGGCGGCTGCCAGCTGCACTGTTGGTGCTGTCATAGCCAACACTTCTATCTGAAGTTAAATATCTCAGCAACCACTGGATGAATTAGCCATGTCACACATTCATATTCGCCAGATGATGTATCCTAGTATTTTTTTATTTTTTTTAAGAGGAGGCAAAACTTAATTGTAGGCGTGGATCTACAAGCATGACTTAGACTATATTGAAGGGAAATTACTCGGTCACAGTAGCTCAGTTGCACATAAAAAAAAAAGGATAAAACACTCTTGAAAACCACCAGTTGCTGTGGAGTGGACAACTTGAAGCAAAGACCAAGACACAAGAATAAAGCATCAAGGACAGGACTTAACAAAATGAACCAAATGAAAACAAAACTGTTTGTGGGTGCACCAAGAGGAAACAAAAAAGCACAATATACAGATTATGCACAAAGGAAATAGGCTAAGTGACGATAGCAGGTCCTAGTGTTAGCACCTCAGGGATAAACTGAAAAACTGGAGATGAGCAGGTGAGTGGAAAGTCCCTTAAGTAGGGTTCAGCTTGATTGGATGACGAGAAGCAGGTGAGATGGCAGCCCAGCCCCAGAGTAACGACCAGCAACAGCTCAACTCCACACACCTGAGACAAGCCAAGCAAACACAAACCGACAGAAGACGACAAGTCACCTGCTGGTAACACTAGCAAAAATGTGCAAGTACAAATGTACAAGAAATAGAAGTAAACATATACTACATACATAGGAAGGACTGTTACCGAAAGCTGAGATGTCGTACAGTTGGATTGAGTAGGTTATGAATAACGATTAAAAGCCCCAAATTCACTAAGTATGAGTTACTCAGAAATAAACAATAATTTCATATTTATAGATTTTGGAACAAGTGTCTTTCATACTTTTTTTTTTAACAGTGTACCAAAGCTTTTTGTGGAGAAACTCTGTCAGACGTATTTAAAGCGTGTTCCTGTCTGCTGCATGACGCAATATGTGAAGAGGAGACTAGCAGCAAAATGACGGCAACACTCAAGTTGCAGAACTGGGGACAAGAAAAGAAAAAAAAAACCTTGGGTGACATGAAGTGGGCGAGTTGAACTAATCTCGAGGTGACGCCACTGAAGCGACCTACTTCTGTCTACCTCAGTTTCTTTTTAACCAGTAATACAGCCAATTTTTCAAAGTTTTAAAGGACAAAAAAACTAAAAAAAATCAAGTTTGCAAAGTGAACATCAGTAGCCCTTTCTCTCTCTTTGCTTGCACCTCATTTTGGCTTCTTGTTCTCTCAGAGAAAGCTTTATCCCCTGCACCTTTTGTTTCATTGTGCAGCGACGGCGCACTCGTCAACGTGAAGCAAGAGGGCAGGGATGCGCCACAAAGAACAGACACTGGAGCGCCATGTGTGCTGTATGTGCACACGTGTACGTGTGTGTGGGTTTTCATTGTGACGCCAATGAGAACGGCTGATTGAGAGTCCCTTGTTTGTTTCACGCAGTCAGCCTCATTTATAATCAAAAAAGTTTCGTGCATGCCGCGTTGTTTTCAACAAGGTTACCAAGTGCCTCACAAGGTAGAAAAACCTGCAGCACGATAAATAAAAAAAACACGCAAAGTAATAAATGTGAAAAGCAGAAGAACAAGAAGAGCCTCCAATTATACCGTCAATATAATTTACTATAATACTTTAGGTGATGGACTGAATGACAACAATATGTCCAATGTGCCAGCGTGAGCAGACTCTTTGTCGAGTTGTGAGGTATTTGTTGTCGTTTGCACTCAATCCTTGAAGTCAGCGTAGGTCGCGCTGATGCATAGAGGTTTCACGTTTTCATTTTTAACAGGCTGCAACGTCGGCCTTCTAATTAAATCCCCTCAAACTTATCTTCGCTTTCACGTTCCATGAAAGGTGTAAATATGTAAATGCAAGGGCAGGCTGAACGACGGCGGGCCACGAGATTAGAAAATTAGCACCTAAGTGACAACGTAATCTTACCTTTCAAAGACAATTAACTGCAGCGAAAGCAAACACAGAGAGATTAAAAAACAGGAAAAAAACAGGATTTCTAATGTGCCACCACTGACTGCAAAACAGAAGGGTGACTCTTTCCCAGGGGTGAGCCGTGCATTTTCCACCTAGGTTCTTCAGTGACCTCCCAGCTTATTCAAAACACCTCTTAATATTATCGTTAAGATGCCACTGCTATAGATACCATCAAAATCACGCGTCCAACTCCAAGCAATAAGACTCAGGCCTTGTCCACATGTACGAAAATGATCCTTTCCCCCCTCCGTTTTCCCTGGCATCGTTTCAAGAATATCTGCGTCCAGACGGATCCGTCTCAACACGACTCAAAATGCTACTTCATATTCCAGGCCTATACTATAGGTGGCGCTGTTTCGGTTTCAGAAATTCACCAAAAACGCAGAGGAAGAGGCGGCGCATGCGCATAAAGCTTGAGCACTGTTTACAAATCGGCTTTAGAAGAAACCAAACTCAAGGAGAAATGATATTTAGCCCTAGTAACCATAATAGGCTCAATATCTTCTCCAGCAGGAACACGAGCATGTAGTCCACCATTGTTGTTGATGTTGTTATGAGACGTTTCACAGGATATAAGAGGTGGAAGGCTGCTCCAGGGGTGTGGCCATGGTGGCGATGACATCATCGTTTATCAAAATCTCCGGTTTCCCCTGTCCACACGGATCCACAAGAAGTGCGTTTACGAATTTTTCCACCCTGGGACCCGGTTTCAAAAACGTGCGTTTTAGGGCTATGTGTTTACGTGATTCGTCTGGACGATCGGCCAAAACGATGCAAAACATCTGCGTTTACAAAATGTGTTTTCGTGTGGATGGCCCCCTTAGAACAGTTCAAAAAGTCTCCTCTCACTCAACACTTTGCTGCAGCTATGCACCAGCACTACAGACGTCAAATCCAGCAGAAGCACCAATGTCAACCCAATAAATTGGCAAAAATATACACAAAAGATGTAAATGTAATTCATTTTACTCACCAGAACTTAAGATACAATTTAGAGTTCTCCTTGGAGCCTGCCAGCCCAAAGTAGCACTTATAGTTGCTGTCCTGAACGTTTCCCTGGCGGGGTTAGGCTAGCTAGCTCCAGGACCAGGATTCTTTCCTCACAACATCCATCTTTTCCTTTCTAAGAAGTGGTACGTGTCTAAGTAACATGCACACGAAAAGTTTCATTGAAGCGTCAGTGTTACTTCACATGTCAGTGGTTTTAATGTTGTGGCTAATTGTGTATGTCCACTAGTGCTTTGGCTACATGCAGATATAATAAGTCCATGTAAGAGAGCATGCTCCGTTCTATCTTATTGTTGTACAGTACAAACCATCTATCATTCCAATAGCAGCGGTTTGTCTGTTTGACTGTGTGTGATGTCTGTTGCCCCATCTGTCTGTGATGGATGATGGGGCGTTGTGGAGTTTGATGGCTGCTGGCAAAGAAAAGAGCCCCCTAAATGCTTGAGGCATGTGTTTGGATGAGTCTGTGGCTGAATGTGCTGTGGATGAGAGGGGTTTTCATCCGTGATGGTTTTTGAGTTGCTGTCACTGCCTCCACACTGTCCAGTTCCATGCCCACCACAGAGTTTGTAAAAACAACAATAACAAGGCAATCTGACTTGACAATGACAATGATGTCGGTATACAACAAACATAAACTGAGAGATTTTGTGCAAACCAAGAGATCACTCAGTTTTCAAACCCACTGGACACATAAAGAAGACTTTCACAGTTCAGTGTGTATTTACCATAGGTTTCTTAGCACATCATTTAAAGACATTTTTATAAATAAATAAATAATCCACACTCATTACAGCTATGTTGAACTGAAAATTTGGTCTAAGCTCATGCGGGCAAATTACACAAAATTATAGGATATTTTGCTAATTTCTAAGACCAACATATCAACTCTTCCATGGAACTTTCCTCAGCAAGGACTCCACCTACAACTCCTCTCTCTCTCTCTCTCTGTCAAAAGGAAAACTGTGATCTATGCTATAAAAGCCCGCAGGCAGGAGTCTTTTATAGTCAGAGGATAACAGGATGAGAATGTTTCCTCCGAACTCGAGAAATGCTGTGGAGAGCAAGCTACGCACATACAGGAGGGCCAATTAATGCAAAGGAGACATACCTAAAAATACACACTTAGACTTGCACTGAACAGGCTGCTTATCAGAGGCTGGAGGAAGAAGATCAAAGCGGCAACCGGAGAGCATGGAGAGAGGGAGAGAGAGAGAGAGAGTCTATGAGATTGAGACATACTATGTATGATGCAAAGGAGAGAGACAAAGGAGGATGAAGTATCCAGGAGAGTCAAAATAATGAGACTGATAGGGAAAAGAGAAGAGAAAGAGACTGGGAGGCGAAATGAGAGAAAAGAAACCGCCTGAAAGGAAGCCACACAGTCAAATATTGAAAAGAAATAGTGTTTGGATCAGGTTTTGATGGGTAGAAAAACTGCCTTGAGCGGATAAAAGACACAGATTAAAAGTATAAACAAAGGATGCGTGCTGATAACATTTTGGGAATGCAGAGAGAGAAAAAAGAGGGACAATGGGAAGAAGAACTGTGACAAGAATCCGAAAGGGGACTTATAAGAGTGAGATTGAAAGATCGAATGTGAAGAGAGAAAAATTGAGACATCAGGGCTTTAACCTGCAGGTTTGGGTTCATTGCTGGAAGCGATGGGTGCACTTGAAACGTTTGTTTTGAAGATCAAAATATAAATAAAAATATTTTCTTCTGGCACATCCAACAGTTCCAGGGGATGGGCTCCAGAAGAAATGTGATTTATTTTCTTTTAATAGGCGACTAGTTTCAAACGGTTAGTTCCACTAACAAAGACCATAATTGTTTTAGTAGGCAGGTCCTGAGAGAATGGGATGGAGGGATGAGAAGGGTCGAAGGGAGTGGAATGAAAAGTTGATCGAGGGGATAGGATGAAAATGGATGAAAGGTGTCAAGGGGATGGGATGAAAAGGGATGAAAGGGGTTGAAGGGACGGGATGAAAAGGGTTGAAAGGGGTCGGAGGGTGAGATGAAAAGAGTTGAAAGGGGTCAGGGGATGGGATGAAAATGGATGAAAGGGGTTGAGGTTATGGGATGAAAAGGGATGAAAATGGTTGAGGGGATGGGATAAAAAGGGATGAAAGGGGTCGAAGGGATGGGATGAAAAGGGATGAAAGGGGTGGAAGGGACAGGATGAAAAGGGTTGAAAGGAGTCGGAGGATGGGATGAAAATGGTTAAGGGGAGGGGATGAAAAGGAATAAAAAGGGTTGAAGGGATGGGATGAAAAGGGTTGAAAGGGGTCGGAGGATGGGATGAAAATGGATGAAAGGGGTCGAGGGGATGGGAATGAAAAGGGATGAAAATAGTTGATTTCTTTGCAGTTGTCATAATTGCGTAACTTTACGCTCCATGGATTGGTTTGTACATTTCATATCCATTCACATTTCATATTATCTTCAGTGTTTCTTCTATTTCCTATTTTTTTTTTTTTTTTGCTTCTGACAAGTCATTTATTACTTTCTTGCTTTGAGCTGAAAGTACCCAGAAAAAAACTGACATGCAGTGACAGTTGCTATATAAACCGCTGCATAAATTCAACCTCTCTTTTCTTATAAAGCAAAATTGCTGATGCTTCTATGTCTGATCCTCAGCGTACACTCCCTAGTTCTATATTCTACCCCAGAATTATAACTACAGTTTTGGGCGACTCAGACTGCAACAACTGTGACCGATTCATCGTCCATGCGTCTCTGTATCCGAATAAGTGTAGAAAATCACCTCCCTTCTGCCTTGGTCATAGATAGATAGATTCTTTATTGTCCTTTACGGAAATGCTGCAGTCTGTACAGTGCCTCACATCAATACAAATATACAAGGGACAACTAACCAGATATTTAGTTTAGTTTTAGCTTAAAGGCAGAGGAGACATAACTCCTGCCATAGAGTACCGATTTCCAGGCCAAGGATCTGTACCTGCGACCAGTTGGGAGCAGTGTGAAGAAGATGGCGTGCCTGCAGTCATACACACCACCAACGTCTTTTCTGTTTTGTGTGTTGCAGTTACTTTGGTAAATGTAACTGTTGTTCAACTGTTCTCAACCACAACTCCAACATAATCCGCTCACTTCCAAATGCTAAGTTTGAAGTTTGAAGACAGACTGAAAAGTAGTGCTTAGGTGGCGTAATTCAGAGAAGAATTAAGTAGATACACTCACAAAGGCGTAGCAATGACGAAGCCTCTGCACACGTGACTGAAATAACATTTCTCAATAACAGAGAAAAGACTACAATGTTGTCCATACATAGCCACCAAAGTACAGTCATAAGAGGAACATATTCCAGAATTCACATTATGAACAATGCATTTATGCATACTGCACAAAACAGACATTTTTTTTCTCCTTCCCTTCCTTCCCATAATACGGTGTTGTACGTGACAGATTTAAGACAATTAAGATGCAAATACAAAGAAGATTGACACAGGGTCAATGGAAGGAGATGAATGAGGAGACTTACCCTACTTCCCAGCTCTCACTTGTACTTTCTTGATTAGTTTCTTGACCTCCTCTCCTCCTGTCTTGGTCCCTCCGACCTGAGATGCAAGCAGAGGAGGCGGGGAAGCGACGCCAGGAGAGAGAAGTTGAGCCATCAGCCATTTAACTATATAAGACATCCTTGAATCCTAGCTGTCTTTTTAATGCATGACGTGTGGCCCAGCTGCATCGTCTGTCCATTGTTCTGTTATAGCCTGCCAGTGTATATTATGATCTCTGTCAGATGAGCATAGCAGTGTCCATGACAGCTTATATATTTGCTTTTAATTCAGTTCACAGCGTGCCATAATATTCCAGCTGTGCATCATGCCTCTTGTAGACTTCCGCAAAGGACACACCTGCGCGTCCTCTCTCACAGATCCTGTGGTAAGCCTCCACTCTCCTCTAGATGCATCTCAGGAATTGAGACATCATTCAAGACGGTGCACTGAGATCAATTTCCAGGTCACAAAGGAGGCGAGGAGGTGCAAAACAGCACAATGAGAAGAGTCCAGTCTGAGCACACAAGTCAGCTTTTACAGCCGGAGGATCCAGGTGAACTGCATTAGCTGATGACCCCCACCATACAGCCAATTACCTTCCAAGGTTGGTCTGTACAGCCTCCAGGAAAGTGATAGGATGTTGCATATGTGCTGCACAGTGTGTGTGTTTTTTTTGTTTCTAATTATTATTACATTTGAAATGCTCTTTTCTGTGTCTGCCTCTCTCCACCCCCCTTGGCCGTTCCTTTGACACTGCTGAGTTTCTCCCCTCTAGAACCATAAAGATGGTATTTTCATCTGAGCAGAGCGATAACACAAGAGGCTCCACTCTTGATTATTGCCAGCTGAACAGACAATAACGAACAAGAATGGTTTAAGCTTTGTCAACACAGAGACACAAGACACTGAGAGATTAAACAGAGAGGGGGAAACATAAAGCTTGCACTGTAGATATAATGCACCATTCTTAAGAGACCTTGCTATGACAGGAAGGGCAGGAAATTAAGTATAGTATAACTTGAAAAGTAATGCGTGATCTTTACGGGTTCAGAGAGGTTGAGAAGAAGAAGAAGAAAACATTCATTCATTTATTTTCTGTACTGAGAACATCAGTTCACAGAGCTGCCCGCTTCCAAATATCTGAAGACCTGAATGAACCCCTATCTGTCCAACAAACACTTTTTGTGCCTTTACAAAGCCTATGTAAGAGGACACAACCTATCTTGGATTTAAAGTTGTTATCCTGTCATTTTGAGATATGATGTGCAACCTTGAATTTCTCAGTTTTTCAGAGAAAATCCAAACTCGCCAACAAAAACAGCTGTTTGGCATTAAATCCGGAGTTTTGTAACCATAGACTGTAAGAAAACCATAGACTGTAAGCCACGACAGCTTCTCAAAAGTGAAGCCAAAGCATATGAATAAAATAATAAAAAATAAAATGCAGTGTATAAAGTCAAAATTTCTTTGTATCTGCTGGAAGTAGAGCAGAGCACAGTATTAATTAAATGTAAATGCCAGGGAGACTAGTGGAAGTGTGGGCGGGTCACTGATCCACTCTCGGACAGTACTGATTAAACCCCTAACTCACAACCTCAAAGATTCTAGCAGTGTACCCAATAAGAAGAAGTGGAGATGCATCATCCTTTTTATTTTTTGCTGCAGTCTGTGCTTATAACACTGGATATTCCAGGAAAAAAAATCCAGCATCACCTTCAGTAATAAGAGCAACTTCAATATGAGACACTTTTCAGACAGGTGTGGCTGAAATGCATCAGGGCATAATTACTATAAGTGTTGATAGAGTCTGGATCCTTCAACACTGCTTCCCCTCTTCATACACCTTGGAGGGAGGTGAATTGGAGCCAACCCTCTCTATGCAAATTCAAAAAGAGTATTTTTAATAGTATGAGTAGTAAGGATATTATCGGGTTCCTACCTTTAGACGGTTTTAAGAGTATCAGCGGAAGCAAATAATGAGAAAGATCATAGAGATTTGATTTTATCATTACATTATTTGCAGTACTTTGTGAGACAAAACTACTTTACACACACACAAATTTGAAATGAATTCCCACTGACATAGTGCATTCCCTTACCCCTTATCATCTGGAGTAAGTCTTAACAGGTTTTAATCATAGACTGCATAAACATGGAAGGCAGAAGTGGTCCTAAAAAGTGAAGCCAAAGCAAGTAGAGCTCCCCCTGGTGGCTGGCTGCAGTATAGGTCACAAGCTCCGCCTCCTCCATGTTAGTGAATGGGACTTGGACCAAATGGAAACACTAAAATACATGTCAAATAATTGTTTTTCAAGGATGGTTTTAGTCATTTTAGGTAGTTAATGTGATGTTGATGCATGTTCAAGTGTCAATTTTCTGGATAGGTTTCATTTTAGTTTTATTTGACGCTACAGAAACAGGATGTGACATAATGGCGACCACCAGATGTCGTGCCAACTGCTTATTGAATGAGCGGCCAGCGCAAGTCCATAACTATACAGTCTATGGCTTTAACCCTCTGTGTTGTGGGGCCCAGAAAAAAATGTCTCCATAACGTAGTTTTCTGTGTGTGATCCCCACAACGTACCAAAAACAAGAACACACACTTAGAGGGGTGAAGGGGGACAGAGAACTAGACACTTCTAGGGTCACTTGTGGGACACTTTTAGTAAATAATCAGGAGACATACATTCGCACGTCTTGTTCTCCTTGTAGCTTTCCACCCTGCATACACATACACACACACAGATATCCTGTGTATTACTGGGCTACTGCTGACCGCTTAAATGGGATCAGCTGGGGGTCAAGGGCGTCCTGATGTGAGCTGATGAGGGCAGATACTAATTTACTCTCCTTCCCTAAAAATAATTTCCCAGAGTCCCAATAAAAAGTCTTCCTGTTGTACCATAAAAGTTATTTCAAATATAACATTAGGAGCTGCAGTGACAGCACAATATCTCGTACAAGACCGGCTACAATAAACTCTTTTATGGGTGTCCAGTTATTAAGCTGACTTAATTGTATTGTTTCATAACTCTGGCGTTTGCTGGATACCTTTTCAGCTTCCATAGCCCCGTAAAAAAAAAAAGGTATCCTACATGCCAGATACTCATCCACACAGTACATGGTGAGCAGAGGGGTTGCTATTACAATGCAAAGCTACAGAAGTGTTAGTGTTTCCCTTGACCTCGGCCCGACCACATGATCTGATCACAACAGCATGTGCTTTGATAAGCTCTGGCCTTAACCCAACAGCTTTATCTGCTACACCTCCGGGTCTCCCGCCGCTCGATATATTGGCGCCTCTGCGAAAAAAAAAAACGGATACCTGCTGGAACGGGGTTATGAAAAGAGGGCCGACGTAATCCGGCCAATGCTGAAAATACAGAAATGATTACAGAGGAGCCAGGTGGGTCAATATCCGTCAGAATTGTCCTTGATGGATAGCTTCACATGAGCAATTTGATTGGTCGGAGACGTATTCCAGCTGTGTGAATTATTCCCTTAAAGCTACTGATGCTTTAGTTTGCTTTGATTGCTTTTTTATATATATACTAACCTTGGGAAGAAGTAAGTGAGCACTTCTAGACAGTAAATCTGCTGCTGTTTAAGCAATTGCAGAGGTTGAGTTGATTGGTTACGCTCCTGTGTGCCTGCGCTTTGCATTTTCCTCCATTAATGTCACAATGAAGAAATGATTCGTAGATTGCTATAATTAATTGAAGCTAAACACGAGGTTTTGTCACGCCTGTTGATATGAGATTATGTGCAACTGAACATATTAGATATATAATTATCCCTTTGACTTTGAATAATTAGCCTTTTCTTTGATTTGCACCAGTAAACCACAATGGCAGTCACAATATGCATCATATAGACAGCGTTCGGAAAGTGAGAATTTCTGTATAATTCGTGATGATGTGAGAAAGATTAAAAGGCCCCGTCCACACGTACCAAAACGATCTTTTCTCCCTCTGTTTTTCCCTGGCATTGTTTCTCAACACAACTCAAAACGCTGCTTCATATTTCAGGCCTATAGGTGGCGCTGTTTCCGTTTCAGAAATTCACCAAAAACGAGAGGAAGAGGCGGAGCATGCACATAAAGCTTGAGCACTTGTGGCGATGACATCATCAAAACGCACATATGCGTTTTTCGCGTTTTTCGCCGCTTTCACCGCGAAAACTCAAGAGCTGCGTTTGCGAATTTTTTCACCCTGGGACCAGGTTTCAGAAAAGTGCGATTTAAGGCAATGTGTTTACAGGATTCATGTGGTAGATCGGCCAAAACGATGCAAAACATCTGCATTTAAACCAAAAGGACGGGGCCTTATTAATTTATTGTCGTTGACTGACTGACAAGTGTCTTACAGAATTACATTTGAGCAGTTCTAGCGATTTGTTTTATATAAATACTGTATATATATATATATAGTTAGGCAGGATCCTGAAAGCAAGTTCATTCCTGAAGAAGATAAAAACAAAACAAAAAAAAAACAAGATGATCAAGTAAGTTTTGCCCTCAATATTCTCAGGAACCTCAGCTTGAAGAAATTTCATATGAAACGTTAGAGAATCCGTCTCGAAAGCCACTGGATGAGCCATTGTCAAGATTTTCACCGCTCAGTGATTGTGAGATTTTCTGGTCGGTTGGATTTCATTTGCCGCCGTCTCTCGGATAGATTCGCTCCAACATAACGTTGTACAAATATCCACAAAGCCTGCTTATCTTATCTGCTGATGACACGCACCCAGCAGCCATCACGTCCCTTCGCTGTTGTTCTTTTGGTTTTTATCTACGAGTTTTTGCATTTCAGGCACTTGACTCACGCAGCGAGGCTTGTGTTGACTAAAATATGCATGAGCTCAGTGTCACGAAGAAGGACGTTTTGATGGGACGCACCTTTTGAGGGCCACAGAAGCAGCAGTGCAGTTTTTAAAATTTTTATATGTAAACTGATAGATGCGAGCCTGCTTTGTTGCATTGCCTAACCAAGAATTGATGCAAGGAAGTTTGCAGGTTTGAGGGACACAGATCGAGGGATGAGGAGGGTCGAATTCAGAGGTGGTAGATGGTCTTCAAACCTAGGAACAAGGCCTGACACCTTTGAGCGAAGAGGAAGCAAAGATGAAAGCATGATAAGGAGGGTTGAGAAGTGAGATGAACACTCAGAGGAAGTTGGAGTTGCTCCAGAATTTAGGTTGCAACAATATCATTACACGTGCAAAAGAAAAATCAATTGTTCAATGACAGGAGTTCAGTTTCTGCACAATAAGACGGTAAACTTTTTAGATAAGCACGGGAAGCAGAGCGACACGAGGCATGCTCAGTAGGTATCAAGTATCTTGTTTTGTGATGAAACATCTCCAGAGCTTCAGCAGCATGTTGCTTTAATGTCTTCAGCCTAACATTAGAACCGCCTTGAGAAACTGTGCAGCGACTAAACAACTGCTAGCTGGGATTTAAAGCCGTTTGTGGGCTTTAATTTAATCGATGCACAACTCTTAAATACTGCTCCTATGTTCCTTTGTGCTGTGCTGCAGCTTAAACTACTGCTGGAGTATTTAAGAGGGTTTGTGGTACCTGAAGTAATTCTGCTAGTCATTATTCAGAGCTGGACGCCCGAGATATTCGTCCGTTTTTCCCTCAGCTTTTACTGGATCCCATCACTCTCCGCTGTTTATTAACTTTCACAGACAGAATAAACCATTATACTCTTTGCTGTCCTGAAAATACTCCTCAGCACTGCATTACAGATGACGCTCAGTCCTTTGGTGTGTCCGGGCAATCACGGTGCAGATGGTTCCCGCCATGCATCGTTAGAAAAAGTATCCCAGTGTCGGAAGCTTCCCCGGCTCAAATTCTCGCTCCTCTTATATTTGTTTTTGCTCGTGTCACAGTAATTTTATTTGCTCGGGCAACGTTTTGATCTGCAGTCAAGTTACAGACATTTACGGATGCTTGCTCGCCTCGTTTCTTACAGTGTGAAGGGAGGGCATCGCTCAAGCTGGTGATTTGTGTGCGAATGCTGCCTCCCTGTGGTAAAAATTCCTTTCATGCATTGATTAAGAGTGCCACTTAACAGCAATTTATTCATGTCAAATTAAAAGATTATTGCACTTCGATCTTGTTGCACGACGTTTAATTTGTGAATAATGTTTGAAAACTGCCTCTCAGGTTGAAAATCATTTTTTTCCTGCAGAAAATTCAAGACGTATACATGTATCTATTATAAAATCCCAACCTTTTATCAGTTTTTAGCGGAAAATCTTCATTTATCACTTGCTTGGTCTAATAAAGTATTTATCCAAGACATTGCAAAGAGAACACTTACATAATTTGTGCTTTAATAACAAAAAAAAAGATTGTACAGTTTGATTGCAAGAGCAGTGTCGATCCATCACATTTACGCAGGGCATCTTCTCCCCTCATATTGCAGCTAGCGTTGACTGAAACGGGACAGTGCAAATCCTTCTACTCACTGTGTACTCTTTATACAGGCAAGACAACTTGAACAGAACTTGCAGAAGGCGAAGAGATAACAAATTACAGTTCAACCGAAGGCATGAGATGGCAACAGAAAGAAAAACGACGTGTGGCAGTGATGAAACGGGGAAGGAATGAGCAAAAACGAAATGTAGTCTTGGTTTTTTAACACGCAGACGGTGCAAAACGTCTGATGAACGGAGACAATAGTCCTGACGGGGGTACGACTGAAATTAAAAGCTTTACGTGAGAACGAGGGAACGCCACACTGAAGATGATAAGAGACTTCACCGAAGTCATAAAACAAATAGGGCCAGCTGCACGACTTCTGCATAGCAAAATCTGAGCAGTAGAAGAAAGAGGTACGTTATTAAGACAAGTTAAATATAAAGTGATGAAGAAAAAAATACTACAAAAAAATAAAGAAAGGTGTCCGGCGTCGAAAAGCTGCATCCGTACATTGAGTTACTACATTCTTACAACAGCATCCGTCTTAATTTAAATGGCTCTACTGACGTAACGGTACCCCCAACACATTCCTTGACTTAATGCTCAACGTGGACAGTAATTTGAAATGAAAAGTAAACTCGAAAAGTCTCTACTCTGCATTTTCTGTAAAAGTGTCATCAAAACCATATGTGATGGTAAAACAGTTTTATCTGTTAGATTCAGAAATAATAATCATCTTAAACTGGCTTTTCATTTGTGACAAACATAAAATAACCACTTGTTTGCATACTTCTGTGACTTTACAATCTTAAAAGTATGTACGGTCCAAATAACTGCTTTGAAAAGCAGCAACTCCACTGGGGTAAATGATCACCTCTTACAGTTAAACTATAAACCTTTACATTACATTAAAGTCTCTTAATTTGAGTTGAAAAATATTCAGCCAGAATGCAAGAAGGAAAAGAAAAGCATATGTAGTGGGGTGAAACCCTCCCAAAACAAAACAAATATATATATCCCCTAGTAAATCAAAAAATCCCAAGAGGCTATTCATTTAGCAAAACAGCTAGTAACATAGAACAAATAAAAGATAAAGAGAATTGATCTCAGACAACGAAATAGTCTATCTGAAAGACGCCACGCCGCCTGTTCTCCGACGGGCCTGTAAAGCAAGAGAAAGCATCGATCAAGCTCCACAACAAAGCACAGCAGCTCAACACCGAGTGGGGCAGGCAGGAAGTCCAACGAGCTGTGTTTAAATGTCTGGACGCGTCGTTTCCGCCTCCCTCATCAAAAAATATAGTCTCGGGTCATCTTTAGGGACGGCATGGCCTCGGCGACGTTCTGGTCCAGGCGGCGGTACTCCACGGTGTTGCGGGAGCACAGGCCTTCCTTCCAGCGCCGGCTCTGCACCAGGAGGAAGATCTGAAAAGAGGAGGGGTAAAGGTCAGGCAAGCAGAAAACCTAAGAGGAGTGCATAATGGCAGCAAATTTCCACAGAGGACTAGAATATAAAACCAAGAAATAACGCGAGTACGTCTACAGATACATGATCGTAATATAACAACACAAATCTTTCATTGTTCTGCCTCAAACAAAATCATTTTAAAAAAGGGCTGTTTTATTATTCTACTTATCCTTTTATCAGTCAAACTGTTGTTTAGTGTAATAATGCGTCAAAGTGATTTGGAAAGTGTGCAAACACTTAATTTAACACAGTTTATATCAATTAAAAACAATAATAACAAAGCAAACCGGCAAGACCTCACATCTGAGATTCAGTTATCATAAATAGCGTGGATTAATTTTCTGTTTATCAAATAATTAATCATTGCAACACAAGTTTGTTGCATCAGAATGTTACTTTTGAAGTTTACAGAAATATGAAATAATTGAAAAATGTAATCGTGCTATCACAAATTACTGAGGGAGCGGTATCAGCCTCAGGCGCGCTCCGTCGCAATCCTCGGCCTCTAACCTGGCTGTTACCGTGCCAACACTCACCTTCCTCTTGTTGTGATAGGTGATGTAGACGATGGCCACCAGGAAGGCCAGGATGACCAGATGAAAGAAGAAGTGGGAGTCCTCATCTTCGGTGTTGTAGCTGTCTGCTCCCTTGTACGACGGCACCTCCATCTCTACGTCTGGCTGCTGTTTGTCATTTTGGTCGATCTCATTCTCATCTACGTCGTACACGCTGTCGCTACCGTGTCTGTAGTCCCCGTCGTCGTCATCGTCGTCTTCGAAGCTAGTTATCCCGATGTGACTATCCTCTCTTGTGGATGGGTTCAGGGTGCTGGGAAGAACTTCTGACTCATCTGTTACAGGGGCTGTTGGCACATCGGATTTCACGGTGGTGGCAGGAGCTTCTGAAGAAGAAATCCGTGGGGTTTCAGATGCAGCAGGTGTTTGTGTTGCGTCTGCTGAGACTGGGGTTCTGTTGTCCTTTTTGTCTGCATCCGTTTGGTCAGCAGAAGAACCAATAACAACTGTAGAACTATTTGATTTAGCTGGTACTGTTTTAGGAACACTAGGTGCTGCATGGGACCTGGGTGCTGTGGTAGATGTGCTATCTACGTCAGGCTTGGGCTCGGTGGCTGCGTCAGGGACGGGCTTGGAGGCTGCGTCAGGCTTGGGCTTGGAGGCTGCGTCAGGCTTGGGCGCGGTGGCTGCGTCAGGGACGGGCTTGGAGGCTGCGTCAGGCTTGGGCGCGGTGGCTGCGTCAGGGACGGGGTTCGAGGCTGCGTCAGGGACGGGCTTGGAGGCTGCGTCAGGGACGGGCTTGGAGGCTGCGTCAGGGACGGGCTTGGAGGCTGCGTCAGGCTTGGGCTCGGTGGCTGCGTCAGGGACGGGCTTGGAGGCTGCGTCAGGCTTGGGCTCGGTGGCTGCGTCAGGGTTGGGCTCGGTGGCTGCGTCAGGGTTGGGCTTGGTGGCTGCGTCAGGGTCGGGCTTGGGCGTTGCGTTAGGGTCTGGCTTGGCGCTCGTTGCAGCTGGACTCGTTACAGCTGGCTTAGCATCTGGTTTCACATCAGAAGTCGCAGGTTTTGGAGTTGATGCCTTAGGGTCTTTTTATGAAAGTGTGAAATATTAGGAAAAAACAAAACAAGATATTAGACACTTGCTTACAAAAAGTCCCTCTGAACCACTTCAACACAGAACTATTGCTAAAATATGTCGTTTTAAAAGAATAATGGTTCATTTTCTTTGACCAAAATCAAGACTACAGCAGGTCAGTTTGGGAAATTATTAAACATTTGCATTATTTGAAGGAAGTTTGTACTCTTGCTACAGATATCCACTACATCATACGCCCACACATGTAGCTATGGCCAAGAAAAGAAGGATCGTGCTGAGAAAATACCCTTAGGGCGGACAGTTAACTGTCCAGCCGCCACAGAAACACAGAATTAAACGGCAGCTTGTTTGTGTGTAATTGCATAGAAACATACCTACTCCATGACCCCAGACATCAATAAGAGGTCGTGTTTTGAAAAGACTTTCTCTATGTTATAAAGCCTTTGTTTCCCCACTATTCACTTTGTTGTTATTCACTGCTTTAAGGTATTTATTTACTCCTAAACAGGCTGATCTTTTAAACGGAGTTTGGAAATACATCCAAGTTTTTTAATTGTATGACATTTTTTTTTAAAAACGTTGTAAGAGATATAACCTTAGCAGTTCTGTATATTCTTTCATTTTCAAGAACCTCCACAGCCATGAGTTTCTGGCTGTGTCTTTAAATGGAGCGAGGTGTACGCATTTGGCCAGCCTTCCTAAATCAATGACACCATTCACCCACCGAGTGTCAACATTATTTCATCCTCTGGGACTGGGAGGCGTTGCTAAGCACGGGACAGGCGGAGAACACTAGGGACTTGAAGCACAGAGTAAGAAATTCCCAAGAGAAGAATGGGTCTATTCATACACATGGGCCTGGGCCAGCATAAATAATCCCCGAACAGGAGATCTTTGTGACGGCATGCTTTGCAACACATTGGAAAATGACTATTAAAGCAGCTGGTTTGCGTTTGACTAATGTCTTACATATTTATGAAAAGGTTTGTTTGTGAGATTTCATGAATAAGTAGTGAGACATGCTCTTTAATTCTCACTTAAATGTCACTTTATCTTGATTAAACCTGCTTCTCAACAGCTGTCACCTGATGAATGTCATGCTAAACAAACATTTAACAGGTTAGTTGTTGATCATGTTAAGGTCATATCCTCTCCCTGTGCAAACATCTGTATGTTCCTTATCCTGCTTTTTGGTGATAAGTAAACCTTAAATGGACATCTCCTTAAATTCCATGAACCAAAACCGAACTATAGACTTGATATGAGTTTAAACTATTCAGACTATAGAGAATGAAGCATGAAGTCACTAAATGTGACAGCTCTAAATGTCTGGTAATCTTCAAGCTAATAAACTATGATCACTGCACAGTCAAAGTCAAACCAAAGCCATTGACAGGTATTTTTACAGCCTTTTAATGGTGGTCCCACCTCATCAATGGGGAACTTCAAAAGGATTTGTTCAATGACTCACTGACAGGGTATCTATTAACAGAGTAGATATATGATATGGTCATCTGGAACAAGTCACTTCAAGTCATTTAACCGCAGCAAGTCACTGTCGCTTCAGGGTTTTCAGTGAGTTCCTGGAAGACATCTAGCATCTAGACGGCTTTAAAATAAAATACTAATAATGTCACTGGAGTTAGAGTCATTTAAGCTAGCTCGTTTTAACTAAATATTGTGTCAACAACACGACTGTTGTAAGGTTATCGAGGGTGTAACGATTATAAAACACCGCATCACTTCCGGGTTGTTGGTTTCGAGCTGCGTGCTTGTTGTGACTGTCCATCTCTCCGTGGACTTCATGGAGCAAAGGTCAAATTTATGCAAATTTAGGGCTAAACATACAAAATAATGTTAACGTTATGTTGCAACTGATTTGTTAAGACTTAACTCCCCGTATAAGTCACTTTATTTGAGAAACTACTTTAATAAACCTCACTATATTGCTCTAATACGGACACGAGAATTAAAAGAACATCGTTTTATGACTTTTCCAACACAAAGAAAGCCTGTCAACGTCCCACTCACCTAGCAACCGTGCACGACATGCTAACCAACAAGCTTCAGCCAAGCTAGCGTTAGCTGTCAGCGGCTAGGTAACTAACTAGCTGTCGGTAAGTTAAAGACAACAGTTACATTCTTGGATATATTTTACAAACGTATGACCTACCGTCTGCCGACCCAGTTACAGGGGCTGCCAAACAGCCGCCGACTAACAACTGGAGGAAAATAACCAGAGAAAGAACAGAAATAATTCTCCTGCTTCGCCCCATATTTCCGCACATCGCCATATTGATGCGTGTCTAAAGAGGGCGTGGCCTTTCCCGTCAACACACACGTACGCACACGGCGTGATGACGTAGACAGAGTGAGTCAGTTAACGTGAGGTTGATCATTTTGCTGTAAACACTGTCACTTGCTTTTTACGCTGTTCCTCCTGTGCCTCCCTATAAATACCGTTTATACTTTAGGAACTCTTTTTCAGATATATTTATATTTCTGTTTTGTAACTCTGGATTTGCTTGTTCCGTCATTGTTTAGAAAGTACTGAAGTGGAAACCTTGTTTTTGTCACAAATGGACAAACATTATACACTGTTATGCCAAAAGATGAAAAATCATGCATACATCATGCATTACAGTTTTTTATTTGTCACACAAAGCAAATGCAGTCATCCAAATGTAGTGACTTATGTTTGCTTCTTGTTCTATTTTCAGCTGGTCTCCTTATAATAAACCCCAAAAGACATTTCTTTGTAGATTTCTTACAAATCAAAAAACTTAAAGTCATATACAAAACCGACAATGCAAAGCCAGTGGGGTGCAGACGGATATAACAGTTGCCTCTTCAAAAGGTTCCCCCAGGAGCCCTACAAAAAAAAATAAAAAATGATCAAAGCCCCACTGCAGTCTTTCCTGGCCTTGCAATGTCAGTGCAAGTGGTGTTGGCTGGTGCATGAGCCTGATTGTCTTCATTGGATGTGTGGATGAAAGACATCTGAAGAGGCCTGCAGAAGTCACTTCTCCTCTGCTGCAGAAGACAGGAATAGACCCAAGGTATGACTGCTGGTCTGGGCTTCAGGTTGTGGTTGAAAAACCCTCCTCTTCCAGGGTGTGGTGCAGTGCAATCCTTTTAGATCAAATTATCACTGGGATATGTTCCCAGGAGCCCAGAGGCAGCAAGAGTTGATCAGTGGTAGAAGTTTGTAACAACACGTCTTGATCTAGTCACCCAGCCAATCTGCATATTTGATCAAGAAGGGCCTTGATGAGGGAGATGAAGAAGTTCTCAAATCAACACATTTAGAAGTTTAAGTTTCTGTGCGAGTAAATGGGAACTAAACAATTGGACTAATTACCATTTAATTTGCTCATTGCAGTAATTAGGGCATTGGAAAAACAGAATAAGCCTCTTTTTGTCACTGATTGTTTGAATTACAACCTTAAGTGCACTGGTTCTGTTACCGGGCCTGCAGGGCGTTAGGAAAAACAAATAAATAAAACCACTGCTTGCCCCTCTTTAATTGAGATCACTGTGATACCCTTGAGAAAAGTACTTTACCTCATCTTTTCCTGAAAAGAAAAAGAAGTTGAAGCCACCCTACATAAATACTTTTAATCTATGAGACTTCCTAATACTGTGTAGGCCTCCCTTTAGTGACTCATCAGAGAGTGGACATGGGTCTGGTCTAGGTTGGTGGTGCATCTCTAACATCCACATTAATGCCGGGTTTTGCAGCAGAACATTGTATTGTCATAACATGGTTGATGTTATTTACTTCTCCTGTCAGTGGTCATAATGTTATGCCTGATTGGCGTATGCAGTTTTCTTTGGGTTCCCTTATTCACCTTCAGCTCAACAAATGACCTCCTTGTGTTTTCCCACAAACGTTTATATGAAGATCACGAGACACAGGTCAAAGAGAACAAAGTACAATCAGAAACCGGTTCAAGATGTTTTTATTTAGTTCAAGGAATGACAATACTGCCAAGTACACTAAGCATGATTCCCATAACCAGTTTTGGAAGACTACCATATCCTGGCCACTGTGTTCACTCTTGTTCATCCTCTGAAGCAGCACAGTAACTCTCACCTAATGGAGTTCAGCCACGTGTTTCCTTTTGTTTGCTCGACCAGCAGGAACTGAGCGGCCGTCGCCTTCGTAAGACTTCTCAGGTGGATTAAACTATGCAAGACCATCAATAAAATAATAATAATCTGTTTGCTATATGTAACAAAAGACATTGTTCACACCAAATGCACGGACACAAAAGACAAGTGAGACAAATACACAGAATGTACACATTGGGGTGTAGTGTCTCTTAGAGCTATGGACAGCTGCTTACATCAGGGACAACTAACCCTTCCCATAGTAATAATATATCAAGAGCTTCCAGACGTGTTCAAATAAAATTGCCATTTCACCACAACACCTTTCTGAGTGAGGAGTGTTTCCCGGTGCTATGCAGCAGCACCATCTGGTGGTGTAACTACTCAACTGTACGTTAAATGTGTCGAGCCCTTGTGCATTACGGGCTGGTCTTTTATTTATTTATTTTTTTTACTTCCCTTTTCACTGCATCGGAAAGCACAGAGACACAAATTAAAGCATTGTGTATGTAACATAGTGAAACAAAGAGTGAGGCCAACATGAACACGTACCCAAGGCTACTTTTCCCTTTCAAGCTACGGAATTCAAGATGAAACTTTCTGTTGAACAGTTGTAGTTTTGTTCCAAGTTGGGCCCTTTTTTTTTTTTCCAAAGTAGTTTTCTCTTGAAGGAGCAATTTGTAAAATGGTTTGTTAAAAAGTAATAGGACCTTGGTTCAGAGGGGGTTGCTTTTGTTTCTGTGAAATAGTCCTGAGATACTGAAGCCACTTCCATCATGATGTGCTGTGAGGTGCAATTTTGTATGCACTGTCCCATCTTGTGCCACAAAGTGGTACTACAAGATGTGAACTGTAACTGTCTCTGCAACACAATGCATAGAAGTTGTCATAGTAGTTGCTGTTTAGTCACATTCTGCACTTAATATCTGAATGATTTAAAGTTTTTTTTAAACCAAGAATCTTACAAATTGCCCCTTTTCAGTGGTGGATCGTCACAATTTGACCTTTAAGCTGTCTTGCTTCCATCTGTAACAAATATAAGGGAAAGGGGTTTTTGTGAGGGAGATAGTCGATAGATTTTTTTGGTGGGGAATGCGTGATGGGAGGACTGGAAGGCAGTCGGCCTCATCCTCCTATGCCTGGAACTCGAGACCAAGTCCAAGCTTGTGGCCGCCGGCGTTGATGTTTTTGCCATCGAGGAGAGCGGAAAGCGTCAGCTTGATGCCTGCAGAAACGGGAAGGTCAGGAAAGCGTAAATGAATGCGTTTAGTTCCAAGAGTCCACATGTAGTTCACAAGTGAATCCCACTGCTCAGAATAAGACATGTCTAATTAATATTGTTATCTTTGTGAACAGGGTCAGTGTTTGTGTCCAAGTTGTACGTATTACTACCCTCACCTGGCTTCAGAGTCTGAGTATAGCCCAGGCCCACGAGGCTGGAGTTGTTCACCTTGGCCTGTGTAGAAACCACAAATCAAAATCAAACACAGACGAAGGCATCCGACTGTTATGGCGCGTTGGCCATATTGTTAACTTGCCAATAAGGGTTACTCGAAAATGCATATAATTACACCAACAACGGATCACACTAATTGGCTCTGCTGCAAGTGGGATTTAAGGACTACGTGACAGACAGGACTAAATTAGCCCAGGCCTTTCTGTGGCAGACGGACTCCTCCATTTGGCAGCGCCGACTTGGATATGTTTCTCTCAGACACAGCTAAACGTGATGCATTCACATGGAACTTTCCAAGTTGGTCAGTACATGCAGCGAAGATTGTGACATGACGAGCTGTGGTGGCATCTACAGTAAATGACACCTCACAGATGACTCAAGGGACAGATTACATCATCTCATCTTAACTATGAATACATTCTAATGTGTGTCAATAAATGATATGAGCTCGTACTACACTAGCACTTCAGGTTACACATTACTCACAGAGAAGGACGCATCACGATCAATCTGATACTTGGCAGCGATGCCAAAGCGGGTGTTGCTGTTTCCGGCGGTCCAAGCCAGGTTGACGGCGGTCTCCAGCTGATCATTCACCTTCTGGTAGATGGAACCACCGAACTCTGTGCCATCATTTCTGAGGAAAAGATTAGCGTACAATACATTTATTGCTGCTGGAACGCAAATGCTGAAAACAAATATGGTTTTATGTTTGGTACACAAAGACTACCATATTTGGAGACTTGCATGTTTGCTGAAGACTCCCTCACTGACGTAAATCCTACATTACACTTCGTCTGACCTCACATAACCAGTTCAGCTGCAGACAGAAAGCGACAGGCTTGTCCAGGGGGCACAGCAGGAAACAAGACTAACACTGTGCTCTGTCTCTCTCTCTCTCCCTCACTATCTGATGCCACTTCACTCTGCCTTTCTAACTGAGGAACGCAACCACTCACTCCATCTCACTTGCAATATAGTAAATCCCATCACCTGGGTATAAAAATAGCCGACAGTCACCTGGGTGACCGGCAAAAGGCCAAACCGGCAAGAAGTTAGTCAGCCAGACAAGGGCAAGAAACAGAATTCCTGTTAAGTATTCCTAATAGCTTGGCCATGATCCTCCTAACTACCTTCAGTTTGGATTTACATCAAATAACACTGAACACAGATGAGGAGAAGCCACACTGGTTCAATGCAAATGTACAATTTATACTACTCATGTAGTCTTACACATTCGTGTGGAGCTGGAACTCATCGGTCTTGTATCCAACTGCAAAGTTGCTCTGAGTGATCCTGTTCCTGCCAGCCTCAAAGGTCATCTGGTAGCCGGCCAGCCAGCCCTCGTAGCCCACCACCGCAGCGCCGTGGATGGCCGTACCATTGATGTCATAGTGAACATCGCAGCCGAGGTTGATGTGGTCGCACTTGTAGCCTGTCTTGAGCTTGCCGCCCTTCTTGCTGGTTTGAAAGGGAACACAGGAACAGGTTGTTAGTGTCATCCCACAAAAAGAAGCATCACTATACTAAAAGAGGTGTGGTTTATAAAAAGCTAGAGCTTGAGATCTTCACATTCTGAAAGATTTCCAGAGACTTTGTGACCTAGGTGCTCCAGGTCAATGCTCTTTGCTAGTCGTCCTGTGTTTACTTATCAGTTCACAGTTGTGCAACCTCTGTGGGTCACTGCTGAACTGATTTAAACGGAGGTTCCTATGTCCGGATCAGTAAATATTTTATCTATGCAACCTCTAGTCAGCACCTCTTCTCTTAATCCATGTTTTTTAGCTGTCCTTACCCAGTGTTTGGTGAGAAGGAGGAATCAAATGTAAGCTTCAGTCCCTTAGCCAACTGTGGAAAACGTAAGAAAATTTGATTACTGATTAGAAACATTTGGTAATTTATGAGATTACAATTTAGCAAGACACCTCTCAGTCATATAATTCATAAAACACTTTGCCAAATCAAGTCACACTTTTTGTCTTCGTCACAGCACCTGGTCCTCAAGGGTGATCTCGGTCCCAAGGGTGTTGTCGGTGTTCCACTTCTCTGTGAAGGTCAGTCCATGCTCCGCCCACTTGTATTTGGTCTCCAGCGCCCCAGACACCTTGCTGGTCTCGGTGTTGGCAGAGCCTGTGCTGGTGAACTCCTGCAGACAAAATTTAATCAGAATTCTTCACTACACTTTGGCGGTGAAACCAGACTGGAAATCCTGAGGTTGCATTAACAAGGTCAAGATATCCTGGCAACGTCTTAGAGAGCAGATAACCACCTAATTATCAGCCAGGAGCATCTTAAGCTATGATAGGACTGCTTCAGTCTGGTCTGGCAGCTCCGATAATCTGATAATGACTGTCGACGACTTACCAGTCCATTCTCAGACTTTGTTTTCAAGTCCAGCTTGATGAGCCCGAAGCCTGAAACCGACAATATTTAACAAAGATCAAAATGACGATACAAATTAAACAATGACCACGTACACATTTAATTAGAGACAAGCTTCTTAACAATCTTATTTGCTATTTTTTAAAATATGAACCACAAATGTTCTGCTTATAAACTTCAAAATACATTTAAAAAAAAAAAGTCATTGATTAGCATCTGTGAAATATCCATTAATCATTCTCCAGAGTACATTCAAAGTTATTTATATGCCGCAGACTTGACACGTGTATCGATTTGATGTAACTACAGTGAGAGCATTAGGGCTGTCAGTTACAAATCACAGCTAGAAGGTTGGTTAAACAAACCCTGACCCCATTTTCAGGTCCTGCTCAGCATCACAGCCGCTCATTGATTCATGCAACCACATCTGACATGCACTTACGCTTTATTAATATTCCTGCAGATTCACTCATTACTGTTCATCTTCATTCAAAACTGCAGTTCACAAGCTACGAATAGGTTAAAAGACCCAAAAGGACCCAAGAGGACAACTGCATGTTTAAGCACCTTAACGACATCCTTGCATTGTCTGCTCTCAACTCACGGATATTCGTCATTTCTTTTCTGCACACATAAAAAAAGCTATGCACGAAAACTACACCTGTATTCAATAAAATCATAAAATCATATGAGACTCATTACTAAAATGTTTGTGAACATTAAATTCCTAGTTAAGGCTTGGTCTACTGCACTCTACATCCCTATCCAGGTCTTTCCTTGGAGCATGTTGAGTTGATTTTATTAAGACCTCAAACAGCTCCACCCTTTTACTCCAATTATAGCATGACCAACACATCAAATATATTGCGTAATTGTGCTCTCTCTTTATTTGTTTAGCCCAAACACATTTCACCACTTTCCTCCAATTCCTTATGGTGCAATACCAGGTCGGTAGCCTGTCACGTTCTAAAGACCCACATCCAACTCTCAGTGCAGTAACATGTGGGACACTCCTAAACGGCTTCCCAAAACTACACCTGTGCATGGTCTGCCCTCACCTCCAACTCATGTTTCCACTGGCTAGTCAGACTATAAACAATGACTGGCACGTAAAAGAGGAAGTTGTGGCCTCAGTAGTCATAATATGTTATCTGGACACATGCTGTCTACACTGAAAGCCACACCAAGTCATCAGACGATGGTTTCATGTGAGAAACACTTAAACCCACAGGAACTAATCTAAACTTTCAGTGATTCAGTCTTGATTGTAAACTCAAATCGGTCCACTGCAAGATCTGGGAACGCCACACACACGGGTCATCATTCAGCATCAGCAAGTGTGTCCTACACATCAACATACACTGATCAGCCATAACATTATGACCCTTCCCTGCCCTAATATTGTGTTGGTCTCCCTTGTGCCTCCAAAACAGTTGAGACTCATCAGATAATGGACTTGGGCTTTCTGAGGGTGTCCTGTGGTGTCTGGAAACAGTATGTTGATAGTGGGGGGGCTCTAGTGTATTTGGAGGCCAGGTCAACACCTTGTGCTGTTATTCACATTTTTTTTTTTACTAGAGTTGTTCCTAAAGCGTTTTTGTGTGTGTGCCTGTGTAAGGCTGCACCCTGCTGGGGATGGCTGCTGCCATCAAGCAGTGTCATTGCTATGGGGTGGGGGTGCCTGGTCTGGTATAGGTGGGTGCTACATGTCTAAGTAACATCCAAACGAATGCCAGGTCCAAACGTTTCTCAGCAGAACGATGAATTGTCACAAGATAGTCAATGTTATTTACTTCTCCTGTCTGTGGTTTTAATGTTGTGGCTGATTAGTGTATGTTCAGCTAGTGGTGAGCTATGTACAGAAATGAAACTATGCTGTGTGCAAGAAAATGGGTTAGTACGTGAGAAAAACGAATTCTGTTCTGCTCTTCAGTGGAGCCAGAGAGAAAAACTGCCACTGCAGCTGATAGACAATCTGTCCATTTTACTTCCATCATGGCCCCAGTACTTAATATTTTACCTAGATGACATTTCTCCAGCTGCAAAGTACAGCAACCATGGAAGGATGGTTATTATGTAATCTATATAGTCACAGCAGAGGTGTGTTGTGATTCAAGTCGCTTTCCTTTAAATCACAGGTGCTTACCGTATCCCTTGGTAAAAACATCCTTGGCAGACTTTCCAAGGTCAACGTAGGTGGGAGGTACAGCCATTATCTGAAAGAAGAAAGAGGCAAAATGTCTGACAGTTTCTGGAAAACACGTTATTCCTGCTGCACCTCTTTGTATCAGCTTTATAACCACGGCTCAAAACACCACAAAGAGAGGGAACGACAAAGCAGCAGAGGAATAGACTGACGGATCAGATGTGATGTGCCCGGGGAGAGAGAGATCAGCAGTGGTGCTGACAGAGGAGGGCAGGAGCAACTGGAGGTCACTGATGGATGGGAAAGGTACAAATCTGTTGTAAGTTATTGGCTTACATGAGCCACACACAGAAGCACTTGCACACTCACTCTCCTTCAAACTTGCACTCTTAAAAGCACGGTGGCCAGATTCAAGTGTCGCATCTGACGGGAAATGTCCCGCGTTTGTCTTTTAAATAATTTAATTAAAACCCTTTTAAATGCTTTGATTCTTTCAACCATGCTCTCCGTTTCAAATTACTTTAGATTAGATTAGATTAGATTCTTTATTCATCCCAAACTGGGAAATTTCTTTGTTGCAGCAGCATTCAACTCCATACATACATACATAAAACAAAAGCTAAAAATAAACAATATGAGCAAATAGAGAACTATAAGAAGAACAAAAAGTATACACAGTATACAAAGTATAAGAAGTGAATATTAAAGAAGTGTTAAATTAGTATACACAAGAAATATATTATCAGGTATTACAGGTGGATATTGAAAATAAGTGTTAAATTAAATGTCCAAGTGTCATCTGTCACACACAGATGAGGAGTTGTACAGACTGATGGCTTGGGGTAGGAAAGATTTCCTGTAGCGTTCTTTGAGACAACGAAGTTGTCTGAGCCTTCTGGAGAAGGTGCTCCGTTGTCTGTCTATTGTGTGGTGGAGAGGGTGGTCAGGGTTATCCATGATTGATAACAGTTTGTTCAGAGTCCTCCTCTCCACCACCGATTGAAAAGTGTCCTGTCTGCAGCCAATGATAGACCCAGCCTTCCTGATCAGTTTGTTAAGTCTGTTGGCATCACTGGCTGTGATGCTGTTCCCCCAGCAGACCACAGCAGAAAAAAGTGTGCTGGCCACAACAGACTGGTAGAAGATCTCCAGCATCTTGCTGCACACATTGAAGGACCTCAGTTTCCTCAGGAAATAGAGTCTGCTGCAGCTCTTCTTGTACACAGCTGTACTGTTGGTCCTCCAGTTCAGTCTGTTGTCGATGGTCACTCCCAGGTATTTGTAATCCTCCACCATCTCCACATCCCTACCCAGGATGCTGAGGGGCAGAGGAGCTGGTCCCTTCCTCCTGAAGTCAATCACCATCTCCTTGGTCTTGTCCACATTAAGCAGCAGGTGATTCCTTCCAGCCCACCCCACAAATCCGTCCACCAGCCTTCTATACTCCTCCTCATCCTGTCCACCACTTATACATCCTACAACTGCGGAGTCATCAGAAAATTTCTGTATATGACATGACTCTGAGTTGTGCTGGAAGTCAGTGGTGTATAATGTGAACAGGAACGGAGAAAGTACAGTGCCCTGAGGGGCTCCCACACCACTCACCACCACATCAGACAGGACATGACCCAGACGCACGAACTGTGGCCTGTCTGTCAGGTAGTCAGTGATCCAGGAGACAGTGGATGTGCCAACACCCATCGACTGCAGCTTATCACCCAGCAACAAAGGCTGGATGGTGTTGAAGGCACTGGAGAAATCAAAGAATGTGATTCTCACTGAGCCTCCACCACCATCCAGGTGTGAGTGAGCTCGCTGCAGAAGATAGATGACAGCGTCATCCACCCCAAGGCACGGCTGGTAGGCAAACTGTAGAGGGTCAAGGAACGATCTCACCTGTGGCTTTAGGTGGGCCAACACCAGCCTCTCCAGCACCTTCATCACATGGGATGTAAGAGCAACTGGACGGTAATCACTGAGGCCAGATGGAGATGACTTCTTAGGCACAGGAACCAGGCAGGAGGTCTTCCAGAGAAGCGGCACCCTCTCCAGGCTGAGACTCAGGTTGAAGAGCCGTTGGAGAACAGCAGACATCTGGCTGGCACAGGTCCTCAATATCCTGGGGCTGATGCCATCCGGGCCTGCCGCCTTGCGTTGGTTTAGTTTCTCCAGCTGTCTCCTCACCTGGCCGGTCGTCACAGTCAAGCAGGGGGTGGGGGGAGTGTCTGTGGGGGGATGAGTCGTGAGCTTAGATCCTGTTGTCTGATCCTGGAGGCTCACCGCAGGGGGAGGAGTAGGGGGCAAGAGATGTGGGAGCGTTGGAGGCAGTGGGGAGGTGTGGGGGGAAGGGGTCGAGGAGACAGGAGTCTTGGAGCTAAACCTGTTGAAGAAGGTGTTAAGCTCGTTCGCACGCTCCAAGTTGCCTTCAGACAGCCTGCTTCTCCCCCCACAGCCTGTTATGTCCTTCATCCCTGACCACACCTCCCTCATGTTCTTTACAGTTCAGGGAAAGTAAAGGTCAGTAATAATTTTCCTAAATCAAATCTGATGGTTCATAACCAAAGAATCCAAGTTTAGAAAAGTACAATGAAGGCCACAGACAGAAGCACAAAGCAGACCGTTTAACAACCCTCTGGACCGGCTGCTCTCGTGCATGTGAGCGACTCTTTTGTCCTTCATTCTCCTACACAGCCTGTTGTGCAAGACAGGATGTCCATTTCACCATTGGAACAGACACGGGTATGATTTTCAATAGCTGAGCGGTTATCACGGTGCGCCAGTTGCGCAGGTATACCGATAACATACATGCGAATATTGATAGAAGATAAGAGCGGGAATTTGAACAGTTTACGAAAGGGGAACAGCAAACTTAGGCCATACAATTTCTTAAGCCCCAAGAACGACTCAACAGTACTGCAGCTACGCACAAAATCTACACCTGTATTCCACATGGGACATAAAATGCTTGAGAACATTCCTGGCGAAAGCTTAGTGCTCCACAAACATTAACACCGTGATCTTCACAAGCCCTGGCTTCCTTTCCCAGTTACAGTCCAACATTTGACCCCCCGACATCTTCTGAAGCCCATGTCCCAATGTCACCATAGTAACACGCAGGAAACCCCCTCCAGACGGCTCTCCAAACCCCATGTGTGCGCTTTGGTCATAAAGAAACACTTGGGACAGGAAGTAGACGAATGTCACATAGCTGCAATGCCTGCTAATGCTCGGACATATAAATAACTTGCCTTTATAGACATCCGACCCCTTCCTTTCTATATATTAAACACATGGTTTGCCTTTACACCCATAGGTTGTGTTATGGCTTTCACACATGACTTGAGGCAGAAATGTCAGAGGCCCTAGAGGACATGGGACTAGGACAGACTTGCACATATAATGTTCAAAGACATTACATTCAGGTGCCCTACAGAAAACACTTAAACAGTTAAACATTTATACATCCTCTATGCACATATATACACACAGACAACAGTAACTGTGATACAGTGTTAGCATGATGTGCACCAGTCATGGACTGCCCTTCATCACAACCTTAGTTTTAGTCTTATTAGCAAAAAAAAGACAAAAGAAATTCAAAAATAAAATTATTTTGACGAATCTAGTTCCTCGGCAGAATATATATTTATATATTTAAAAAGCACAGACCACTTGACTCAAAGAGGTTAAAAATGCAGCATCTTAATGCCCTCGCCTGCTAACAGATTAGCATTAGCTTGCTATCAAGGTGGACAGCGGGCATGTGTCCTCCGGTGAGGACTGATAACGGCAGGTTGGTAAGACAGGGAGACAGCAGCGGGTTGAGCCGTAAGTTAGTTACAGGTTTTATAACTCGCTACCTTCATAAGGACTGACAACTTTGCCCCTTCACTGTCAAACGACCGCGTTAAGATATTAGCCGCCAAGCTAACAGCAGCTGACTTATAGAAAGCAGTGGGCCTAGCATCTCTACTGCACGTCGACCTGCATCTCTCTCCGGTTAAAATGGACGGTTGAGGACCGACTGCCCCATTCTCCGCAGGTGAAAATCCCACCCGTTTGGACCAGACACACGGCGCTGAGCTGTACATTAAAGTCTCACCAGTTGTTTTGCAGCAGAATAAAGAGACATAACGTACCTCTGTGTGTGTGTTCCAGTCCTAGCCGAGAAGGAGCCTGTCAACCGCACAAAGGGAGGAGAGAGGAAGGAGGTGGTGCGGCGGCGTCACGTAAGCAGCACCAGCATCACCTTGTCATCGTCAAAGATGGAACATTCAGCCAAACGGCAAGATGGTTCACGCCCGACACCAGCGTTTCCGTCTGAGTGGATGCCAAAGTAAGTTGCGAAACCTTATTCTTGTTCATATTTACTTTAAATTAACGCAGTAAAGTGGGAACGCGCATGTTAATTAAGAACTACACATCCCAGTTTGTAATTTTGGTTTATTTTGCTTCTCCAATTTGTGATTCTGCCTCACTGCACTGCGGATAGTTCTAGTTACTTTGCAGAATGCTATTTTTACACAAAAGCTAATGCGGTTGTACAATTTGATTAATTTTACTCTGAATTCCTAACATATTTGAAAGCGGGCTACGTTGAAGGGCTACATTTTTAACGAACCGCTAACAGACTTTAAATATGACAAAACAGAAACAACGAAGAGGGGTACCATCTCGCTCTGCGGCAAACTCTCTGAAATCTTCCGTTTAATAAATCGACGCATGCGCAGTTTACTCCCAGCAGCACGCAACTCTGGCGGCGTCGGTGCAAGCAAACTATTTCAACAGCTGACTGGAGGACAGATTTCTGTCGCCTCCACTCCAAATGTCACCCTAACATGTCGGTTACAGAAACTCTTTCGGGGCAGAGGCGACTTCTCGACATCTGTAATGTTACGTCACATATGTAGGCTACAAAACAGAAGGACGGGATGCGATGTTAGAGGTCATGTGATTAAACTTTTTCCCTTTCTTTTCGAGAAATCTTTTTTTTTTACTTCTATAAAATTCTATATTATATTTTGATAATCTTTTAGTCTTTAGGATAGCCACAGTAATCAAACATATACAACTTAGTTTCATTTGCTTTCTTTATTTCCTATTATATTAATGCATTTATTATATTATAGTATATCATGTTGTATTTTTATTTGATAGCATCTACTTATGTATGCTTGAGTACATTTTTGAATGTCAGTAGTTTTACTTTCGGTTGACTGAAATATCTGAATATTGTTTTCTACTTATACATAAGCTATATTAATATAATGGCTTGTTTCACAGCTTGTTTTTTTTTTTGTTTTTTTTAGTTTTGTTTTGTTTTTCTTGGGGCTTTCCGTGACCTCGATGACTGAGATTCCCAGATATATTAAACATGACAAAACTACTCAGCTGCCCTTTAAATAATACAATCTGCGTAATGATTGTAATGACGTCAGTCTCAGATTCTGACAAGCTTAATTTAAAATATGTACGTCTAATAAAATAAGGCCAATATGAATGTCATTCTGAGGGAATTCTAGTGATTTGGTTGAGCTCTCTTCACGAGGATTACTTCACTTCAGGCCTTTAAATGCATCTTTGTCTACGACCACGTTCCGTGACAAAGATATAAAAAACTCAGGAGAAAGATTTATCTCAGCATTTATATATGATGCGTACAATAAAACAGCTCTCACAGGAGCTTTTTATTGCCTCACCTGGTTGTGTTTGCAAAGCGGGACTGCTTTTGCAGTTTAGTTTAAGTTCTGTGAGCAGGATTTCACAGAAACACAGCCGTGTGGTTGAGCTAAGGGAACGCTGCCAAAACCTTAAGGTGCTTCCTTTGCAGCGGGTACAGCTGGCACAAAAAAAAAAGTAAGAAAGAACGACAGCTATCAACTGCACTCGTTCACCTCACAAATCATTTTTAATTATTTCATTTGTTTCTTTGGACTGGAGATGTGAGCGCGTTTCAATATTCACAGAAAAAGTGAAAGCACGGATAGATAAAACTTCCCCTCTGTCAGATACACGCTGATATGAGAGAGGTCACTGAAATCCCCTGGTGTGAAAACAAGCTCAGGACCTTATCAGCAGATCGGGAAATTACATGTAGCCACCGACCAGACGTCTTGTGAGCCGGGCTGTGGCTGGTTTAACTTCTGCTTTTGTCAAAGTCTAAGGGTAAAACCCACCACGGCATCCTCTCTGCCTTCTGAACCTGAGAAACAATCGAGGGGAGCATCAGCCGCTGAGCCCCTGCTCGTATTTAAACATGCGGCCAGTGGATGTCAGTGTTGCTAACAACCTGGAAAACTTTAACTCACTGATGTTGGGTGTTTTAGAGAAATGCTCTGAGGGTTGCAGCTCAGTCAAATCTTTAGTTTAATCTGGTTTCGGCAACATTTTAAATATATTTCTTCTTTTTCCATTGATTTGTTGGTTAGGACGAATAATTTGTGAAATTAAAAAAACTCTTTTTCAATCTAGTTTTGTTTGTTTCTTTTATAAACCTATAGCTATAATCTGCTACACAGCAAAACATTATTAAAAAAATAACTAATAATTAATTTATACGCCTTAATCATTGACCAAATTTATATTCTTTGTACAGTGCACATACTCAACGTGCCTTTCAAAGTTTTGGCCCACAAACTACGCCATTAACGTTTCCCCACTTTTTGCTTTACTTAATTCCAGTTTGGGGATTTATTTAGTCAAGGACTCGACGACAACTTAAACGCTCTCCAGATGCACACACTTGTCAAAAAGCCTCCGTCAGTGTGATTCTTTATGGGAAAGGAGCACCGTGCAAGATTCATTCGGAGAGAAAAGTCAAAGCCAGGCACATTTAATCGCTTTACATTGAAGATCAGTGAATATCGAACATGGATCGGTTTATTTTTCCTGTCGCTAAACTAATCACTTAACGTTTACCTGCGGCGATCTGCAGCTTTTTAAACTTCTTATTTTCTTTATTTAAATATTGCCAGCTGGCTTTTCTGCTTAACGTCTCTCTATTTTTCTTTTTTTTTCTAATAGGTCTGCGGTTTTTCACACATTTCGATGCAGCGTCATTAAAAATGTTTTGGCGATTTTAATGCTTTCAAGGCCCTCGTGATGGGAAACAGTGATTAATACCATTAATTAAAGTCGCAATTACAACCAGCATGGCTCATAAATAAAAGCAGGACGGATGAGGGGAGGTGGCTCGCCCTTCCCTCGCCTGCCATCATCCCACAGCTTGTTGTCATTAAACAAACACATTTAACTTATTTCCTGATGTGTATTTAGGAGTCTCCAGCTCTGTTTTATGTCCTTGCATCACCGAATCCCAAGTAACATTTAATCAACAGCTAGTAACATGTTTGTCGCCTGTCGGTCGCCTTCAGAGGCAGCCAAAATTCATTTCTAGATTATCCTCGAGTCATATCTGGATGCTCTGCTTTCATCCCCCAAGCTTCAAAGCCAGAGCTGTGCTCACTTCAAACAGCCGTCACCGAGTTGCCAGTCAAACCCCGCTCCAGAAGACAACAAACACTGCAGAAAATGTTAATCAACCCGCGCCAAGCATCACCAAAGTAAATAAAATAAATCGTAAACAGATGCCATAATTTGCAGCATATGGATGAAGAAGGCAGCATGTCATCTTTCTTCTTATTTTTGAATTCAGTGGTTCATGCAGAGTCCAAACCCCTCTGCCTCCGTCCCATCCTCCCCGAACCCTCCCTTGTGAGACTGCTGCTGCTGCTGCTGCTGCTTCTGCATTTTTCCAGTTCAGAGTGGAAGTCCATAACCCAGGCTCTGGTTAATACGGGCGAATAAATCACTTCGCTCGTGTTCCCGCATTCAAGCGGGTCAAAACGAGTCAGCTGTAACCTTTTTACCTTGGCCTCTGTGGGATCAAATGCATCATTCGGCTCGCTTAAAAGCTTTTTCTTTCGTTTTTTTTTTTGGTAATAAGATTTAATGGGTCCAAATTTCCAATCCTTAAAGTTTGGAAAGATTTCTCCCATCAAATGGGAGGTTCAAATGGATCAATAAAATCACTCACTCAATCGCTGGGCTCGATCCAAAACGTAGCCGAATGAAAACATAGTGATGCAAATCAAGTCTTTTACTGCGAGGCGACATGTGTGCAGGACAAGTCTCATAAAACGTCCTGAAAAATATCTTTCAATTATTTTTATGTAATTTTATAGAAGAAAAAAATAGTTTAGAACTAGCAGATTCAGATATTAGAGTGGGAAAAACATACAAATAGATCCTTGTTGGTGTGTTATGTTCTAGTTTATTAAGTGAATTCAATTAGACAGTCGTTTAACTGTGGCTGATAATAATCCTTCTATGCGCAGTAGAAATAAAACAACCACAACTTGTCCTGGGACACTGATGTAATGTCTAGAAACAAGAACAGAGTGAGTTTGTTTTGCTAAACAGTGAAGAAATGTTTCTTCTTCTTCTTCTCCACATTGCTGAGAGTGACATAAGCGAGGCATTGTTCTCTTGTGAAAGCCGACGGCGCGTTGAGGCCGTTCCTCAGGAACCTCATCAGACTATAGAGCCCTGCGAATAACGCGGAGTTAAAGTAAAGGAGCCGACCCCACCGTCGTGGCGTGGAATCATTAACCCGACACAAAACTTCATGTGTTGGCTTTGATCGGCATCGCTGTTTATAAGTGGGTACGAAAAAGTGAGAGAGGCGTCCTTCCTGTCTGAACTTTGGTACATGCATTGGAGGCATGAGAAAATGTCAAGGCTCAACTGTGGTCAGGGCGCTGCAGTGGAGCAGTGACTCATTTTCAGTGCGAGCTCGTGTGTGTGTGCGTGTGTGCGTGTCACAGCGATGTTGTGTTTGTGGCACTCTGCGCGCAGCAGATGCACCGATCTTTATCTCTCATTCATGGCGTCCAAGGAAATGTAGCGTAAGCTGCTCAACAGTCATTTTCTCGGTATCTGCCTGGCAGAGATGTGCCGATAATTACTGCTGCGTCGCTCGAGCAGCCACCTGCCGCCTTGTTCTGTGGAAACTGAGGTAATGCTAGCGTTGCCCAATAGCGCGCGCGTTGCCTTTTCAGTGTTGCACAGTTGCTCTGCGTGAGCGGTGTGTAAGTGCTGCAGGGAAGGGTAGAGCCACTGCAGCGTCTCATTAACAGAGAAAGAAGATGCATCCACTTCTGAAAAGCTGAAAAAGACATGTACGAGTGTCTTCACTGTTTAAAACAAAACTTTAGAAATCTGGTTAACTTGTTCGCTTCTTCATCTGATTTGAACTTCAACCGCAAGTGTGACAATCGTGGAGCAAAATGAGCGGCCTTTAAAAACATGGCCCCTTTAAAAGGCGCACCTCCAGTAATGACAGAGCTCAGAGCGAGGCTGAGCCACCACCCGAGCTCGTCTCAAGCGCTTCAGATAAAAGCGTCGCACAAAACGGACACACGATAATCCAAGCAGGTCCGAGTAAAGCCTGTGTTTTTTTTTGTTTTTTTTTAATTATTTTTTTTGGCCACAGTGATCAAGAGGAGCTTATGTAGCCTATATTCTGATTCACATCTGCCGCTGATAATCACAATATGAAACCACAGACTTGGCAGGGCGAGGAGAGCTCTGCCCCTGCCAGCACTTTTACCACAACCTATCAAACCTGCCACTCCGAGCCCCCCCTCGCTATACGCACACTGCACCCGGCATCGATGTGTGTACTGAATACTGGATTCTGTAATCAACACCTTCTCCATATTCGGCCCCTCAGGTGCCTCGCTGACATCAAAGGAGGTAAAGGATGGCGTGGTATCTCTGTGTGCCTGTGCCTTCCACTGTATGAAACAGCCCCGGCTTTGAGCCCCGAGACACAGGCGGAGAGCAGCCGAGGAAATTCGATTTCACGACTGCCACGTTGCTACCTGGCAGGTAGGGCTGTGGTTCGGGTGCTTTGTAGGTTTTTTTGCCTGCACCTGGTTTACGAGCTGATCAGCGCCGAGCGCCTCTTCGAAGCCACAAGATCTGATAGGGGATTCCTCGTGCCAAAAGATCCAAGTTTTTACCAGTCTGTTCACAGCAGAGGTGGAAAAGATTTCACTCAATTCGACTTGGTGAGGGGGGAAAATGTTAATAGTGTGAAACTAAAAAAAAAAAAAGGAAGAAAAGTCCAAGATGTGCTGTGATTTAAAAAATAAAAACTGAATGATGCTTTAAAAACAATGCATAAGAAATACACTTTATACTAAGAAGTTAGTAAAAGTTTATCATTTAAGTTTAATAGAGCTTCTATATGAATTTTAAAAGTTAAAAAAGGTGGAAAAATGTTCTCAATAACTTCAATTAAAACATATTTTTGTGAAATTTCCTCCAGGTCACAGTGTCTCTTGACCTTATTCCTGGAAATGACAATTAAAAGGACGCGGTGCTGCACAAACTGTTTGTTCAGCAGCTGAATCAGACCCAGAGCTCCGCTTTATCGAGCTCATATAACTCTTAAATAATTTGGATTTAATTATCTTTTGAGTTTCGCGTGATTTGTCTCGTTCCCGCCGCACGATCCCAGTTTCTCTCGGACTCGTCCCCCGACAGTTGAAAGTTGCCGTGGTTAATTTCTGCAGCAAAGGCCCAGAGAGAGAGAGGGAGAGAGGGAGAGAGAAGCTGCGCACCGACCGAAAATCCCTGGCACCGAACGCCCGAGCCCCGAGCTACTAACCTTGGTGCGCTTTTTGATCCCGACTTGAATTTCACATCATAAAAATCAACAAAATTGGCTTTTATCTCCTCAGGAGTGCAGCCAGATACTGAGAGGCAAATGAAGGCTTTTATCGCCAGCAGACTTTTATTTTCTGGAAAACGCTAAATAAACTGCAAATGCACGCGCAGATGTTTCACTGGTTGGCCGACTGTTTTAGATTTAGTTTCAAATTACTTACTCTAATGTCTAACACAGAACTAGAAGTGAACTAATCTTCCCTTTTTTATTAACTGTATTTGATTCTTTTTTATTTTTTATTTTGACAGGGTTGTCTCTTTGTTTTATACTTTTTGACGCTTGCAATTTCGCACCAGAACTACACTTTATTTGACTTATTATGGCGATAAATACTTTAAATACATATACAGAGAATCGTAAAATCCTTTTGATTTTGTCTCTTGAACCAAAGCCTTTTCTCATAATGGATAATTTAACATTTTGAACCGGAGTCTTTTTGTACAGTGTGTCTCTACTGTAACTGAGCTTTGGTCAACACCAGAGCCATTTTATAAAAGACAAAACTTGCCGGTCTGAACTTTATGAGAACTTGAACACTCAGTTGATCTTACACAATTGTCTACACGTAACTGACATAAGATGCTGATGTTGAAATGCTGAAAATTCAACCTCAAAGTCGATTCCATTCACCCCGAGTGCAACCCAGACGAGGTTACAGTTTGCTGTATTGAACTCGCACAAAGAATTTTCCAATAGGGGTGTCTGATCAGATCTTTCAGCGGTTGTGTAACAGCATTGTGTCCTCAAGAAGCACGCCTCTGTGCCCTCGCAGATCATCTACTGTAGCTGTGACGAGCCCTTTCAACTAAAGGAGGTGTGGGGAAATCAGACAGAACTGTTGTCTGGGCGTAAATACGCTGTTTGTCGAGATGCTGACGGTTAAATCTAAATGCCAGGCGCACCTCAAGCTAACGTACACGCAACCACACACAAATACAATCACTCTCCCACCCCTGAGCAAGCCACATGTACACAGAGGCACAGGCGCACATACCCTTTGACTACTGTACCCCTTTTAGTATGTGTGAAGCTCCTCCATAAAGACTTCTCAAACATTTTTATCATTTATACGTCCACTTGTTCTCTTGTTAAATTAGAGTTGGACATTCAAAGTGAGTTAAAACAGATCAAAATGAATGTATTTGATCAGAAACGGTGCACTAGAAATACATATTTGTTTGCAGAAGCACTCTGTTCATACACATAGTTATAATAAAGTTAGTGTTCATGTATTTAAGTGTAAAAAAGTGTCATAATCATCATAATCATAAGAAGAGATGTGTAATGAGGATGTGGTCTATAATCAGTTAAAGCTTTTGAACAAAAGATACGATTTATTGTTAAAGACAACACACTGGAGTGCTAGATATAACATCTAAGATTATTTTTCTTAGCATATAAAGATATACTAAGAAAAATAAAGGAAACTGCACAAATTTGTGATAAGACAATTAAAAAAAAAAGTATTTATCTCCACAGCGAAAACTTGAACTTGATATATTTGTACATTCAACATATCTAAATATGTGCAGATCTCAGCAAATACAAGCATGTCCAATGTCTCTGTACTATACGCACAGATATGTGCAATATCCGTTGCGCAATAGCTGTGGTAAGTGTAGTGGAATTTTATGCCTATACAGTAAATGTGCCCGAGTTCAAAGTTTTTTTTAGAACTGAAAACCATAAAAGAAGACAATGCATATATGTTTGTATTTACTGAGATCTGCACATGCACATATGTAGATATACTGCTTATATAAATATATCAAGTGCACATATAAGTGTGCAGCGTAGAAAGAAATACTTCAATAAAATCTTAATACATGTACAGTCTCTTTTATTTTTCTTAGTGCATCTTCTCTAACACTCCAGAGTGTCTTTGAACAGGGGACCAGTACAACCTAAATCTTATCTTTCAAAAGTACAAAAGTTTTAACTGATAATGCACACAAGTCTTTTGCTATGATGTTGTTTTTATGCTTGAAATAATACGGAGCAGATAAGAGAAATAAATATACAAAGATTCACAGAAGCCAACTCATAGTGGATGAATGATGTGAAGGAAGCCTTTCTGAGCATAAAGACTAAAAGTTACCTCCTCTAACGTCTTTGTCCAGCACTCAGACGACCCGAGGGTCAGTCCTGGTTCACGTCACAAGCACGAGGCCGTGAAGCTACCTGCGCTCTCTCCTCCCGATCCTCGTCAGCATTTGAACCGTGGAGTTCTGGTGTGGTATGCAGCTCGGGCTTAACGTTCTGGGTAATGTAACACAGAGAAAACCTATTAGTTTCCAGTTTCCATAACATATCAAATATTTTAAAACACAGCTGTGGAAAGCCAGTAGTCGAGATTCTTTCATCAAATCTAAATAAATTTTAGCTCTCATCTCAGTGGGGTTTTTACCGTGCACTGATATCCTACCAGAATTAGTAACCCCAGTCGAGGACTTCTAGTTATCTACTTTAAGTTCTTATTGTCTGCTGGGTAATTTGACCTGCAGAACAAAGACATCTGACGGTTTGTGGCCTGTCTAAACTACTCCGTCATGTTTATTTTGACTCACAAACATCCTAACTGCACCCGGGAATAATCCTCCTTAAGGCGAATTAATTGAAAAATCACTTATGTGTACAGCATGTTGTTCAAAGAAGCTTAAAAAAGCGTAAAGCTACAAAAAACAGATTAAAAAAAAGTTTAGAAAGTACAAACAAAGTTATGTTACGAATATATTATTACTCCTGATGTTTTCCCAGGGCTAACATTTAAGATTGTTTCATATATCACAGCAAAATGTTGCTTTAATTATATGTTATGATACTTGTAATTCATACAGTCACCAATCTATTCAGTCAAGCTTTGTTAGATGGGATGTAAAACGTTATTGTGTTTGGGTTAAGCCAATGAGAAAAGGCCGGCTCTGCTTTTCTTTCATCCAACTGACTTTATTTCTGATGATGCACCCTCAAACCTCAGTTATTCTTCCCAGACAAATACATTTTGTCATTCACAAAACAAGCCCGCTACACACCAAAACCCCATATAAAGGTTTGTTTGACAGAAAAAATGTTGCAGCCCTCAACAGCTCTATCGCCGCAGCATTCAAATTAGCACCGCGTCGGATGAATCTCCACCAGAAGACATGCATCAAGAAGCGATTCTGATTGTTTTCTCTGTGTGACAACCGGGAGACAGAGGCGATGCGGAGACATGTGCGGTGACACATTTGTCGCCATCTCAACGAGGACCCTGTAATCTTCCCAATCAGGGAAACCAGAACAAATTAGGTTGTGCAGCGCTTCCAGAGTGCCATTGCTATATATCACCACCGTGACCCCAAACATACAAGCACACTGGGAAACAACAGGGCCTGGGAGAATAATGTTTGTTCCCAAGAGTGGCCCGCAAGTGTTGGGTGATATACTGTGAGAAGAGTGCCATTCACAAGTATTTCTCACACTCTTATTGTATGGTGCAACGAAAGTATTTCCCAACCATAGGTTACGGGATCTGCAGGGTTTGGGTTTGGCCCGCATCCTTTTTCCTCATTACAGGGTTGGCTGGCTGTGAACAAGCAACAGGAAAGTCAGAGCGATTGTTTACTGTCACTGTGTGAATGCATGGAGATGTACTTTTTAAAAAAAATACTGACAATGGGGGTCGTGTAAACAACTAACCATATTCTGCTTTTAATTTTTACAAGACTTTCTCAGAGGATTAGCAAGATAAAGACTCCCCCGCCCGTGCCTGCTGCTCTGTGAGCTCAAGCTTGTCAGCATGCTTTGCTAAGTGGCACTAAATAGAAATGACGGCTCAGATTGAAGAATGAATGTCATTAGTTGTGGGGGTGACCCTAACATAGAGGTTGAGGGGTGCAGGAAGGTTTCCATTTTATTTTGGCCGCTCCTGGGTCGTGCTGCGGAGCTGGTCTCCGTGATATGTGAAACTATTACACTACTATAAATATTTGTGCACTGGAATGCTGAGATGAATTGAATAAGTAAAACGAGAAGAGCTTTTTGCGTGCGTGCCTGCTTGACTTTATCCTTTGCTTACTTTCGTGATATATCCATCTTTCTTCTCGAGTCAATCAGAGTAATGTCTCCAGTCGTCATGCCCTGCCACCGGCTTAACGGTGCATCACACGCACCAGGGTCGCAGTTGCACAACGATGACTAGCAAATGACCTACCATCAGCTTGGTGTGTCACAGGCAAGCTTGTTTTCTAAGCATTCAACGAACTGACCAGTGCGCACCTAGAGAAACTACCCACATATCCCCTCAATCAAATTGTGGGTCATCAGCAGTGTTAGCAGATATGAAATAGGTAAACAATGTCGCTTTAAAATGATTTTATGCCCTAAAATGCCCCTAATTGCACACTAAGACCATTTGAATGAAACAACAGGCAAACTATCGTATATTTGCCCTTTTCTATCGTATAGGCCCTGAAATATCGTATATCTGGCACCACTGGTCACCAGGCTGAGAGGATAAATTCAAATCGTATAAAGTACATGTGCACGCAGGGCCATTTCTAGCTTCGCGGGAACCCTAAGCAAGATGCTGTTTGGGGTCCCCGATGAAGTAATTCCTCTTACACCTCTTGAGCAAAACAGGCTACAGTTGAAACTAAACTCCTTTAGTTGAGCCACTCAGGCAAGTTAAACTAATAAAAAAAATAACTATTATACGATGAAAACAACAATCCTCTACACATTAATAAATAATTCATTTTATATTAGCCAACATACATGAAGCAAACACTAATGCTGAATGAATTTATGACGAACAAGTACTAGCCAGCTAGCTAACATTTGTCTAGCTAGCTGGCAAGCAAGACAAATAAACAAACTTATATAATTATATAAACTAATATAATAATATATATTATTTATAAATATCGTACCTTTAACCTTTCGCTGTTTTTCTTTCTCAGTTTCATTTTTCTTCCGTTTTTCCTCGCCACTGAGTTAACTTCTTTTTGATGCCATTACTGCGTTCGTTTAGTTTAACGTTCTCGCTAACGGTAACGGCGGGTAGCTGTCAATCATTCCCATCATAACTGTCGGCGGCCCGCTACGTCACTCGCTGTGTGACAGAGCGGTCCAACGAATATGACGTAATAATGCCACAGAAACACGAAACACCGACCAGAGCTTAACATTGCTACGTTTATTTTTAAGGATATAACAGCCATGTTTGTACGCAACGTATTAATCCGTGAATGATGATAATTCTATTCACGTTTTAGGACCACGGAAAAACGTCAGGTCACATCGGTTATGAGAGGAACCTGGATATTTCTACAATCTTACTTTATTCCGTTAGGATTTATCTTATGGGGACCATGAACGTCTGTGGAAAATGGTGTGTCACAGGGGTTGTAACCGACTAGTCGAGAAATTGACTTAATCGCTGCCGTGACGCTTTGAGCAGGAAGTCGACCAGTCGCCGATCACGTGACAATAACAACAACATGGACGCCTCCAAGAACACAGGTGTGTGGAAATACTTCACTAAAGATGCAGCCCATTCTACGGTGAGGTAAAGAACATGTAAGTGAGTACTGAAATACAACAAATGTACTATTGAAATACACACTTATCTGAAAATGCTAGCGGAGGAACAATCCAACGACTGTCAATTAACAGCTTCAATTTTGCAGTAACAGAGGGAAGGAGGCTGCAAATCAACTATTTGTTGGTAAATTGAATTTTTTAAAGTTATTAGAACTTTAGTTTCAATACACGGGTACATTATTCTATCTTTCAAATAAAACTAAAGTACTAGAAAATGCTGTTGACGGTGCAAATTTATATAGGTTATACATATGTGCAGGGGACAGTATTAATAAGCTCATGTGTTTATGTTCACTTCTGTGTTAGCTGACATTGTTGCCGTGGTTGTAGACATGTTCTTTTTTTGCCGAGCGAGAGACACATATTCCAAGTGACAGACTGATGATGTATATGGTGTTGACGTCATCGACTAGTCGGCAACAGCTCGACTTTCGCCGCACATTAGTCGACTTTAAAAAATCCTGAGTCATTCAGCCCCTGCTGTGTCAATCCATGTAGATACAGGCAAGGAAAACATTTGACCTGTAGGTGGCACTAGAGAGAAAGATAATTTAATGATTAGGATTCCTTCTCTGGGGACCATGAATGTCAGTCAGTCTGAACCTACTTGTTGGACCTACCTGCACCCTGCTCTGTGACTGTGATCCAGACACTACTAAACAGACGAGCAACCAGACAGAGTATGGAAATTAGGTAGAAAACCCTTTTCTGGGCAATTTAGAGCAAAGTTACATCAATATGCACCACTGTTTCCAATCAGGTCTGCTTTTAATTACTGCAGTCGAGCACGAAGATGAGCTGGCGTTTCATGAAGTAGATGAATTGCAGCAAAAAAGAGAATTTGTTTCACTGATGCAAGACTGGCGAGATAAAAAGTGAAAAACAAAACAGCAAAAAGAGACAAAGATATAGGACGAGAAAGAGAGGGGGCAGACAAAAACACGCTGAGAGAGAACCAGAGAGGACCAGTTCAGCTCCAGTTGGATATCCAATCTGGGTTCTCAGTCTCTGAGTCAAGCGAAAACCATCAAAGCTTGAGGTTTGGGGACCCAAAAGTCGGTTCAATCTCCAACCATTTCCCACTGCCTTTCAAGGGCTGCCAAACATTTATTTGTTTTGGATTAATGTAATTAACCCCCCCTTCCCCCCGGTGTCGCACAGCAGAAGCGGGCCACAGTGAAAAGATTACAAGACCTCTGCTTCTCATACATGCAGCCCGGGCCGACCCAGCACAGTGGCTCGGAGGTGGTTTCATATCAGTGGGATTATATTTTGCTTCGGCCTGACATGTAAATCGCTCTCTGACAGTTCTCACGAAACACATCAGCAAACGCTTTACAGCCCTTGTGCAATATGCACGTGTGTGGAACGTGTGGGCTTTTCAGTCACTCTAGAGTCTCTTGTACATGTGCACGCTTACTTCCTGTGTTGTTTCTTTGTTTGTGACACTGATTAGCATTTAAAGGCTTAAAACAGAATGGAAGCTGTTCTTACCTTTTATGCAATCATAAAATTATTGTTCAGGCACGTGCACAAGCAGATCTTAACAGATATTTTTCCCAAATGTTGTAAAAGGCACAGATTTCACACATATTTAACATAGAGATTGTTAGTTTTCCTGTTTTGAATAACATAAACCAGTGTTGAGTCCCGTGAAACTCTTAAATCTCGAAATATAAAACTTTTCAATACAAAAACCCCCGTCCTGACTTTTGTCACTGATGCTAAAGCAAATTATGAACTTTAAGGAGGTATTAAAGGTCTTCGGTTTGGATCATAAAACGTAACTCGGTCAATAATGGTCCGCATAAAACTTCATTCAAAGCATTAACCGGGGTTTTCACAAACCGACCCGCCGGCCTCTCCAAGCAGCCCAGAATCATAACTCTTCTGGCGTCAATAATTTTTCATATGACAGAAGTCACAGTAAAAATGATGTGTAAGTATGCGATACATTAGTGTTCCAGCCATAGTAAAATGTCCCATAAATCCTGAGGGTTTTATGTTTCATACGCTACATCTCCTTTTATGTGCAGAGGAAGAGGGAGAAGAAAAAAATAAAAAATCGGAAAAGTATTGAAGTGAGGATTTGTTGATCAGTCCCAGATGGGAGCAAATCATTTTTTATTTTTTTATTTTTTTCAAAGTCTGCTCTGGATGAATAATATGTTCTCTGATTCTGCATCAGTTAGATTTTTTTTTTTTTATATATATATATATCTGCAGGCTTGGATATGCAAGTTATGGTTTGGACCATTTTATCAATCTGTCCCAAAAGGAAATGCAATTTTAGTTTTTTGGAAATCATGATATTAACATCCTAAAAGTGTCTTGATTAAAAACAAAAAACGTAGAAGTTCAGATGTGCATGAAGTGTCGGTTTTAAACACATTTTAAAGAGTCTAAAGTAGATAGATAGATAGATAGATAGATAGATAGATAGATAGATAGATAGATAGATAGATAGATAGATAGATAGATAGATAGATAGATACTTTATTGATCCTGAGGGAAATTCAAGATACTTGTGGTGAAGAATAATGTGTTTATTTTCAGGGTACAGTTAAAACAATTCAAATAAAACAACCGCTTTAATATAATTCCAGAGTTTCAGCTGCTTCCTCCTCTGCTCTGCTCTGGCAGAGTTTGCTCACCTTTTACCAAAGGCCTCCATTCACATTAATTTCCATGACATACCTCAAGAGGTCAGTCTAGCTCCCTGTGCCAGCAGCAGCAGCAGCAGCAGCAGCAGGAGGAGCAGCAGCAGCAGCAGCAGCAGCAGTAGCCGGCCACCTGAACTGATGACCAACAGTGAATCTTGCGAAACCAGCTGTCACGAAAAGCAATAAGAAACCTGAAACCCTTTGTGACGAAGACCAAAATCACGGAGTCTGTGTCAAGATGAGACAGAAAGTTGCCTTTGGAAACTTTGCACACGCCGTATTAGCTGAACAGTGCAGAGTCAGCCGAACTGTAATTTAACTTCGCTTCACATAGAAAGGGGTTGTGAACCGTCGGACTTCGAGTCGGACACCTTGAGAGCTGGGTTATGCAAATCCTTCCCCTCCACAGTAACTGATTCATGAAAACTAATTTTGTTGTTAAATGTAATCCAAAGTCCCAGAACCTTCACAGTTGTTAAATGTACATAAAAAAATTAAAAGTAAAACTATAATGTGGCATATTGACATAATTTGAAAGGATTACTAAATCAAAATGTGTTAATTTTTTTCCCCTTTTTAACAATCAAAGGTCTCAGAAGTAGAATTAGGTTTTTGGATCCAATAAAATAAAATATTAAAGAAAAACATGTTACACTTGGGAATAAAAATCTGCTGAGTCTTGGTTATGCCTCGATCCAAAGGTTGGGCCCATACTATGCAGGGCATTCTGGGAAATGTGGTTATAAACAATTTCACGAGACATGCACCAATCACATGCGATCTGTTCAGTCACAGATCGTGAAGTCAAGCTGGAGTTAAAAGGGGGAAGAAAAAAAAGTTGACTCGTCTTAAGACAAACCGGTTAGTCTTCACTTGGAGCTTTCCCTCGTGTTTCCGCGGCTGCTGCCAGTTCACTGGAGGGAAAGAACTTGCCAGGATGTTTTCTCTGTCCTGTGCGCCACTCCCTACGCTTGACCTCGGCCTTGGATGAAGGCGGTTAATGCTCTCTGTGGTGCCTAGGTAACATCATCACGGAGATATATGGATGGACTTTAAATAAAATAATAATAATAAAACACCCTTTTCCCCTTATCCTTCAGAAAGCAGGCTGCAGGAAATTCCAACCACATTCTCTTTACATCCATTAGCAGGGAAAAGAAATTGCATTTTTAAGCAAAAGAAAATAAAATGCTAAAAAAAGCACAAAGGATAATCAGACCTAGAGAAATACACCTAACATATCCAAGAAAACTCTGCTAGTAACAAGAATTTGCAGTGACTCTCACTAAAAAAAAACCCTCAATTCTCCCAACGCCTCATTTAAATTAGAATACAAACCATCCCAGCTTCTCCTCTTCCTCCTCCTCCTCCTCCTCCTCCTGATTCTGGACACTGTGAGTGACTGTGATTTGTTTCTTCGCCTTTTTTCCGACACTCCGCAAACTGGTAAGGGTTATATCTTTAAATTACAGTGAACCCTTCGCTCTGGAGGAACAGCAAATGCGCAGATTTTTAGTCGTAGTGATGCTATTGCTTCATCGACAGGCTGACTCGGGGAAATCTCTCCTGCACGTCGAACGCCACCAGTGTTTGTCGTTGTAGAAATTATTTAATGAACTCGGGTTGTTAGCTTGTTGTGCATTATAAGTTTTTTTCATCTTTAAATAACACTTGAGAATAAAAGTTTTCACTTTTTTTGTCACAGAATTCAGGTTTGTTTTTCAGTGATGTTGCACAGCTGTTTTCTCCCTGATAAAAATAATATGATTTAGACTAAATGGACTTTCTGCAACCCCACAATTCATAGGAATTAGCTTAAAAGCACGAGTAAAATAGGCAGAAAATTGTTTCCAGAAATAGCTTTCTTATTAAAAACAACCTGATTTTCAACCGGACGACGTCTTCCATTTCTAAAAAAACAAAAACAAAAAAAAATGGGTTTACCTAATGGCAATGGCTCTCTCATTTTTCATCACATTCAATTAAGTCCGTCTTTGTTTCCCGTTAACTGTTACCTGCATGATCTCGACCGCAATCGTACACTGTTACTGTGCTTTTCATTGCAGCATTAACACCGACGTAAGAAATCATATTAAATGAAAAGCAGGCGCAGACTTTTCAAATATTAACAACAGCCTTGTTTTGAACTTTATTATTTAAAAAGGTTTCCCTTCATTCATCCATTCCTTTCACTTGATCTGAAACTTAACCGATCGGGAAGTAATATCAAGGCGCTGATTGATAATTTCATTATTCAAGGTGGTGTTCTTGGACTTCACGCGTCTTCCACTTTTCTTTCACTAATTACATATTCCACTCTTTTATAAGACTTGTTTGTGTGGATACACTTACATGCACACGAGTGTAGTCTGCGCACACTGGTAGCCCTACATGTGTTTGCTGCTTCCAGGCAGATGTTTGTTTGCACACATGCATGCATGTACCGTGGGGCCGATCCAGAATCCTTGATCTCCTGCTGCATGAAGTGGCATGGAAACGCTCACTCAAACACACACATACTTGCACACACTCATAGACTCACACACCCACTCCCCAAACCTAAACAATGATCCATCACAGAAATCCACATCCTCCTCTGGGCCACATCAGTCCCTTTGCTGCGGAAAAACTGATCCCAGAATCGGCTGCTAACTGTCAACTGCAGGACTCCGAGCCGCCCACTCACCACTAGAAAGAGACCACTGTGGATGCACGCATTTAATAGGCCTGCCATCAGAGTAAATGGAGGCTCAGTTCGAGAGCGCTCTGATCTCTCGCTGGATTTGTAACGCTCTCTCTCTCTCTCTTGTTTCTCTTTTTTGAAAAACCCCAAGGAGTGCAAACACAATGGTGGATTTGTTGAGGCTATAATTGTGATTTTAGTTTTAGTTTTGTCGCCTGTCATTGTAGGTGAATTGTCTGGCGTGTCGCAGCTGTCATCGAGGTTGGAGTGCGGTGTGTGCTTCAGCAATGTGTGTGTGTGTGCGCTGTCATGTAGGTCTTTCCGCTGAACACATGCAGCCATTAGGACGGGCCGCTGGCACACACTGAGTTACAAGTCTGTGTATTTTTTTATTTTTTTCTGGAAATCTGCATTTTGGGTGCGCTGTCGTGTCTATATCATGGATCCAGTGTGTGTGTGTGTGTGTGTTAGTGTGCGGTCAAAGCTTACCACTACCCTTGAGCTGCCCACTGCTTCACTATGAACACGGCCACCCACACTCTCTGCCCCGCTCTACCATTTATTTTAACGTCCACATCATGGACCATCTGGGGGGGACTCTGTATGGCTAACTCATTAGCATCACCGCAAGTTCCTCTGTGTGCCAGATCCAAAGTGATTTTTTTTTTATTTTATCTTACCATTTTCCAGTCTCTTGGCAGTGAACTCGACCAGTATGTAAAGGAGGACGCGGCTAAGATAAATGTTGAGATTTGGTTCAGTGACAGTTTTAAACAACATGGTTTTCATGGGAGGCTACGAGCAAGGAATCCGGAGTCTGAAGCCTGCTCGGGAGTTTGCCCTGATGCAACTGTACAGCTCTTCAAAGGTCCTTAAACAAGATTTTTTTTGAAGGCTGCTGCAGCAAAAAAAAAAAAGCAGCTGGCTGTTAGTGTAAACTGGAAATGATATTTCATCTCTGCAGAGTAGTCGTTTTTTCTTCTTTCTCTTGCGCTAAAGAAAACCGAGCTTACTCTTGCTTTACATCAGCACCGAGTCAAAGAAAAGAGCAGCCATGATGTAAACTTGTACGTGCAGATTAACGCTGAAAGCAGATGATCCGTTGCTTCTTCTTCTTTCTCCAAAACTCAATAGAGATCAAGCCAACAAGGCAAAACTATACACACACACACGGAACAAAATCCAAGCTCAAAGGTCAAAAGATGAGCAAGTGACTTAACGAGGCTATTAGCGTCCCGTCCCACGCGGCGCCCTGCGCTCTGGTGAAGCTTTGGGCTGAAACCTTCATCAGACGGAGTCGGGCCCTCTCTGGCTGTGGCGAGCACGCTACCACTAATATCAGGTTGGTTTAGCAGAGGAGAACAACAGCACGGCCACACTAACCAGACAGCTGCAGCTTTCTGCATCACAATATGCTGGAGGAGGGATTAGCCACTCAACCGGCATAACAACAACAACGACGACGACGACGACGACGACGACGACAACACTGATTGCAGTAATACAAGAAATGATCATGGCTACACTAAGGTCACTGTACTCCTACAGCCGCAGCTGCTGGATGCGCCGCATTATGTACAGTAGATAGTAAACATCAAGCTAAGCTAAACGCAAACATCATTGTGCTATCTTATTTAGCAGATCTATAGTGTTAGCCATCTTGCCGTGCTAATATGTGCCTGTTATGACCAATACAACTAAGGGCAAGCTAACATATTGTCGTTATGCTTCAAGCTACTACCATTTACAATATATTCTACCAATATGACTGGACACACTGGTGCCCAACGCCGCCAAAGCTGTGCCGATGTCCAGCGACGCAGCGACACGTCAACCGATCGAGCCGTTGCTCGTTGTGAGAACATAGCACCCCTGGCATCGCAAACAAATTTCAGTACAACCCACGTAATGGTTGGAAAGAACCAGACCAACACTGTCAACCACAAAAGATGACTGCACAAATTCATTTTTATCCTAGAGCCACATAAAGATGACAGCAAAATGACGTTGTCCGTCGACGCCTCCGCCTGCTGTGATTCTAAATTGGTCGTAGGTGTAAGTGAGAATTGTTGTCTGTGTCGGTGTTAGCCGTGCGATAGACTGGAGACCTTTTCAGGATGTACCCCACCTCTCACCCAACGACACCTGGGATAGGCTCCAGCCCCCCTGCTTTTGCTGTTGGACTTGTTTCAGCTGCTCAGGATACTATTAAACGTACATTCATCGCATTTCAGTTGCTGTCACGGCTCCACTGACGCATCAGGAAATTGTTCCACTAGTTTTTTTGTTTTTTTTGAGCGCTTGAGCAGCTCGTCAACTCTCAACGGCTTACTTGTAATCTTGATGCCTGACGCTTGAACGCAGCATTAGTGATAACTAGAACTGACTGCAATCCGCCGCGCGGTTACTAAGGTAGTCATAGAAAACCAACGTCAACCACAAGGTGAGGTCACAAACTAATTGCTAGAGTCATGCTCAAGGCATTTGTACGTAGATGGCA